>CM050168.1:237385121-237985121 GCA_027410445.1 Discoglossus pictus | reverse complement strand
AACAGAGGAAATGTTAACCCCCACTGACCCCCACCTTTCCCTGGCTACTGAGCCGGAATATGTCCCAAGTACCCCAGCAGAAGAGCTGACAGTGGGGAAGAGTGCAGTCGGCCTCTGCCCTCCCTTTGTCACTTGTACAGAGCAGGAGGTCCTGCAGGTTATACCAGCAGAAGAGCTGGCATCAGGGCAGAGTGCCGCTGGCCTCTGCCCCTCAAGTCCCCTCAGCGTGTTGCCCCATCACCACAGGGAAATATCCAGGTGTCTGGTTAGACTTCCCCCCAAAGGGGAGATGTGTGACGAAGTGCCCTTCGCCACTTTGTCTTGGAGAGGACTGTTTGCCAGCCTCCTTCCCTGCGACTATTGCCCTGGGACATATTGCCCTTCAAACACAGTATTCGGCCATACTAGAGTGTATGTCACTCATTCTGGCCCTTTACATACAGGGGGGTCATTCGGTACTTGCCCTGTGGGAGCGGTGATACCCCAGATAACTATGCCATGGAGCCCATTCATATGATGAAAGACTATGGGAAAGACTTTAGTTACATGGCAATTGAACTGTGTGAAGAGGATCTGAGAGCTATTCGGTAGTTTTGTGCGCTCAGATCCCAGCTATCTGGGGATATGTGAAATGTGGGTCAATGTGAATTGCAGTAATGCTGATGGGTTGTCCAACTAGAGAATTGACCAACAAATACTTTTGTCCAGACATCCCCAGGCCGATCCGTTGGGATCAGACCGTGTATGCCGGCTTATGGTCACGGGGGAGGTGTGTAACGGAACCCATCACTGTTTTACCCTGTTTTATGATTATTATTATGGTTAAAATATGATCCTACTATATGTATGTTGGTTTATTCTCTGCAGAATATTAGCCAGACTATTGCAGACCTAGGCTAATAGATAATCCTATTACAGAGACTTCAGAGATAAGGGAGTCGATTGTATAAAGTGTTTTCATTCTCAGATAAGAACAAAGAAGAATGATCTAATCCATGTCTGATTATATCAAGTTGCCAGGGAGGGGTGACCCACCTATTGTTCTCTTTATGTGTATTGTGTGGCCAACTATGGGGGATGTGGATTGCCTGTGGGAAGAGATGTGTATAAATATTTCTGCACATAACAAAATAAAGTAGTATTGTGTGTCGTCCAAATTGGGAGGTCGGGAATGGTGAAACTGTAGTGATTCTTGGATACCAGCGGAGATATTGGACTGCGTGTTCCAGCTCCGTTACACTCCTCATTCTGTAAGTTAGTGTTGTAAAATGGCGCCTAATGTGTGGTACGCGGCTGTTGGTGATTTTGCGTCCTTGTTCTTGGAGCTCGTCCAGCTTTTTTGGAAAATCTGTATGTGTTTGGTGGTGTTTTGTGTGTTTAGGGTCCTGTAGCCTCGTTTTTGTTTTTTTCAGTGGCCATTTTTTCTCTTGCTTAGGTGATTTTCGGGTGTCTAAACTCTTCAATTTGGACTTAAATGGAGCTGTAACTTCACTTGCAGAGGTCCTGGGTGCTCCCTCTTGCTGTGGGTAAGTTTTTTATGTGTTTGTTGTGTGTATTTATTGTGTTTTGAATGTTTTGAGTTTCGCGCGGGTCGGCTGTTAAAGTCGTAATTTTGCAAGGTCGTAATGTTTTGTTTTTGTACGTCCCGTGTCTCGTATTTCTGTGTCGTAAGTCCGTCCATGCCAGCAACTGAGGCCCTCGCTTCGGGAGAGTCTGTCCAAATGCTCAAGGTATCTGTCCAAAAAGATAAGAATCATCTTAAACAATAAATAAAATACATTTGTTTTGTTTTTTCTGCTTCTGTTCAAAACAATGCGCTGATAGATGTCTTGTGTTACTAATACATTTCCATTTTAGATATAAAACAGAAGGGAATTAATAGGGGGAATTACTAATGCTTTCTGTAATTTTTTTAGACACTAATTGCTAACAATATAATACAATTTTTAAAGAACTATAAGTGATTTGTTTTTACATATATTTGCGAACAGTATAAGTTAGTGGAGCCTACAACTAAATATCTGATGTCAGTGGTTTGCAACTTGTTTTTGACCATTCACAACAATAAATGAACGTTGACACAGACAATTTGCCTACTGATCACTGATAAGAATGCAATGTTGCCATTTGGTAATAATAATGTTTAATATGCTAGTTGCAATAATAGGTAATTACCATTTTTGGTTTGTATCAGCTTCATTTCTCAAAGGGGCCACATGTGAAACTCGGAATGTTGTGGAGGGCCGAGCCATAGGCTGTACTTAATTCTGCTCAATATAAATTTTATAGCTTTATTTTATTTTCTCAGTGCTAGGAGCAGTGTCTACAGAATGCTATCCAGGTCTGTCTTAGACTGATCTCAGACATCACTGAATGTCTTCACTGTGTTTCAACCTACACTTGAAAACTCCCTAAACTGGAAGACTGTTTCACTTATTGATTAACCTTTCTATAAAGTTGTGTACCTTTCTATTCAGTCATAACCTTTTATTCTTGCTCCTCTCTTTCTGCAAGACACTTCCTTCCTGACCTTTATTAAACAATGTGATATATTTGGAGGTCTTTTTCATATCCCCCTCTCCATTCTCCCCCCAAATCTTTACATATTAATGTCAGGGTGAGTCCATATAAGTTATTTCTTTTAGACTCTGCACCATTTTAGTCATCCTTTTTTTGTCTCTAATTTATTAATAGGGTTCCTTGGTAGTCCAGTAGTTAGGATTCTGGGTTTGATTCTGGGTTTGATTCTGGGTTTGATTCCAGTCACTGAACCAAGAGGTCACACTACCCTGAAACCAAGAAGTTATAAAACTAAACTCTTTGTATGGATGAGGTAAACTAATTTTGTTTCTCAATATTCTCATAATAGCCTCTTTATGAGTATACAAACTGATTGTTGCTATATTATCTATAGGTAAGCCATCTCTCAGATAGGGTGTCCCTTTAATCTATGTGTTCTATTGAGAATTGCTCCCCCAAAAAAACATTTTTAGATCTAGAAGCAAATTAAAGAATGATTTAACATAATCTGCTATGTTTTAATCCATTACTGGCTGTCTCAAATGTTTAAATTATTCCTTCATGAATGGCCATCGTCTGCATTTAATCTGGTTGTAACCATCTCTAGACTTTGATTCAGCCCATCCAGATCCTTATTATTTTGTAAAAAAAATTCCACAAAAAAAATCTAGTTGGTTAACCTTCAGACCCAATTAATTTAAATTAGTTTTAAAGCTTTTGATTAGAGATGTAAGTTTCTCTTTTAAAGATCTCATAAATTCTGTCATAAAATCTGTCATTATGGCCACAGTTATAGTCCAATGATTGAGATGTTTCCTGAAGAGCATTAAGCGTGTTTGAAACCAAACTAAATGCCATTCTCATTTCACTGTTAATCTGTAACCAAGTGTGGTCCCCTTTTATCGACTATCTCCTTTTCAAAGTAATCCTTCTTAAAAAAATCGAAATCTTTTCTTCTTTTTTTCTCATAGCTTTGGATTTCCTCAATGTTCTCCTAGGGGTTATATGTGCCTTTCTTCTATCCATTATTTGGCTTGTAATAGTTCTATATGGAGCATGAGATGTCTTTATGTCCTGGCTGTTAATTCTTCATCCTTCTCAAACGTTTGACTGTAAAAGGACAGTCTAAAAATATATACCTTTTGAAACTACCTTGAGTGACATCCATTTAAAATGAACCCTTATTCATACTTTTAAAATTCTTAAGCTAAAGTTAAAATTGCAACAATATTAAAAATTGAAACCTGAGGACATAAAATATTCCACCACTGAATTATTTAATTATGTTTTATTCTTAAGTATTCTTTCACTTAATCATCTATACTTAACTTTGATGACCCTATAATTCCTTTCACTGAGATGTCTCACTTCTATATTGAAAATAATAGTTTTTCCCGCTCCTGTTCCCTGGTTTTAAATACTGATACATATCAACTTGCCTTTCTTTATTTTGTATCACTTCAACTATGATTTATATTTATATAAGAGTTGTTTATTTTTTGTATATTCAGTGTGTTGAAACTGTGGCGATTTTATTAGTTTTTTCCCTCCTTTATTATATATCAATGGGAACATGAGGTATCTGTTTAATGATTTACTAACATTTCAGATAGGTGATGTTTGTTCTTAGTAACGTATATCACTTAATACATTTGTTCTGGGACTGCGATACTTTTGATTAAATCTTATATACTTTATAATCCTTGTTTTTTACCTCAGGTTCACCAATTAAAGTTACTTTTTACCAACCAATTTCTGTGTTAGCGGTCCTATCACTAATAAAGATTCTAAAGCATGTGTAACGCTCCGGAAACTATTTGTACAGTTTTCCATACATGCCGCAGTGTGCATGCGCTGCGCAGGCTGCGCTACACAAGGGATGTGGGGGAGGGGGAAAGGGACAGAGACAGAGAGGGAAAGTGGGAAAGAGACACAAGGGAGGGAGGGAAAGAGACACAGGGGAAAGGGGAAAGAGACATAACGGGAAAGGGACACTGATGAGGGAGTAGGGGGGAACGAGACTCAGAGGAAAGGGGGGAAGAGACAGAGGGGGAAAGAGACATAGGGGATGGAGGAGGGGGGAAAGAGGAGGGGAACAGAAAGAAACATAGGGGGAAAGGGACACAGGGGATGGGGGAAAGAGACACAGGGGATAGGGGAAAGAGACAGAGGGGCAAAGGGGGATAGAGACACATGAGAGGGAGGAGGGGGAAAGAGACATAGGGGAGGGAGAGGGGGAAAGAGACACAGGGGAGGGTGAGGGGGGAAAGAGACACAGAGGAAAGGGGGGGGAAGAGACAGAGGGGGAAAGAGCCATCGGGGATGGAGGAGGGGGGAAGAGACAGAATGGGAAACAGGAGAGAGAGTGGGAAAGAGACACAGGGAGAAAGGGGGAAAGAGACACAGAGAGGGAGGATGGGGAAAGAGACACGGAGGAAGGGGGAAAGAGACAGGGGGGAAAGAGCCACAGGGGATAGGAGAAAGAGACAGAGGGGCAAGGGGGAAAGAGACACATGGGAGGGAGGAGGGGGAAAGAGACACAGGGGAGGGAGAGGGGGAAAGAGACACAGGGAAATGGGGAAAGAAACAGAGGGGGGAAAGGGACACAGGGGATGGGGAAAAGAGACACAGGGGATAGGGGAAAGACAGAGGGGCAAAGGGGGATAGAGACACATGTGAGGGAGGAGGGGGAAAGAGACATAGGGGAGGGAGAGGGGGAAAGAGACACAGGGAAGGGTGAGGGGGGAAAGAGACACAGAGGAAAGGGGGAAAAGAGAGAGAGGGGGAAAGAGACTGAGGGGAGGGAGGAGACATAGGAGAGGGGGGGGGAAGAGACAGAATGGGAAAGGGAAACAGGGGAGAGAGTATGAAAGAAAGAGACACAGGGGAAAGAGACACAGAGAGAAAGGGGGAAAGAGACACAGGGAGGGAGGAGGGGGAAAGAGACACGGGGGAAGGGGGAAAGAGACAGAGGAGGGATGAGAGGGCAGGGGATAGAGGAAAGAGACAGAGGGCAAGCGGAAAAGGGACACATAGGAGGGAGGAGGGGGAAAGAGACACAGGGGAGGGAGGAGAGGAGAAGAGACACAGGGAAATGGGGAAAGAAACAGAGGGGGAAAGGGACCCAGTGGATGGGGGAAAGAGACACAGGGGATAGGGGAAAGAGACACATGGGAGGGAGGAGGGGTAAAGGGGGATAGTGACACATGGGAGGGAGGAGGGGGAAAGGGGGATAGTGACACATGGGAGGGAGGTGGGGGAAAGAGACACAGGGGAGGGTGAGGGGGGAAAGAGAAACAGAGGAAAGGGGGAAAGAGACAGAGGGGGAAAAGAGACAGAGGGGAGGGAGGAGGGGGGAAAGAGACATAGGGGTGGAAGAAGGGGGGAAATGGACATAGGGGAGGGAGGGGGGAGAGAGAAAATGGGAAAGGGAAACAGGGGAGAGAGTAGGGAGGAAAGAGACATAGGGGAGAGAGATACAGGGGGAAAGAGACACAGGGGAGGGAGGAGGGGGAAAGAGACACAGGGGAGGGAGAGGGGGAAAGAGACTCAGGGGAGAGTGAGGGGGGGAAAGAGACACAGAGGAAAGGGGGAAAGAGACAGAGGGGAGGGAGGAGGGGGGGAAAGAGACATAGGGGTGGAAGGAGGGGGAAAAGAGACATGGAGAGGGAGGGGGAGAGAGAAAATGGGAAAGGGAAACAAGGGAGAGAGTAGGGAGGAAAGAGACACAGGGGAGAGAGACACAGGGGGAAAGAGACACATGGGAGGGAGGAGGGGAAAGGGGGATAGAGACACATGGGAGCCAGGAGGGGGAAAGAGACACAGGGGAGGGAGAGGGGGAAAGATCCACAGGGGAGGGTGAGGGGGGAAAGAGACACAGAGGAAAGGGGGTGGGAAGAGGAGGAAAGAGACAGAGGGGAGGGAGGAGGGGGGAAAGAGACATAGGGGTGGAAGGAGGGGGAAAGAGACATAGGGGAGGGAGGGGGGAGAGAATATGGGAAAGGGAAACAGGGGAGAGAGTAGGGAGGAAAGAGACACAGGGGAGAGAGACACAGGGGGAAAGTGACACAGGGGAGGGAGGAGGGGGAAAGTGACACAAGGGAGGGAGGAGAGGGAAAGAGATGCAGGGGAAGGGGGAAAGAAACAGAGGGGAAAAGAGCAACAGGGGATAGGGGAAAGAGACAGAGGGGCAAGGGAGAAAAAGACACATGGGAGAGAGGAGAGGGAAAGAGACACAGGGGAGGGAGAGGGGTAAAGATACACAGGGGAAGGAGAGGGGGAAGAGACACAGAAGAAAGAGACACAGGGGAAAGGGGGAAAGAGACACAGGGGAGGGAAGAGGGGGGAAGGGGGAAAGAGACCGAGGGGAAAAGGGACACGGGATGGTGGAAAGAGACACAGGGGATAGGGGGAAGAGACAGAGGGGCAAAGGGGGAAAGCGACACAGGGGAGGGAGGAGGGGGAAAGAGACACAGGGGAGGGAGATGGGGGAAAGAAACACAGGGGAGGGGGGAAGAGACACAGGGGAGGCAGAGGGGGAAGAGACATAGGGAACGGAGAGGGTGAAGGGACACGAGGAGGGAGAGACACAGGGGAGGGAGATGGGGGAAGAAACATGAGGAGGGAGAGGGGGTGGAAGAGACACACGGTAGAGAGAAGAGGGAAAAATACAGGGAAGGGAGTGGGGGGGGGGGAGACACAGGGGAGGGAGAGGGGGGAATAGACATGGGGGGAGAGAAATGTAATATTATAACGTCAGTTATGATGGATAAACGACTAGTTTAACTATAATTGCTTTTTTCACATTATAAGCCTAGTTGTCTTAGTTTATCCCAATGAACATTACAAAAAAGGCGTCTATGATTACCTTATATAAATACATCCAGGGTCAGTATAAAGATTTGTCAAGGGAGCTTTTTGTGCCAAGAGATTTGACAAGAGGACATCCTTTAAGGTTAGAAGTAAAAAGATTCCACCTTAAAAAAAGAAAAGGGTTCTTCACAGTAAGGGTGGTTAATCTGTGGAATTCTCTACCAGAGAAGGTGGTGACAGCGGATTCGATAGATAACTTTAAAAGGGGACTGGATTTATTTCTAATTAAAAAGGGAATTCAGGGATATCATGGATAACAACTAATTAATTAATAGTTAATCCGCATATTGCAGATCAGAGGAGATCTTAAAAGGTTGAACTTGATGGACTGAAAGTCTTTTTTCAACCTTAAATACCATGTAACTATGTAACTATGTAAATTACCAACTTTTTCTTCGATTTTAACTGATGACCTTAGCTTTATATGATTCATTTGATTCACGTTATATCACGTATCTTAATTTCTTTCTGATATTATTTTGAATATTATATATAAAAATATGGTATAATTGTATAATATCTCACACTCACTATATGTGAATACTACATATTTACCAGATGTCATGTCACAAACTTCTGTCCAATCTTCTTCGGGCATTCTACCTGTTCTTTATTTCCACTGCATATTCCCAAGGGATATTATTTATTTCATATCTTTTTGGTTTGATGATTTTTCCTCTTTTCTTCAGTTTAATTCTGAACTTTGCCATAAGAAGCTCATGGTCTGAGCCGCAGTCAGCTCCAGGTCCTGTTTTTGCTGACTGTATAGAGTCTCACCAACCTTGGCAACAAATGATATAGTCAATCTTAATTCTATATTGTCCATCTGGTGATGTCCATGTGTACAGTAATCTTGGAGGCTGTTGGAAGAATGTGTTTGCTACGACCAGATAATTATCTTGAAAGAATTCTACTTATCTCTGACCTGCTTAATTTTTGTACTCCAAGGACAAATGTGCCAGTTATTCCAGCTTCCAGTGCTGAATTGTTCTTTGCAGCAGCGGACTTTCCATTCCTCTCCAGACATATTGTCATGGCGTCCTCTCGACTTTGGCTCAACAACTTAATTAGATCTGATGCTACTCATACTTGCCCCCTGCTGTTTCCCAGTAATGGTGTAGGCCCCTTCTGAACTGACCAGGTCATCTTTAGAATTATGTCTCTGGTTATCCTTATCCATAAAGTTATCTTGGCATTGATACTGAAGTGGATTTCCAGTTCCATCCCCAGTGAGCCACAATTTGTCAGACTTCTCTGCTATGACTCTTGGGTGACCTTACATGGTATACCTTCATTAAGGTACACATGCCCATTCACCACTACAAGGTAGCAATCCAGAAGGGTTGTGCTTGGCTAGTTGCCTCCAAAACTGTCCCTTTGCTGGTTTATACATTCGGGTTGGTTTGTTCCTATTTCCAGTAGATCTGCAATACTTTAATCAGTTTATTGTTTCAGGGAAGGTTGATGGATTGTGTTATTTCCCCAGGAACCTTTTGTGAAAACATCCAAACACAATTTATCTTATAATACAACCACTTATTTAAACATATGAATAAACTAGCGACTTGCCCGTCAAAAATGACAGCAATAAAATTTGAGGGTTGGCAATGCTGTTTGCCACACAATGCACAGCTTTCCCCCCTCTAACTTGCGGGCCAAAGGCGCTCATCGCAGGCCTCTCCCACCGCCTACTTTACGGGCTTTGCGATGAGCGCCAAAGGCGCTCATTGTGAGCCCTGCAATAATAATAATAGTCCTTTAGATGGTAAGTCTGCGAGTTTCAATCCTGCGCAGTGCTTTAGGGAAAGCGCTATGGACACTGGATTCCAGGGCCACCCACTCTTTGCAATGTATGAATCTTTAACTTGTCATTGCCTGTAACTTAACTTATGTATAGCGCTACAGAATATGTTGGCGCGTTACAAATAAACAATAATAATAATAATAAGTGGCTTTGCTGCTCATTGTAGGCCTCAGCCAACCCGCCACTTTCATGCCTCGCAATGAACACCTTCGGCTCTCATCATGAGCCCCGCAATGAGTGGCTTTGCTGCTCATTGCAGGCCTCAGCCAACCCGCCACTTTCATGCCCCACAATGAACACCTTTGGCGCTCATCGCGAGCCCCGCAATGAGTGACTTTGCCGCTCATTTCAGGCCTCAGCCAACCTGCCACTTTTATGCCTTGCAATGAGCACCTTCAGCGCTCAACGCAAGCCTCACGATGAGCACCTTTGGAGCTCATTGCAAGCCTCTACCCCCTCTACTTTACGGGCCTCGCGATGAGCGCCTTCGCTACTCATCGCGATGCCCCGCAATAAGGCGCTTTGTCGCTCATTGCAAGCGTCGTCCAACCCGCAACTTTCGGGCTTCGCTCTGATCGCCTTTGATGCTCATTGCGAGCCTCACCCACTTTCTGACCCCTGTCTCTGTTTCCCCCTCTCTCCCTCCCGCTGTCTCTTTACCCCCTGTCCCTGCCCTGTGGTTTTGTTTCACTTTTGTATCTAATGATTCCTTACTGTGAAGTTTTATTTCCATTCCTGAGCTGTTTCTTTCAGCTTCTTCTTCAGTAGTGTGTTTTCTGTAATCCAAAGCATTTTTTCATAGCCCAACAGAAGAAACAGTTAATTTTTATTCATATGGATAGAAGCTAAATAGAAGCTTTATATCCTTTTAGCATTTCATTCCACCTCAAAAAGTCAATCCGAAGTAACCAAAATGGTTGCTCACATAATTTCATATAACAAATAATACAGTAAAGGTTGTACATTTCCACAGATGCCCCCCTGAAGACGTCATCTCGGCAAAACGCGCGTCAGGGTTGAGGTCTGTGGAGCAGTCTACCCACCTTGTATCTGGATTGCCAGGCTTGTCACCTTTTTTTTTTTTTTTATATATTGCACCTTGTGGTCTCTTTGGGGTTTTATGCAATCTTTTTAATGTGGGTGCCCTGCTCTTCCTTACTGCCTGTGTCTCATATGCTTCTATCCACTCCTTCATACTCTGTACTGAGAGTGAAGTGGATGGATATGCTGTCTCTTCCTCTCTTGTCTTGAGTTGTGAGTGAGATTGGGTTGAGATGTGGCTGACAGGTATTTGTGTAGACTGTTCTTTGCTCTACTTTTTTTTATGTTTAATTTATGTTATATCGATCCTGGCAATCAATGTGTTAATTCATATAATGGAACTCGCATGTAATAGAATATTATATTTACTGATTTATTAATATTGCATTATTTCTGGAATGCGGGTCCGATCGAAGCTCGTAATTGAAACCCGAAAGGCTTTGAAATCTAACCTCCATTTTTCAGTGACATAATGATGATGATCTCATTTGCCATTGGCTCCTTCTAAACCTGTAACTACTAGTTTGACTAATTGATCATGATTACGTCCGCACATGCAACATGCGCAATAATGGTTTACGGGTTTGCATCTTCGGCCCGTTTTTTTGCAACATGGTTGAATGTAATAGCTCTGTAATTCAAGCCCGCAGGCTTTGCGGGTGTACCGTTCCCGCTACGGGCTTCTAATTTAATGTGGCTGAAAGACTATTTAGCTTTTGAGACAACCAAATCTTTTATCATTCTTAAATGCTTGGGAAAAATTGTGTACGATTTCATTGTAATTCCAGATGTTGAACTTTTAGTATGCTGAGTAATTTGTATTGTTTTTAAGTTTGAACAGAGTGTGTGATCAACAATGCCATGCAAAAGTATTCACCCCCTTGACTTTTTTACCTATTTTGTTACATTATAGCCTTAAGTTCAATGTTTTGTTAATCTGAATTTTATGTGATGTATCAGAACACAATAATCTAAGTTGGTGAAGTGAAATGAGTAAAATATATACATAAAAATATTTTTTTAGAAATAGAAAACAGAAAATTGGCATGTGCGTATGTATTCACCCCCTTTGTTATGAAGCCCATAAAAAGCTCTGGTGCAACCAATTACCTTCAGAAGTCACATAAATAGTGAAATGATGCCAACCTGTGTGCAATCTAAGTGTCACATGATCTGTCATTACATATACACACCTTTTTTAAAGGCCCCAGAGGCTGCAACACCTAACCAAGAGGCACCACTAACCAAACACTGCCATGAAAACCAAGGAACTCTCCAAACAAGTAAGGGACAATGTTGTTGAGAAGTACACGTCAGGGTTGGGTTATAAAACATATCCAAATCTTTGATGATACCCAGGAGCCCCATCAAATCTATCATAACCAAATGGAAAGAACATGGCACAACAGCAAACCTGCCAAGAGACGGCTGCCCACCAAAACTCACGGATCGGGCAAGGAGGGCATTAATCAGAGAGGCAGCACAAAGACCTAAGTAACCCTGGAGGAGCTGCAGAGTTCCACAGCAGAGACTGGAGTATCTGTACAAAGGACAACAATAAGCAGTACGCTCCATAGTTTTTCAGCTGCCGGGACTGGCTGAGGGAAAGATGGATGGTGCTAAATAGAGGGATATTCTTGAGCAAAACCTGTACCACTCTGTGTGTGATTTGAGGCTAGGACGGAGGTTCACCTTCCAGCAGGACAATGACCCCAAACACACTGCTAAAGCAACACTTGAGTGGTTTAAGGGGAAACATGTAAATGTGTTGGAATGGCCTAGTCACAGCCCAGACCTCAATCCAATAGAAAATCTGTGGTCAGACTTAAAGGTTGCTGTTCACAAGCGCAAACCATCCAACTTGAAGGAGCTGCAGCAGTTTAGCAAGGAGGAATGGGCAAAAATCCCAGTGGTAAGATGTGGCAAGCTCATAGAGGCTTATCCAAAGCGACTTGGAGCTGTGATTGCCGCAAAAGGTGGCTCTACAAAGTATTGACTTTAGGGGGGTGAATAGTTATGCACATTGACTTTTTCTGTTATTTTGTCCTATTTGTTGTTTGTTTCACAATAATAAAAAAAAAGAAACATCTTCAAAGTTGTGGGCATGTTCTGTAAATTAAATGATACAAATCCTCAAACAATCCATGTTAATTCCAGGTTGTGAGGCAAATACGAAAAATGCCAAGGTGGGTGTAAACTTTTACAAGGCACTCTACAATCGAAAGCTTTTGCCTTTAATAATTAATTGATTTGTTTAACGCCAGGGTGGTCACTGGTGTGTGAAATATCTTAACAGGCCATATTAACTAAAGGGTGGAGCTTTTTACATGTCAAATGTTAGTACATCTGACTTATAGGATGTATTATGAGAAATGTCCTCTTGTTAAGATGTTAAATGCATACTCTAGAATAAGAGACTAGCAGGGATTAGAATGCACTGTGGGGCAAGCATGCAATCAGGAGGAGGTAAATGGCAATTATAAAGATAAAGGAGGGATGAGAAGAAGGTAGAGATAATACCAGGACGGAAACATGAGAGAGCAGAGAAAGAGAGATGGAGCATAGACTGCGAAAGAGAAGCATAGAATGAGACAGAGATAGAAAGAGAGAGTAGGGAGCAGAGGAAGATGATTGTCTTTAGTGAAAGTTGTAGGTTAAACAAATGCTCAGACCCCGTGGAGTAAGTGAACAATTACATTAATATCACGTTAATATTAGTAATAGTAATAATAGTCACAGAGACTATTAATTGTTAAATTCAAAAAGAGAGGTTATTTATATATAATTTATACTTGAAAATACCTAACTTGCAAGCTAGGTTTTCTAACTATCAACACAAAATTTTAATAACAACCAGCTGTGATTAGCTTTATTTGGGATTGTTGGTAGATTCAGATACTATTTCAGCATAGGAAACTTTCCCTCACCCTCGTATTGGCCTAGTAGAGGTAGCTTGCAAGTATACTGTTATCGCCCCATTGTGCCTTGGAAAGAAAGTATGACTATCATGGCAGCTTCTATGCACTAACTGAGACTGGTAAAATAAACATTTTCTCTGCAAATGCTTTTATGTCCATTATTAACAAATCTTGTGTGAATATACACTGTGTGAATATACACTGTTCCTTTAAGAAAAATACATTATGCCCCTCATTGAACAAAGATGTCATTGCTGTACAGAATCAGCTGATGCTCCGCAGCGATTGCAGTTCTTTGAGTACACTGCTAATGTTAGCAGTTTTTGCATGCTTCACAAAAATGATACGCTTTTGCTAATCTACAGTGTTCCTTTAATGTGTGATGCTAGATACAATGTCATCACAACTAAATGTACATTATTCTTGTGAATATGCAGTGGAAGTAAAGAAAAGATTTAAGGGACTAGACATGGAAGCTAGAATGCCTGAAGATATTTAGTCCAAAGTTTGCAACATTATCTAGGAAAGAATATCCCCAAAAGAAAGAAAACTAAGAAGGCAAACAGCTGTCTGATGAGCCGGGAAAGACAGAAAGCGAAAGGTGGTAGAGGTAGTAGAAAGGAAAAGATGTGTCTAAGTACATAATTCCAGAGGATAGCAAAAAAAGACCTTCTATAATGAATGAGGTAAATAGATAGAAGAAACCAGAATGGGAAAATCAAAATATCTCTTCAAGAAAATTGGGGATCTCGGGGGCGTGGCTATCGGCCATACTGTGCAGTGGTGCCACGCAGGAGCTCTGCGAGAAAGAACTCCTAATTCGCCTGTTTTTTGGGCGAAATAGTGCCCCAATCGACCCATATGGGTCTTATACCACATCTGCTCTTATAGGGGAGCAATTTGACTCCTTGCAAGCGGGGGTTCGGGCACGAACCCGGGAGTCACGAGGCTTTGGGCCTACAAGAGCCGGGGAGGCTGCCGCAACGCTGCGATCACCTGACCCGGAGCGCTCGGGCCAAGGAGGAGCAGGAGGGTCCTGGCTGCCTGGTCCAGCACTAATCAGACCGCAGCAGCAAGAGGGCTGCCGGAGGAGGTGGAGTGACGGGGCGAGGCGGCGGGAGCTGCCCCCCGCGGTCCGGAGGGGACCGGGACATTCTATTGGTCCCCAGGTGCCTGGAGCGGCCTGGAGGCCCAGTGCCCGGCTGGGGAGACCTGGTGGAAGGTAGGAGCGGGGGACAGAGGGGGAGGCAAGCACAGGAGCAGCAAAAAGCTGGTGGAGCCGCCATCTTGTGGCGCTAGCCCCTTCAATACCTGAGGCAGCCCTGTAACCTAGACAGGGAGGGCAATCTAGCCTCTTAACAGCAGACGCCCCTGCAGTCATCACGCTGCTGTGCCCCTTCTTACCCAGGAGGGGAGAGAGAAGCCACATCAGATCCAGCACAGGGGCATAAAAGCAAGTGCTCCCTCCCTACCCTACTACCCTGCTATCCTGATACCCTGCAACCCTGCTATCCTATCACCCTGCCCCCTTGAGTGGACTGTGCAAGTGGATTGTGCAAGAGTTAATTGGTCTATTGCTGAATTCTATCTTTACATATATCCAAGTGAATACACAGGATTGTTGAATTCATAAGTGCTTGTGAGATTATTTTATGAGTGCATTCTGGCAATATAGCAGCTACAAGGACTGTGTTGAACTGTTTGCATATCTATAACTGCACTGCCGCCTGGTGGCCACTTGGAATTCTACAGCAAGACTTTGGCTATCTGTGAACAACAGGCAGGTGAACACGGCGCTCTCATTGGGAGCAGAGCTGGTATACAAGCCGGCGCATGTTGTATGCAGGGCTCAACATTGTTTTGCCTTACTCCAATCAGCGCTTGAGAAGCTATGATCATCAAGCTGGCTCCTATAAGCTATTACAGTATTCCTGGAACATCTTGGCAACTCTGACTTTCATCGCTATATAGAGATTGTTTGAGGAATTCCTGACAACTACTGGCCCTAACTTAGGGGCACGCCCCTACCATGGGCTGAGAGCTAAACGGGGACATAGCTCAGCAATGCTTCTAGCAGACATCTTAACTACATCTATGGAACTGGCATACCTTCCCTAGCGGAGGCAGTAGTTGGTCGGGCCCAACATTCACTGCATTGGCTCTCTGCATCCTCTCTATTGATTTAACAGTGGGAATCTTGCCGACACATTACCCTCACGGCCAAGATGCCGAAACCCAAGCGGGCCACTCCGGCCAAGGGTATACAAGATCATTTTTTGCCAAGAGCGACTCAGCGCCCACCCCTGGCAGACTCTCTCTCTGAACGCTCTGAAGATTCGGATCAGGAAGGGCGTCACAAGGGTTCCCACCAGCAACTAGATCTATCAACCAAGGCTGTGGCTACGATTGAAAGACTCTTGGCTAAGGCGATTGATCCCCTGAGACAGGATCTGAGGGAATTGGGTCAGCGTACCCAACTTTTAGAAGATATGACAGACCAATTGGCGGAGGCTCAGGAAAAGGACAGGACATCGATAGCGCAAAACACTTACCAGGTTTCTGAACTCGCAGATAAGATAGAGGACCTGGAAAATCGCTCTCGCCGCCACAACGTACGCATCCGCGGCATACCAAGAGCCATACAAGATCTAACCCAATACCTAAGAGACACTGTGGCTGCAATTCTTCCTGATCAGGATGAAAGCATGTGGGAAATGGAGCGAGCTCATAGAGCTTTGGGAGGCATGAGGAGTCCGGATGCCCCGAAAGATGTCATTGTCAGATTTCTGAGGCAGCAAGCTAGAGACACTCTACTCTCGGCTACAAGGAAGCTGCATGCTGTTAAGGGCCCGGACAACTCCCCTTTGCAGATCTATGCCGACCTGTCTCCTGACACCCTTAACAAAAGGAGGCTAAGGAAACCGGCTCTTACAATTTTGCTTCACCACAAAATTCAGTACCGATGGAACTTTCCATTTGCCCTCTCCTTCAATTTTAAGGGCACGACTTACACTACGCGTACACTGGAGGACTGCTTGTCGGTGCTACATCGCTTACAGCTTTACTCTGGGGAAATGCAGGAAACGCGGCAAGAGCAATCTCAACCGCCTATCCCTAAGAGACAATGGACACTGGTGGCAGCCCAAGTCCACAGTAAACAAGTCTCTTCTCAGGGGGGAGTGAAACTTACTCTGGACAGTGCAAGAGGTCAAGGTGCTGGACACAAGGCCTGCACAAGGGAAGCTAGTCAAATGGCTGACCCAAGGGCGAGCTCACGCCCTGATTAGATTCTACCTGGAGCAGAATTTCATAACAAAATTTGTGATGCCAAATAGAATGTTAGATGTTAACCTATTTTCGCCTTAAGCCTTAATTCAGAAGGATGTGTAGTTTAGGATATAAGTTTATTATTGATTGTACAGCCTGCTGAACTGTGTTCCCACCTTAAGTGGACGACTCTTCTCCTTGCTTAGAATCTTGGAGGAGGAGTATTAGTAAAAAATTATTGTTATTCCATGTCTTTAGTTCAACAACTTCGTAGTTATAGCCTTAGAGAACTGCTAACTGTAAACTTGACACTGTTTATCTGCTTATTTAAATGTTTTTACCTTAATGGCCTAAAGTTAACCCTCTTCTCTTCTGCATTTAAATCTCTGTTTAATGGCAGGACGACACCCCTGGCGGCTGCTAACCGGCTCCCTTGGCAGAGGTTGGCTTTCCCGGCTCCCTCCCGACTTGCTTCGTATGGCACCAGCTATCAGGTAATAACACACACAGCTAGGGTCTTACTCGTAATTTGTAATGACTACCTCTAAGTATACTCTGCTAACCCATAACGTGAAGGGATTTAACTCCCCCTTTAAGAGGAGGAAAGCCTTCACATTTTATAAAAAGCACAAACCCGCAATCATTTTCATGCAGGAAACTCATTTATCTCAGGACAACAAGCCTACATTCTTACACAAGGAATATCCCACGTATTTCCTGGCTACTCTCCCCACTAAGAGAGCGGGGTGTGCAATTTTGCTACATAAAAACTTCCCTTTCCAGGTAGAGAACACAAAGATAGATGGGGAGGGTAACTATGTTATGGTGACTGGCATGATTGGGGGGGTTAGAACTACACTAGTCTCCCTGTATTCTCCTACAACCTCTCCCTACGCGGTTCTGATCTCCTTACTGAAGAGAATTGAGTCTCAAGACCTGGGAAGATTGATAATTGGGGGGGATCTAAATCTTACTCTAGATCCGACTTTAGACAGGTCAGGGACCCCTGCTAGTTGCAGATTTTCCAACAAAATAAAAAGGATTAAGCTTCTACTTAACAGATTGGGGTTGGTTGATGCCTGGAGGGGGCTTCACCCAGGGGATAGAGAATGTACATTTTTTTCTCCAACCCATTTGACTTATTCCCGGATCGACACATTCCTTGCTAGTTCATCTTTATTTGACTCGATCTTAAAATCTGAAATTGTCCCCTGTCCCTGGTCGGATCACTCCCTGGTACTTATTGAGGTGGACTTGGGCCCTAATTTACGACTCCCCTATACTTGGAGAATGAATGAGTACCTGTTATCCAACCCAAGTAGCAGGGAAACAATAGCCAAAGACTTAGAGGTCTTTTTTGAGACTAATGTCTCCCCTGAGACTGGAGCCGGCTGGCTTTGGGTCACCCATAAGGCCTATATCAGGGGAACCTGTATTAAGCTAGCCTCTTCCCAGAGAAAAGTTCTTAGGCAGAAGGAGGCAGACCTAACGGCGACATTAAAGAGACTGGAGAGATCAAACCAACAAAACCCCTCTCCCACGGAACGTAAGCTAATTGATAAAACCAGGTTAGAGCTAGATGGCATACTGTCACATCGTACTGAGCAGGCGATGAGAAGGACAAAACATCTTTATTATTGGAAGGCAAATAAGCCAGACTCCCTCCTGGCTAGAAGGCTTAGCAATAAATTTTCACAACATAGAACCACTCAGATTAGGATGGCTGATGGCCACATCTCATGTAGCCCTAATGACATTCAAAAGGCATTTCAAAATTTTTATCAACAAATTTACTCCTCCCAGTCTCAATGCAGTGAGGCAGACATACACTCATTTCTTAGCACTCAGGACCTTCCCGTGTTATTAGCTCACCATCTGGCCGATTTGAATGCAGAGGTTTCTCACGAGGAGGTTAGATCTACTATACAAGGTCTTAAATTAGGTAAATCCCCAGGGCCGGACGGCCTCACAAACCTATATTACAAAAAATTTGAACATCTGCTTACTCCCTATTTAACGTTGCTCTTCAATGCCATATTGAATGGGGAATCTATGCCCCCTGAACTAAATCATGCTGACATAGTTGTGTTTCCTAAAGAGGGTAGGGATAATCTGGAGACTAAAAACTATCGTCCTATCTCGCTGATTAATGGAGATGTCAAGATCTTAGCCAAAATTATGGCTAACCGTATATCTAAATTTTTACCAGACTTAATTCATAAGGATCAGGCGGGGTTTATCCCTTTCAGAGAAGCAGGGGACAATGTCAGGAGAGTCTTAAACTCTCAGTATATAGCACATAAATCTCATACCCCAATGTGTCTTCTAGCTCTGGACATTGAAAAGGCTTTTGATAAGGTCGAATGGCCGTATTTATACAAAATACTTGACAAGTTTGGATTTAGGGGACGCTTCATTAACTTACTAAGGAGCTATTATAACTCCCCAACAGCCAATTTGAAGCTGCCAGGAGAGCGCAGGGCAAATATCCAAATTCAAAGAGGGACCAGGCAGGGGTGCCCACTCTCACCATTGCTGTTCGCGCTTGCCATGGAACCTCTTGCACAGGCAATTAGATCTCATGCAGGCATATTTGGGATTCCAGTGGGCCACCAGCACTTTAAATGCTCTCTTTTTGCTGATGATATATTGTGTACCTTGACCAAGCCCCTTCAATCGATCCCAGCTCTTATGTCAACTATAACCGAATTTAGTAATATCTCAGGTCTTAAATTAAATGTAGGGAAAACGGAGGCGATGGGGTTGGGTATGGTGCAATCGGAGATTGACTCTCTCAAATCTGACTATAATTTTGTCTGGCCTGCACGTCATGTAAAATATCTAGGAGTCAAACTCACTTCTAATATAGCTGACCTATATAAGGCTAATTTCCCACCTTTATACAAGTCCTTGACTGATGACATGCAGAGATGGACGAACTATAACATTTCTTGGACGGGTCGCATAGCGGCGGCTAAAATGAGCATTCTACCCAAAGTTCTGTATCTCTTTCGAACCATCCCCGTCTCAATTTCACCTACAGACCTTGATAGGTTCCAGAATGATATGTTCAGGTTCATATGGGGAAATAAGCGCCCTCGTATCTCTAGACAGGTGATGTTTAGGCAGAAAAATAGAGGTGGACTTGCTTGCCCAAATTTAAAGCTTTATCTTAAAGCCGCTCAATTGGCCCACCTACCCAGGGCACACTCTAGAACACACCAACCAGCCTGGGTTTTTATGGAAAATCAGCAAATGTTCCCACACAGTTGGGATAAGCTGATTTGGATCCCAAAAGAACTAGCCCCATTCACAACTCATCAAAATCCTATGATTTCACAAACCCTTCGTGCATGGGGGTGGGCCAATTCTAAATCCAGGCGGTTACTTCCTACAGGGCTATCCCCGATGATGTCAGTCATGTCTTTCCCACAAATTTTGGCAGACTCGAATGACATATCTAAATTTTGGTGGACTTCTAGAAACTTAGACCGAGTAGGGAACTGGTTTATGAACGATAGTTTGCTGACGTATGACCAATTCTGTACAACCCACGACCTACCTGTCACAGAATTCTATAATTACCTGAAAATTAGGAGCTAGGTCAGTAAGAGTTCAAGAGAACTTGGGCATCCTAGGGCCTCCTGGATGTCCGTTATATGCAAAAGCCTACCCCTTACCAAGGGGATTTTGGGCTCACTATATGACACTTTTCTTAACTTCACTAGCGTCCAAAAACCCAGGTATTTTGCACAGTGGGAGAGGGATCTTGGGGTAGAGTGGGACTGGGGTAGATGGTCAGAATCCTGTTCCAGTCTCTCTAGAGGCTCTCTTAATTCGGCTCTACTGGAGACGTCCATCAAGGTTTTGCATAGAGTTTATTGTACACCTGACAAAATACAGAAGTTTAAACCATCAGAAAGCAATAAATGCTTTAGGGGGTGCCAAAACATAGGGGATCACATACACACATGGTGGTCATGTCCATCCGCTCAGAAAATTTGGGGGCAATTAGCCCAATTAGCTTCCACACTTTTCAACAAGGCAGTTACGCCCTCGATGGAATCTTGCCTGCTGGGGATTCGAGTTGAGGATTTATCTAAAACACAGAATAAACTATATCAATTAATGGCAGTAGCTACTAAGACACACATGGCCAGGAGCTGGAAGAAAGAGACTCTTAACTTTACGGAGGTGATTAGTAAGATCAATCATTTACTTATAAATGAGCGATTAACTTATATCATACTAGACGACATTACCCAATTTCAGGCAATTTGGGAACCCTGGTTGGCTTCTTCATTCAGTATTCCCTTAGTATGATAACATATCACATCATACAATCTCTACACTTTAGCAAAGGAGATCTGGTGGAGGAGCTGGAGGCGAGGGGGGGTCCGGAAATCTACCGACGGAGCGATGGAGGTGGGTGTCAGTTGTGTTGGGATGTCTTAACGGGGTATGTGTTGAGGGCTCATAAGGGCGGATACACTAGATTAGCTCTGTAATTTATGCGAAGATAGCAGTATAAGGTCTAGCTATTAAACTTGATATTTGTAGCTTTCTCTCTTTAACCTGTGCTTACTGGATGTTTTACCTTGCGTTGTTGTTGTTTTTTTTTTTTTTTTCTCTTCTTTCTCTTCTCTTCTTTTTTATTTTTATTATTTCTTTTCTTTTCTTTTCGTTTCTTTATGTTATGATATTTCAATTGAAATGTTATCTGTGACTCATGTTACCTTAATAACTAAAAAAGGAAAAATGGAAGGCCTAGTCAGTTAAAGATGGGAAACTATTGTGCGTATGTTAACGTATCTTAACTGACTAAATACAGTTGTGTTAAATGTTTTATTGTGCATTGCCTTCTAATAAAAGTATATTTAAAAAAAAGAAAATTGGGGATCTCAAAGGAAACTTTCATGCCAAAGTGGGCGTGATAAAAATGGTAGTGACTGAACCGAAGAAGATCTGATAAAGAATGGGTGGCAGGAATACACTTAAGATCTATACATGAAGGATAGATCTGGATAGGATCAGTCTAAATCCCAATCCCCAAAAAAGGCAGTGCCAAAGAGTGCTCCAATTATTAAACATTGCACTAATTTCACATGCCAGCAAGGTAATTTTTAAGGGCCTACAACATTGGCTCAAACAATATATGGACCGGGAACTACCAGATGTTCAAGTCGGGTTATGCAGAGGACGAGACACAAGAGATCAAATTGCCAATAGATAATAGAGAAAGCAAGAGAGTTTAAAGAAACATTTACTTCTGCTTCATGGTCTATTCTAAAGCCTTTGACTGCGTGGATCACTTCAAAATTACGCAAGTTCTTAAAGAGATAGGAGTACTAGATCATCTCATCCACCTTGTGAGGAATCAAGAAGCCATGGTCAGAAACGAACATAGGACAACAGAACAGTTCAAGATAGGAAAAGATGTGCAACAAAGTTGTATATTGTCACCTTATGTATTCAATTTATAGGCAGAGTACATCATGCGCAAGAACTGGATGAAACCAAAGCTGGAATCAATATTGCTGGAAGAAATATCAACAACCTCAGATACGCTGATGATACGACTCTGATGGCTGAAAGTGAGTAGGAACTAAATGACTTATTGATGAGGGTAAAAGAACAAAAGAGTGCAGAAGCTATCCTGCTGCTCAACTTTAAAAATATGAAGATCATGGCAATCGGCACTCAGTTCCTGGCAAATACATGGGGAAGAAGTGGAGGCAGTGACAGATTTTATTTTCCTGGGATCCAAGATGTCTTCAGTTGGTGACTGCAGCCATGAAATTTAAATATAATCGCTTCTGGGGAGGAGAGCTATGGCAAGCTTGGACAAGCTAGTAAAAATATACTACACTATCAATAAAGGTCTGCATAGTTAGAACTATGGTATTCCCAGTAGTAACATATAGATGTGAGAGCTGAACCATAAAGAAGACTGAGCACTGAAGCTTTTGAATTGTGATGTTTGAGAAAGGCAAAGCTCCTCTGCCTACAGCACAGCTCCACATTCCTGCCACATTTTCTATGGATATTCCTCTCTCAGCACCCACCTCACATAGCATCATCCCAATTTCCTTTGCTGCTCACTCACAGAATCAATCCCCCTTGGACTTTGCTTCCACTTTGCCACTGTTGCATTCTTACCTTCTTCACTGATGGAGCTTCAGTAGAAATGCTCTTTTTTAAGCAGGCACACACCAATTTCAGGATGGATGTGTGTGTAGCCAAGGAGGCACAGGGAGGCTCAGAGGTGACTCAGGGGGGCCATGGCGGGTTGGGCCAGGGTGTGGGCCATAGGCCGGCCCCTACACTGCAGAAAAAAATGCAAAAAAGTGAACCCTAGTGTAATGCACTACCTGCACCACTGGTAGATCCACCCCTGCTTCTTACTTCTAAATACTTTCTTGAAGTATAGCTATGAATGGGTCTCTCTCCCTGACTCCTGAAACATCCTTTCTGGCTTTTATTATATTTGGGCTTGAGTTTATTAATGATGGCTCTAACTCCACTTTTCCAATGTACAAGTTATTTGTGTGAAATATAAATAGAACTATATAATTCCTGCCAATGCCGTTTTGGTAACATCTAGTCTTAGGTTGACTTCTATTGGCAGCATATCAGACAGTCTGTGGGAATGGCACCCACCGATAAGGAGACACAACAGGAGCTTGTGTAGAAGTGCTACACAAGTGCAAATTGAACATGCCAGAGGGAGAATAACATTGAAACTGTATTTTTACACCTACTTAGTATATCTGGCACCTCCTAGTAATAGAGTGAGCTTTGATTCCCAGACTTTTCTTTAGTGCAAAACACACATTTCTCATCTCCCTCTACAGCCCAAAAATATATTCCAGCCGTCCACTTCTACAACCAGCGCAGTTCATCAAATGAAAATGGTAAATGTTTGTGACATATGGAAAAAAAAACATAATTAGTAGATTTGTAAATCATAAGCCCCCTTCTGGATCTCTACCTTGTCATTGTGAAGGGGCTAAATGAAGCTGTGAGCTATACCCAAGATAGGCAGGTCATATAAGAGAGGTCAGGCATATTGCTGTCCACTGGAAAAGCAACTGGCACCCAATCCAGTATCTTTGCCAAGAAAACCTTATTTATAAGCACAAACACAGACATAAAGATAGATGTGCCTGGCGTGCTGTGGTACATAGGGTCACTGAGTGTCAGACATGACTAAACAACAAATCATGAGCCTAAAAGCATTAAAAAGAACAGAATTTTTGTAAGCTCTGTTTATTTATAGATTTTTCTTTGTTTCATCACTTCCTGAGAGCTGATACATAATGGTGTGCTTTTATCTATCAGTGGAGGCACCATGACAGTAATTACAGTATATGCACAAAATGTCCAGCTGTCCATCCATTTGTGACGGGATCAGTAGTTGACACAAATGGATGGACAGCTGGACATTTCGTGCATATAATTACTGTCATGGTTTCTGGGTGAAAATGTATGGTGCTGAAATTGATGTACGGTGGCAATATGGTTGATGTAATGAACTAACTCCCCTATCTTCCTCTCTAACTACTCTATCTTCCTGTACTGTATGTCCACCAAACCATTCTCTATTTCTTTCAGTGCACATTCACTCTGCTTCAATGTCTGCTACATCTGTGAGATTCTCAGAGCTGCATTCACAACACCTCAGCAGGTATGGAGGAGACTATGGAAACTGCGCCATCCCTGGAGCCAATATGTTTATTAACATTACTACCTTATGCAGGTTTTTTATATCTTGGCATATAGAAATATTTCTAACTTTATGTTTTTAATTTCTAACTGTTTCTTATACCCTGCTTTGCTGTCCCCACCTTCCCCCATCCTTTCCCCATTTATGGCTGGCATAATTACCTCAAATCTCCTCTCCCTCCTCACATACCTTCATTCTAAGGTCTCTCTCCCATTCCTCTCTAACTCCCCTATCTTCCGGTACTATATGTCCACCAAACCATTCTCTATTTCTTTCAGTGCACATTCACTCTGCTTCAAGGCTTGCTACATCTGTGAGATTCTCAGAATATTGCCCTCCCTCCCTCAACTCAGATTAAATTTATAGAGCCATGGAAAACACCTGACTTCCTACTTGCAGATATATCATCCCAACACTAGGGGTCAGCCAGCATACTAGTCTTTCACCTCGGATCCCTCCCCTGTCCCTCTAAAATAAAACTCTTTCTATCTTTCACTTTCTTCCTGACCCTTGCTATTCCATATTTGTTACTCTTCCCCAGTTCTCTGCCCTCTAATTCTCTTTAGATTGTAAGTAGCGAGTTTCCAGTCTTGTAGGGTGCTTTGGGATAAAGCACGTTCTGCTAAGATTCTAAGCTCAAAACAGGACCCTTCAACTTTTGAATTTGTTAAACTTGTATTTCCCCTGTTCTTATCCCCTGTACAGCGCTGTGGAATATGTTGGCGCAATACAAATAAAAGATATTATTAATAATGATAATAACACAGTAGAATGGGACTCATAGGCCTTCACTGTGGTTATTCCATCTTTCTCATGCATGTGGTCAGCCATGTTGCCTAACTGGGTTCCATTGTGACTGTTCCATGACCCCTGGCTGCATAAATTCTCAGGTGTCTTAACATGAATTACTAAAACTCAACCCCCCTACCCTAAACAAAGCAAATCAATGGACCAAAATATAAGCATAAAACCAGACCCTGGATAGTTTATTGCCCCTCCAGGATTGTCAAGAGGGAGCTTTGAGACCTCTTCCTGGACATCTCGATACTGTGTGTGTGTTGGGGGAGAATCAAACAGGCCTTGAGTCCACCAGAGGGGATTGACTTTACTGGGGGAGGTTCTTTTTATTTTTTGTTAAGGAATTGTTATATATCTCTGGTTGAGAAATAAAGAGACTTTGATGCACTAACAGTGTGGATTACTGCTTGTACCCGGTGCTATCCTGTTTACAAAGACAAACTCCCAGGGTGCCAGTGTAAACATACAAAAGCAAAGTACCATATTTTTCTGTGTATAGAACGCCCCCATGTATAAGATGACCCTTATTTTTGGAGCTCAAAATTAAGAAATAAACATGCAATCATGGCCATTTTGTACAGGGCAGTTGGCGGACCTTTCCCGTTAGTCCAACGCCAGGCACCGCCAGCAGCAAAGCTGCAAGATGGCGCTGTGGCAGTTGTAAGGCAGGAGAAAAGATCACACGTTTTGGAAAAGCATTGTTTATTATTACAGTGCATTTGTCCATAGAAATGTGTATTCTATAACTTTTTATTTTGCTACACATATATTTAAGTGCACTTTCTGTCATGACTTTTTCTTTCCACACTAGCTTTCCACTTATTTCCATTGCAGCTCAATATCCCTGTGAACACATCACTTATTACTGTGTTAAACCGGAAAAATTCAATGCACAGCGCGTCTGAGCTGAACAGGTTATGTGTGGCATATGTGTGTGGTGCTTGTGTCCATCTAAATGTGTATTCAATAGGACATGTGATATACAAATAAAGTACAATGCAATATGAGGCACCTTCTGTGTGTATTAGATGCCACACACAAGCTGTTCAGGTCACTCGCGCTGTGCATTGTATTTTTCCTTTTTAACACAATAATAAGTGATGTGATCACAGGGATATTGAGCAGGAATGGAAATCAGTGAAAATCATGATAGAAAGTGCACTTAAATATATGTGTAGCCAAATAACAACTTACATAATACACATTGCTATGGATACACGCACTGTAATAATAATCAATGTGTTTCCAATACGTGTGATCTATTCTCCTGCCTTACAACCGCCATCTAGCGGCCACTTGCAGTATTGATGCTGGCTCGGCTGTGCTGTATACCATGTATAAGATGACCACCTTACTTTAAACTTCAAAATCTTGGGGAAAAAATATTGTCTTATACACGGAAAAATACGGTATATGTTTATTCTGAGGGGAAATATTAATCCTGATCACTGGAATTATTGCTACTGATAATGCCTTCAATTCTGCTCCAAGTCACTGCTGCACGCGCTTCCTGTATGCCTGTGATGGTTGCATGCTGTCCTAGGATTCATTACCGTCAACAGGGATTCTCAAACAACCCTATGACCTACTGCGTGAGATTGATCTAGGATCTTTCTGGGGCTTACCAAGCAGTGGGTCGTCACAGTAGTATTTGTCAGATAACTGGATCTGATTGAAATTGACAAAGCACAGGCCCAGAAGCAGGTTGTTTGCATCAATAGATGCAAGCCCTGCCTTCCTGAAATGTAAGCCCTACTCTCTCACACACACAATTTATACCAAGTTATCATGGATGCCTCCAGGGTCAAACAGGCAGCAACATTTAATTTTTCTAACTTAAAATTAGCTTTTCATGCTCTTAGACTCAAAGTTATCAACCATATATATACAGAAAAGGTACATCAGATATCCATAAAAACAGTTAATGGAAATAAATGCTGCTATGATACAGATTTAAGTAATGTGTTACAATTACTCTTAAAAGTCTACTGTGGTTTGGAAAGAAGAAGCTTGTATGTAACAAATTAAAAGCATTAGCAGCTGTGAGTTCCAGGAGCATAAAATAATTTTTAGACAAAATCTCAGTTGTTGCAGACTCTGCTGGTGTATGGAAGATGTTATTTTTTCCATTCTGTTCTCCGTGACCTCATAGACCATAACACAGCAGACACATCTATATGGTCATGCTGATCCACTTGGTTTTCATTGCGAAGATACTGGAGTGGGTTGCCAGTTCCTTCTCCATTGGTACACAGTATACAGCTCCTGGTATTCCAAGGTGGTCTCCCATGCAAGTACTGACCAGGCCCAACCCTGCTTGGCTTCAGGGTGGTGTGGCCTCTTGGTTCCCTAACTGGAATAAAACCGAGGTTACAGAGGTGAAAGCACCAAATCCTAAACACTGGACCACCGGAAGGAAGATTACATGAAAGCAAAAGCAGGTTGTTAACTTTATAAAGCAATTGTATGCTTCTGAGAATGTGCAAAAGGCGGAGGTGTCAAATATTAAAAGGCAAACTCATGGAGCAATGAGGCCACAAATCCTCCACCTTCTCCTGAACTACTGAACATCACACCTGACAATCATAAAGCCATTAGATTATTGGTGAGGAAAGACAACATGGAAGCTTCTATATTCTGCTGAATTTAAAAAAATGTCCCTAAAAATGTTTTAAGCTCATGGCTTATACAGTTGTAATGATATTAATGTGTAGCTCCCCAGTGCTGCATTCATGGCAGTATAGCATAAGATAAACAACTTTACAATACGCTTTGTTTAAGGCTTCAGTGCCTATGTCAAACAAACGCTCTTCATCATATGCTTCTCTTCCCCATACAATGTTTATTATGGGGGAAAGACTTCTCTTTAGTTAATACACCCCTGAAATAGCTAACCGATGTGCATCTTTTTTTTACAAAGTATTTTCATTTAAACCACATGTCTGTGTCCATGTGGCTAGGCAACTGTGGGATTAAACACGTCATTTGCACTTAAAACAACAAAAAAATCACATATTTTTAATACATGATGTCTAAAAAAAAAAAAAAATGTTTATCAAAAATATATTTTTTTATATTAAAAATGACTTTATCTGAAACATTGCACAATAGCTTTATAGATGTTTTCTTACAAAAGCCATAAACTATGTTCTCATAAAAAGTTAATGTATTTAATGGATAAACTTATCTTAAAGGGACACTGCAAAGGTCTTATAGTAGAAAAGCACAAATATAACTAAATGTATAAGTACAGTTGTTATTGTTTCAAGGAATTGGTGTGGAAGTGTCAGATAACTGTGAGTTAAAGCTTGGTATGTAAGCATATACTACATGAAATGATAAACCCTCTCTCTAACTCTAACTATCTAGGGTCATTAAACCTGTGACAATGGACTTCTTAATGATAAATGCCACAGAGACCTTTAATCGTTAAAGGCTATGTCGTGGTCCAGTGGTTAGGATTCAATGCTTTCACCTCTGTGACCTTGGTTTGACTCCAGTCAGGGAACCAAGAGGTCCCACCACCCTGAAGCCAAGCAGGGTTGGGTCTAGTCAGTGCTTGGAAGGGAGACCACCTAGGAATACAAGGAGTTGTGTTGTGGCCCAGAAGGAACTGACAACCCACTCCAGTATCTCTGTCTGCCATGAATACCAAGTGGATCAGCATGGTGTGTTATGGTCCATGAGGTCACAGAGAGTCGGACACGACTAAACAACAAAAACTCACTGGATCTGTTACTGTGGTCTCTGCTGATTCAAATGTGGTAGGAGACTTTGAATGCAAAGGAAGGAAGCTGTCCAGCATGAATTAAAACTAAAACTGCCAGTGCATTCACAGGACTAATGAACGGCTGGTTGGTTTTCAAGGACACATCCCCTTTAGAGAGCAGCTGAAAGATGCAGCACTGAATAAGAAATTGAACCACATAGTAAAGAATTTGTCTAGCTGTTTAGTTATATCCGACTCTCCATGACCCTATGGACCGCAGCATGCCACGCACACCATGTCTGCTTGTCCTTATACATAAAGGTTTCTTGGCAAAGATACTGGAGTGAGTGCCAGTTCCTGCTCCTGTAGACTGCAATTTGTCTGACCTCTCCGCTATGACCCGGCCATCTTGGGTGACCCTACAGTCTGTAGCTCACAGCTTCATTGAAGACCCTTCACCACGACAAATAAAACATGATATTTTAATTCGTTAATAAAAAATTGAAACAAGGTGCTGTGAAATCCTATTAGTATTGGAAGCTCCTTATATATGTGTTGCATTGTTTATATGTAATTATAACTTTGAAGACATAGAATAATAGACAGGGTTTGGCTCAGGCTGTTGGGGTTTTACAGCCAAGCCCATCGCATGATACGGTTGCTGGCATTTTGCCACAAGGTTTCCGGTGAGATCTCATTAATAATTTGCCTCTTCTTTGTATATTGTTCAAATATACTGATATCACTATATGAGGGTACAGCACACTATTTACAATATATGTTTTTGAAGCACTACACTTGAAAATAGTTTTTTAGAGTATAAAATAAAATAATGTAGCGTCTAATTCATTACATTTTATAAGAAATTACACTATAGTGATTTGATTTCTGCTGATCAACTTCATGAGGTGGGTAGAGGCTTTGATATGTGTATATGTGCACAATGGGAATGTGGCAGCTAAAACATCATTGCCTCAAACATGACTAATGATAAACTCACTAGTTTACAAGGACAAAAGATGCACACAGGAGCTGCTCCACAACATCATTTTGTGTTATATACTCTTATCAGCAGTAATCTTATAATTTCCTTTTTCTTCTTATTTAACTCAATCAATGTATACGTCACTTGTGAGGAATCATTTAAATTGTACTGTATGTCCTAAGACAATCATGTTATATTTTACTTACAAGCAACTATCACAATTATATGTCATGTCTTATGACCCTTTCACTAAACATTTCAACACCTCACTGTCACCCATTAATGTCTTTTTTTCAATTTAGCTTATCACTATTATATCTGCATTCACTCATCATTCATACCATTTCAACTAGGATCAACATAGATATAAATAATTTACAACATTTTATGTTATAAACCTTCATTCATTCCTTTTGTGTTTCTTGTGACTAACGTTGTCCTGTTCAAAACTGAAAAATTACGTAGCGCTGTCACGTAATCTATGTTTATGTTCAATGCTTCTTATGGATAAAGTTTGAATAAAAGCTGTGACGTCATTACATTGCATTAATACGCAACTGACGCTAAATTCCAAACACGAGCCCAAAAGTACTTTAAATAGTCTGCAAAATGACACTGTTGTATCCAATGACTAAGCCCTGTTAAAGGGCGAAACGGGCCATCGGGATGCTAAGGGGGAGAAGAGAAGGACTCCCTGTATCCACCACCTTAATCTGGCACTCACAAGGGAAAGAAACTGCAAGTATGTTGCACTCATGATTTAATACAGACTTGCAGAGGTCTGTTTCTAACCTTGTATATTCACATGCCTAAGTGGTTTTGACCTGTGAAGATATATTTGAATCATATATAAATATTTTTTTTATTAATTTTATTTTCGTTTCCAAATTTCATACCATTACAAAGTTTACAAACATTAAAATCAAACATCAAAACATCACAGTTACAAACAATCAGACAAAAAAAGACAAAAACAGACAAAAAAAAGAAAGAAAAAAAACAAAAAACTCCACAATAGTGGAACCATAACTGAGCTTAAATTGAGCTTAAATAATTCAGTATACGTCATAAGAAATAACATTTTTCAGAGTATCAATACATGTTAAAATTCAATTCTAGGGAGAAGAGGAGAGGAGCAAGAGGATTTTTAAAAGATTCATAGGAGTATTTACCTCTATCTTTCTTAAGTAGCTTACTGTGTCTTCCAGAGAGACCATTTTAAACTGTTTTTTTTTTACGGACAGTGTGAAAGTGTTGAGTACTCCAATTCTATTTGTTTATTTCTCACTACAAATATTGAAACAGTCCTTCTTCTCAACTCCCCCTATGTTTTGTTCTTTTTAATCTCATCTCCTTCCTCCTTTTTTAATTAGATTAAATGTTACAGTTTCACATTATATATGTATAATCCAATGATTTGCAGTATCTGCGCTATATGAGGGTTATTACTATGCTGCTATTGTAGGTGCATATGTGATATTCAGTCTTTCATCTATTATTTAGGCTGTTATAGTTGTCAACTTTATAACATTATTTTGGTACACTTTAAATATTAAACCCATTCTGGGAAGATTCTGAGGTTGTATTTCATCTCACTACCCAGCAGTTTTGGCTATTATATTACCATTCATATATGCCGTTTACTAAAATAATGATTTAAAGTTTCTGTGGAACTTATACATTTCAGATTCCCTATTTTTGAAACTACAGTATCTGCAAATGTATCCCTTAAATAAATAAATATTTCTTCATAATTAAGTGTTAAGCACTAGGGGTTACCGTATGTCATATATTCAATCCTATGCTCTAATATATAAACACTAGTGACTGTTCCAAATCTGTTTAAATTGTTTTCATATGTACAAAGTAACAGAGAAAGAATTGGGTTTCCCAGCAGGGGGTGTTGCAATTTTTGTTTTGCACTTCCCTGCCCCCCTCCAGCATCAACTCACACAGTACATATATATATATATATATATATATATATATATATATATATATATATATATATATATACAGTAGATTCCCAGTTACCCGGCACCCATGGGGATTGGTAGATGCTGCATAAATGTAGTTTCTGGTTGCTTAAGAGTTGCTATTAAAAGAGTCCTAGATTAGCTGCACATAGGATGCTCTGCTAAGTATATTTGTCAGTGAGGGCTGTTCTAGCAGGAGCAGCTTTCACTCCTCACTCACACACAGGTACGCCAACACTGCCCTGGCTCGGTCACTCATGCCTGTCTGCTTCTAGGTAAAACTGAATTGCAGAGACATACAGTGGATGCAATCTAGGTGCCTGTAAGCAAGTTGTGACATGACAACCTGGCTCCTGGCATTTGTAGAGCCCTTAAAAGTACATTTTTTGTTAAAGTACAGTATTCAATTTTTTCTGGTTGCTTCAGAGTTCTGGTTTCTTGTGTTCTGGAGTTCTGGTTAACTGAGAGTCTACTATATATATATATATATATATATATATATATATATATACAGTATATATATATATATATATATATATATATACAGTATATATATATATATATATATATATATATATACAGTATATATATATATATATATATATATATATATATATATATACAGATTGCACATTGGCTCTAACAGGCACAGGCTGCACATTGGCTCTTACATATACAGGATGCATATTGGCTCTAACATACATAGGAGGACCGGGCCAGGCTCCGCCTCTGATAAAAGGAAACAAATAATAATATAAAACCAGGACAAAATAGTTTAATGTTTCTTTGGAAAGGTCCTTTTTGTATGCTGTGATCCAACCGATCATAGATTCAATGGCATATAGCTAATTTTGGTAATGATTTAATAACTTAATATACCGTTTCATGTGGTGTTACTGAGCCCAAATTACATTAAATAAGGTATCTATATATTTCTCTTGGTACTGTAGCAAGAATTTCATTAAGGAACCTATTTATTATTATGCCCCTTCTGGATAGCTACCTTGTCACACCGAAGGGGCTTGTGTATTTCAATGAAGCTGCGAGCTATATTATGTATGGTCACCCAAGATGGGCAGGTCATAGTAGAGAGGTCAGACAAATCACGGTCCAGAAGAGAGGAGAGGAACAACCCACTTCAGTATCTCTGCCATGAAGACCTTATGGATTAGTACAACCAGACACAATATGTGCCTGGTATGCTGCGGCCCATAGGGTCACAGAGAGTCGGACATGGCCGAATGACTAAACAAAAAATATTATTATATAGCAAACTAGTATCTGATTTTTTCTTGGATGAAGTTACTTCTTGAATCATGGATATCATGAAATGTTAGCAGTTTGTCAGGTATTATATATCATGCCGTGCAACAAGTTTATTAACAATTAAACATAATATAGTTAATAAGATGCTATTAACTTATAAAGTCACGTATTATTTTTTTTTCTTTAGCTCAATTTACATATTTTTTTATTTAACCTTATATAAAACGGGTATATTACTAAAATAGTAAAGAGAAATTATTATACTCTGCCTATGGTTTCAAAATACAGCGAGCACTGGCTATCAAAATGGTCATGTTATAAGAAGCTTTATTTTTAGATATGTTTGTATATAAAGTTTTACCTGAAGATATAGCCATCTGGCAGTCATATAAATCATAATGTGTTTTGACTTCTTGAAAAGTTATTATGTCATGATTTCTTATGATATTAAATAAGCATGAAACACCCTTTTTTCGCCATCTTAAAAAGGAGCTAATTCCCATTCCTGTCCTAAAATCTTTATTTTGAGCTATTGGTGTTACAGCAGATTGAGGTCATGTCAGTTTATATGTATTTTTTTTATTTATCCCATAAATATAAATATAAATTATAAGAGATTGGGATATATTTTTTATATTGTTAGGCATTTTAGACCCTGCCCGGACTGTCTAGGGTCCCCAGAGAATACAACTTGTGTTTGTGTGTTTTGGACCTATATATATATATATATATATATATATATATATATATATATATATTATATGTAGTTTTGTTATTCATATACTCTGATCTATTTACTGTTTGAAAGGGCAGGTCTGGAAGACCCATTATGTAACTAACACAATGCGGCATTCAGCATTGAAGAGTTGCTAAGTTATTGGGTTAAATGGCCTTCCCATCTTAATTATGTTACCTTGTGTTATTCTTTACCCATACTAACTGAATAACTGGGACTTGTTTGTTGTCCCATGTATATAATTACATGTGCATTTCAATAAAGTGCATTACCCATTTTGAAAGTTTACAAGCATGACCGAACTATTTAATCACTTTGCTACAGTCCCATTATCGATGTATCGTGAATCTAAATTCCTGAACTGCATTCCTGCTCTCCATAAATTCTGAAGCAAGCCACCTTCCATAGGGCTTTGTTGCACCAATACACAGAGAAGAGGGCATAAACTCTGGGATCCATTTATTGGCTGATTCAGATGATCCCTTCTCAGACACGCTTAAACATGTAATGTTCTTAACTTCCACATGAAAGAATAACTTTGCTCTATTTTTATCTATGGTAATGGTGGTTTATAGTAGTGTCATCATTTGTATAAATATTGCTGTTAAATAAAGTCCACCCTGATTTTTATGTATTTAAAGAATATTTTGTTTAATTCTAACTAGGATAAAATTTCAGATACATTTTATGAAAATCTTTTATATTTTCTAGATTTTTTGGAGAAACTCAAATTGGTAACGTTCTAAATAAATATATCAATTGTAACAAGGGATTCATCCTTAGGACCGCTACTCTCCCTAGAAGTGAAATGGATGGTTTAATCATGTAAAAATTGTCTGGGGCTTTCCTTCCCAGTATTAAGCCTACTTGATCTGCATCCTTGTTCATATTATTTTAATAATTCTCAGAGCTATATTTTGGCATATATTTTCACATCAGAATTCACAAGGGATATCAACATATATTTCTAATTATGGGGTATATGGCACCCCGACCTTTGGGCAATAGACAAGCGCGCAACGTCATGAGCGCGCCGACCACTGCGCGCCACACAAGAGTGTGCACTGACAACAGGGCACCAGATAACAGTGCGCAAGCCAGACAGATGGAGAAAGGTACAGGAGGGGAGACACAAGGGGGAGAGACAAACAGGTGATGAAATTGGAGAGAGGCACAGGAGGGGGAGGGAGACAGGAGGGGGTGATAGATTGGGAGACATACACTATTGTTTAAATGAAGGCCTGGTCACCTCCTTGCGCCCACTCCCATGGAAGTCCCGGCCATCCCACTGCTCTTGATGGGAATCCCTGTCAATGCCCCTATCCTACCCATATCCTTTCCCCCTCTCCTGGGCACTGCCCCTGTAGATGATCCTGTTCTACGATCTCTCTGACATCTCTGTTAATGCCTCTTTGACAGGGATTCCCATCAAGAGCAGTGGGATGCCTGGGGCTTCTTTTACACAGATACTAGGAATAACAATAGAAATAATAATATCTGAGAAAGTCCTTTATGAAACAAGGGGGTGACCGGAGCTTCATTTAAACAATAGTGTATGTCTCCCAATCTATCACCCCCTCCTGTCTCCCTCTCTCCTCCTGTGCCTCTCTCCAATTCCATCACCTGTTTCTCTTCCTGTCTGGCACGCACCCTGTTATTTGGCGCCCAGTTGTCAGAGCACGCTCTTGTGTGGCGCGCAGTTGTCGGCGCGCTCATGATGGCTCGCGATTGTCTTTCGGCCAAAGGTCGTGCTACCAGGATATATATTTCCCTGGTTTAGGCAATAAGATAATGAGGAGGATCTGGTACCATTTTGCAATGCTAGAAATAGGTTATGGAGTTTGGTAATCAATTGTTCTTGGCATATTTTATAGTAGCTGTTATTATACCCATCCATACCTTGAGATTGGTCAAGCTATAAAGAGCTTAAAAATAGTCAATCTCATTTTACTAATTTTTTTATAAGAAGATGTGCAAATTAGCTTGCCTGAAATTACAGCTTTATGAGCTTCCAATATTGTAATTGGATTCATCTGGTCTGTGTCAATGTAAAAAATGCCAAGAAATAGTAAAAAACAATTGAAGGACTGTGAAATAACTGCTTATTTGCAGTTATTTCATTTAATTCTACTACTTTAAACTTAAACAATAAAGCCATCCGATTAACTCTTTTAAAGAAAAAGAATGTATCTGTTAAATCTATGAAAGTATTGTACATGGTGTCTGGTTTTAGCATTAATACTTCTAAAATCATTATTGGTTAATCACCACATTGAAATGTGATCAGATATGAAGACTCCCAAGAGACCCACCAGGAATGCAAAATTTATTCGGGACTATAACAACTCGATTTCTAAATATTTGGGATTGAACATCTCTTTGAATTTCTCATTAGAGTGGAACAACGGCAATGAGTAAACAAGTTAACCCAATGGAGCATAATAAAGAAAAGGACTATGCCTTAATTTCATGTCTCTTGTAGGCAAAATTATGGGCAAAAATGTACTGGTAAATCAATTCCGAGCTATAATTTCATACACCTAAATCTAACCTGTAAGAAATGCCATCTGAATGCTCCTAATGTATCTGCAATCATAACCCACGAGTACCTATCTCATTAATGTTTTCTAAAATGCTATCACAAAAGAGGAGAGTTATCTTGGAATTATTAGCGAAAGATAATGTTGATATTGCATTCTTTTAGGAGACTCATTGGATAAAAGTATATATTACCATCAATATTATAAACATTTTAACCAGACACTAAGGGCCATATTCAATTCCAAGCCTGCAACTCGATCGCAAGACAGCCAAATGTCTGTGAGTGAGTTGCAGGCTCACGTTGGTCTCAGATTGCGATGCTATTCAATTGCTCAAGCCCGCAAGTTACAGGTGCAAGGCCAAAACCGTAAACCATGCACTGGTTCGGGGGAACTTCAAGGCGGGAACACGATCAATTCAGCCAGCCCGTAACCACTCATTTTGAATCAGCCAATGGAAAATGAGACATAATTGTCATAATTACAGCAGTAAAACATGGAGGTTGCATGTCAATCAATTAGGTTTGGGAGTCCGATATGTGATCAGACTCGCAAATCCAAAGAATAAAGAATTATGAAAAAGAAGTCCATATGGGTTGCCTGATATGTATTAACTCATTGCTACCTGAGATCGATCTAACCCCGAAATGACAAATAAAAATTAATTTTATTTCCTGACAATTTGTGAGCTTGAGATTGTTGTGCAATTAATTCTAATGTCTGTCATCGATTTCCCCCGTTATTTACAGTGCAGTATTGATTTTTTATTTGCATTTACAGTGCTACGAATAGGTGTTTAACCCTCTTGCAGGTCCTCCCTAGCACTCGTAGGATTTTCTCCTTCATTTGCCATTTACGAATGTGAAAACATTTGCGGGCTTAGGGAAATTGAGCAATTGAATAGTGATTTGCGATTTTAGCCTTGCGAAAGCGAGAGATCAAAGGCTTCTGGAGGCTGTAAGTTACAAGTTTAACCATTGCCATTTTTTCCAGCTTGTATTTCTGAAGCTACTCCGAGCCCGCAAAAAGACGCCAATTGAATAGCAAAATAGCTTGCAACCTCACTTACGGGCCTCCGGATCTCCTAAAAGCTCAATTGAATGGATGGGTCTGAGGCAAATAAGGTGGTACGTTTTGAGAGTCGTTGCATGTCAATACCCAGACTCTACAATAGAAATACTATTGACTGATAAATTCTCTGGGAAAAACTGGCCTTTTGATATGTATGAGACATAAAGGTGTGATCATTAATTTCCTTACGGTAAATCTTTTACACAGATACTAGGAATAATAGCAATAATAATATCTAAGAAAGTCCTTTATGAAACAATTTTTCTAAATAACATAAGTAGATACATCATCCATATACAGCATGCAATATTGAGAATAAACAATATACAATAGTCAATCTATATTCTCCAATCATCATTAAATTAGCTTTTTTTAAATTAATGTTAAAAAATAAATTATCACAGGGTGTTCTTTTGATTAAAGGAGGTTATAAAATATATATTAAATGATAAGCCAGATAAAATGCATATGGCTAATAGTAAATGTGAAGAAGGAATTTCATTGCTTTCTAAGAACTTTTGGGATATAGTTTGTCTTAATGGATTATATGATATATGGAGAGTGGAAAAATCTAGGAGTTAGGGAGTTCTCTTTTTGCTCCAGGCCAAGTCTATCATAGTCACGAATAGATTACTTTATTTTTAGAATTTGGAAGAAGCATAGAAAATTTAATATGGATATATAGTCCATTATGATCGTGTACCCTTTTCAACTTATCTATCTGCCAATTGCCCTGAAAAAGGAAGAATTTGGCATTGTTCTGATGTACTGGTCAATCATCCCCAATATAAAAACAAACAGCCTTATTAAATTGCGATTTGGCCAATTGAATAGGGCTCTATATAAGCACAGAGCATATTTTTTTTACAGAAATTTTTAGTTAGTGAACTTCTATCCAAAAGCAAGGACTTCACTAACTAAAAACTTTGTAAACAAATATGCTCTGTACTTATATAGAACCCTTTAGAATTGGCAGAATTACAATTTAATAAGGCTGAAAATATGTAATGATTTTGAAAGATTATTTTGGAGAACAATAATGAAGAGGTTGACGATATAATATTATTGAGGGCACACAAATGTGTTTTGAAAGGGACATTAATAAAATTAATGGCTTCAGCAAATAGAGATAAAATGTTACCCCCTCCACAATTTTATTTAGAACTACTGTATATAAATTAGAGCAGATAACTAAAAAATATCTCAAAGAGAATAGTATAAAAAATTAAATGAGATAAAACTACAAATTAATAAGATGTATTAATGTATAGCAAAGTATTATTATAGAGACAACAAAACAGATGAAACGTTGGAAAATAAATTAAAAAAGCTTCAAGAGGAAAAAGAATTAGAGCCTTAAAAATTATAAAGGGGAGCTGATTAGAGATTCCAAACAAACTCTAGATGTATTTGCAAACTAATATAGTTCTTTATACAATTTACCTAAATATTATTTGCATCAGCAATCTAAATTGGATATAGAGATTAAAGCAAAGGAGATAATAGATATATTTAATTATTTAAAATGGTATAAAAGTCCTGGACTAGTTGAGTTTACTGACATTTTAGCTCATTATTTAACTAGAATGATAACTTACTTAAATTGGATCCTTATCTTCTAGAGAAATTGCTGGAAACAAGAATTCCTGCCCTGCTGAAACTAAAGAAGAATGAAACTGAATGTCAGAATTAAAGGCTAATATATCTCCAAAATGTAGATGTAAAGATTTTTGCAAAGAATATTGCTAATAGAATTACACTTAGTTTACCATATTAAATTAAGGACGATCAAGTGTATTCATGAGAGGAAGGCTTCAGATAAGGAAATTAATCTATGTTTTTGCCCATTGTAATACAAATAGGACTCCCATGCTGGCTCTGCCTTTAGACTCTGTGGGCCTCATTCTATTATCGGCCGCAGCCGTTGCGGGGCCGCAAGGACCGGCCGCAAGCTATTCGGCTATTCTATTCCCCTCCGGCCGGGGATTCCGGCAGGCTTGCGGCCGGTGCCTTGCTATCTCTTGCGGCCGCTCGCGCCGGAGGAAAGCCTTTGATCTAAAACGGCTGCAAGGAAATCGGCCACAAGAAAATCCTATTTGCAATTCAATTGCTCCGGGAACCCTCTCTGCAAGGCTAAAACCGAGCCGCAGCTTACTTGCAGGAAAGAGGTCCCGCTAGCACCAATTAAGCACGAAATATAGCCCAAATAAAGCCATCCTGCACTTTGAGAAGACTATAAAGTGATTTTCGGTGTTGGCAAAAATAGCACAAATTTCCCATATACTCAAATCCGTAAAATATTTTTTTTTTAATATATGTCAAATATACATGTAAAAAGTCCAGAGTGCTTGGAGCACCTTAGACCTGGCCACGCTGCGGCCGGAAAATAAACAGTTAATGTAAACTCGTATTTGGGCTGATGTGCAAGCTTGAGAGGGGGTTACTATTAATCCTCATGTCCCCCAATATGATCCCTAGCATTTACAGAGCTGTACAGTGCCGTCTTGAATTTATTTTTGACTTTAAAAATTTTGGAGCTTACGGCCGGTTCCAAGATATGCGGCCGGCCATAAGAGGAGATCCTTGCGGGGCCGTATAATTGAATTGCGAGGTAACAGAACCCCCGCAAGGAATCGCAGCCTTCTGGCCGATAATAGAATGAGGCCCTGAGAAAGCATTTGATAGCTGGGATTTTATAATGCAAACAATGTTGGCCTTATGTTTTTTCAAATTTCATAAAATTAGTTATGACACTATATAGTAATCCTACAGCGATACTTAGTAACTTGGGTTATACTTTATATTAATATTCCTTTTGAACAATTGAACTAGTCAGGGGTGAGCAAGTCTCTTCATTTATATATAATAATAATAATAATAATAATAATAATAATAATAATAATAATAACAATAATATATTATTATTTTTATAGAGATTCTAGCTATTGCAATTAGATTGGATTTAAGGATCTCTGGAGTGTTTATTGTAGCAACTCAATATAAGATCATTCTTTTTGCTAATATATTTTTGACTCTTACAGATAATGATAACTCTTTTCTGTTATTGATGGACCTTCTATATCTCCTATCATAAGATTAATGCAAATAAATCAGAGGCCTTGGTTGTAGGTTATTCACAGAAGGTTTAAAATAAATTGAAGCAGATTACAAATTCCATTGGCAGGATAAGAAGATTAAATATCTTGGAAGAAACACTTAACATTAGATTTATGTTAAGTTGATTGTATGCCTATGCTTCAGAATATTAGAAAACAATTATTAATTTGGAGAGCTACAGAGATATCTGGGCTAGGTAGAGTTTCAATGATAAAGATAATGCTAGAGCAGCTTTTACATTTATTTAGATGTCTTCCTATTATTGTACAAGATAAGATTTTTTTTTAACTTCGGATAATTAGTAAGGAATTTATAAGAAAGAAAAAAAGTATCCAAGGATTAGTTAAAACATCTGCAAAGGCCATTTTTAAGGTACATAAAAGTTTCATAGGTTTCAAATGTTTGGTAAGAAACACACAGTAATTATCAGAAAAAATATGCTATATAGAAAAGTTCAGTGTACATACAAAGGTATAGGCTGGAAAGTAAAATCTAGCTTTGCACACCCACAGGAAGCTTACATAACCATGTAATCACACAGTAAAGGCACTCAGATATGGAGTTTGGCCTTTCAAACGAAGTACTTGCTGCAGGATTGAATCACATGGTGGGGTGAGGTCTGAGCTCACAGCTGAATCAGAGCACAATGATATAAGCAAAGATAGACTACATATCCCAGGCTGCTTTCCAACACAGCAACCCCAGAGTTTAATATAAATGTATCAGCTAACCTCTGCTTTCTCCTGATTAGCCAAAATGAATTATGAAAGTTATGCTAATCTTACCAGGGATTTTTAGGAGTGTCAACTAACAAAAGCTGCAGCTGTTTGCATACACTACTGATTCTCCTCTATCAGATGCATTCATAATCCAGGAAACTTAAATATGCCTTTAAGGAAGGGGGGCACAGTCCCAAATGTTTTTATTTATTAAAGGCTTCATTAGTATCCCATAACTTTGCGTGATCCTATGCTAAGAGAGATCTAGAATATAACAAGATTGAATCGCATTGGTTATACTTCAGTGATCCTGTGGCAAAGTTCAATACGGAAACTATATTTGATCAAAATTTGTTATACAGTAGTCAGTGAATGTTTACATTTATGGGATGGTCTAAAAAAGAAGAAGTCTCTTTGTTAGTCCATCTATAAAAATTCCATGGAGATTGATTGAAAAAATATATATAACTTGTACTATCTTTGAAAGATGGATTGTAAATACAGATTTAAAGATATCTGATTACCGTATACAGGAATTATAGATTTTATAATTTTCAACAGTTACAAATGTTCCTGAACCTTCTTCCCTTAGAGTTGTTTCATTATTTTAAAATAAGATAATATATTGTGAAATTGTGTTTTGGTTTAAAGAGTTTATCAGGAATTACCTCTCAAATTGTTATTCACTATAGTCCCTTATTCTTTTGCTATAAAGAATTATTAAAATCTTATATAGAGGGGTAAAGTAGTGCAATATAGATGCTATTTTTATGGAGTGATATGGCTAACTTAAATTTTTTTGAATTGCCTATATACATCAATATACCATAGTTGTCCTTCTTTATCACTTAGGTTTTGCTATAATCTCTATTTTCACACAAATTTATATATGCATATAGTCTCTATTTTTCTTTGCAGGTTTTTTCACAAGATGTGTTTGTTTGCTATAATCACTATTCTTTCTTATATGGGCTCAGTCCCTATTGCAATTTTTCACACAGGTTTGTGTATATATATGAGTGGACAGGGACTTGGCTGCGAACAATGTTCAATCTTGTGTGAGCTCAGTCCAGTCGCTGATTATGGATACAATTATATCGGCTTACAACGTAAGAATTAATTCTATGAGAAACAATTTGAATGGTGCTCTGCTTAAATGCTTAGGGCCTCATTCTATTAGCGGCCGCAGCCGTTGCGGGGCCGCAAGGACCGGCCGCAAGCTATTCGGCTATTCTATTCCCTTACGGCCGGGGGCTCCGGCAGCCTTGCGGCCGGCGCCTTGCGGCCGCACGCGCCGGAGGAAAGCCTTTGATCTAAAACGGCCGCAAGAGTTTCGGCCGCAAGAAAGCCCCGGTTGCTATTCAATTGCTACGGGAAACCTCTCTGCAAGGCTAAAAGCGAGCCGCAGCTTACTTGCAGCAAACAGGTCCCGCTAGCACCAATTAAGCACATAATAAAGCCCAAATAAAGCCATCCTGCACTCTGATGAGACAATAAAGTGATTGTAGGTGTTAGCAAAAATAGCACAACATTCCCCTATCCTCAAATCTGCAATTTTTGTATTTTCAAATTCTTGTCAAATATCCGTGGACAAAGTCCCGAGGGCTTGGAGCACCTCAGACCCGCAAAGGCTGCGGGATTAGCCTCCGTCAAGTCCGGAAATGGGTAAAATAGACCTACGGGTCGTAAAGGGCTAACTTACAAGTCGTAGCATAGAAAAGCCATCCTGTACTTTTATTAAAAGTGAAAGTGATGTTTGGTTTCAGAATTAATAGCTCAACATTCCCCTACTCTCAAATGTGCAAATAAAGATATTTAACTTCATCTATCATGCAAGCCCGCACGGGTTTGAATAACGAGCTACGGGCTTGGAGGGCAATCATCCGCCAAACCCGTACGTGCTTCACTAAGAAGCTACGGCCAAGTCTCAAGCCCGTAATCCTAAAATCAAACCTGAAATCAATTAACCAATAGGAAGATGACAATCAAGGGCACAAATAGTTTAAAAGGGAGTGAAATTCTGTAATCTGTGACTGTGTTGTATGCTGTGCAAGTGGACACACAGGTCTTGGAGTTGGAGGTTTTGTGAGAGCAAGAGAGATAGAGGAGGAGAGATGGAGGGAGAAGGCAGTGAAGGGAGAGGTCAGGGAGAGCAGGGCCCCCAGCCACAGGCTGGCCAGCAAGCTGCTGCTGCCCGCAAAAGGGCAGCAAACTTTACCATCCAGGAGATCGAAACACTGGTTAGAGGAGTGCAAGCCCGACACTCCATCCTAACCGGTGGGAGTGAAGTGAGGCCCAGGCAGAGGACAGATGCCTGGAAGGAGATCGCGGCTGAGGTCTCCTCGCTGGGGTATGCGAATCGTACCTGGCAGTCTGTCCAGCACCGGTTCCAAGACTGCCGCATCGATGTAAAAAAGAAGATGGACGATGAGGCCAAAGCAGCACGTGGAACCGGTGGTGGGCCGCCACAAACCTTCACATACCCCGGTTGGGAGGCCACAGTCCGCGACATGATCCGGCCAGCGTCAGTCGTGGGCCTCCCTAGCCTGGTGGACTCCGGTCGGCCTGAAACCCTGCAATGTGAGTACCATGTACACCTTAACACCCTCATATGTACGCACATGTACCCCACACAGATAGATAACTGACGTTGAATTGCACTGTAAGATATCTGGTTGTGACTACAGATATATGAGGCTGCGAAAATCATGTAAATCCAGTGTAAAGAAATATACTTGTCAGAATTGTTATCAATGAAATATATGTCCAATACCTCCTCCCACAACTGATTATGATACCGTTTTGCAAATCTATTGATGTTACTGTTATGTTTGCTGTTGGTTCCCAGTGCATATAAAGCATACATGACAACTCTATTGCAATTGATTTTTTATTGTCATGAGTTCCCCTGTCACACTCTACTCCATGTTAAACTGGCCCATCCATAGCTGTTTGGCTTAACCCTCCTACTGCTTAGAATTCATGTACATTTTGAAACTAGGTATAACGGATGTATCCTGTTTTATGTGGGCATTTCAGTATGTGCTGGAAGAGTGCCGCCGCCGACTCTAGGGATGCGGCTGCGCTTGCGTCCCCATGTAGCCGTCAAAAATAGTTGGTACACCCAAAGCCCGTAACCCTCTAACCCTAACCCCCTAAACACCACTTTCTAACTCTAACCCATCCCCCCTAACTGTAGCCAGAACCTGAAACCCATAACCACTTACCTGGCCTGCTGGGCTGGCGTAGCTAGAGTCGTTGGTGGGGCACTTCCAGAGATGCGCACATATGCGCACATACAACAGGATAGGTCCGGTCTAGCTGGTACATCACCATGAGAGTACATGTATGGATGTGCACACTGCAGCATATGCGGATACAGACTCTGATGGACTGTAAGTTTGTGTTGTGTAACAGCATAATCTGGACCATGTTACATTAACATGTTAATTCACATTGCTGAGGATTGGTCACAGATTGGTCTGTCTCACACACTGGCCAACAGATTCAGATGAGCACGTGTCCTAATTAACTGCAGTTGGCACACCGCACCAGCATTACATATAGCCATGGGCCCTTTCCTGTTATCTGACCGTGACTGCTGGTAGCAGCAGTGAGCAGCCTCTACATGTCACAGCATTTTCCTGGAGATTATATAATCATGCAGATTTAGTGGGTTATGGTGTTGTTAAGGTAAGGGGTTCGGATAAGTGTGAGGGCTAGTGCTTTTGGGCTTCTGTGTAAGTTGAAAATGATGTATATAACAGTGGCAGCGCCATCTATCAGCCCCTTGGTCCAACTGCTGCTGCCAGTAGTCGGTGTCACATAACAGGAAAGATCCCAGCCAGGATCCACAATACTAATGATGCAAATCAATTTTGATTGGCGTCAAACATTCACAGCCAATTACAAGTCACTCTGATCTCAGAGATATGGAAACAACAATACTCAAATCAAAATCTTGTCTCATTTCAGTACCATCCAGGCGTCCCCTGCCTCCGCAGGTTCCTGCACCTTCTGAAGATGCAGGACCACCTGCGTCAACTTCCCCTGTAGCAGGGCCCTCCTATCAAAGTCCACCTGGGCCATCCACAAGGTGCCAGCAATTGCCTCCAGCCAGGATAATGGCACCGCCTGGCTCCCAGACAATGTGGGCTGGCCAAATGTGGGGCCACCCAATGTGGTCCCATTCCGGTTGTGCCCCCAATATGGCTTCACAAACAATGCTGCCCTGGAGCATGGGCCCCTGGCAGGGCATGTGGCCCCCGCAGGACCAGCAGGCCACTGTGGCCACTCCGGCCCAACAGGCCCCGCAGGCCCAGACAGCCGCTGTGGCCACTCAGGACCAACAGGCCCCGCAGGCCCAGACAGCCGCTGTGGCCACTCAGGACCAACAGGCCCCGCAGGCCCAGACAGCCGCTGTGGCCACATAAGACCAACAGGCCCCGCAGGCCCAGACAGCCGCTGTGGCCACTCAAGACCAACAGGCCCCGCAGGCCCAGACAGCCGCTGTGGCCACTCAAGACCAACAGGCCCCGCAGGCCCAGACAGCCGCTGTGGCCACTCAAGACCAACAGGCCCCGCAGGCCCAGACAGCCGCTGTGGCCACTCAAGACCAACAGGCCCCGCAGGCCCAGACAGCCGCTGTGGCCACTCAAGACCAACAGGCCCCGCAGGCCCAGACAGCCGCTGTGGCCACTCAAGACCAACAGGCCCCGCAGGCACCAGACAGCCGCTGTGGCCACTCAGGACCAACAGGCCCCGCAGGCCCAGCCAGCCACTCCGGCCCCGCAGGCCCAGCAGGCGTCTCCCAGGCAGGACACACCAGTCAGCAGTGCCTCCACCCAGAGGACACAGTTAGTCCTGCGCTGTCAGCGGCCCAGTGCCCGGATTTCCTGGCTCATCTCCAGCATGAGCGTGAGCAAAATCAACAGTTCATGCTGGAGATGAGACGCCATGATGCCAGGAAGCTCGAGGAGAGGAGACGCAATAACGCCCGGAACTTCCAGGAGAGGAGACGCAACAATGCCCGGAACTTACAGGAGAGGAGACGCAACAATGCCCGGAACTTACAGGAGAGGAGACGCCATAATGACAGAGTCTTTGCTCAAATGACACTGCAAAATCAGCGGATGTTCCAGGAGGCGAGGCGTCATAATCAGTTAATGGAGGAGTACGCCCGAAGGCCTGAAATGGCCCGAGAAGGCCAGCACCAAGACCGGGCTACTCCTTCAAACTCGCCTCCGTCAACATCCCACACCCTGTCCCCAGCATCCAGGCCGGAAGAGCCTCCAAACACCCGAAGAGGTCGGGGCCGGCCTAGAGGACCATCTTCCAAAGGCCAGGAGAGCCAGGAAAAACCCAAGCGAAAGCGGAAATAGGTGAGAACATGTTCATGTTGCATATAGAAGCAATTGATGTCCCAGATCTATTGACGTTGAGGTGTTGCAGTCAATGCGTATATTGTTCTAATTGATGTCTTGTTCTTATCTCTTTAGGTTCCATTTTATTGATGTCCATGGATTTCTGCCTCCCGTTTTTGTTGTTGTAAATATTTGGGAAAGCAACATAAGATTAAACATTATGTATTGCTCACATTATCATTGTTTGTTTCGTTTGTACTGTACCATGATTGGTAAACACCACATGAATGCTACACACCAACGTTATTGGATTAGTACATACATCTTCCTTCAATATACCAGCCCTGTGTTAATGTAGGGTTGGGGTAACAGCCACTAGTGCAGCTGAGGGTGGAGGTAATTGTAGCGGAACCCATCACTGTTTTACCCTGTTTTATGATTATTCTTGGTTAAAATATGATCCTACAATATGTATGCTGGTTGATGCTCTGCAGAATATTAGCCAGACTTTTGCAGACCTAGGCTAATAGATAATCCTATTACAGAGATTCAAGAGATAAGAAAGTTGTAAAGGATCCTTGCATTTTCCAAAGTGTTTTAATTCTCTGATAAGAACAAAGAGGTGTAATTGAATCAATGTCTGATTGTATCAAAGTTGCCAGGGAGGTGTGACCCACCTATTGTTCTCTTTATGGGTATTGTGCAGCCAAATATGGGGGATGTGGATTGCCTGTGGGAAGAGATGTATAAATATTTCTGCAATAACAAAATAAAGTCAGTATTCATTTGACTCCCAAATTGTGTGTCGTCCAATATGGGAGGTCGGGGATGGTGAAACTGTAGTGCCTCGTGGGTATTTTATCGTATACCAGCGGAGATTTTGGACTGCGTGTTCCTGCTCCGTTACATTTGTTGGCAAGTGGTGGAATTGTTCCCACGGTCAGAAGGACAGCTACAGGAGACACCATTCCGTGGAGTACAAATTGAGGGCAACGCTAGTATCCGTACAGCGCCCCTGGCTACAGCAGGATGGAACCGGCTAGTTTTCAGACAGCGTTCCATCATGAGGAGGAGGAGGCGGCCGCGGACTACAGGGATGCAGACAGAAAGGAACTCATGGTTACAGTACCTCGTATTACCCCACAGAATGAGTTTGGAAGAGAACTCCAAAGCAGACTGGCCTTTTTCCCAGGTACGCTTCCCATAAAAACCTTGGAATGGTTAATGACAGATGTCCACAAATGCATAATGGAAAAGATGCGGGCACGGGAGCGGTCCATCTTGGGAGCTGCTAACCCACCTCCCACCATTAACCCCGCCCCAGCACTGCGTCCGGGTGGTGGGAACTACCAAACCCCTCCACGGTACATCAGGTGCCACACGTGTAACCAGCAGGGCCACATGCAGAGAGACTGTCGCAGAAACAGAAACCGCTCCACGTGGAATACTCCAACTAATTCCACCCCCCAGCGGCAGTGTGAACCCCAGGGGGCAGAAGGTGTCGTCCTTTCCCCTCAGCGGCAGTGTGAACCCCAGGGGGCAGAAGGTGTCGTCCTTTCCCCCCAGCGGCAGTGTGAACCCCAGGGGGCAGAAGGTGTCGTCCTTCCCCCTCAGCGGCAGTGTGAACCCCAGGGGGCAGAAGGTGTCGTCCTTTCCCCCCAGCGGCAGTGTGAACCCCAGGGGGCAGAAGGTGTCGTCCTTCCCCCTCAGCGGCAGTGTGTACCCCAGGGGGCAGAAGGTGTCGTCCTTTCCCCCCAGCGGCAGTGTGAACCCCAGGGGGCAGAAGGTGTCGTCCTTCCCCCCCAGCGGCAGTGTGAACCCCAGGGGGCAGAAGGTGTCGTCCTTTACCCCCAGCGGCAGTGTGAACCCCAGGGGGCAGAAGGTGTCTTCCTTCCCCCTCAGCGGCAGTGTGAACCCCAGGGGGCAGAAGGTGTCGTCCTTTCCCCCCAGCGGCAGTGTGAACCCCAGGGGGCAGAAGGTGTCGTCCTTTCCCCCCAGCGGCAGTGTGTACCCCAGGGAGCAGAAGGTGTCGACCTTCCTCCACAGCGGCAGTGGGTACCCCAGGGGGCCAAAGGTGTCGTCCTTCCCCCCCAGCGGCAGTGTGAAACACAGGGGGCAGAACGTGTCATCCTTCCCCCCCAGCGACAGTTTACCCTAACCAGGGGAGACACCAATCTCCCAGACGGCGCAGATGGGACCGTGGTCTCTGTGCCCACAGCTTGTCCAGATCCCCAACTACCGTCACTGGGACAACCGGAGGAGGGGGTAAGTAAAAACTCCCCTCCCCAGCTAACTTCTAATGTGGCCCCAGGGTTAACAGAGGAAATGTTAACCCCCACTGACCCCCAGGTTTCCCTGGCTACTGAGCCGGAATATGTTCCAAGTACCCCAGCAGAAGAGCTGACAGCGGGGCAGAGTGCAGTCGGCCTCTGCCCTCCCTTTGTCCCTGGTACAGAGCAGGAGGTCCTGCAGGTTATACCAGCAGAAGAGCTGGCATCAGGGCGGAGTGCCGCTGGCCTCTGCCCCTCAAGTCCCCTCAGCGTGTTGCCCCCTCACCACAGCAAAATATCCAGGTGCCTGGTTAGACTTCCCCCCAAAGGAGAGATGTGTGACGAAGTGCCCTTCGCCACCTTGGCTTGGAGAGGACTGTTTGCCAGCCTCCTGCCCTGCGACTATGGCCCTGGTACATATTGCCCTTTGGAACCAGTGTTCGGCCATACCAGAGTGTAAGTCACTCATTCTGGCCCTTTACATACAGGGGGGGCATTCTGTACTTGCCCTGTGTGAACCATGATACCCCAGATAACTGTGCCATGGAGCCCATTCATATAATGAAAGACTATGGGAAAGACTTTAGCTACATGGCAATTGAACTGTGTGAAGAGGATCTGAGCGCTATTCGGTGGTTTTGTGCGCGCAGATCCCAGCTATCTGGGGATATGGGAAATGTGAATTGCAGTAATGCTGATGGGTTGTCAAACTAGAGAATTGACCAACAAATACTTTTGTCCGGACATCCCCAGGCCGATCCGTTGGGATCAGACCGTGTATGCCGGCTTATGGTCACGGGGGAGGTGTGTAGCGGAACCCATCACTGTTTTACCCTGTTTTATGATTATTCTTGGTTAAAATATGATCCTACAATATGTATGCTGGTTGATGCTCTGCAGAATATTAGCCAGACTTTTGCAGACCTAGGCTAATAGATAATCCTATTACAGAGATTCAAGAGATAAGAAAGTTGTAAAGGATCCTTGCATTTTCCAAAGTGTTTTAATTCTCTGATAAGAACAAAGAGGTGTAATTGAATCAATGTCTGATTGTATCAAAGTTGCCAGGGAGGTGTGACCCACCTATTGTTCTCTTTATGGGTATTGTGCAGCCAAATATGGGGGATGTGGATTGCCTGTGGGAAGAGATGTATAAATATTTCTGCAATAACAAAATAAAGTCAGTATTCATTTGACTCCCAAATTGTGTGTCGTCCAATATGGGAGGTCGGGGATGGTGAAACTGTAGTGCCTCGTGGGTATTTTATCGTATACCAGCGGAGATTTTGGACTGCGTGTTCCTGCTCCGTTACAGTAATATTCATGAGTTTGATTACAGTAACGGTGATGCATGATATTCATGTTCATGACACATGGATAGATTAATTCAGGGGAAATATCAAAAGTGAGTCCACCCCTAAGTGAAATTGGCGATTATTTTGTGTGGCCACCATTATTTTCCTGCACTGACTTAACCCTCATGGGGATGGAGTTCCCCAGAGTTTCACAGGTTGCCACTGGAGTCCTCTTACACTCCTTCATGATGATATCATGGAGCTGGTGGATGTTAGAGACCTTGCACTCCCTGTAATGGAGTTGGAACACGCAGTCCAATATCTCCGCTGGTATACGGTACAATATCCAAGAAGCACTACAGTCTCACCATTCCCAACCTGCAATATTTGCCCACACTCAATTGGGAGTCAAATGAATACGGACTTTATTTTGTTGCCCAGAAATATATATATACACATCTCTTCCCACAGGCAATACACACATCCCCCATAGTTGGCCACACAATACACATTGAGGGACAACAGGTGGGTCACACCTCCCGGAGACTACCTGGCTACTTTGATACAATCAGACATTGCTTAGATCATCCTTCTTTGTTATGTCTGATAATGAAAACACTTTATACAATAGACTTCCTTATCCTATGATGAGTCTCTGTACTAGGATTATCTATTATGCCAAGGTCTGCAATAGTCTGGGCTAAGATTTTGCCGAGCAGAAACCAACATACATACAGTATAACAGTATGATCATATTTTAACCATAACCATAAAACAGGGTAAAACAGTGATGGGTTCCGTTACACTCCACATCTTCCATTTGAGGAGTTCCCCACAGATGCTCAATAGGGTTTAGGTCTGGTGACCTACTTGGCCAGTTCATCAACTTTTGACCTTCAGCTTCTTTAGCCAGGCAGTGGTCGGCTTGGAGGTGTGTTTGTTGTCGTTAGCATGTTGGAATACTGCCCTGCGGCCTGTTCTCCTATCTGAGGGATCATGCTCTTTCTCAGTTTGTCACAGTACATGTTGGCATTCATGGGTTCCCTCAAAGAACTGTAGCTCCTCAGTGCTGGCAGCATGCATGCAGGCCCAGACCAAACATATATGCATGTGTATAGATGTTTTTGCTAATATGTTGTGTGGATTCCCACTATATGCATTTACCTAATTATGTCAGATGCTGCCTCCCCTCTCTCTGCATCACTGTTTTGGTTCAAAATGATGGGTTCATCTCATATCAATGTTTTTGTGTTCGTTGTGACTTATCCATTTATCTCTGGCACTGGGGAGCTACAGTCCATTGAGGGAACCATGAATGAAAACATGTACTGTGACATACTGAAGCAGAACATGATCCCCTCCCTTGGGAGACTGGGCTGCAGGGCAACATAACATAACGACCCTAAACACACCGCTAAGACGACACTGCCTTGCTAAAGAAGGTAAAGGTGATGGACTGGCCAAGCTTGTCGACAGACCAAAACCATATTGAGCATCTGTGGGGCATCCTCAAACTGACGGTGGGGGAGTGCAAGGTCTCTAGCATCAACCAGCTCTGATGTATCATTAAGGAGTGGAAGAGGACTCCAGTGGCAACCTGGGAAGCTCGGGTGAACTCCCTGGCCATGAGGGTTAATGCAGTTCTGGCAAATAATGGTGGCCACACATAATTGACATTTCATGTCAATTTTGACATTTCAAATTAAGGGTGTACTCACTTTTGGTGACAATGGTTTACACATTAATGGCTGGGTATTGAGTTATTGATGGGTCCGAAAAATTACTTTACATTGTAGCAGAGTGTCATTTCTTCAGTGTTGTCACATGAAAGGATGTACTAAAATGTTAACAACAATGTGACGGGTGTACTCACTTATGTTAGATACTGTGGCCCTCATTTAATTGCAATTTGGCCAATTGAATAGGGCTTGAAATAAGCACATAACATATATTCTCTGAAAAATGGTTGAGTTAGTAAACATCTCTACCAAATCAAGGTTTTCACTAACTAAAATCTGTTTGACACAATATATGTTCTGTGCTTATTTTGAGCCCCATTCAATTGGCAAAATCGCAATTGAATGAGGCCCTGTATGTTCACTATTAGGATGTGAGCCACTTACAGAAACCTGTCTCATTTGTCTGTTTCTGCGTCAGATAGATTGTTAATACCAACCTTCCCTTATGTTTGAAATCAGTAATGCAAACACACTGTGAGAATTCTATTGAAACCCCTAACTGATGGTGCAGAGCACAGATGTGGAGTCTGAAGGTCCTTTTATTGATGTTCCGGAAATGCTATGGTATCAACATTGACAAGGCAGACACAAACAACATTGCAGATAAATCATATTTAATATTTAACGAAATTAACAAGGCAAGCTTGCCACAAAGCCACAGGTTGTCTAATCAACACAGGTATGCAAAGGATCATGGTGGAGGGGGGTAGGATACAAAATCCAAGTAACACAGGGAAATAGGGATATGAGAGCAGAATGCAGGCATGGAAAATTACATTGATATGGATGATCAGGGGATGTACAGTATATCAACCAACATTAGGCAATATAATAGATCTCATTATTGTTCCGACATATATATAACAGTCAATAAGGAAACACCATAATAATCCAGAATAAGGTGATATACATATGGGGAGAGCAAAATGTATGCTTGGGTGTTAAACGGACACTCTGATGCCACATCAGAAGTATAAGTGCTCAATCAGTGAATGCTATGAGCCCATAACGTCAGTTCTCACGCAACAATAAGCAGCACATAGATAACCTTGGTCAAAAAGATGGTGACCTGACCAGGACCATATCAGTCAGATGTTACTTATTGCAGAGAACTCACAACAAACCAGGCAATATCAGTGATAGTTTGTTCTCTGATTGAGCATCTATACTCACTGTTGTTGAATATGCATAACTGAAGATTAACGTAACCTCCTTAACTGTTAAGTCCCAAGCCTGGATTTACTCTTCCCCATATGCACAGGGAGGGTCACATCAGCACTGAAGAAAAGATCTTGAAGGGTTGGTGCTGCAGGCTTCACAACAGTCCAAGTAGAGGAGAGGATAGAATGTCTAAACCAATAGGTACCTGTGAATCGAGATAGACTATATGAGCATACACATGCTGTGGATATACCAGGAACATCAGCTGACAGATGTCACATCACATCTGCATTGTATAATGAAATTGTCTCGTGACACATATCGGCTATTCAGTCAAGGTCATCAGATATCAAACTGGATCCAACAAAGCAATGAAACGGACACATGCACATACATGAGGACATTGACATGGCCACGGAATGTCAGGATGTTTATCGTCATGCCTTTGTTTATCGTCATGCCTTGTTCTGACCGGGATCTGGAATACAAACACACAAATAATATATTAGTGGAAACCTTACATATGCCATATGAGCAGCCACCAACAGATGTAGGTATGTCGGCACACGTTAGGCATTGGGATCTCGTACAAGCTAACCATCTGTACGATGATAATGATGGCCCAGACTAATTTGTCCTGATGTGGGAATATTAGGATTAGTCGAATTCTCATTTATTTGTATTGTGCAAACATATTCCGTAACGCTGTACTGGGGAGAAGAACACAAAAATATACAGTATGTAATATTGACAACGCAAGAAAATGGAGGGCCCTGTTTGGAGCGTAAAGTCTGTTGATAAATGATTTGTTCACAAAGGCCCACACAAGATTAGAAAATCACCACTTCCAAGTTAAAGGTAATGGACATGGGGAAGAGTAGATAAGGAATAGCAAGGTTAATAAGTAAGTGAGAGATACATAGGAAGGAGGTTGTGTCAAGTAGAAAGATATGCATTAGTCGGAGAGGAAAGGGATCAGATGTAAAGTGCGATGCACTATTTTGTAATAAGGTATCTGCCCCATGTGGACAGATAATGTAATCTGCAGATGGGACAGTCAGGAGACACATAGTTTAACCACAGCTTGAGTAGGATTAGGTGATGGGCGAATAAAAGGAGAGAGGTGGTCATGAGAGTTGAAATGAAAATGATGCAGACAAAAAGGGGAGAAGTAAAGAAGAGTCTGAGGAAAAGGCAGGGGATGTGAGGAAGAAGACAAGAGAAAACATAGTGGAAAGGGTTAATTGGGATAGTTAGCAGAAGACTTGAGTGACTCAATAAATTAAGGGTAAACAGGGGTGGAGAGAGAGAGAGAGAGAGAGAGAGAGACACCAGTGCATCCTGTAATAGAAAGGGAAGATCACAACTATCACACATTGATACATGTTCGGACATCTACATGTGGTTCTCTACCTTGGATAGATCAAGTGGAGTATTCAACGAAGAGATCTGTTCCCCCAGGACACGTCTGCATGGTCCGATAAACATTTCGGACCGCTTCAGCAATACATAGGGGATGTCTTGGGGAAAAAGAAAGTTAGGCCTACATTAATGGAGTTATTAGTCATTTCCTCTCATGCATACATGCACATGTTTCCCGCAAATACTCACTTACAATGTAGACGCCATTGATGTAGCTGATGTTCTGTTGCTGGCAAGGTTGTTTCCCATGTCTGTGTGGGTAAACAATGTGTTGACACACGGCAACAGTTCTGTAATGGCAATATGATGAGATGAGTCACACAATCCATATGATATATTGCACAATGATTCCTAGTTAACACATCCTTGAGACTATTCCTGTTATCTGACTGAGAATGCTTTTACCAGCATTCGCTGACAAAGAACAGGGGACATCCCCTCTTTGCATCACATGAGGTACATTTCTTATGGTTTACAGTATGCTGTTATGTTCATATATCCAGATTGCTAGGAATTGCATTGACCTCCATGGGATGTGGAATAGCATGATCAGACAATGTGAACATTACTGTTCTGGGCAGATGTTTTCAAATACGATTGTGAGGCCTATATACATTGACATTGTGGAATACATCAGACCATCCTTTAGCTTAGCTTCTTGAGGTTGGCAGATATCAATATATATGATGTGTATGGGAATGTGCGCATACTTACCAGTAACGGATATCAGAGCAGGCTGTATTTGATCCAGTATGAATAATGCGTCACGAGACATATGTTACATCACAAAGCTATCCTCTACTGTGGACTGTTGGATATTCTGGAAGACAATGGGGAAGGAGAAAAGAGATGTATTAGTAACCATAAGCCATGTACATTTGAGTTGGTTGTAATTAGTTTCAGACTTACATGGGAAGTACTCACGAATGACGTGGGCACGTAGTTGTGACCCCTGAACGTTATCCCCACCATCTGGAGGTACTGGACGCTCCGCCGGTTCAAGCGGAGCATCATCAATGTTCCCCAGACAGTTTGCCTGTACTGCTATATTGTGCAGAATACAGCAGGCCATGATGATGTGACAAACCTTCCCTGGTGTATACTGTAGCGCCCCGCCAGTGGAATGTAAACATCTGAAGCGCATCTTCAGGAGTCCAAAGGTGCGCTCTATTACATTCCGGGTTCTGGCATGGGCCGCATTGTACCTCTCCTCCCCCTCTGTGCGTGGATTGTTCACAGGGGTCAACAACCACGGCAAACACCTATATCCTGCATCACCTGAAGGAAACAAAAATGGGAGATGTAGATATGAATGGGAGTTTGTGCTGCTCGTTAAAGCATCTGTAAATATACGCAATGATTAATGTGACGTTAGTTTAGGGATCTCTGGCTTGGAACTTCATACTCCTATGACCACGTCACATCGGGTTAGGCACAGCAACAAGCTACGATGCAATGGCTCAGTCGGCACACCTTCTTTATGGCGCAACAATGGAATAACATTACAGTGGAACATTATGTATATTTTAGGGGATCCTTTATGGGTACTCACCCAGTAGCCACCCAGGTGGAGCTTCTCCAGACTCAAAATAAAGAGGGGTGGATGACTCACGCAGGATATGGGCATCATGAGTACTTCCCGGGAAGCCGGAAACCACATTTTGTATGCGCATGCCTGCATCACAAACAGCCTGTACATTGATGGAATGATAGTGTTTGCGATTTCGGAACATGGCTTCTTGCTCTCTAGGAGGTATCAATGCTACATGTGTACAATCTATAGCACCGAGCACATTGGGGATACCTCCCATTCGAAAGAAATCTGCTTTCACCTTCAAGATCTCTTCCCCAGTGTGGGGAAAACTGATGTATCTGGCAGCTTTCGGAACGATAGCATGGAGGAATGTGCTCAGGCACCTTGAAAGGCTTGCTTGAGACATTCCTCCTACTATGCTAGCAGTGTTCTGAAAACTACCAGATGATAGGATGTGTATGGCGGCTAACATCCGTGTCATGCCTGGGATGGCTCTATTGGTCCGTGAGGAAGGCTCCATGTCCTCCCTCAGGACCGCATAGAGCTCCTCCAGGCTGGCACGGGTTAGCCTAAAACGCTCATACACTTCCACATCAGTTAACCCCTCTAATGTGACTCTGTCCCTGTACACCCTGGGTGCACGAAGCCTCCTGGCCGGCTCCTGGGCCTGCTCACCCCCCTGTGGGTCTGGCTGTGCAGGAGCCCCCACTTCATGTGCCACACCCTCTAGGGGTCTCTCATCTGGCACCCCCATCAGCTGATCACCCACATCAAGGTCCTCCTCCCTGTCTGCAGGTGCCCTCATATCCCCCTGTCCCTGTGCCACTGGAGCTCTCTCCCCTAACTGACCCCCCACCATGACCCTAGGCATGTCCTGTGATGAGCCACTTGCCTGGCTTGGTTCCGGACCACCATGGATTGCATCAGCACGCTCACCCACATTCACTCCCAGCCGCCCCTCTCTGTCACGCCTCAGCCACTCCACAGTCGCACGCCTGACATCCCGGTTTCCACTCTGCAACATTCGAAACAAATATCCATTCCTACGGCGCTGCGCTCTCCTCACATACCTATACGCTGTACTCATGTTGCTGCTATCCATGATGGTTCAGACTTGCTAATTCATGGATGATGGTGTGGTTATATAGCTTGCTAATTACCCCAGCTGTGATTATCCGGGTTGATTTCACAAATGGAAAAGCTCACTGGTGTATCTAAGCTTCATCATGTTATGAAGTTCCCTGATTATGGATTGGTTGAGCCATTTTAATTAGTAACCCCTAATATTCTGGCCCACATTTGAATTTGGGCCCATGCTCCATGATCTATGTAATGTGGCGTGAAAATATATACAATATTTGTGTTCAAAAATTTAGATGTGATAAAAGAGATGTAAATCAGATAATGTTGATATGTTTAGGGGACACATTCTATTCTTTCTGAGTGCTAAAGGGTTAATTTGGCCACCATTTTGAGGATGTACATGACACCACAAAAATCTCTTTTATTAACATATTTGATCATTGTGGATTGTTTTTACAGTAATTCGAATGCCTTTTATTGCTTCCTTTACACTTTTAGGGCCCTTTCAGCCCTGTTTCATTACAATGCCGTAAGTGCATCGTGTGGACTTCAACGGATGCGGCCGTAACTTAAATCTAGCCAGGCGTGAATCGCGGCCTTCCGAATGTAGGAAGGCCGTGACGTTTAGGCGCGCACGCAAGCTGGAAGGGGGACGGACTAGCCGCGCCCGGCACGAACCATCCAATAGCGGAATCACGCATCGCGCCACAGGTCGCACAGCCAATCACTTACGGGATAGAGCATTTGATTGACAGTGGGAGTGAATAAATAGGAATGACACGCACCCACGCCTCGACTGTGTTGTGATTTCGGACGAAGTAGCACGCGGTTCCAGGAGCTAGGTGGTTGAGAGTAGGTAAGTTGCTTAATTATCAAGTCGCGGTTTAAGTTCTTTTTACGGGAATCCGTTACTACATTTACGGATGCCGATGTAAAGAAGTACAATTGTGTTTTTGGCTTGTTTATAGGTGTTTGGAGGTAGTTTGGAGAGTTTGGGAGTTTATATCCGGCCCATAGGAGTTTGGAGGGAGGTAAGTTGCATTGTACATGCTTTTCATCCTATAAAGCTGTCTTTTATTTGTATGTTTTGCCAATTTCTATATTTACTGAATACACTGGTGAGAGGTACAATTGTGTTTTTTGCTTCTTTATAGGTGTTTGGAGTATTTTTGGTTGTGTGGGAGTTTGGATCCGGCCCATAGGAGTTTGGAGGGAGGTAAGTTGCATTGTACATGCTTTTCATCCTATCAAGCTGTCTTTTATTTGTATGTTTTGCCAATTTCTATATTTACTGAATGCACTGGCGAGAAGTACAATTGTGTTTTTTTTGCTGTTGGCCTATAGGTTTGGCGAGTTTGTTTTTGTGGGGAGAGGAGTTTTGTGGAGGGAGGTAAGTTATTTATATTTTTCTGTTTAATATTAGATCTGTCTCTCTCTCTCAAAATCTCTCTCTATCTCTCTCTCTATATATATATATATATAGAGAGAGAGAGAGATTGATTATGAGTTTGATTATGAGTTTGATTCTGAGTTTGATTTTGAGTTTGAGATTGAGTGTGATTGAGTTTGAGATTGAGTTTGAGATTGAGATTGAGTTTGAGATTGAGTTTGAGATTGAGATTGAGTTTGAGATTGAGATTGAGTTTGAGATTGAGTTTGAGATTGAGTTTGAGATTGAGTTTGAAATTGAGTTTGAGATTGAGATTGAGATTGAGTTTGAGATTGAGTTTGAGATTGAGTTTGAAATTGAGTTTGAGATTGAGTTGTAGATTGAGTTTGAGTGAGATTTCTACACATATTTGCAATACACATAGGTGTTCCAAACTGCTTCTTCAATGGGGCTTGACAATAACTTTTTTTTAGCCTAGAACAGCAGGACCATGTAGTTCCTACTACCTCTGGTACAGAGGATGGCTTCAGGATAGGTACCATGCCCATGAATATGTGCAGAATATAATGCAGATAGGATATTAGTGGCCTCAGACATGGTCCACTCCCCACACATGATAGAAGCACACAGTAAATAGCCGCATGCCTTGTATATATGCAAACTGTAACTGACCCTTCCACATTGTTTATGAAAGTATTGATCTAGCGTGTTTCATCAGCGCCTCTCAGGTCCAGAGTGAGAGGTGCTGTACACCCCTCCCACTGCTGTCACAGGCTCTTTCCACTTAAGGTTGATTACTGCAGTTATTTCCAACATTGATATCCAAGCAGAAATAGTGTTATAGGCGATCAGAATGGGGGACGAGCGTGGAGCAGGCAAACCCACTAAAACATTTCTTTCTTTCTCTTTCTTTTCTTTTCAGGTGGTGATGGAGGGAGAGGAGCAGAGGGTGGAGGAGTGGCAGGGAGTCCCGGGGCGTGGAGGTGGGGAAGAGGAAGGGAGGAGTGAGGAGGAGGTACTAGTGGAGGAGGGGGAGGTAGTGGAGGAGGAGGTAGTGGAGGAGGAGGTAGTGGAGGAGGGAGGAGAGGAGGAGGGAGGAGAGGAGGAGGAAGGAGGAGGAAGGAGGGAGGAGAGGAGGAGGGAGGAGAGGAGGAGAAGGAGGGAGGAGAGGAGGAGAAGGAGGGAGGAGAGGAGAGGAGGGAGAAGGGAGGAGAGTAGAGGAAGGAGGGAGGAGAGGAGAGGAGGAGGGAGAAGGGAGGAGAGGATAGGAGGGAGAGAGGAGAGTAGAGGAAGGAGGGAGGAGAGGAGAGGAGGAGGAGGGAGAGAGGAGAGTAGAGGAAGGAGGGAGGAGAGGAGAGGAGGAGGAGGGAGAGAGGAGAGTAGAGGAAGGAGGGAGGAGAGGAGGAGGAGGGAGAGAGGAGAGGAGAGGAGGGAGGGAGGAGAGGAGAGTAGGAGGAGGAAGGAGGAGGAGGAGGGAGAGTGGAGAGGGTCCTCATCCCCAGGCAGAAGAGCAAGAGGCTGGCGGCAGGTCCAGGGCCCACAATTATAGCCGGGAGGAAAACAGGGTCCTCCTGGAGGCCATCCGTGCCCGCCCCGTCATCACCTCGGGGGGTAGGGAAGTAAAGGCTGGGCCCCGTGCTACTGCTTGGCAGCAGGTGGTGGATCTGGTCAACGGTGTGGCGGGCCGTGGACGGAGTCTGCGGTCCATTAAGCACCGGTTTGACGACATCAGGGCCGCGGTGAGGAGGAAGATGGTGCAGGAGGCCGAGGGGCGGAGGGTCAAGTACCTTGCCCATGAAGGGATTGCAAGGGCCATGCTTGCACCCTCCGACGCAGCTGGAGCATCAGGCCCGGTGGAGCAGCAGGACCCAGCCTCCATGGCAGGTGAATATGACATACAGCAACATGCCACCACATGTGCATCACACACACTACACATGGCCATGACACTGACATGTCAGCTCCATGAAATAACAAGGGATAGATGGATGCATCGTTAAATTCATGAAGCTGACAAATCACTGTCATTCCTGGTCACCACAACAGTAATCAAGCAATAGAGCAGGTGTGTCCAAACGCGGTCCTGGTGGGCCACACACATGGCTGGATTTGATAACCCTGCTGCGCACAGGTGAGTCAATCGCTTCTTCATTCATCCTGATTGACTCACCAGTGCACAGAAAGGATATCTTCCAATCTGGGAAAAAGTTTGGACACCCCTGTAATACAGAGTCCATGTATTGGTGTGCCCGTTCAGCCTACGCAGTTACAGACAGCAGCCGTAATACAGATAGAGTTGTGAGCCGAGAACCATCCAGAACAGAAACCTAAGAATAGATAACAGCTAGTATAAGATAGCTAATCAGAGTAGCAAAGAGGAGAATCATCCATATTCAAGGCTAGATGTCAGATAATTAGAAATGAACACCTATCAATGAGCTAATCAACATACTAATGACATGTACCTTTCTTCTCTATCTCTCAGCATCCAGGAGGAGCTCTGGGTCCTGTGACCATAGCGAGGAGGCGGGGCCATCAGCCCCGTACCAGGATCCTCCAGCACAGGGGGAGGAGGAAAGGAGATCAGAGGGCTCGGAGTCAGAGGATGGGCTGGTCATTGACCTTGCGGGGTCACCTGCCCCAAGCCCTGGGCCTATGCCCATCCTCGAAAGGCTTGCTCTGGGGCCCTCATCCCCCCAAGGGACAGCACCTCCTTCCCCACAAAGTGTGCTGGCCTGGTCACCACCGGGCACATTCTCCCCACCGGCTCCAGCTGTGGACCTCCCCGCATCACCTCACCACGCCCACCCAGCGGTGTCGTCGCCGCAGAGCCAGGCTGTGCAGGTGGAGACACTGGCCGTCCTGAAGGAGCTGCTGGCCAGCTGCCAGAGGATTGAGGCCAACCAGCTCCGGATGGATGCCAGCATCTCTGCCCTCAGGTCACAGATGACCCACAGCCTGGCCAGGCTGTCCAGGGAGGTGAGGAGGCACCACATGACATCGGAGCACCTTCAGGTCAGGCTGCTCAGACATGCCATGGTCCCCAGCCCAGCATCAACGGGGATCTCACAATCCCCCAGCCAAGAGCAGCCTGGCCCCTCCTCTCCTCCCATGTGTCCGCCACCGCCCAGACCACCGCTGCCTGGCACCGCCCGCCCCCCCCGCCCTCCCCCCCCACCATCACCACCAGAGGGGAGACGGAGGATGGGCACAGGTGATGTGGGTCCTGGGCCCAAGCGGAGGAGGACATAGGGCCTCATTCAATTGCAATGTGGCCGATTGCTAAGGGATCAATTTGAGCACAGAGCATATTTTCTACAGATGTTTGTAGTTAGTGAACTTCTCTCCAAAAGCAAGGTCTTCACTAACTACAAACGTCTGTAAATAAATATATGCTCTGTGCTTATATAGAGCCCTTTTCAATCGGCCATATCGCAATTGAATGACGCCCATAGGGTCTGCAGACATGTTTTCGCCTTCTCAACAGCACTCCTCAGTGACCATCAATTGGTCACAGGTTAAACACAACACAAAGGGCCTCATTAAAATGTGATTTGGGCAATTGAATAGGGCTCTATATAAGCACATAGCATATTGGTTTTACAGAAGTTTTTAGTTAGTGAAGACCTGGCTCTTGCATAGAAGTTCCCTAACTAAAAACTTGCTTTCAAAAAGATGCTGTGTGCTTATATAGAGCCCTATTCAATTTGTTACATAGCAATTTAATGAGGCTGTTAATTAGTAGTGTGACCAATACATTGTCACTAAGGAGTGCTGTTGAGAAGAGATGCTGCAGGCCCTATGATGTTTTCAGGCCTTATTTTTTAGGTTTTGTCTTTTTTTTTAATTTTTTTATTTTAGGTCCATGAAGGCATCTCCTACATCTGCAAGCATTGTGGAGGAATTATGAGGTGGAGGGTTTTCCCAGTGCCTCTCAGGTAGACATGCCTTCAATGGCAGCCCCCTTAACATGTAGCTCCCACAATCTTAAAGCTATCATATAGCCACATATCTCCAACATGATTGTTGGTAGCTTAAATGTAGACTAATACCGCTATGGCGGTGGACTTGCAAAGTCTCACAATGGCATGTTAATAACAGCCAGCATTAATATATGCACTAGTGACGCATGTGATCCTGACCTCAATAGCAGTCTGAGAACAGATCTTTGGGTCTGATGTAAGAAACAGTGAATCTGGCTGCTGACCTTTGTGTCCTCTCCATAATAATGGCTATTTGCCCATATTTCTGATTATCCACAGACCTAGCTAATGGTTAGTAAAGCTTGCAGATGGGAATCAGGTGAGTTGGTATATTGGTACAGTATTTAGAACTGTACTGTACATACATCGTGATTCTAAATTGTTTTGGATCCTCCTCCGCATTTTTTGATTTGAACACTTCTTTCAGATCTTTGTTTGTTCAACACACTGTATGTGTGAAACTGGATTGGATTACACAGTCCAAAGGTTGAATCATCTGTTTAATTGAGCAGATCTAGTTACAAGTTGTATGTGCTATGCACATAAATGGTTTCTTCAGTTAAATGAAGAGATTTCTGGTTCCGGTTGCAGCATGTGACCCTGGTAGGTGCTATGCATCATGCTTATTCTAGACTATTAGATTGACCCCTGTAGGTTTCCCCTTTTTTCCAGCCTCTTGCTCTTCAAGGACCCGCCCACACCACACCCATGATATTAATGCAGTTTTGACCACTGCTGATTGTGGTCTGTGTATCAAATAAAGCTTTGTTATACTGTTATGTGAATGCACAATCTTGACCACTGCTGATTGTGGTCTGTGTATCAAATAAAGCTTTGTTATACTGTTATGTGAATGCACAATCTTGACCACTGCTGATTGTGGTCTGTGTATCAAATAAACCTTTGTTATACTGTTATGTGAATGCACAATCTTGACCACTGCTGATTGTGGTCTGTGTATCAAATAAAGCTTTGTTATACTGTTATGTGAATGCACAATCTTGACCACTGCTGATTGTGGTCTGTGTAAAAAATAAAGCTTTGTTAGACCTTTCTGACTGCGTCCATGTGTTATGAATATGTTTGGTTCACGGAAATCCACATGCATTACATTAGTGTCACATTCCTCTAAATGTAAACTGATGAGCCATAGTTAACATGCAATAGATCAATACATATAAAACTGTTGAGGAGTCAGAATAGCTTGAGGTATCATCTGATCCCAAATATCATATCTACTACTAATATAGGGTTAATACCCTTGACAAGTCTGATTAGCGATACTGTGGAGTAGGAACATTCCCCTGAGGGCCTACAATGAATAGGACAGGTGACACTGGAGTGCTTTTCCAGTTCCTTCTCTAGTTGATTGGGATTAGTCTGACCTCTCTGATAAGACGTACCCCCCTACACTGGCCCGATGTAGGCTAGCTCACAGCTTCATTGAAGTACACAAACCCCTTCACCCACATCACTTAGCATATGTGTGAATACAGTTAGTTGCCCAATAATGAACATGCATTGGCTAAATATCCTTTGGTTATCATATGTTGTAATGGTCATGCACATGCCAATCTGACAAACCATGCTGCAACATGCATAATATGATTAAAGCCACACTACCCAATTCAATATCAAGAGTAAAACATGAGTCAGGTCATATGAACCCTTTGCCACGCACATGAGCTCTATTGGGATCCCTTAAATCTCTATCTAATTGCATATACATCTAGCTCATCACATCTACATTAGAGAATACAAATAGTGGCCAAATCAGACCGCCACTTGGCATATATCAAGTACCAGGGGAATATTTCATTATATGTGGTTAAGTTCTTCAGTTGTGTCCGACTCTCCGTGACCCTATGGACTGCAGCACATTCAGCTAGGTCTCTGCCTTTGCTGTTCTCCAAAGTTTGAAGGCCAAAGAGATTGGAGTGGGTTGTCAGTTCCTTCTCAAGTGGATTGGACCTTGTCTGATCTCTCTGCTATGACCTGCCCACCTACAGTAGCTCCCAGCTTCATTCAGGTACACAAGCCCCTTCACACTACTTAGCAATGCTGAAGGGGACCAGGGTAACATGCACCACACATATCTACTCTGACCCATCAGGAAGGGCCGCAAGCTCTGGGATCGACAGCAAACTCACCGCCATCAGGCATAATCTCTGCTACGCCCATCCTGGTGGGAGCCATGTGCCAGGTGTCTAGTTATTCCCATTTGGTGAACCTCGAAACTGTTCTGCTATTTATCACTTTACATGGGTGAGGGTTGCTAAGTGGTGGTGGTGGTGGTGAAGCAGCTTGTGTACCTGAATGAAGCTGTGAGCTACTGTAGGTGGGCAGGTCATAGCAGAGAGATCAGACAAATCCCAATCCACTAGAGGAGGAACTGACAACCCACTCCAATCTCTTTGGCCTTCAAACTTTTGAGAACAGCACAGGCAGAGACCTAGCTGAATGTGCTGCAGTCCATAGGGTCACGGAGAGTCAGACACAACTGAAGAACTTAAGCACATATAATGAAATATTCCCCTGGTACTTGATATATGCCAAGTGGCGGTCTGATTTGGCCACTATTTGTATTCTCTAATGTAGATGTGATGAGCGAGATGTGTATTCTATCGTTGATCAACCATATAGCGTGCATCGAATGTGCGCTGTCATCTACGCACCGACACATGCGCGCATCATCAACAGCAGGCCCGAGAGGAGGCTAGCGGATCTAATGATTAGGATTAGGCAGTGGGGTGTAAGGATTAGGATTAGGCTGCGGCTACAAGGGTTAGAAGGGTTTATGGCATTAGGTCATATCACTTGCGCCCTTTCATCGACGGCCAACAGTCCAAAATATTAGAACTGCGCAATGATGTGGGACCACTCATGTCAGCTGCATGTTGTCAAAACACATTTGCTGTGCGCGCCAATATTGGGGTGACATATTCTATTATGGGGCTGTTTTAGAGGCTACAATGGAACCTATATGTGTGCTGACCAATCAAACATATGAGGAATATTAAACTAATTTGAAGTCTTGTTAATTTGTAGGCTGTAATGCTTGGGCCTCCATTTTAGGGTTACAGCAGTTACATGCAGACTGCAAAAACCGTAACAAAATGGATACCTTTAACCTCCAAGCACGTACGGCCTTTAAAAACGAGCTGCGGGCTTGGAGGACAGCCCGCACGGGCTTGAATACGGAGCTACGGGCTTGGTCAGTGAAGTCCGTGGGACTTGTACGGATTTTAAAATCAAAGTACAATTTGGCGATGTGCAAGCTTGAGAATGTTTGGCTAGTAATCCTCATGCCCCCCCGTTATGTTCCCCATCATTTACAGTGCTTTGCAGTGCTGGATTGAATATATATTGGCTATTACAATGCTTGGTTTGTGGCCCTCCATCTCCAAACCCGTACGGGTTTGAACAAGGACCAGCCCGCGGAACTACGGGACGTAAAGTAATCCGTGAATAATATATCTGATTTGGGCTGATGTGCAAGCTTGAGAGGGTGTTGCTATTAATCCTCGTGTCCCCCATTATGATGCCTAGCATTTACGGAGCTTTACAGTGCATTCTCGATTTTATATTTGCATTTTCAGTTTTCGGACTTTGCGGCCGGAAAACAAGATTTACGGGCGCTGTGAAAAAGCTTCCGGCCGTTTGCATGATATGCGGCCGGCCGGAAGGGGATATCCTTGCGGCGCCGTATAATTGAATTGCAAGGTAAAAGTAGCTCTACACGGGGCCGTAAGATGGCCGCAAGGAATCGCAGCTTTGCGGCCGTTTTACGGCCGATAATTGAATGAGGCCCTTAGAATCTGGGCAGTGTCTAAAACAATTATATGGACTTTTAAATAAATTACTGCTACACTGATGTGAGCAGAACGCCAAGCTAGCTGTCTACTTTAAAAAAAAATATTTTTATTATTTCTTACATATAAAATATACAATTTACAAAACAAAAGAGACATAACAATATACAAACAGAAACATTCATAAAGCTGCCATTACTTTTCATATTGCACATGTATGTTCTAGTGAATCAATATACATTAACCTTGTCTGTTATTCTTTCTTCCCCTTCCTTTTTTAGCTAGAATCTATTCTTGTACACTTTGTGTTAACAATACTTATTGATCCCATAATACCCAGTTTACACAGAGGCCCTTAATTATAGGATTAAGTTCGAAATTCTTCCTCATAATCTCCCGATTGATTTTTATTGTATTTACTACTTCATTCCATAAAGGAATTATCGGTTGCTTCCAATATTTTGTTAGAAGGTTTTTACAATCAAGAGAATATGAGAAATTAAAAATGTTTCACGTAGCACTACCGTATCTATATCTAGATGAAATAGGGCCATCTGGGGAGTACCTATTAGCTGTTTACTGCAGATCTTCTGAGAGCATTTTATCCATAGTGTATTAATCTTTTCACATTCCCACCATACATGTTGTGTAGTGCCTTTCTTGCCACATTCTTTCCAGCATAAATCATCTGATTGAAAATTTAATTTTCCCATAAACTGGGGGGTGAAATACCACCTCTGTGTAATTTTAAAATATAATTCCAGATAAGAGGTGTTGATCGCTGATTTTTTTACTAATTGGAAGGAATTAGACCTGGAAGAGGGCTCAAAAGACAAATTGAATTCCGCTTCCCATGCAAAAATAGCACTCGATTTTATAAAAATAGGTTCATTGGACATTGCCCTACTACATTTCAATATCATTTTGGAGTCATCCTCTTTAGTCGCCATGATCTCCAACTTATATAGGCTGTATTCATTCACTTGGCTTGAATTTCCAAAGCAACATCAGCTTTTTTGTTGATTCATAATCAAGCTACGAGGTCTTGCTAATATTAATTTTGGTTCGTAATGTGGTTAAATCTATTAGTTTACCTTTTAAGTACATATCTCCTATATAACTAATACCCTTATTTTTCCAGTATATAAGGGTTTGATGATTCTCTTTAGTTCTTAGAATTTCTATAGGCGAGGCCAAAGAAGGAAAATGAAATAAATGTTTTCTTAATCTGATTTTTAACCAAAATTTCAACATGGCTCTAAGTCCTCTCAGTAAATTACTAAGAGGGATAGATTCAATGTTTGAATGCCACATAATAGTATGAATTGATAAATTTTCCAAAAGATTATCTTCTATACTTTTCCAAATTGCTCTGTTTCTCTGGATATTCAGAACCATTAATTTTGAGATGAAGATTTTATCATGGATGTCCTGTATTGACAATATACCCATACCTACTTTTTCAAATTTTTAACTTACTATTACCTTCTTGATTCTTGCTTTTTTACCCAAATAAATGAACTTATCTATATACGATTGAATCAAATTTAGGGAATTATTGGAGACTTTCTCCGCTATACATCTAAATACAAAACTTAATTTTGGAATAATACACATGTTAATTGCAGCTATTCTGGCCGACTATGTCAGACATAATGTTTTTCATTCGTTTATCAACAGTTTTATATCTTTTAAAAGGGTGCTCAAGTTTTCCCTCATAAAGTTTTTCATAGAGAAAGAAAATGTCAGGCCCAAGTGTGTATTGACCTAGAATCCCAGTTATTCATAAATTGTTGTTTTAGGGATTGCTTAGTTTCACAATTAAATTTCCTATATATTATGTCTGATTTTGAAGGGTTTATTTTAAAATATGACAGACTACTAAATTCATAGAGGATTTGATGCAGATTGATACATGAACTCTGGGGGTTCGTGAGTGTTAGCAGAATATCATCCGCAAAGAGCATGATCTTATGCTCCTCTTCTCCTATCACCACTCTCTCGATCAAAAAATTGTTTCTTATGGATTCTGCCAAGGGCTCCATAAATAAAATAAACAGGAGGGAGGATAAGGGGCATCCTTGGCGTGTACCCTTACTAATGGTAAAACTCTTTGATTTATAACCTGGTCCTGATATATACGCTGATGGGTTTGTATATAGGGCCTTGATAGCTTTAGCTCCAAAATCACCCATACCATATTGCTTCTAAACTGCATCTAGGAAGTCCCAGCTGACCCTGTCGAAAGCCTTTTCAGCGTCAAGCGACAGGGTCAGCAAGGATAGGTCTTTGCTCCTAGCAATTGACATGAAATCGACCAAATGTCTAATATTATCAGAAACTTGTCTTCCTTTGACAAAACCTGATTGATCTAGATATATTAATTTAGGTATAATAAGGTTTAGTCTATTTGCCAGTATTTTAGCATATATTTTTATATCTACATTTATCAAGGAGATTGGATGATAACTTCTACTGAGTTCTGGGTTTTTTCCTTTGCTTTAGGATATTTATTACTAGCGACTTGCCCGTCAAAAAATGACAGCAATGAGATGTGTATGTTTGGAAAGTTGTTGGGTTATTAATTAATTCCTTCCTGACCCCATGAACTGGCGATCAGATTACTCCCTGGATTAATGTTTAACATAAAAGACAATATTGACATTGTGACTTAAAACGTGGTTGAGCTCTTAACATGAACTTTGTAATATGTTGAAGTAAAGAACTTGAAAGTATATTTTTTGAAACTTGAACTTTCTTATCTGTCTAAGTAATAAACTTGAAAATATTGTTTTCAAACTTGTAACATTAGAAACAGTAACATAGTTAATTAACATTTTAACATAATTTGTAAAAATAATGCAAGGCAAGTGTTTTGTGAGGCTAATCATCCATAAACAGTACTTCCATTAATTATGACTGAATTGTTTATTGCTTTGTATTTTTCAATGGTTGACCTTTGTTTATTGCTGTGACTTAAAACGTGATTGACCTTTTAACATGAACTTTGTAATATATCTAAGTAAGAAACTTGAAAGTATATTTTTTGAAAGTTGAAATTTCTTATCTGTGTAACTAAGGAACTTGAAAAAACATTTTTCCAACTTGGAACATTATAAACAGTAACATAGTGAATTAAGATTTTAACATAATTTTGAATTAAAAGTATTAACATTTGAATGTAAAAACAGTTGAACTTTAAATTAATCAGTATTGTAAACTTGAGGTAATGTTTTTTTAACATGCAATTTCTATCTGAAGAATTGTTAACTTAAATATACATTGAATCCAGAGGAAGGCAAACAGTAAAAACCCTCCTTGAAACGTACCCAATTTTAACGTGAACTTTGTAATATATCTAAGTAAGAAACTTGAAAGTATATTTTTTGAAATTTGAACTTTCTTATCTGTGTAACTAAGGAACTTGAAAAAACATTTTTCCAACTTGGAACATTATAAACAGTAACATAGTGAATTAAGATTTTAACATAATTTTGTATTAAAAGTATTACCATTTGAATGTAAAAACAGCTGAACTTTAAATTAATGAGTATTGTAAACTTGAGGTAATGTTTTTTTAACTCAAGAATTGTTAACTTAAATATACATTGAATCCAGAGGAAGGCAAACAGTAAAAACCCTCCTTGAAACGTACCCAATTAAATTAATTACTTCCTGACCCCATGAACTGGCGATAATATTACTCCCTGGATTAATGTTTAACATAACAGACAATATTTACATTGTGACTTAAAACGTGGTTGAGCTCTTAACATGAACTTTGTAATATGTTGAAGTAAAGAACTTGAAAGTAAATTTTTTGAAACTTGAACTTTCTTATCAGTCTAAGTAATGAACTTGAAAATATTGTTTTCAAACTTGTAACATTAGAAACAGTAACATAGTTAATTAACATTTTAAAATAATTTGTAAAAATAATGCAAGGCAAGTGTTTTGTGAGGCTAATCATCCATAAACAGTACTTCCATCAATTATGACTGAATTGTTTATTGTTTTCTATTTTTCAATGCTTTTAAATTTGTTTTGCATGTGTTTTATTTCTTTAATGAAAAGTTATAGTACTTCATAGTAGACAATGTTTTTAGTAAAAATACGTCCATCTTCTAATAAATCACCTTGACTTTCATTCTTTTCAATGTAAACTTTAATAGCCTGTGGATTTTTGCACCGTGATAATGCAACGTACAATTTACCATGTGCAAATACTGGTTCTTGCAAGAAAATACCCACAGATTTGAACGTTTGTCCGTGTGATCTATTAATGGTCATGGCAAATGCCATAATGATGGGAAATTGTCTTCTTTGAAGTTTAAAAGGGAGACTACTTTCATTTGGTGCTAAATCTATTCTTGGTATGAAAACTCTCCTTTATGGGTACTAGTTAAAATTTCAGCATCTATAAAATTGTCCTTTAATTGTTGAACAATTAATCTTGTCTCATTGCATAGGCCTTTTTTGGGGTTCATATTTCGCAGTAACATGACAATTGCACCTATCTTTAGCTGCAAAATTTGTGGCGGCATTCGAGAAGGAGTTAGTGAGTTTATGAATTCAGTGGAAAAGTTAGCCTGACTTTCATTGTCATCAGCAAGTACAGAATCAGCACTATGATAATTTCTTTGTGGTGCATTAATTTTTTTAAAGATTTCATTATTGAGGATTAATGCATCCTTATTTTTACACGTTAGGATGACTTGGTTGGCAAGCTCTGAATATTCCTGGTTATTTATGCTACCATCAAATATAGCCGATATAATATCTTGGTGACAAATCATATGAGGTTTGAGTGTCCTCAGGTAAATGTGTTATTTTTTCTGTTCTGCCTTCTCCAATTTTAATAAGCCAATCATTGAAATCAGATTGGCCTTCTAATCTCATGTTTTGTTGCAGTTGAAGATGGGTAAAATGTTTCCATAGTGTGCTTGACTTTATACAGGTTACGATAATGTCAGTTCGATTTCCATGTACAACGATAGGTAATGTTTGTCTAAAATCGCCACCTAACAACATTACCTTTCCACCAAATGGAAAAGTATTATCCATGACTTCACGAAGCCAACGGTCAATACATTGGAGGGCATAGCATGACATCATTGTGGCCTCATCTATTATAATGAATTTACTTTTTTTCAATTTCTTTGCTTGTAATGATGTCATGCGAATATCTGACACAGAAGTTTCTAAAATAGGCACTGGCAGTTTAAAGCCACTATGTACAGTTCTTCCACCTTCTAACAAAAGTGCAGCAATTACAGTAGTGGCAAACGGCAGTGCTATTTGACCTTGTGCTCGTACAGAACTCATTAATAAATTATATAGATACGTTTTTCCTGATCCGCCAGGTCCATCAAGATAGAAATAATGCTCTGTCACCATGTCATCATCTATTGCATTTTTAATGGCATTAAATGCTTGCAATTGTAACGTATTTAAAGTTGCAAGTCTTTCTTCTGTTCTTTCTACTTGTAATTGAATGTCATAGTCTTCAAAGTTTATGTCATCTATAAGACCTGGATCAGGCAAATTAAAACTTGCACAACTTAATCCATGAGTTAAAAATACTTCTTGGATTTCTATTAAGGCTTTTAAGTGTGCAATCGGTTCATTGTATCGTTGCATAAAGTCTTCAGCTATATTACTTTTAAATGTCTCCCACAAAGCTAATGCATTTGGAGCATTTGAGAAGATACAAATAAATGCAAATTGTTCTCTCATCTGCCATGGCATTTGACATTGTGCCGCTTCTTCTAAACATCTTTCCCACTCTGTATCATCAGCTAGTAAGTTTCTATGTCTTGCAGCTAAATGGAAAGATTCATATACTATGTCATTAACAGTTCTTAAGTGTTCAAAATGTTGTGCTCCAGGTTAGGATAGTAGTAGCCGCCCATTGCAAATCACCAACCCCATCGTTTGAAGTAGTCATAAACAAAATTGAGTTTGTTCGATCCATGAGCATTTTATCCACTGAGGTTGACCATAACTACAAGCGCTGGGCCTCCTGCTGGGCCGCCTGGGAGACAAGACGCGGCAGATGTATAGGGTGAGTGACACTTTTCCCTCCAAAGGAGCTAGTAAGGGAACCTTAGCAGGAGAAGACTTAACTTACCCAACATCATTGGCCCCACACAGTAACCTAAACACTGAGTATTCAATCTATTAGTTGCTACCAATTAAGCTCAGGACAACAGGTGGACAGGAAACCAAGCTCACAGAGTTTTTCCCATAGTTATGGGACTTTATTAAACATAGTTTCTCCATTAGCTCTAAGTTAATTAAAAGTTACTGTCAGCTACTATAATACCAGAAAAACGGAAAAAGGAGAGGAGTTTTGGACAGGCAGACGACACACTAGAAAACAGATGTGTGAAATACGTTTATTGTTAATTCCTATTTACCACTTCTAATGTTTTTGCTGTTCTATGTTTTATGTCTGACCTGTCTAATAAAAATCAATAAAAAAAAAAAAATGTTGTGCTCCAGGAACATTTAAAAGTAATATCCGTAAGCAAAAACGTTCAACATCTCTTGGACTGACTGTGTAAATTCTTGGGATTATTTTTTTTCCTCTGCTTTTTCTATGTCTCCATAATCCATTCACAAAAACATAGTGATATGGAATTTCATTATACTGTATAAGAATTGTGTTGCTTCTGAATCTGTGGAATTTAATTCAAACCATGCAGTTAGTGTAGTGTGACGAAGTTCACTTTGGGCCAATGCATTACTTTCATTTCCAGCATGGAAATACACTAAATGTCTTTGTGGCAAATGTACTGCTAATCTATATACTGCATGTGATCTATCATGCATTTCAAATTTTAAAAGCCGCCACATAGCTTCTGGCGCACTGACATAGCGAGCATCTACATGAGATGCAAGTTCATCATGTACTAACTCACTACTTTCAGGGTTGTCTACACTTTTGACGACTACAGTAGCTGCATCTTAGCCTTTGTAAATGTCTTTGTAGACATATTTAATGGATTTGATGGAAGTGCAGGCTTCTACATTTATGTGGGCGTTATACTTCATTAGTAAATTTGTTTGTAGGGTACTACATATCTATTGTCAACTTTTTTTGCCACGAATAATGGCACTATCTCCTTCTCTTCTTTTATAAAGTGGATAGCCATCACAATTGGCATAGGTTTTGTCTCTATAATCTTTTGGAAAATCTTTGGAACATTTATTATTTTCCATACATGGTGATTGGGAATTAAGCTCACCACAGGGTCCATGAATCATGCGATGAGTAACAATCTCATATAGTCTACCATATAGTTCTGGATCTGGTAGTTCAGCAACAATGACTGCATCCACTTTGTCATAAGTATCTAATTTATCTTTTTCTTGAAGTATTATGAGAAGATGTGCATGTGGAAGGCCTTTTTTTAAAAATTCAATGGTATATACATAAGCAAGACATTTGCCAAATAAGTGACTTATAGTGATGTCACGTATTAATTCATTTAATTTAATCTTAAAAATTCTGGCTACTAAATCTGGTCTATCGGAAGCACTTTGGCCAAGAAGTAAATTTTGTGTAATTTCTGGCCATGGGGGATTACATGTAAATGTAAGAAATAAATCGGGTTTGCCAAATTTGGTGACAATAGCCATAGCATCATTGTACCTTTCTCTCATATTTCGAGGAGATCCTTGAAAGGAAGATGGTAAAGTGATGGCTTTGCCAGCTGTCATGTCTCTGCTTGTAGCCACCTCAGCAACATAGTCCATTAGTCCAGAATATTGTTCTACACGTAGTTTATCTTGTTGATATTTTATAAAGTTTAAATTATTAGCCTCAACTTGCAAATAGGAATCAATAATCCATTGTTGTGTTAGTTTTCCACCACATAAAATTGGATTAAATGTATTTCGAATGGCAATTTGAGCTACTTTAAATTCAAGCATAGAAACATTATTTCGGATTCTGGCGTTAGCATTTGGGTAACTGGGAAGTGTTAATTTTGGTTGCCAACCTGCCCCTCCGGGTGGGAAAAAAATGGGATATGTCATTGGATCTAAATTTAGACTTAAGATACTCATATTAATAAATGGTTGCTCCTCATTTCTGGGATATATTCTAATGTTTCTTTGAAATGGTGGTTCTCCTTCATCATTTTGAAACACCATTGCAACCTCATTTGATGTTGGCAAGTTATAACGACATTTATTAGTATGTCTGTCTCTTTTAATCACCATATTGACCTTTGGCATTGGTAATTGATGTCTTTGTGCATGAAGTTGTTGTTCATTTTCTACTTCTGCCAATTTTTTATAAGCTTTACTGTAGGGGTTATTGTCCATAATGTTATTTAGCTCTATAAAAACACTGGGTAAGCATTTTTTATTTTCTTCCAGCTGCATACGTTGGTCAATAGCTTCTATTGTATCTAGGACACATAGTTGAGCAAATTTTCTTTGCTCTCCTTCCTCTGGATGTAAATGGGAAGTACGATGATAGATTTGGCCTTGGACTTTAAAACAGTAAGGACCATGTCCTGGTACATTAGCAGCTAATGTTGCCCCCATAGATGCAAAGGATATGGCACTATTGTAGGATCTCATGTTTGTCTTAACATTTTTGTAGTTTGGAAAAGTAGGTTCAGTCATAATGTTTTGTAAATAGATTGGAAATTATTTTCTTTGTGGAAGTTTGAACTTGCCTTTTTGACAGCAACTAATAAATTGGTCATCTCTGGGTCTCTCCTGTTTAAAATAATAAGCCTCACAAAACTGACATTGAGTATTCATGTCCCCACAAATATGAACCTCTACTGCTAAAGACTTGAGTAAAGGACAATTTGCAAAGAATATAGCAGTTTGACTTTCATATTCATCAGGTGAAATGTCATGTGATGTTTCAACAACAGGTTCTAAATGCTTTGTTTTTTTCGTGGCTTTTCTTGGTATATCTTTTATTGGTTTAGGTAAAATGTCATGTAATGTTTCAGGAACAGGTTCTAAATGCTTTGTTTTTTGTGTGGCTTTTTTTGGTATTTCTTTTATTTTTTCAGGTAAAATGTCATTTGATGTTTGAGGAACAGGTTCTAAATGCTTTATTTGCTTAGTAGCTTTTTTTGGCGTATTTTTAATTTTTGCAGCTGATAGTCTTTTGCTTGCAAGTCTTTTGCGTTCTTTTATTCGTCAAATTTCTTTCTCCTCTGGTGTCTGCTGGTTGGCCCATCTCTCTTGTCTCTAGTTTGACGTCTTTTCTTTTCTTGTTTGCTCTCGTTAGTAGCCATGTTAATCTGTAAAAGAAAATAATTTATAATTAGTTTAGTTTGAGGTGTTAAGTTTGTTTTTTACATTTTTTATTATCAACAGTTTGTTTATATGTGCTTGTAGTTCATTGTAGTGGTACTTTCTTTGTATTGTTAAATAAGTGTTTTTTATTTTTTTGGTCTTACTTTCTGTGGTACGTTGTAATTTTTGCCTTACATGAATAGCACAGTGAAGGAACTGACACTAAACCTTCTTCTACATGTAATAGGTAATTACAATTTATATTTTAGTTGTTTTGGCAATTTATCTTTTTGTTGTACTTTTAACTTACAGGCATAATAGAGGGCAAAAATTAGACTTTGTAATTTTTACTACAGGGGATTGTCATAATAGTATTTTGATATTTTATTTAAAAGCTTATATGATCAGTCAATGATTTTTTTTTTTTTTTTTTGGGGTGTTAGTACTATTTGTTGTAGTATTCTATTTTATGTGTGTGTTTAGGTTTTATGCTTAATATTGTACATTACGACTGGTAATTTAGAATGACAAATTTTATTTAGTCTATGTTTTGAGACTTTTGTGGACTATGCTGTTTTCTTTTTTTTTGGCTAGATTGAAGTTTGGATTTACTGTTAAACATTAATGTCCATAACAGACAAATAAGAGGTAAATAAGAAATGTGTCAGTTATATTTTGGTAAAAGTTATAGGCCCTCATTCAATTGCGATTTGGCCAATTCAATAGTGCTCTAAATAAACACATAACATTTCTTTCAAATAAGTTTTTAGTTATTGAAAACCTTGTTTTTTGGTAGATGTTTACTAACTAAAAACTTCTTTAAAAAAATATGTTATGTGCTTATTTAGACCCCTAATCAATTGGCCAAATTGCAATTGAATGAGGGCCATAGTTAGTGATTGTTATTTTTTTTTTTTCTGTTGACATGGATGCAGAGCAAACATGTTTATTTAGTTTTCTCTTTTTTTACTTGTTATACTGTACCTTGGTTGAAGTGTGATTTCAAGCAGAATCTTTGTTGGTCCTCTGTTGAAAGTCTTCGTCCGATGGTCTTCACGCAGTGTCTGTTGTAAAAGAAAAATGAAAATGTTATTTGATTTGAATGTATTTGTAATGAATAACATATTTTATTATTTTGATCTATTGTATCTGTTATGGTGAATTTTTCTGCTATGCTGTTTTTTGTGCAACCTTTTAAAAATACTTTAATTGTATTTTTATATTCCAGTTATCCTTTTTTTATACTGTAATTATTAATGTTTTTCTTATTTTGGATATGATTGCAATGTTTTTAGCATTATCCTGTTTTGTGTCCACCACTTTTGGTATGCTTATTTAGACTTCTTTGTAAGGCTTATAGCTTCTTAAACAGTAAATAAGAATATTAATTTACTTTGCTATGTGTTTGTGTGATTTTTGGTACAATCCTATTTGTGGCTACCATATGTTGCATACTTTATTTGCTTAATTAATCTTTTTTATGAAGGTTAAATGTTTTTCCTATTTTGGATATGATGGCTATGTTTTTAGCGTTATCTTATTTTATGTCCACCACTTTTGGTATGCTTATTTAGGCTTCTTTGTAAGGCTTATAGATTCTTAAACATTAAAGAAGAATATTCATTTACTTTTCTATGTGTGTGATTTTTGGTACAATCCTGTTTTGTGTCCCCCATATGTTGCATACTTTATTTGCTTAATTAGTCTTTTTTATGAGGATTAAATGTTGTTGTACATTGAAAATGAATGTTTTTCCTATTTTGAATATGATGGCTATGTTTTTAAAATTATCCTAGTTTGTGTCCACCACTTTTAGTATGCTTATTTAGGCTTCTTTGTAAGGCTTATAGGTTCTTAAACATTAAAGAAGAATATTAATTTACTTTGCTATGTGTTTGTGTGATTTTTGGTACAATCCTATATTGTGTCTACCATATGTTGCATACTTTATTTGCTCAATTAGTCTTTTTTATGAAGGTTAAATGTTTTTCTACAGTGAAAATTAATGTTTTTTCTATTTTGGATATTATGGCAATGTTTTTACCATTATCCTATTTTGTGTTCACCACTTTTTGGTTGCTGCATTTGTTATATTGGCGGCCATTAAACATATATAGTTTGTTTATTTTTTCTACTTGTTATACTTTACTTTGATTGAAGAGTTGTTCTTGTCCGAATGACAGAGGGTCCCCTCCTGCCAATCTTAATCCGCCGGTCTTCTTGTAGTGTCTGTTTGAAAAAGAACGTGAAATGGTTAATTGTATATTTCTTCTTTTTGATTTAGGAAAGCATGGTCTTTTTCAGCATGTAATGTATTTTTCTATCTTACCTCTTCTTCTTTCTTTATGTTCTTTAAAAGGGATTCTGGTTCACAATGCACAGTGTAAATTCTTGCTGTTGATGCAGAGTCTGTTTGAATAGTAAAAAAAAGGAGAAAGATTGAGCTTTAGGTTACATATTGAATTGCAATAAATTAATGTCATTTAAATATACTTGTTTAATTAGTTTCAATTAACATTAGTTTGTTTTAGGGCCTACACACATAAATGTGCGTGTCAGATGTCACTATACATGATACACATATATGTGCGTGTCACATATCACTATACATGAATCACATTTTCATAGTTAAAGTTTTTTTTTTTTTTAATGTCATTTAAATATACTTGTTTAATTAGTTTGGGTTAAGATTAGTTTGTTGTAGGGGCTATACACATAAATGTGCATGCCACATGTCACTATACATGAATCACATTTTAATAGTTAAAGTTGTTTTGTTTTTTGTCCTGTCTTGATAATAAAATGTAATATATTATAGCTTACCTCTCAGTTGCAATTTGCACAATGTAACGTAGGAAATTAGGAAACAATTCTCTTCTCAAGTAACAGCAACAGTTAACTATCCAGTCACTCCGTTCATCACCTGAGTAGAAATGTAGAATTTTCTGGAAAGTAGGCAGTATTTATAAATTTTTAAGTGCCTCAGACCGTCAGAACGCAATACGCATGCGCTATTTGCGATCCAGCTTACAATTTGCGTTCCACCCGCCATTTTATGCGTATTAGTTTTCAAAATGGTGGTTAATATCAGTGTGGTATGTGCCGCATAGTATGTGTTTCAGTTTTGCGAGTCACTGTAGTATAGTTACGTCTGAAGCCTAATTTTCGTTCTGTTCGGCGTCCATCTTTTCTCTCGCTTAGGTGATTTTCGGCAGTTTAAACTATTTTTTTGGACTTAAATGGACGTGTAAATTAACTTTTCGAGGTGCCGGATGCCCCCCCTTGCTGTAAGTAAGCTTTTTATGTGTTCGTTGTGTTTATTTCTTGTGCTTCTGATGTTTTAATGCGCGCCGTTTTCGGACGGTGTGTGAGGCGCCTTTGAGGTTTTTTTTCTAAGTCGCGCGTGTGTGTGCGTGTGTTAACAACACAGCCGACGTTGGACCTTCCACCACCGCAAATGCGGCCCCTCGCATTTGCGGACAAACACAGCCGACGTTGGATCATTCACCACCGCAAATGCGGCCCCTCGCTTCGCGAGGGTCCGCATTTGCGGACAAACACAGCCGACGTGGGATGCTCCACCATCACAAATGCCCTTGGCAAACCCACAACCTGCAGGCCTTCAGCGCTCATTGCGAGCTTCTCACCCACTCTACCGTACGGGCCTCGCGATGAGCGCAATGAGAGCCTTCAGACAAACTCGCAATTACAAAAACTATAGTGGAGCGAGAGTAGGGGAAAGAGGGAGGAAGAGAGAGGGAGGTAGAGAGAGGAAGAGATAGAGAGAAGGAGGTAGAGAGAGATGGTGGTAGGCAGGCAGAGAGAGGGAGAGAGAGAGGGAGGAAGGAGAGAGATGATGTGGAATCATGATATATCAGGACATCTTAAATACTTATTATTATTATTATTATGATGATGATTATTTTTATTATCTCTCTCCTCCTTCCCTCCCACTCTCTTTCTCCCTCTCTCCCTCCCTCTCTCCCCCTCTCTCGCTCCCACTATCCCCCTCTCTCTCTCCATCCCTCTCTCTCTGCCACCCTCCATTTCACTCTGCTTTCCTCCCTCTCCCTCTCTCTCTCCCTTTCCCCTCACACCTCCTCCCTCCGTTTCTCCCTCCCTCTCTCATCCATCTCTCCCTCTCTATCTCTCCCTCTGTCCCCTACCTTTCTCTCTCTCTCTCTCTCCCTCTGTCCCCTCCCTTTCTCTCTCTCTCTCTCTCCATCTACCCCCCTCTCTCAGCGCAGGGGAGGTATGTACCTTAGCCCTGGTGTATAGTGGTAGGAGAGAGATCACAACGCACATCAGCGGGCTGTGATCCCTCCCTCTTCCACCCATGCAGAGCCACCTCACCATCATTTATTTTAGCTAAATGCAGGGTCTCACAAGATCATGCAAGATCACCTGATCTCGTGCGACCCATAATTTAGCTAAAGTCAGTGGAGGTGAGGGGGATCTGCAGGGTACATCCACTGATGTGTGTTGTGATTTCTCTCCTACCACTCTATACCATGGATACCAGTTCCTATTCTTATGATAGTGACTCATTCTGTATCATAGTTGTGATCAGTTTTTTTTTGAATACTGTATTTTGTGCCCGTCTGATATATTACTTTTATATAAGCGTTGATCCCATAGGAGAGTGTTTAGAAGAACGTATTTCTTGTGAAGGTAGTGTGAAGCCTACTCTGTTCAGGAAGGCTTCGTCTTCACTTATGTCTTTCATTGATATGATGATTGTGTTTCTTTGTACAATGAGGTGAAATGGGTAGCCCCAGTTGTAACAAATTGTGTGTGTTCTGAGTTGTACAGTGATTAGTTTGAGTCTCCTATGCTTAAGTAAAGTAAATTGAGAATATATCTGAAGTAATTCCTTGTAGAGATTTTAGATTGTCCCTGGCTGCCTTCAGAATTTCTTCTTGCATTTCATAGTATTGCACACATATAATTACTTCCTGCGAGACTAGAAAGCATGCATTTAAGTCATGTATGCCTTGTGGCATAGGTTAGTAGATAATTGAACGTTGGTTTCCTTTTCTCATACTGAGTCTGTGTTGGCAGAGGTGGCATTGTTTATTTTGTTATGTGGAAATCTTTCATACCTGTGGTAGCATGTTTATATTTGATTCCTGTTTAGTGCTGTGTTATATTCTAGCTCTATAGTCAGCTATAATGTCTGCTGATCAACAGATGTAGTAGCATAATGCTGCATAGTCCTATATATAGGTTTTACATTTAATAGTAGACATCTTTCTGTATAGTGTAATTTGGATCAACTTATGTTAGATTCCAGTCATAAATTGTCCCCCTTCATTTTGGATCTCAGGTAGACGTGTTGGATACAAGAACATCTTTGGTAAGACAATGGATGTCTTTTTAATGGTTTTTCTCTTGTTTTTACTCTGAACGTTTCAATATGACTCATTTTTGGAGCTAGCTTTGCCAGAAAATTACATATTGTGAAATCTTTAATTGCCTTTTTAATTCACATGTTTTAAGTTTGGGAGTACAGTTCCGTTCCTTTGTTTTAGTAAACTAGCCTGTATAGTTAATATGTTTGGTTATAATATTGTTCATTGGTACAATGTATAATTGATGAGAATGAAAGTAAGTAAAAGGTCAGTGACAGTCCAGGTAGGCTCTATTTGTATGTTGAGCAGTTCAGCTAAGGGGAGCAGGTTCTTAAGCACACTCAGGGATCGTTATCTGGCCCAGTTTATACAAGAACCTACTAGAAACAAGGCTATCATGGATTTAGTCATCACAAATATTACTGATATGGCATCAAACAATGAAACAGTGATCATAACACAGTCTCATTTGAGATTGAATTAAAAAAACATAAATGTAAGGGGCTAACGAAAACTCTTAATTTTAAAAGGGCAGATTTTAACGGTCTAAGGGCAGCAATACAAAGTATAGACTGAAACAGAGAACTTATAGGTAAAATACTGAACATAAATGGACAACATTCAATTCCTTATTAAATATACATACTTATCACCAAGTAAAAGAAGTAAATCACATCCAATGTGGCTTAACAATGACTTAAAGATGAAGATGAGGAGTAAAACACAAGCTTTTAAATTATACAAACAAGAGGGGACAGAGACTGCTTTACGGGAGTACAAGGAAATCAACAAGGCAGCAAAAGGGCTATTAGACTGGCTAAAATAGAAAATGAAAAGTCAGTTGCAAAGGAGAGTAAGACTAACCCTAAATATTTGTAAATATATTAATGGGAAGAAGGCCAGGAAGGAAACTATAGGAGCATTGCAGGCCATCTGATAATTAGTGACCAGGAAAAGGCAGATGAGCTAAATAGGTATTTTCTTCAGGATACACAAGGAAGGTACCGGTGGTTTGGACACTGCAACATAATGGGGCTATACTGCGTTCACCAAATAACTGGTTAACGCAGGAAGAAATCCAAAAGAGATTGGAAAAAAAAATATTAATAAAAAAGCCCCAGGTCCTGATGGAATACATCTAAGGGTACTGAAGGAACTGGGTTTCTGTGATAGCCGCAGATGGTTCCCACGCATGCTCCAATATGGAAAAAAACATGTATGCGTTCTGATTTGCTGTTATCGCTGTCAATCAGATTTCTGCCAATCAGAATGGGATACACCCCTGTATCCCATTCTGATTGGCTGAAAGCCTTTGAGCGTTCCTATTGGCTGACATCGCTGTCAATCAGATTTCAGGGGCGGCTGGTGCATAGGGGCAAATGGACGGGCGCCCCCCAAAAAATTATCAATCACTTTAATATTGTATTTTAAATTTATAGAGATAGCACAATTTCATTATATCTGTATATCCGCTTTCATGTTTTCTTTCATATGTTTTTGTTAAAAATATGCATCTATCACTTTAAATGAACCCTTTGTGTGCCTTCCCCGGTCTCTCTCCCTAGTTAGTGCTGCACTGCTAGATCATATTACTGTGTGAGCATCAGGCTGTAACGCTCCAACTTGGGTGAATTTAAATTGACTCTGATACAATTGTATCAATTTTCCTAACAGCTTGCAGCATCAACCAATCAGTGCTGCAGGCTGTCTGGTTATGTTGCTATAAACATCCCCTCTGCATACCCCCAAGCCTATGAGACTTATTGTTATGATATCAGGAAGGCTTTATAGGAAACACAAGGGAGGTAGGGGGAAGAGACACAGGGCACAGGGGGGGGGGGAGAGAGACACAGGAGACACAGAAGGGGGAGAGGAGGGGGGAAGAGACACAGAAGGGGGAGAGGAGGAGGGGAGAGACACAGAGGGGGAAAAGACAGAGGAGGGAGATGGGGGGAAGGAAACACAAGGGAGGGAGTGGGAAGATACACATGGGAGGGACACAGGAGAGGGAGAGGAGGGGGAGAGACACGGAGGGGGGGGAGAGGGGGAAGAGACACAGGGGTGAGATGGGGGATGGAAACCCAAGGGAGGAGGGAAGAGACACAGAGGGGGAGAGATGGGGAAGGAAACACAAGGGAGGGAGGGGGAAGAGATACAGAGGAGGGGGGAGAGGGGGGACGAGACACAGAGGAGGGGGGAAGAGGGGCAAAGAGATACAGAGGGGGGGGAGAGACGGAGGAGGGGGAGAGGGGGCAAAGAGACACAGAGGGGGAAAAGACAGATGAGGGAGATGGGGGGAAGGAAACACAAGGGAGGGAGTGGGAAGATACACATGGGAGGGGCACAGAAGAGTTAGAGGAGGGGGGAGAGACACAGAGGGAGGAGGGGAAGAGACACAGAGGAGGGGGAGAGGGGGAATAGATACAGAGGAGGAGAGATGGGGAAGGAAACACAAGGGAGGGAGGGGGAAGAGATACAGAGGACTGGGGGAGAGGGGGGAAGAGACACAGAGGAGGGGTAAGAGGGGGGGAAGAAATACAGAGGAGGGGGGAAGAGACACAGAGGAGGGGGAGAGGGGGGAAGAGACACAGGCCAGTAAACTAGGGGGGGGGGAGACATGGAGAGGCTCGCAATGGTCCCGCTTGGTGTAATGTGGGTTTTTAAGGTCCGGTTTTGGCCTATATGGTTCAGCTTGGTGTAATGTGGGTTTTTAAGGTCCGGTTGGAGTCTATATAGTCCTGTTTGGTGTAATGTGGGTTTTTAAGGTCCGGTTGGAGCCTATATATTCACGCTTGGTATTTTAAGGTTTTAAAGGATCAGTTGGGGCCTATATGGTCCCGCTTGGTGTAATTTGGGTTTTTAAGGTCCAGTTGGGGCCTATATGGTCCCGCTTGGTGTAATGTGGGTTTTGAAGGTCCGGTTTAGGCCTATATGGTTCCGCTTGGTGTAATGTGGGTTTTTAAGGTCCGGTTGGAGCCTATATAGTCCTGTTTGGTGTAATGTGGGTTTTTAAGGTCCGGTTTGGGTCTATATGGTCCCGCTTGGTATTTTAAGGTTTTAAAGGTCCAGTTGGGGCCTATATGGTCCAGCTTGGCATTTTAAGGTTTTTTAGGTACAGTTTTGGCCTATATAGTCCTGCTTCGTATTTTAAGGTTTTAAAAGTATGGTTGGGGCCTATATGGTCCCGCTTGGTGTAAGGTGGGTTTTTAAGGTCCGGTTGAGGCCTATATAGCCCTGCTTGTTATTTTAAGGTTTTATAGGTTCAGTTGGGGCCTATATGGTCCCGCTTGGTGTAATGTGGGTTTTTAAGGTCTGGTTTGGGCCTATATAGATCTGCTTGGTATTTTAAGGGTTTTTTTTAGGTACAGTTTTGGCCTTTATAGTCCCACTTGGTATTTTAAAGTTTTAAAGGTATGGTTGGGGCCTATATGGTCCTGCTTGGTGTAATGTGGGGTTTTATAGTTAGTTTTAATTAGGTAAGTTAAGGTTAATTGGGTACAGTTAGGGTTAATTAAGTATAGTGAGGGTTGAATAGGGTTAATTACTTAGAGGGGATTAATTTAGATGTATTAGTTTATTGGGGGGGGTAATAGTGTAATGTAGGGTAGTGCTTAGACTTAGTGTCATGAGGGTCTGGGAAGACCCTCATGACACTTATAGTGTTAATGTCAGGGTTCATTATTGTCCCATAAGGGTTTAATATAGACGCTTATGGAACTGATGGGGTTAATTAGAGGCTCATGGGGGTCTGTATAGAGCCCCATGAGTGATGGGGTTAATTGTATGTGCCACAGGGTGTACTTATGGTACAAACCATGGTCAAGCCCATATCTTTCGGCCCTTGCCATGAGCACCCTTGCAATTAGCTCCAAAGGTGCTCACTGCGCATGCGCAACCCCGTATCTTTTAACATTGCGTGTCGATATCTCGTAATCACCACAACTATTATAATTGATATATAGACACACACATTCTGTAAAGGGTGGTATGAGACCAATACTGGTGCTGTAATTCTTTTAAAATAATTATTTAAAGAATAATATAAATATAAAAAATGGAAGACGAAGGGTTCAACCCCACCAATTTTTAAATCTATTCCATCTTGTAATCTATTTAAAAAATATTATTCAACTTTGCAGAAGGTTGTTTTCTGCAGGGCTTTTACAAATGGCTTTTCCTGCATCAAACAGAAGTTCATTGCTGGGGACGATGTTATAGTTTTTTTTTATTTTGGATGGAAACACTAACAGATTTGGCTACACCTACAAACTGAGATTAAACAAGGTTTAATTTAAAACTATTGTTGGTAACATGTGCTTTCTCAATTGAATGTAATTAAAAATCATTTTCTTACAGCAAATTTACAATGAAATGTTATTTTAACCTGTCAGTTAGCATTTCTGATTCACATGCTAAGCATAGACTGTTACCTATTTCTTATGGGTGATTATTATTAATGATTGCTAATTACTCTCTAGAACTGTTTTCAGTCCTAGAGTTTGTACAGCATACTCAGGGTAGGAGTATAAACCAGTACTGACTGCTCCTGTCAGACATTACAATTTAATTTGTGGTTGTACCTCCTCCCTAATTATTCCTATCATAAATCAACACATATAAAAACAGGTACTTTCCGAATGTTGTAATTGAGGCCATGAGAATGAGACTACACAATAATACACAATATACAATGTGACTATACACAGCTCATTCAATAAACTGCAACAGAAAAAGTATGAGCCTACAATTTTTCTTGTATGTATTTAAAAGATTACGTTTTAGATATTCCAAGCAAAAGATTTCTAAGAGAAATATTTGATCTACTAGTAACTTGCCCGTCATAAATGATAGTATCATAGAATGTTATCTAGAATTGTCTGTGCTGTCTCTCTGTGTGATATCTCTCTCTATGTGTTATGAGGCAAGTATGCAGCCTCTCTCTCTCTCTGTGTGCACCATCTGTCTGTGTGCTTTCTTTCTCTTTGCTGTGTCTTTCCCTCTGGGGTTTGTGGTGTGCTGTTACGCCGCTTGCAAAGTGTGCCACTCTCTCTCTCTCCGCTGTCTCTTTCCCTCTATGTCTTCTGTCTTTCGCTGTGTGCTGTCTCTGTCTCTGAGTTGTTGTCTCTGTCTCTCAGGTCCCTGAATGATGTCATGGCTCCGTCTCTCAATGACATGGCCCCGCCCATTGCGAGAGACATAAGAAACTGCTAATTATTATAGTAGCTAGTGTAGAATTGTTACCTTAAATATAGACAGTGTGAGATTATTTTCTCCTTCTCTACCTTGATATATTACAAGAAACAGAGAGGTAGTGAGCCTTATGGATGTTTTAACTGCAATATATTGTGTTTTTTTCCCATTGATTTAAATGTAAATCAGATCACCATGAACAGTCTCAACGAGTCATTATTTACACTTCCTTTAATTCATTGATAAAGTAAAGGTGGAACAAACATATTGGCTGTATCTGTATGTTGTAGTGTTCCATGGGGAAAATGTCTGTAATGTAGAAAACCTGCCTTTGAAAAATTCTTGACAGGACATTTTGGGCTATAGTTAGTCAAGTTTGTACCAAATGAACAATATCAGCAGCTGGGTAAGGCATGGGCATAAACAATTTTTGAGGAATTTTTGAAGACTCTGTACAGGAATCAATTTTGTGTTTGCTACATCACTTCCTTAGATCTGAACCATGAGGGTGTGTGTTTTGGATATCGGTAAAGAGAGGGGAGGCAGGGAACAGAGAGCCACTGTAAAGACAATTGATAAAAGATTGAAATAGACAGCACACGCCTTTCCCCTCACTGGCCTAGAAGGATCAAACAATGGACCCACAGCTCTCCAGAAACATCCACCAATGTATCATGGAACCCTCCAGGGTCCTAGAGAGTCATCAACATTTTGTTTTCTAATTAAGACGTAGATGTATGATGTTTTTCCTGCTTAATGCTATGACCTATGCAAATATTTTTTCTTTCATAGTGCATTTGTCCTTTAAGGCATGCAGCCAAGGTCCCAGTTATTCCAGTAATGAAAAATGCATATATAAATATAAGTATGGTAAGTTCAATTGTTTGTTATTAAATATTTTGAATGAGAGTGTTAAATAATGATTAGTTATTTTCAATATAATGTCCTATAGACGGCCTCCCTCTCTTAGTTTCCATATCTACAGCTAATTATTAACCTACTAGTAGGTGATACTTCTACACATTTTCTTTAAAAACAACCAACTGTAATGTATTTATTTATATGCACCACTTTCAGGAAGTTCTGATGTGAAAAGGACAGCGTGTATGATCTGGGGAGGACAGGAGGGTCTGATCTGGAAGAGACAGGGGATTTTAATCTGAAGGGAACTAATGGGTTTGATGTGGAGGGATTTGACGGTCTGACATTAGGTTACAGGTAGGTCTGCCCTGAGGTGGGAGGTAGGTCTGACCTGGGGTGGGGGGTTGGTGGGTCTGATCTAGAAGAGACTGGAGTGTCTGATCTGAAGGAAAAAGGATGATCCAATGAGGCGGGGATAGGTTGCTGTGGAAACTGAAAACTGGAATCTTCACTAAAACGTGAATAAACATTTCAACTGCTTTTTGAAAAAATATATTTTTTGTTTTGGCTGAAGTTTTTTTTATTTAATTCCAGCTTTCCCTAGTGCCAGGCCCCATAGTTTATCCTCTGTCCCTGGTGCCTTTGCCAGATGGATCTTGTTTGTTTGTTTTTACAGTTTATTTTGTGTTAAATCCTTTTAATAGGAAATTACCTCTCATGATATCAGTCTTGTACACATTTAACCCTTTCAGTGCCAGGGGTTCAAGATATTTTCCTGACCCAGAAGCAGGACACATTTTACTAATCATCTGTTTAAGACACTGTTCCTGGCAGTTTATTTGTATCTGCATATGGAAAATGATATATTGGGGGGTAATGAAAAGGCAATAGCACTGAAGGCAAAAAAGGTTACTCTACCCCTGTACGTCAAAATAATCCTAAACAAAATGATTTTGTCTGAAAGAACAGAACCTACAGAAATTCAGAAATACCCTACAATTTTGTTCCTTAAAAAAATTCAACCTCTATTCATTCCTATTTTTCCGAATAAACAAAAAGATAAGAATATGCAGGAAAACAAATGTATCTATCCTCGACTCTCCGCTGCACCGTTTTCTCACCGCTACTTTCTTCTCCTTACTTTTCTTATCTCTGCCCCTTTCTCCACTCATTTCAAATCCCTACCTTATCTTTCCTATCTTTTGCCTTTTATCCCCCAATCTTCTATAATATCTCCTCTTTCCCTTTATTTCCCCATCTCACTCCTTGTCATCCTTCATTTTCCTACCTCTCTTCCATTATATCCCCCAAATCTTCCCCTCTCCCATCTCTTACCCACCACTCTCCCAATTCTCCCCCACCGTTATCTCCCATCCCTCTCTAACGACTTTCTCCCTCCCCTTATCGCCAATCACTCTCTTCTAATCTTATTCATTATCCCCATCTCCTCCCAAACACCACACTCCCTCATATTATGATATAGCAGTATTTACCAATTTGTTTCTGCTGATCATTTAAAGAGCCCCAGTGAGTAATCAGCAATTACTGGAAATTACCACTCCATTAGCAAGAGATAACACTCTGCCTTAGTGGGTAGATCAGAAAGGTTGCATAGTATGTAAAAATGACAAACTTATATTTTAATTTACTTAGGAAAAATTAAATTTCTTAAACATAATTTGATTGACAAAGTACTTGTTTGTTAGTTTTAAAACTTTCCATATTAAACTTTCCATGATTCCAATCTCATTTATTTATCTGTTCTTTTAATAAACAGTTTAATATGTGATCTGTCCGATGCGCCCCATCCACTGATTCCTAAGGACACTGAAAACAAGATCCAAACATGCAGATTTTCTATTTGCAAATCTTATCCCCATAAATAAAATTCAGCTTAAAAGCTCTGGCAGTTGTAGCTCCCCTATTCTCATTGTGCAGACAAAAACTTCCAGTAGCTTTTGAGATATTGTTTTAAATGCTGAAGATGTCCCATATTTACACTATTTTATCGTGAAGAACTAAAATAAGGGGAAATATGTTTACAAAATAAAATAAATAAAAACAATCTTTAATTTATTAACTATGTGCCATTTTTCTTTACCGGTGAGCTGCACTTCCATTTAATCTTATGGTTAACATTGAGGCAGCCTTTCAATAGAACTGAATGAAGATATTATCGTCATCCAAGGTTCCTCAAAGGTAAAGAACATGAATAGAAACAAACCTAAAAGCAAATATGCATATAAGATAAATGAAAGGGTACATCATATGTTTCGGTAAATATCAGAATACTCACTGGTTATTTAACTTTCTTGAAACATAACGCATTTTAGTTTGTGTGTAATGATAGAAGCAGACAGAAGATTTTTTTTTGCATTCAAAATCTCCTCCAACCAGGGGTGGAGCTACCAGTGGTGCAGATGTTGCAGTGCAACCTTCTCGGGGGGGGGGGGGGGGGGACAGAGCTGAGTAATTTATTATTTATTTTTTTGCATTTTATTTTATTATTTGGATAGAATTTCTACTGAAGCTGCAAGAGGTGGCAGTGTGGAGAAGTTCAGCATGCTGGGGATGTGTATCAGGGAAGAAGAGAGAGAGCAAGGGCTGGATCACAGCAAAGAACAAGGGGGATCTGATCTGTGAGGTGGGTGCTGAGAGGGTTTGGGTGCTGTGAGAGGATGGATCCTATGAGGGGTGGGTGCTCTGTGGAGGTGGATGTTGAGAGGGACTTGCCGATATGTAGAGATAGTATCTGTATATATGTGTGCTTCACAGAGGCTGGAAGTAAGGGAAGGGGAGCAGCCATGAAAGGGGCCTTAGGGGGCTATGGGAAATTGCCTTGGGGAGGGATTCTGTTATGGGACTGGGTCTTAGAAAGGGGGTTGTTATGGGAAGGGGTCTTGGCGAGGGCTCTAAGGGAGTTGGTACATGGGGAGGCGCAGCCCAAAAACATTTTTACAACCCCAGGTTTGTTTTTTGCACCTGGGCACTCCATGCTCTAGCTCCGCCACCTCCGACCTTAGGAATTTGCAGCAGAAGCCAAAATTATAATTCTTAATAATAAATAGCAAACTAGAGACTGAGGGCCTCATTCTATTAGCGGCCGTAAATCGGCCGTAAGGCTGCGATTCCTTGCGGGGGTTCAGTTAACTCGCGATTCTATTAAACGGCCCCGCAAGGATCTCCTCTTACGGCCGGCCGCATATCTTGGAACCGGCCGTAAGCTCTGAAATCTAAAAACGCAAAAATAAATTCAAGCCTGCACTGTACAGCTCTGTAAATGCTAGGGATCATATTGGGGGACATGAGGATTAAAAGTAACCCACTCTCAAGCTTGCACATCAGCCCAAACCCAAGTTCAAATTAACTGTTTATTTTCCGGCTGCGGCGTGGGCGGGTCTGAGGTGCTCCAAGTACTCTGGACTTTTTACATGGATATTTTACGGATAGTAAAAATAAAATATTTTACGGATTTGAGTATAGGATAATTATGTGCTATTTTTTCTAACACCTAAAATCCCTTTATAGTCTTCTCAAAGTGCAGGATGGCTTTATTTGAGCTATTTTATGTGCTTAATTGGTGCTAGCGGGACCTCTTTCCTGCAAGTAAGCAGCGGCTCGTTTTTAGCCTTGCAGAGAGGGTTCCCGAAGCAATTGAATTGCAAATAGGAATTTTTTACGGCCGAAAATCTTGCAGCCGTTTTAGATCAAAGGCTTTCCTCCGGCGCGAGCGGCCGCAAGAGATAGCAAGGCGCCGGCCGCAAGCCTGCCGGAGCCCCCGGCCGTAAGGGAATAGAATAGCCGAATAGCTTGCGGCCGGTCCTTGCGGCCCCGCAACGGCTGCGGCCGCTAATAGAATGAGGCCCTGAATCATTTTCTATTATTTAGAATATAAAATATGTTCTTGTTCTCAAGTTTAGCTCTTGAAATATGTAACCATTTAAATATATGGCTACAGTAGTCCATTAAATACAGGCCCCCTCCCAATACTAGCACAGGAGAAATCTAATAGCGTGAAATTAAATGTGATGATTATAGAAACAAGAAGCTCAATATGTGGAAATTAGACCGTCCCACTGTTATTTATATAACATTTCAGATTATTTTTTTGTATTTTCAGCAGGACTGAATTTACTAGTTACCACTTTTTGGGAAGTTGAGCATGTGTTTGCGTTTAGATTACATCCTGATTCGTTATTTGTAGGAAATGGGTTTTAATTAAATAAATCCATGGTTGAAAATATTAAGGGCCGGATGAATATCCAACACTTTAAAAAAAATTGAAAAGTGATTTACAAGTCTTGTAATGTTTTGTAGACATTTTATAGACGCAGTCCAGCAACACCTAACATACGGAAAACATATTAATAGGACACAGAAAATCTATAGAGGACACTCATCGCCTGCAAGCCTCGCAAAGCGAGGTGGGCAGTTTAGGCATTAAAACACGCAGGACATAGGCACCCATCTTATGCATACAACCTTCACCAAAGTGTCATGGATCCCTCCAGAGTCCAGGAGCAAGGGTGTAGGAACGGAAAAAAATCTAAGGGGGATAGGGTATATACATATATAGGTATATATATCTATAGAGCAGGTGCCTTTAATCTGGGAGTATAACATTTGGGCGGGGGGGGGGATTTGTCTTATTAGCATAGGGTTTGGGTTCAGAGTGTCAGGGAGTAACTCATAATTTATTTTCAGCGCAAAAATCAATGGTGAAGTTCACTCGGAGCAGTGACCCATAGCAGTTCTCTCAGAATGTTTGAGGTATGGGTGATTCGCATAGGGTTTACTGTGCACTTAGGGCACTTGCTAGAGAACACTTAGCTCTATAGACTTGCTTCAAAAAAATAGGTATTTCTAGTTAATCCAGATGCTTTCTGGTTTGTTTTATTCTCCCACACTACAATTCCTTTTGTTAATCCCAGTAATATATTTTTTTTTTTACTCAGATCCATTGCATTTGTTTCTATTTTATTACCAACTTGGGACATTTATTATCCAACTTGAGCGATGGCATTCTCAGTTCTCTGTTACATTCCAAGGCTTTGAACGATGTCCAGGCTTTTCAGTTTATTATTATGATAACCAAATATAGTCCAAAACTTTCTATGAAGCATTTAATAGAACATGTCTTACACATTACCAAAAATGTGTTTTGCATGCAAACAAAATTATATTAATTTAGGAAAACACCAGTAAAGCAGTGCAGAAATAGATAATTGATACAAGTAAATTGAGGTTCCAGATATGGTAAAAATTTAAATTTAAGACAATAACAATTACTTTATCTATTGAATGTTATTTGTAAAATGAATTTTCTTACAGTAGGTTTACATTGTAGTTTGTAGCTTATACATGGCAATCGGTCTTTCTCACCCACCACTAATGAAAGAGTGATGTCCTTCTAATGAGAGATGACTGCTAATAATTGGCAAATACCCTTGAATGTATTAAATGTAAAGTCATATGCAAATGAAAAAATAATAAATAGTCTAATCATGCTAAATACTTACTTGGATATGGACATACTCATTCTTTTCATTTGCTCATCTTTAATCTAAACACAATACATTCAGAGCCATAGGGGGTAATTGGCAATGATCCCCAAATAGCAAGTGTCACAGACCCCTTTTTCTCATCCTGGGTGTTGGCCCATTGAGCTCATCCAGCACATACAGCTTGGCTCCAGTCACTGGATTATGTACATAAACACCTCCATTGAATTTTTAATCCTCTCTGGTTCTTTGTTAGCAAATTAAGTTAATCACATCTGATATGTGCTAGAGATGGCAGGATGTGTATTGGAGGTTAATCCTATTGCTCTCAGGAAGCTACGGTTAGACACCATGTGGAGTTTATATGTTGTATTTGTCTGCAACACCCTCTCATTGTTGTGCTGTGTACACCCCCTCTGTATCTATCCCCTATAAATACTGATGTAATTTCAAAAAATAAAACAGTTCCCTCAGAGTCATGTATAAATTGTATGTTCTCTTATTTTGTTCCTGGTGGCTGGGCTACTGAACCTATCTCCAACCTACAAGTAACCTGTCCTGGTCACTACCACAGGAAGATTTCTGGGACTCCTGGAAGTGCTGATTACTGATGGAAAGACTCTGACTGATACAGAAACCAGATATCAGGGAGCTGGTGCCGAGATTTCTAAGAACCCAATGGTCCTTGTGGATAGATTACCTGTAGTCTATAGCAAGTGGCTCTGGGCTTGTATAGCACCTACTCTCAGATCGTCACAGCAAGTGTGAGCTATACAGAGTTATACAAGGGGTTTATGCAAGCCACAGGCTTTGTAAAGCTCTCTTCCCCAGGAGGACTGAAGGAATTAACTTTCCTGAGCAGTTGATTAGATGCACCTGAGTAGACATGATTTCAGATGCTCCTGGTGTATGGATGGGGCTGGAGGAAAACACAAACAGACAGCAGCCTCCAGTTTAAGACCATTCAGAGCAGGGTGCAGACCTGGAAATTTGAAAAGAGATATATGCCAGTGATTATCAAACTAGTAGACTGTTTTTGCTCTATCCAGATTTAGCTGGATGAGAGCCTATTATGTTGAGGGACCTTTTATCCGTTAATGCAGTACTTCAGTGGAATATAGGACTGTTATTTTCTTTGATTGATATTGGTTTATTATTTTTTTATTTATCACTGACTACAATTTTAGTAAAAGTTGGAAAAGTAAATATAGACTCATGTACTGTAGTCCCCCAAAAAAGCCCAGAGAAGACTGGTAACTTTATTTAGATAGATATATATTTTTAGAGTGAGGAGAGTAGGGTTGTTTAGTTGTTGCACCTTATTAGTCAGGGGGTAAGTGGTGGATACACACAGCCGCTACAGCAGTGTGGTAATGATCTCAGTTTAGTTTTGATTATATTGCATAGAATAGTAGGTTAGTTTAGGTTCTAAAGGATAAGTAGAGTGTTCCCAGTACTACTATAAAAGTTTTTTAGCGATTCTTAGCAGTAGGATATAGCACAGTGCACCATGCACTTTATCAATTGCACTTTATATGTGAATTTGTTTCACAAAGTGTCAGCACTTTGGTTTCTGTGATATATTATTAGCACTTTGTAATGTGCACTATTTTTATTGATTATCACATATTATAATTGTCTAACTACGAATCGTCGTCACGCTGCGTTGCGTAGTGTGTACGACTTAGCGATGAGCGCCGTTACACTGTACCACTTTGCCATCGCTTGGTGAGCCGCGCGTAGCGAGGCGAGCCGCTACATCGCACCACTTTGGCAATGAGCGCGCTACATCGTAGGACTTTGGCAATGAGCGCCGCAGGCGCTCATTGCAGGCGAGCCTCGCGTAGCGAGGCGAGCTGTTAAACAGTAGCACTTAGAAAAAAAATACGAGGTGAAAAAAATTACGAGATAAGCGGCGGAACAAAAACAGTAAAAAAACACTAAATACACACTAAAAAATAAAACAAAGGTCACTTACAGCATTGGGAACCAGGCAGGACGTCTGGAAGTGAGTTGGAACTGCAATATAGATCGATTTAGCCGAGTTACAAAGATCGAAAATCGGCTACGCGTGAAAAAAATGGCCGCCGAAAAAAATGAAAACGAGGCTATACTACTATGAACTGCGTAAAACACAGCCACAGACGTATGTGTTTGAAAAACAACGAGATAAAGGATGCGGATTAACCGCGCAATGAGTAAAAAGTCAGTAGTGAGTACATTTTACGAAACGATATTACCGATTTACGCATTAACACAGAATTCCCGCCTTTGGCTCGCGCCACATAGAATTTGCCGCCGAAAACAACGCATTTGGCTCGCGCAACTGCGGATTTCCTGCCTAAAACTATGAATTTGTCTCGCGCACAAACCCTATATATAGGGCACATTTCACACATGACTGACACTTTCTCCTCAGGTGATGACAGTCTGGCTGGATGTTTTTTGATGCCGGCAAATCGCAAGAGATTGTTAGCTCTTCAGTATACTGCTTCAGCATTATTACATTAAAAAAGGTAAATATATTATTTATAATTATTAATTAATAAATTGGTACTTAATTAATAAATAATAGATAAGAAATTTAATTAATAGAAAATTAATATTGTGCTTATTATTTATAATTATTAATTAATAAATTGGTACTTACTTAATAAATAATAGATAAGAAATTTAATTAATAGAAAATTAATATTGTACTTATTATTTATAATTATTAATTAATAAATTGGTACTTATTTAATAAATAATAGATAAGAAATTTAATTAATAGAAAAGTAATATTGTGCTTATTATTTAAAATTATTAATTAATAAATTGGTACTTAATTAATAAATAAGAAATAAGAAATAAGAAATGTAATTAATATAAAAATAATATTGTGCTTACCTGTGTGAAACAATTGTGAATAACATTCATAATGTACATTAATTAATTAATTAATTATTAATATCAAAATTAAAAATGTCAATAAAAAAAAAACATATTTATTAATTAATTATTAATGTACATTAATTTAACAATTATTTTGTTATATGTCGTGATTACCTGTGTGAAACTATTGGTAATAACATTCATAATGTGTATTAATTAATTAGGAATACATTGATTCATTAATTATTAATGTACATTAATTTAAGAACTATTTTGTGATATGTCGTGATTACCTGTGGGTAAGAATTGTAAATAACATTCATTATTAATCATTAATATTAAAAAAAGGTTAACGTTTAAGAATGTGCATAAAAAATGGAACACGTTGATTAATTAATTATTAATGTATGTACATTATTTAAATAATTCAGTTCTTATATATTTTGTATACCACTCTAAAAAAAAAAAAAGGGAACATGCTTATGTGTTGATGTTATATTTAGTCAGACATTAATTTAATATTAATATACATTCATTGAATCTTATTTAAAGACTAACAGTAATATTGAGTGTATGTTTATAATCTATGCTTTCATATGTGTGTTCATGTTGATTTATTGATATATTTATTTCATGTTTTTAATATATGCAAAAATAGGTATGTTAAGCCTCATTGATTAATACAGATGAAGTAACATATTATACATTAATTTTGCTATTTTGTATAATTGCAGTGAACTCTACGTGAATGACCAGAGATAGTGAGATTTGCACACATTGAACATCATAAGGATAATTTGGACAGGTACAGAATTTTAATTATATTATTACGGCAAAATATTAAAAAATATGAGGTTTTTAATGTAGCCAAATATATGTCTGTTGATGTTAATTTAATGATATTGATGAAGCAAAAGTTTAAAAATATTATCTATTTCATTTTACAGTTTATTCGGATCTGCAAGGGAATAAACAGACAGTGTGACGTTTGCAGCCTTTGAATAACATCAACATCATCTTCACAGGTATAAAATGTTATTTTGTAGTGACGCATAGAAAAAGCCTATGGGCCTCATTCAATTGCGATTTGGCCAATTGAATAAGGCTCTATATAAGCACATATCATATTTTTTTACACAAGTTTTTAGTTAGTGAACTTCTATCCAAAAGCAAGGTCTTCACTAACTAAAAACGTATGTAAAAAAAATATGCTCTGTTCTTATATAGAGCCCTATTCAATTGGCAAAATCGCAATTGAATGAGGCTCTATGTATTATATTTTTTGTGAAAATTTACATTGATTGAAAATGGATAGTACTTATTGAGTCATTAATTTATGATATTTAGTTAAAACTTTAAAAAAGTGGAAAAGATACTAAGTAGTAATAATATTTAAAGAAAAGAGGAAGCTTTAAACACTTGCAAAAAAATAAAAGGATGGTATGCTGTGAATTCAATCAAGAAGGAATGTCATTGAAAGATTAGTAATATAAAGATGGATATGTGCAGCTATTTCCGATTTCATATATGTGAATAAAATACTTTGAAAAATGGTTTCATTTCTTTCAGACTAAAGTGCAACAATTGAAAATGTTTTATTAGTTTAAGCATCTACTTTAATCTAAAAGTACAAATCGGAAAAAAAATGTATATAAAAGAAAGAACAAACAATAATTACATCTCTATTTAAAATTACAGATTAAAATGGCGGACAATGGAGAAGACAAAATTGAACGCAAAAGAAGATTGGCAAGGGAAAGGAAGCAAAGGTGGAGAGATGCTCAGACACCGGAAACTTCACAACGCTTGCGAGAAGAAGATCGACAGAGACTTTTAAATAAAAGAAAGATGAGTAAGAAAGCCGCAAGTGAGTGTGTTGGGGCTTCAAAGAAACGTAAAAGTAAACAAAAACATCTCTGTGAACCATTGTCCAATGACTCTATTTTGCAGAATGACTTAAATGTAGAAACACAAGAAAAAAATGTACATATAGAAAGTGGGTCTGATATTTATGTTGAAGAAATGCATGATAATGTGTTTACTACTGCAGTAGAAGTAGATACTCATTATTGTGGGTTACTTAATGTGGTTTGTCAGTTTTGTGGGGCCTATCATTTTATAAAGGAAAGACCTACTGACGGAAATTTCATTAGTTGCTGTCAGAAAGGAAAGGTGAAACTTCTAGTAAGACACGCATTTCCATATTATTAAGAATGCATTATGAGTGATCCAACATTTCCAAATTATAATAATTTCAAACAAAACATAAGGTCTTATAACAGTGCAATTTCATTCGCTTCAATGGGTGCAACATTAGCAGAAAATGTACCAGAACATGGTCCTTACTGTTTCAGAGTTCAAGGTCAAATATACCACCGAACTTCACATTTACACCCACAAGAAGGACAGCAAAGGAAATTTGCACAGTTATATGTCTTAGATACGATGGAAGCTGTGGAACAAAGAATGACACTTACAGAAAATAGACAGTGTTTGCGCATAGTCTTTGAACAGCTTGAAAAAATTATGGAAAAAAACCCATATAGTCAAGCATACAAACAATTAGCACAGCTTGAAAAAGAACAACAGGAACATGCTCAAAGACATCAATTGCCTACACCAAGAGTCAATATGGTGTTAAAAAGAGATTGCAACACTGATCAAAGAAGATATAATTTACCTACTGTAAACGAGGTTGCCATGGTGTTTAAAAATTAAGATGGTGAACCACCTTTTCAGCGGGATATTAGAATATATCCACGCAATGAAGAACAACCATTTATCAACATTAATATATTAAGCTGTAATTTAGATCCAATGACATATCCCATTTTCTTTCCAAATGGGGAACCAGGATGGGAACCAAAATTACAATTGGAAAGTTATCCCAATACTAAACTTCGTATTAGATCTAATATTTCCATGCTGGAATATAAAGTGGCACAAACTGCTATCCGTGATTGTTTTAATCCAATTTTACATGGAGGAAAACTCACTCAACAATGGATTATTGATTCATATTTACAAGTTGAAGCCAATAATCTAAATTTTATTAAATATCAACAAAATAAATTACGAGTAGAACAGTATTGTGGATTAATGGATTATGTGGCAGATTTAGCTTCCAACAGAGACATTCCAGCTGGAAGAGCAATTATTTTGCCATCCTCTTTCCAAGGATCTCCTCGCAATATGCGAGAAAGGTATAATGATGCCATGGCTATTGTTACAAAATTTGGAAAACCAGATTTATTTATTACATTCACGTGTAATCCACAATGGCCAGAGATCAAGGAAAATTTGAATCAGGGACAAAGTACTTCTGACCGACCAGATTTAGTGGCAAGAGTATTTAAAATCAAACTCAATTCATTAATTCATGATATCACTAAAGCACACTTATTTGGACAATGTGTGGCTTATGTTTACACCATTGAATTTCAAAAAAGGGGATTGCCACATGCTCACATACTTTTAATACTGCAGGAAAAAGACAAGTTGAACACTGCAGAGAGAGTGGATTCAGTAATTTGTGCAGAATTGCCAGACCAAGAAAAATATAAAAAACTTTGGGAGATTGTTACACATAGAATGATTCATGGCCCATGTGGAGAGATGAATCCAAATTCACCATGTATGGACAATAAAAAATGTACTAAAGAATTTCCAAAACAATTTCAACTGGAAACTTATGCAAATTGTGATGGATATCCTTTGTATAAAAGAACACATGGACAAACAGCTATTATCCGTGGCCAAAAGGTTGATAATAGATTTGTCGTTCCATACAATCCACATTTGCTCATTAAGTACAATGCAGACATCAATGTGGAAGCTTGCACTTCAATTAAATCAATTAAGTATGTGTATAAATATATATACAAAGGATACGATGCCGCTACTGTTGTTGTACAAGGTGTTGGAAATGAAAACGAAAATCCAATTTTACATGATGAACTATCAAATTATTTAAATGCTCGGTATGTGAGTGCTCCTAAAGCAATGTGGCGCCTTTTGAAATTTGAGATGCATGATCGGTCACATGCTATCTATCGTTTAGCTGTACATTTGCATCAAAGTCAGATGGTTTGCTTTACTCAAGGAAATGAAAGATCTGCATTATATCAAAGTGAAGACAGAGATACTACGCTTACTGCGTGGTTTAAATTAAACTGTCAGGATACGCAGGCCAGACAATTTTTATACATAGAGATACCATATCACTATGTATTTGTAAATGGTCTATGGCGACAACGAAGAAGAGATACTCATAAAATCATACCACGCATTTATACCGTCAGTCCAAGGGATATTGAACGTTTCTGTTTAAGATTACTTCTACTACATGTTCCCGGTGCACAGAGTTTTGAGCATTTACGTACAGTGAATGACATAGTTTATGATACATTCCTATTAGCTGCAAGACATCAAAATTTCATAGCTGATGATACAGAATGGGAGAGGTGTCTGGAAGAAGCAGCACTATGTCAAATGCCTAAGCAAATGAGACAACAATTTGCATTCATTTGTATATTTTGCAATGTACCTGATGCTTTCTCTTTGTGGGAAACATTTAAATTAAACATGTCAGAAGATTTCTTGAAACGTTACAGAGAACCAATAGCTCTGTTAAAAACATTGATGGAAATCCAAGAAATATTGTTGGCTCATGGATTAAATTGTGCAAGTTTTAATTTACCTGATCCAGGACTTATAGATGACATCAATTTTGATGATTATGACACTGAGCTTCAAAAACAAAAAACCCAAGAAAAACTGGCAAATTTAAATACTTTACAGTTAGAAGCATTTCATGCCATCACAAATGCTACAGATGATGAAATGGTCAAAGACCGGTATTTCTATCTAGACGGACCAGGTGGATCAGGAAAAACTTATCTGTACAATTGTTTGATGAGTTATATTCGATCACAGGGTCAGATAGCTATGCCATTTGCAACAACTGGAATTGCTGCACTTTTGTTAGATGGTGGGAGAACTGTGCATAGTGAATTTAAGCTGCCAGTTCCCATTTTGGAAACATCAGTGTCAGATATTCGACTCAATTCCATACAAGCAAAGAAATTCAAACTAACTAAACTAATTATCATAGATGAGGCAACAATTATGTCATGTCATGCACTGCAATGTATTGACAGATTCTTAAAAGAAGTAATGGATAATAAGTTGCCTTTTGGTGGAAAGGTGATGCTGTTAGGAGGCGATTTTAGGCAAACATTGCATGTTGTGCCACACGGAAATAGAACAGAGATCATTGAAACATGTATCAAGACCAGTACTGTGGCAAATATTTACACATCTCAAATTAGAATTAAATATGAGATCTGAAGGCCAAAATGAATTCAATGACTGGCTCATTAAAATCGGAGATGGAAAACATCCAGAAATACAGCATTTACCAAATGATACCATTGAAATTCCATCAGAAATGGTTTGCAATGAATCACTCATATCAGCCATATTTCTAAACACAAAAGATCATTTTATACATGCAGAAATTATAACTGGTACCCATAAAGGTGAACGAGTTTTCATACCAAGAATTGATTTAGCTCCAAGTGAGAGTGGTTTGCCCTTTGTCCTTCAACGGAGACAATTTCCAGTTATAATGGCATTTGCTATGACCATCAATAAATCCCAAGGACAAACTTTTAAGTCAGTTGGGATATTCTTAAAGGAACCAATTTTTGCACATGGACAACTCTATGTGGCTTTTTCTAGGTGCACTAATCCAAAAGAAATTAAAGTGCATGTTGAAGAAAACGAAACTCAGGGTCATTTATTGGACAATGGATGTGTTTACACCAAAAACATTGTCTACTATGAGGTGTTGGAAAGATAGAGGACAATGGTTTCATTTTAATGCCAACATTTATTTGGGACTCAATATGATTGCACAAAAAAAACATTTCACATAAAACATCCAAAGAATAAACAGTAAAATGTCCTTAAACAGATTGGAATGGGTTCAAAGTTTTATAGTTACATGATTGGCCCCACAAAACAATTAACTGACTTTTTCAAGTTTATAACAGTTAAATGTTATTGTTTGATGTTAAAATTTCAGATGTTAAATATGTGTTTTTGGAATTTTGAAAAAAGTTTGGTCAATATATATGTGGTATAGTCAAATATGTATTGTTAGTATAAAGTTTAAATATTTTAATAATAATTGGAAATGTATTATTTAAAGACAAAGTATTGATTCAGGGAGAAATCCGATCGCCAGTTAATGGGGTCAGGAAGGAATTAATTTTTTTCCCTCTTTGATACAATTGGACAAGTTTCAATAGAGGGTTTTTATTGTTTGCCTTCCTCTGGATTCAATGCTAATTTAGTTTAACAAGAGTTTTACAAATATGTTACAAATGATAAAAAGAATGTTATTGTTAAAACAATTTACTTACTCTAAGTTAATATAGTCCGCAGTTACTCAGTGATAAATATGTATTGAAAAGTGTTAGTATTGTTAACAAAATGTTGAACGAATGTTTCATATACAAGTTTCATGTTACAAAGTTTCATGTTTGTGAAATATAAGTTGAAAGTTAAAAAAAGAAAAAGTTAAAATACATAATGTGTTTTTATTTTTAGAAAAAAAAAAAAAGGGAACAAATGTAGGTGACTCCTTTTGTGTTGCAAACAAATTTCACAACATTTAATTTTTATTGACCGTCATTTTTTGACGGGCAAGTCGCTAGTATTGATATATTTAAGACAACAAAGTCAGAGGTGCTCATCAGAGAACGAACCAACCTTAATAGGTTAGTTCTATAGCCATGATAAGCTACTCTGAGAGCAACCTCTTTTAGCTCACTTGTGCCCTTCACAGCGAGAAATATCCTGTGGTATATCAGTCTGGTCCCACTCAAAAGAGTGACCCAGCCCCGAAATACCAGGCAATTCTACCCTGAACAGGAGAAACAGCAAACCCCAGACGGGTTTCGGCCTTTATGGGCCTCGTCAGTGAGGTGCAGCTGAACTCCCTAAGGCACAGTGAGCAAGGGGTCCACGTCTGGAGTCCCCTATTACCTTTAGGGAGACTAAACCCTAAAGGTAATTTACATATACAAGACAACAAAGTCAGAGGTGCTCATCAGAGAACGAACCAACCTTAATAGGTTAGTTCTATAGCCATGATAAGCTACTCTGAGAGCCACCTCTTTTAGCTCACTTGTGCCCTTCACAGGGAGAAATATCCTGTGGTATATCAGTCTGGTCCCACTCAAAAGAGTGACCCAGCCCCGAAATACCAGGCAATTCTACCCTGAACAGGAGAAACAGCAAACCCCAGACGCGTTTCGGCCTTTATGGGCCTCGTCAGCGAGGTGCAGCTGAACTCCCTAAGACACAGTGAGCAAGGGGTCCACGTCTGGAGTCCCCTATTACCTTTAGGGAGACTAAACCCTAAAGGTAATTTACATATACAAGACAACAAAGTTATATGAATTTACTATAATATTTTCACGTACATATTGGTATTTAACAGAAATGATCTTGATCCACTCATATAATAATTAAATTGTTAATTTGTTTGCTGACTTACCTGGATCAATAAATGATTGATTACATTATTATTACAACTAAATTGGATGGGACAGCCTCCATTTATTTTATGTGATTTGTTTTTAATGATAACTATTATCCTGGTATTTTTAAGAAGTGTAATAAAAATCAAGTTTTAATTATATCTGTATGCTTAAAGGTAAATGCAAATTGGGTTATGAATGCATCTGATAGAGAGGAATTAGTAGTGTATGATTACATTTATTTGCATGCACTATGTTCTTTTAGCATTAAAAAAACAACTGTTGCAGGTGATGTTTACACCCCCAGGATTTTTGTAAAAAGGGTAGCCTGTTTATCTGACCATGCCCAGCATTGCAGCCAATCAGCAATGCTGTATGCAGCCAACTAGATGTGGCTTCTACACTGGTTCCTTAAAGGACCATAAATCGACATTCAAGTAAAAATGCTTGAGCGGTTACACGGTTGTTCTTCTTAATACATTCTGACAAATTATATTTGTACTGAAAGCAAACATTTCAGCTTTTTCTTTTTTAATTTGTCTTTTAAAAGAATGAGCATTAAGCTTGATTTATGGTCCTGCAATGACCTGCAAATTTGAGGACGAGAGCTTGCGTTCATGGTCTCTGCATGTGTCTCTGTATGAGTGTCTGTGTGAGTGCATGTGTCTCTGTATGTGTGCATGTGTCTCTGAGTGTAAGTGTCACTGAGTGTGAGTGTGTGTTTCTGTGAGTGTCTGTGTGAGTGTCTCACAATCAGTGAATGAAGGGACACAGACCTTGCTCTGGGTATTAAAGAAAACTAAAGGAAAGCTGCAGCTCAATTCAGAGACCAAAAAGATACAATGTATTATGTATGCTAATTTCACCTTGTATTTCCAGGGGGGTGTCAACATTGGTAGAAAACAGTTTGCAAATACAAGAAATTCAGCAAACTTTACGGTAACTGTTTAAATGTTTATTTTGGTATTTAATTTTAAGTTTTTATTTTAATGCATATTTTTTTTCCATACACTACTAATTCCCCTTTATCAGATGCATTCATAACCCAGCTCACTTGCATATACCTTTAATCTCTTGATCAATCAATAACACAGGCCAACACACATTTTGGTGCCTTAAATGTTAGACCTGTTTATGTTAACCTGCTGATACTAAAAATGGCACCAGTTTTTCCCTGTCAGCTCTAATTTTTGAGATACAGAACATGTGCCATATATCACTTTATGGTTTATGATACAATGTAGTGGTTGCAGTATGATACCAAAGGTTTATTGATATAATTTTGTCCTCCAACCAACATACATTCCCTCGGAAACCAATATTTTCTTCCCTAATGTTCATGTTTGGCTTTACTATCCCATATGTATATGTACAAATTCCCAAATAACCAGAGGCACAGGCCTAAAAACCAAGGCCCTCATTCAATTGCAATTTGGCCAATTGAATAGGGCTCTAAATAAGCACATAGCATATTTTTTTAAAGAAGTTTTTTTAGTTAGTAAGCATCTATCCAAAAGCAAGGTTTTCACTACCTAAAAACTTCTTTAAAAAAATATGCTATGTGCTTATTTAGAGCCCTATTCAATTGGCCAAATCACAATTGAATGAGGGCCCAAGACACCAAGTGTAATCCTTCAAGTTAATGGTAGTTAATGAGGTAGAAGCTGGTTTGTATCTTTTATCTTGAATTTAAATTAAGGCTGGTAACTTGTCACACTAGAGATACCAGTCTATCCTTGATTGGTTCTGAGCAGGAAATACATTTGTATATTTTAGACATTTAAATCTGTACACAAATGTACTATTCATTTGGTTGACTGGTTCAGAAAGGCTGATTAGCTGGTTACATTGCAAATGTCAATGCAAGTTTGCTCTAACAAGTAGCGACTTTTTAAATAACATTCAATATATAAAGTATGCTATTTTGTGTAGATTTCATTTATACCATATATGGAACACTATTACGTAAATTTAAGCAGAAACATTTTTTTTCTTTTGCCATAATTACAAATGATTTCAGACCCTACTTAAAGAAACACTTAAATGGAAACCCCAAAGTACACATAAAAATAAATATATTAAAAGCTGGGTGCTATTGAATCTTGAGTGGAAGTGTTAGATATAACTGAGCTTGAAAATTAAGTATACATTGCAGTGATAGAGGATCTTTTCATGCAGTTTATGCTTAAAGTGCTAGAAGTTTCAATTAGTCATTGATTATCAATAGTATTCATATTCAATGATATAAGAAATAATCAATATTCAGTATTAAATGTAATGTCAAATTTCAGATTCAGGTGCTGCTGGCATCGACCCACTATATGGTCTTTGTAAGAGACAACTTTGCCTTGCAGGAGCTGCTAAATTTTCAGACACAAAGCTCTTTCAACACAATGAACTCTATTGGCTAGGAGACCTGTGTTACAGTTTTCCCCTGACAACAACTTTTGCTGTTGGGGCCTATCAATCTTTGATTAATCTCTTATTAAAACTCTTTATATATGTTGTTTCCCAGTCAACCCACCCATCCCCTTCTCAATACCCTTATCAAGGTGGAGGCAACACTGAGCTTGAGGCTGATACTATAATATTTGAAAATTAATTTAATATTGAATATTGCTATTATACATTTTTAAATAGGAATTGTATTAGTGTTAAATAGGAATGTTATTAGTGATCAATATATAATTAAAATCGCTAGCTCTACTTGTACAGTACTAACAACCTATCTATCTATCTATCTATCTATCTATCTATTTTGTAATTTCTGTCTCAGCAGGATGTGACCTTTAAGCTAATCTTTGCATTATACTTAATAAGAGCACTAACAGTTTTAGACACCACTTGCTCATTGTTAAGATGCAGTGGATGCCATGGAAAACAAAATGGCAGATTACACATTCCCACTAACAGGCCTGGATTTAACATTAAGTAAAATTAGCACATGCTTATGACATCGGGAATGGGGGGGGGGGGGGTCACCACAGAAATTTTCCATTTGCCGGATTTACCATAGATCATATGGTGCAAAAATGCAAATGGTGCAGCAGAACCTGGTTCCACCAAAAAAGACTTCCACAACAGTGAAATAATAAAAAATAAATAAATAAATAAAATAAAATAAAAATATATATACATAATACAATAATAAATCAACAATAATAAAATAGAAATAATAGAGGTTAATGATTTTGTAAAGGTTTATTATTGTTTATATTCTGATTCAGAAATATAAAGATGCCCCACAATCTTGTAAGTGGATAGGGTGTTTAGAGGATTGAATCCGGCCATGCACATTACATATAGTAGTGAAACATTTACATTATGTCTTTTTGTACATTGTAAAAACATGTTATCTGTTTTTTAATGTAGATCTTCAAAAAGGATATTATAACTTTATGGCCCTTTAGTAGATACAAATTGCTCTAAGACACATACAGAACAGACATATTCATTGGGATCCTTAGAGAGAGAAATGGCCCATCTGGAAGAAAGTGATTATTATGGGACTCTCCCTTCGGTAGAGGAACATTTATGAAGCTGGGAGTTTCTCACAAACATGTATTTATCTGCTGTCACAATTAGGTCAGACGTTTAGTCCCTTGTCTAACACTTTAAATAATGATTTCCTCCTACCAGTTACAGAAAGCAGCTGATGTGTCAAAGTCAGGATAACTGTTCTATTACATCATTAATTCATGACAATTTATACTTAGTGCTGAGAGATGTTGATAAATCACCTTTCAAAGGACTTTTCATGTTAATTGATGTTGAGCCAAAAAATAGATTTAACATCAAAAAAAGTATGTGCAAACAGTAAATCCAAGCTTTAGCCAAAAAATATAATTTAAAAACACAGTTTACCTCATTAATGCTTACTGCTGTACTCATTCCCACGTCTTTCTTTGAACACTACTGAAAGGAAATGAAAGCTTTCAACTGTGATAGCATAATTCAAGCCTTACCAAGACATCCTAATCAATGTTATCACTGTTGAAATCTTTCATTCTCTTTCAGTATTTCTCAGGAGAATGAGAAAAGTGGGGAGGGGTACATTAGTGGCCATTAATGAGGAAAACTGTGTTATAAAATGATATTTTCTGGCTGCTCTTTGCACATGTATTTTTAATAATAATTAATCATGGACCGAAAAATAGTTTTCACATGCAAAATGCTTACCCTAACATTCATGGCTGACTGGGGAAATCAAAGATTTAAATGACCACTGTACAATGAAATAAACATATAAAATTGAACATGGAACATAATTAAGCAGGAAAAAAGGTTATACTGCTAATTTTTAATCAGACATAAATGTAATGCCTCTGCTATTGAGAGGGCTGCTTACATTTCTGGAGAGCAGTGCTTGAATTTGACTGGGAGGGTAAGGGCTGGGGTCAGTTTCAATCAGATTCAATCATCTAACAACTCTTTTCAACCTCTCCCTGTTCCCTTCTCTCTACCCCTACCTCCACTAATAGATAAAATATTCCCCCTCCATGATTCAGCTCTTAGAAAATGATGAAACAAAGATAAATGTATTCCTCTACTGATAAACAGACTGATTTTCTCAAAAATGTATTTAGTTCAATGACTTACACAGCTGATAATGTTATTGTTGTTGTTCAGTCGTGTTCGGCTCTCCGTGACCCTATAGACTACAACATGCTGAAGTGAGTTGCCAGTTCCTTCTCTAATGCACCATGATTTGTCTGACCCCTCTGCTATGACCTGCTCATCTTGGGTGACCCTACATGGTATAGCTCACAGCTTCATTGAGGCTCACAATCCCCTTCTCCATGGCAAAGTAGCGATCCAGAAGGGGCTAATATTGTTAGTTTGTCTCATACTTCACAAACAGTTATCTTTTTTTCTTCAACAACATGGTGCTTTAACTGAACAGTTATATTTATACGATGCTCTGGCTAAATTATGGGCTCACATGTTTTTAGAAAGTCTAAGAAAACAATGGTGATTTTATATTTTAACTGTTATGTTCAATGTTATGTTGTTGTTACCGCAGTGAGATATTTGCTTTTATTAATAACAGCTTTAGCCGAATAGGAGGGACACTTTGGGATAAGTTGGGCCATTTATCAAATTGTTATAAAATATTTTTATATTTTCCTGTTTGGAGAGTATGTTTTAATTTTCTGTTTTTTTTACTTGTAGCGGAACAGCTGTTTTTTATGACTTGTTGGCTTTATAAAATGTTTTATTTTTTTTATTTTACCTCCTAGAAACTTTAAGCTTTATATTTACAAAATATGCCTTTTTGAGGAACTAGATAATAAGAAAATATTTTAGAACATACAAAATATAAAAAAAAAAACTATTGTCAAGTGACTTTTAGGCACAAAACATAGAACCTCATTAAATTAAATGCAGCGTCTCGCTGTATACAGGCCGTATGTCTGCGGGCTTGCTGCAGTCTTGCGGTCTGATACAATTCCAGTGCTATTCAATTGAACAAGCCCGCAAGTTACGGGCCGAAAGAGCATGATCAATTAAGCAAGGCCGTAACTACCCATTTAGAAACAGCCAATAGTAAATGAGACCGTCATCATTACGTCAGTAAAACAAGGAGGTTACATGTCAAGCAATTAGCGTTTAGAGGTCCGATATGCGATGGGACTCGCAAAACCGCGAAATACAAAATAATAAAAATGAATGCCAATATTACTCTAGTTCATGTGGGTGGCCTGTAATGTATTAACATTGATTCCCGAGATCGTTATAACCCTGAAATGACACATAAACAAAATGATTTTTGATTGGCGATTTGCGATCGTAACTCTTGCAGGAAAAGGCCTAGATGGGGTGTAGTTTACAGGTTGTAACAACAGCAGGGATTTCAAGCCTGTAACCCATAGACTGCTTGCGGCTCGCAAAAAACGCCAATTGAATAGCAAAATAATTTACGGCCTCCATTACAGCCTACTGGAACTTACAATTGCTCAATGAATGAGACTCATAATGTCTGCTGCCATTAAAGCACAATCACATATAAGTTGTCATACTGCGAGTTGTCGTCACGCTTTGCAAGCCTCGCATAGCGAGGCAAACAGTTGAAGCACGTGGGACAGGTTGCAATGAGCGCTGAAGGCTCTGCAAAGCCTCGTGAAGCAAGGCAAGCCGTTGAAGCACGCAGGACTTAGGCTGCATTGTGAGGGGTGCAAATGTGAGCCAAACAAATATAATAACACACTCACAGACAGGACAGGGGGAGAGCCAGGAAGCCTGGGAGTGAGGTTACAAGCGATTTTAGCAATATTTGGGTTTTTTCGTCAATTCAAAATTGGCTAAGCGAGGAAAGAAATGGTGGATGAAAAACGTTACAAATTCTGAAACTGCATTAAAACGAGTCTGAGCAAAGCCAGGCTTGTTAGCGAAATTTGGTCCCACGGTCCCGACACTATTACAAACATTGGAGACTTTTGGAGATCTGTTGGGATTAAGAATAAATGTAGTTAAGTCGGAAGCTCTAGGTATCTCAATGGCCCAGCCTAAAATTCAGCTGCTTTAGCAAAGCTATCATTTTTCATGGTCTAAGTCGCAAATTAGGTACCTGGGAGTATATATCACCAGATGTATACCGGATCTATATTTGTTTGCAGCCCTGTATAATGAACTGAGGCTAGATTTGCAGAGGTGATCTAAGGGTAAAATGGCATCGTTGGGTAGGATAAATGCTGTAAAGATGAATGTTCTGCCCCATCTTCTGTATTTGTTTTGGGTACTCCCAGTAGCAATAGATTATCAAGAGTTGGGCAGGTTTTATAATCAGGTCTTCAGGTTTATTTGGAATTATAAGGCCTCTAGGATTTCTAAGCTTAATATGTATAGACATAAGGCGAAGGGAGGGCTTGGGTGCCCAAATCTTAAATTATACTACAAAGCGGCACAGCTTTCATTTATCCTGATGGCACATTCTTCCCTACACCGACCCTTATGAGTTATTATAGAAAATGTAACTATGTCCCCATATTCTTGGGACACCATTATTTGGCTTATGACGCCAAGCAAGGCACTGGGGAATCAGAGAAATCCTTTTATCAAACATACGTTAACTATCTTTGTCATGGGCTGTGAAGCAGGGTAAATTATATTCCAAATTTTCTAGCCTTGCTCGATTGTACTCAATCCACAGCTTAATATTCCCCTAGCCTTAAACTCATTACATTGGTGGCAGTCTAGAAATCTACTGAGGTTTGGGGCATGGTTCCAGGGGAGCGAAATTGTTCCGTTTGAATTTATGAGAGATAAATATGACCTGCCGCTGGCAGAACACTACAATTATTGCAGATTTAGGCACTTTATAAGTACCTCAGTACATACTTTAGGTGAACCGGAGACAAACTGGTTTATAAGGCTTTGTACAGAGCTTCCACTGTCTAGCAAAATGATAAGCCTTCTTTATGACACCTTTAAAAAGATACAGCTGAGGCAACCTCAGAAATACATGAAAGCATGGGAGGAGTATCTGGGACATGCACTAGATTAAGGAACCTCGGAGGAGAGCTGGCGCACTACTACAAGAGGCTCTCTTAATTACAGTTTACTTGAAACATCTATTGCACCTATATAACGCCATCCAAATTATTTAAATGGGGCACACCCGAAGTGATAAATGTTTTATGGACTGTGGAAGCACAGGCTCTTTCATACACACGTGGTGGACTTGTTCTAGAGTACAACAGCTAAGGGAAGGGGTCTTTTCCCTGGCTTCCTATATTTTTAATTCCAGAATTAATATGGATATCAAGGTGAGTCTTTGAGGCCTTCCAGTCAAACAGATATCCTCTTACCGTAATCTCTTCTTACAATTTATAATGTTGGCCACCAAAAGCCACATTGCTAGACAGTGTAAGTCCGACATATTGAGTCTGCAGGCAGTTAAAAACAAAATAAATGTTATTCTCATAAATGAACGGTTAACACACCTCCCCCTGGCTAGCATTGCCGGACAGCATACCGATTGGGTAGGAGGAGAGGGGGGCATCCATTCGTCTTAGGTTGGATCACGCAGATGGAGGATCCCTGGAGGCGGTGGTTGGAGGCTAGTGAATGGGATAAAGAGAGGATAACCCTGGAGCACCGGCTGAGGACATTTTTTTATTAAAGACAAAGTTACAGCAATACAAAAAGAAATAGCAGGTCAGCAGATAAACAATACACCAATATATTGTCCAATAATGTGGAGTCATACAAAAATAAAGATCTGTGACAATTCTTGTCTTTTTTTTTTTGTTCCAAAGGGAAGAGGAAGGAAGGGAAGGGGAAAAATAATCTGTCAAACTCCCCTACTGAAACAGCCTAAAAGTGATAAGAACGTGCAATTGTCCGGCTCCCCCCGAACTCAGCAACTTCAGATCAACAGAATCATCCATTCCACGACGGAAAAAAAAGTTGAGTCCCACCCTCCTCTTTTTTTCTCTCTCATTTTTCTTAAAATGTATCAAACATAAAATAATGTACAATGTGTGTTAATTTTGTATGTTCTATTTTGAAAAATGTAAAACCTGGCTTTGGTCATTAGTTGTTCTCGGGGATAATAGTATTCCCATGGCATTAAAATATACTCTTTATGTCTACAGGGGAATTATGCTTGGAATGGTTAACATGCGGTTGTAGTAATTAGATTGTATAAATACTGTTTGGATGTGATCTACTATACATGTGCATGGTGTCATATGATGTACTTTTGCCCCCCCCCCCCCCAAAAAAAAAATATATATATGTAGAATTCCCACCCTGGATCCTTAAAGGGACAGCGGCACACAAGTACCCCCCGGTAAGTACCCCCCCGGCACCCCAATGCCAGAGGGTCCCCACATTAACATCAGGCCCCCCACTGCATTTAAAAAAATGTATTTCCCGTAGACAGTAACCCCATTAGTGCAATGAGGGTTAAACCAATAAACCAATAAATCTAAACCAACCCCCTCTAACTAATGAACCCCCCTCCTCCCTACCCTATTAACCCCCCTCTATCCTACCCTATTAACACCTACACTACCTAGCTAACCCCATTTTAAACCCCCACACCCAATTCATTACAAAAATATAATAAAACCTAGAATACACAAAATAAAAAAAACACCAATTACAAAAAATAAAAAACCTAGATCACAGAAAATAAAAAAAACGACATTACAAAAATAAAAAAGCACCACTACAAAAAATAACAAAGAGCACCACTACATAAAATAAAAAATGAACATTACAAAAAAAAAAACCTACGTTACAAAACAAATAGATAAGCATACATTACATAAAAACAAACACCTCAATACATATAATTTAACCACTAAAAGCAAACATTAATACCCTTATCTACATACATTTAACACCTAACTACATACATTAATACCCCTATCTACATACATTTAACCCCTAAATACATACATTAATACCCCTATCTACATACAATTACACACCTAACTACATACAGTAATAAACCCTAAATCTCACCTAAAACCACCCCTCACTAAACCTACAATGGAGCTAAATGAGACTTGTAGCTCTTCTTCTGGTAAACATTTGGAACAAAAACAAAAGTTAATGTGGGTACCCTCCGGGGTCCCAATGGGGACCCCCAGCATTGGGGGGGGTTAATGTTAGTTGCAGCAGGTGTACTTACAGTACCCCCACGGCATGGGGGTAACTATTTGTGTGCCAGGGGGCCTTTAAGGATCCGCGGCGGGGACTTTGGAGGTTAATGTGGGGACCCTGCGGGGGTCCCAATCGGGACCCCTGCATTATTGAGGATCAATGTGGGGACACTGTCGGGACCCCCGCATCATGGGGTTAATGTGGGGACCCCCAGCATGGGGTTAATGTGATCAGGACCCCCACATCACGGGGGTCATGTGGAGAGCCTGCGGGAGCACTCGCAGGTTTCATGCCGTCATGATGACGTCCTCCACCCCTATTTGGCTACAAGCTTGCACTCACAAGCCCAGCTCTGCTTACGTCGGAAACCTGGGTTTCCGATTTTGAATATCGGGCAGCAAATCTCGGCCTTGGCTATTTGAATAGCCTTGGAAACAGAAAGAAACCGCAGCTCGCAACTCACTCGCTGACATGCAGCCGTAGGCGAGTGAGTTGCGAACTTGCAATTGATTGAGGCTATATATGTCTAAATGATAGGTTTACTTTTTCACCATTTATTTAAGTTTATTAAAACCTTGTCATTGTATCTCTACATTTATTCATATTCTTATTAATCTGTATTTGTTATATAGACCATGTAAACTAAATTTTATTTTCCTTATCTAAAATAATCTATAACATAATGGAAAAAAAAGAAAAATTGTCATGGATCTCCATTCTATAATCACCATTAAGATTGATTTATAATTAGAGATTTCATTAATACTCTTCTTTGGATTCAAAATCCTACATTCTAAAGGATTGTGTATAGGTTATGAATTAATGTATCTTCAAATTGATTATTTAATATATCATAACTATTACTGATGTACCATCTTTATTATTATATTTATTTCAAGAGCTATATTTTATGTGCTCATGGTGTACCAAATCTTTAAATAGGGATAAATGTGCATTGGGTCATGTGATCGTGAAGTCACCATGTTGGGACAGCCATAGCATAGACTACTACAAAGTGCAGCAGGTGTTTGTGCGTTTTCAAGTAAGTCATGCATAAAAAACATCACTCATAACTTTCTGAAACCTGGTTTTATAGTGGCAATATTGCAGTTTTTATTACTGTACAATAAACATTGGTGGTGCTTTTTAAATGTTTATTTAAGTCTGCATGTTATTTTATCATCACACTTTAACCCTTCATGACTAATAAAGTATTATACTATGATATTATTGGAATGATTGGTGTAAGTCACAACACAACAGTAGTTGATTGCTTCAATACAATTTTCAATTTTGATATTCAATTAAAGTTATGTTTTACAGTAGCCTGATCATTATTATTTTCTGTGATCGAGTGAGGATTTTGTGAGTTGAACCAGTTTCAACTCTTTATTATAATGGGTTAATTCCTCTTTGTTTAAGAAAGTTTATAAAAGTCGATAAATTACTAGGTATGTTACATATCGGATAAAATCCAGAAACCTTCCATGTTTCTTTAAATTTCAGCTGTCTTATACCAAGATTTGGCTTTATTCCACTTCATGACACATATGATACTGGGCATTGATTGTTGCCCGTTGATAAACTTTCACTTGCCACAGCCTTTTCTATACATAGTTCTCTCCGCAGAGTGACATAATATATTTATTTATTTCCTTGTTGTTAAACGAAAGCTGTTGTTGAAGCCTTTTCTCTTATCGTAGGTAGAGCTTTGAGGTGTGGCAGTTTGTATCTACGTTGCCCTTGCCTGACGAGTTCCAAAGAGAGCCGGGTCCTCCCACAACAAACGTTTCATTTTTAATCTGTGCTTTATCTTAAAATCTATGTTTTCCTCCAGCTGTTAGCTATGTAATATATGGCAACTAGGATATTGCCCGTCAAAAGTGACAGGATTAAAATTGTAATGCTGGCAATGCTGTTTGCCACGCAATGTGAGGCTTTTGGTCCTCTGAGCACCTTCGGCGCTCATTGCGAGCCCCGCGCTGAGCATTTAGTGCTTGGGAATGCAATGTGTCTCTTTCCACCATCTCCCCCCTGTCCCTTTCCTGTGTCTTTCTCCTCTGTGTATCTGCTGAATGTTTGCATGTTGCGCTCTGACTGCCGTTGGTTTTATGTTCAAAGTCCTGCTTGCCTGGCATTGTTGTTGTGTTAGTGTGTTTGGTGTGGTGTATTTTGTAAGTTTTGCAAGCCTGGCGTTGCTGAGCCTTGTTTTCATGCTGTATCTGAAATTTTGCCTTTTTGCGTCTCCCATTTTTTCCCTCACTGAAGAGTGACGAAAAACGCCAAATATGGGTGTAATTCGCTTGAAACCTCACTCCCAGGCTTCCTGTGTCTCCCCCTGGGCTGTGTGTGTTACAAATTTTTGTACAATTTTTTTTTTGGGGTCGGTTTTTAGAGTTACGCGCTTATGCTGCTTCACCTCACTTCGCTAAGCTCGCATGTGTGATGGCGCCACTGGCTGCAATGAGCGCTGAAGGTGCTTATTGCAGCCTAAGTGCAGCGCGGCTGCTTCACCTCGCTTTGCAAGGCTCGCATGTGTCATGTCGTTGCTGGCTGCAATGAGCACCTTTGGCGCTCATTGCAGCCTAAGTGCTACATGGCTGCTTTGCTTCGCGAGGCTTGCATGTGTGACGGCGCCGCAAATGTTACATACTCTGGAGTAGGCAGCTGCTAAATTTTCAGACACTAAGAGCCTTATTAAATTGCGGTTCGGACAAAGGGCTCTATATAAGCACATAGCATAATTTTTTTACAGAAGTTTCTAAGTTAGTGAACTTCTATCCAATACCAAGGTCTTCACTAACTAAAAACTTCAGTAAAAAATATGCTCTGTGCTTATATAGAGCCCTTTAGAATTGTTTGAATCACAATTTAATAAGGCTGTAAGTTACAGCAACACAATTCTCTCCACTCATCCAATAAGCATGCATTGAATAACCATAAGGCCAAACTGAGAATGCTGTTAGGTACATAAAATGAAAACAAAAACAGGTAAGTCAGAGGCGCTCATCAGAGAACAAACCAACCTTAATAGATTAGTTCTATGACCATGATAAGCCACTCTGAGAGCAACCTCTTTTAGCTCACTTGTGCTCTTCACAGGGAGAAATATCCTGTAGTATATCAGTCTGGTCCCACTCAGAAGAGTGACCCAGCCCCGAAATACCAGGCAATTCTACCCTGAACAGGAGAAACAGCAAACCCCAGACGCGTTTCGGCCTTTATGGGCCTCGTCAGTGAGGTGCAGCTGAACTCCCTAAGGCACAGTGAGCAAGGGGTCCACGTCTGGAGTCCCCTATTACCCTTTGGGAGACTAAACCCTAACGGTAATTTGCATAAACAAAAACAGGTAAGTCAGAGGCGCTCATCAGAGAACAAACCAACCTTAAAAGATTAGTTCTATGACCATGATAAGCCACTCTGAGAGCAACCTCTTTTAGCTCACTTGCGCCCTTCACAGGGAGAAATATCCTGTAGTATATCAGTCTGGTCCCTATCAGAAGAGTGACCCAGCCCCGAAATACCAGGCAATTCTACCCTGAACAGGAGAAACAGCAAACTCCAGACGCGTTTCGGCCTTTATGGGCCTCGTCAGTGAGGTGCAGCTGAACTCCCTAAGGCACAGTGAGCAAGGGGTCCACGTCTGGAGTCCCCTATTACCCTTAGGGAGACTAAACCCTAAGGGTAATTTGCATAAACAAAAACAGGTAAGTCAGAGGCGCTCATCAGAGAACAAACCAACCTTAATAGATTAGTTCTATGACCATGATAAGCCACTCTGAGAGCAACCTCTTTTAGCTCACTTGTGGTCTTCACAGGGAGAAATATCCTGTAGTATATCAGTCTGGTCCCACTCAGAAGAGTGACCCAGCCCCGAAATACCAGGCAATTCTACCCTGAACAGGAGAAACAGCAAACCCCAGACGTGTTTCGGCCTTTATGGGCCTCGTCAGTGAGGTGCAGCTGAACTCCCTAAGGCACAGTGAGCAAGGGGTACAGGGGTACAATAGGTACATAAAATGGGCAGGCTAGATGTTTTTTTTTTGTTCTTATCTTATCTCTTGTTAAAATTAAAATTTATTTTTCTTGAATATGGAGAGGACCAAGGGAGGGTAAGGACTCCCTGCACACAGTGTTTTCAAAAATTCAGATGGCTTTAAACTGAAAACAATGCATGCAGACTCCCTAGGTGTAAATTATATCACAATTGGAAGATCAGCAAAACCTCATTATTCCTGAAACTTGCTTTTCATATATTATTTAAATACCCTCATTCAGTGTACATATTTTCCATTAAAGTATCAAAGTAAACGTTATTTCAGAAATGAAAAGTACACATATAGTTAAATAGAATTCCTCTATTGCTTCAAAGGACAGCAGAAGTGTCATATGTAAAGTATGTGTGACGAACTACTGCATCTGTTGGGCTTGATAAAGAACCTAGTTCAAAACCTACCCAGTAGGACCATCTGGTTCATTGTATATCCCTGATAGCAGGAATAGAACCAACCCAGCTTACTGCCACCGAAGTGCCCAGTAGATCACACGAACCAGTTACCCAGTCAATGTTACCAATTGTAACAAGGTTTAGTGCAGGTTCAGCAGTAATGATCCCCATAATAAGGATTATTATTGCCTCAGAATGAAACATACATGTGAATTATGTAGTTCAAACTGGCAACAACTCCTTTATTAAAGAACACACAATACAATAATAGGCACAGTAACATTAACATAACTGGGGGGTGAACACTTCAAACCATTGGAAGAAGGTCAGTCCTAGGCCCATATCAGGAATTCCTTTCCTGGTCTTTGAACTTATTAGGAGTACTTGGTATTACTTAGTAGATAATAGCAAGGGATCCATGCTTATCTTGGTATAGAGATTCAATGGGGAGTTATACATTACGCCACTACTCAAGTTTTATTAAATATGATTAATAAGATTGAACTTTGATCCCTTCCCATGATTGCTTCGTGACTGTCTCCAAATTGCTAGGTCTTTTGATCCCTGTTTGCCTGAGAAAAAGGAATTCACACATTTGTGTCATTCAAATATCGTAAATCCCTTTTGCAGTGATAGTGTCGGATTCGTCCCTTTTACTCTGCTGCAAACATTTTAGCCCCCAAACAGGTAACCCCCAACTAGAACACCCTCTTTCCACATGGTTCCCAGAAATACTCTTTATTAAACTCACAGTTAAAAATGCAGCATTTCAATAGCAAACATTACTGGCTGCCACCATTATATGAATAAATTAATAAAGCACTTCAATAATTCTGATCAATCCCATATTGTGGCCCCTACCATGAACGACATGGTGTACTTACCCTACATGTCACACAATAATAATGTAGCTATCAAAGTTCAAGTGTCCAGGCTGGGTGGACAGTGTCAGGGGGAGAGAAGGAAGAAAAAATCGCAATAATCCATGTTAATCCAGGGCCTTGGACATGGGATAGCAAACTGTCACACGCAGTTAATCCAGATCCTTCTTCTCTTCCTGCTCAAATTTTGAGGCAGGACACGAAAATCCAATATGACTGATGAAGCTGTCACTAGATACAGCGAAATGTGTTTGATTTTATATAGCATTGCTGAATAAACCTTTTTGTCTGTCCCATCCCGGCGGTACCTCCCAGTAGACCAGGGGTTTGGCTTATCACCCACTAAGCCTCCCCTACTAAGTTTTACGCTGAACCCACTGATATACAGAACTTTGGGATTGAGTGCACCAGGAGAAACCACAGACACCTGGACCAAATAAGAAAAAAACAAGAATATCACACTTCTGATACACTATTGGAGTGCTTTCAATACCTCATTCTGTTAAGGTCGGACCAGGTGAGAGTCTTACAGCTTGAACCTTTCATTACCTCCATTCAAAATAGTTGAAATAATCTGCACCAGGAGATTCTTGAGCTTTTCTCTCCTACCTCTTGATATTCCACATGTTAATCCAGGGCCTGCCCCCTGGACGTTACAGTACGCTGTTTTGAAGAACTAATGATTTTAATTACACAATAGTCTTCTGTTTTTTTAACTTGCTTTACTGTGTGGGCACGTTTGCTTTTTTCCTTAGAGGACTAGTCACATGGGAGGGACCTTGGATACAAATAAGATCAGTATGAAGTTCTATTGAAAGACTGTTTTTACACAGTTCAAAATAAATTACAACCTTTAATTTAAGTATTTTATTAAATTGTAATTTAATGATGACAGGTATTTTGTATTGGCTCCTAAAAGGATTAGAAACCTAGAAGGAACTGCAGATTCCGATAAGATCAGTATTCAGTTCCATTAAAAAATCTTCTCCAAATAGCATACTTGATAAGAAAGCTCAGTGGAGTAAGGCCCCATAGGATATCTCTCCCATTCAAGCTACATACAGACCTGCCATCTAAGATGAAACCCTCCATGATACAATCATTCATCTAAATATAGAATTTTCTCTAAACATATGTTTACATTCCTATTTTTCATACCTGCTAATGTTGTAAGTTTTTACTTATCAGAAGCACGAGAAGTGTTTAATACATTAATATCCTAGTCAGCCATGTGTGAACTCTCTAAACTTCCTCCTGTAATATTTCCCCTTTTTAAATGTGTTGTAATATTTTTGTTTTTCTATATTTCAAGATAGACATTAAAGAAAATCATTACATAGATAGATTTCTCCTGTCTTATAAAATCTCCATAAAGATCAAAAACATAATTAAACTACACCTTTGATATTATGACTATTTAGGAGATTTGTTTTTTTTAAATGCTTTAACTCATCAATCATATAAAATTTACAGTTCACTTACTTCTAAGAGGTTCCTACAGTCCGAGAACCCAGGACCTGCCTGTCTCCTTAGCCACTGTAGATTAATAAAGTCTTGAGAAATTCAACAGTTGAAAAAATGTTCTTAATCACTTGCCAATATATTTTGACTTTACAGCTGAGACTAATAAAGTCTTTAGTGAGAAATGAAAACCTTGGCAGGCGCCTCATGTCAGCAGCGACAATTATGTCAACTTGAAATCTGAGGAAATGTATACCATGTATATCTCTGGGTGTTAATAATGATAGTCTTTATATTACTGATAGAAAATATAGAAGGCAGGAGGAGGAGAGCAAAAGGACCAACCAGTGTAGCATGAAAACACTATTTCTTATCCACTTAAGAAAAAAATATATTCACAAAAACGGGGTAAAACAGTCTTGGTATAAGCAAAACAACATAACTCCTATACGTTTCGCCAGGCAGGGCTTCTTCAGGAATATTGCATTTCATACAAGAAGATCATTTTTTTTAGTTTTTACTTTCTGACTTGCTAATTAATCATAAGTTTTTACATATATGCATTACAAAGGTAGCAAACGAACAACAAAGCAACCCATTAGCAACATGTCCCCCATCTAGGTGAACATACAATATCCTTTTGAGCGCCTTATAAATGCACAGTAAACTTGCGTTGAACCTGCACACTGTGTAAACATCACTTTTATGAGCATTAGTCTGTGAAGATTGAAATGGAGGTCATGGGGCTCTACCATATTGTGAAACTTGTCTTTTGAAAATCACTGGTGTAGCAAGTTTCACTACATTAAAATGCAAAAGTCTGTGTACATAAAGATAAATGTACTGTCACACCCCACTACTTGGTTGGACTTAAAAGGGTCACTAAACTTATTTTACCAAGCAGGTTGGAGGTCCATTTGTATCCCTGCTAACAGGATATGCACCGAGTTAGGACAAGTTCTACCAATGCTGACAATATACCTGATGTGAGCTGAATAGCAGTTACAGGACAAGTTGCAGCAGTCAGGACAAGTTACCGATTGTAAACCGGGTATCAGCATCAGTATCAGCAAGGATAATTTTCAAAATAATAAAAAGGTTTGCTCCCATAGGGAAAGTCACACGCGAATTGCAAAAGAGCCCAGCTTTATTTTAACACAACACACATATTTAAAGTGTACATTATTCAATCCTCTTTAACCACCCCCTATATTGGGCAAACTACTCTCAGCCAATCTCTAATAGCTTATCAGATCAAACTGATTTTGATTGACAGGCTTGTTTTCATAGTTGTCCTGTCCTTAGATTGCAGCTGTCCCAGGCCTAGGGGGTTGTCTGTTAGGACAGGCTGATCCAACTTTTATTACCCACCTGAGGCCAAAGATAGATGTCTGGAAATTTATTTTGATTTGATTCCACATGGGAGACTCAAGGGGGTGGTGAGGTAATTAATTAGGCTGCCCTGTGATTACAACATTTTTGGCTTATGTGATCTGCAGCCTTATTAAATTCGGACTACATGTTAAAACTTAGCCCGTAACATTAAAAGTAGGACTTATTAAATTAGCCCAGTAATCGTTCCCGCAGACGACTTGCGGGGTAAGCCGCAGGACTGCCGAAAAATGCCTACAGGACAGAACTTTGCAGCCCGCAGATCCTTTGATCTGTCAAGCCCATAACAGCTACTATTCCAATCATGCTAATAAATTGCAACAAAGTCACCCGCGAGCTAGCCCCTAACACGCAAATGGAGCCCAAAGCCCAACATGTACTGGAGAGGACTCGCAAGGGGGGTAAGGACAAATACAAAGCCCTGTAAATGCAAATAAAAACACACTACTGTACTTTATATCAAAGGGAAAGTGATATTAGGTCTTAGATATGCACAACATTCTCAATTTCACAAATCGCCCACCAAAAAATACTTTATTTCATGTTCAATTTCCATGTTATATCGATCCCAGTAATCAATGTGTTAATACATATACTGTAACTCGCATGTAATAGAATATCATATTTACAGCTTAATTAATATTGCATTATTGTGGAATGTGGGTCTGATCGCAACTTGTAATTGATGCCTGTATGATTTTGAAATCTATCCTCCCCTTTTTCAGTGACAGAACGCTTTTTCCATTGGCTCCGTCTAAAACCGTAACTACGGTCTACACTGGTTGATCGTCTGCAAGGCGCAAGTCAAACGTTCTACGAACGAGCTACTATTTGCGTCTCAAGCCCGTAGTTTACAGCCGTTTCTAATTTAATAGCAACGTAACACGGCCAAATTTCAAGCATGCAGCTGTTGAAAGCTTCACTTTGACTTACGGCCCCCAAATGTAATAAGGCTGCTGATCCGCTCAGTGCAATTGGCTTGACAAGGGGTGTAAATAATTCTTGTAGTCAAAACACCTGGTTATGCAGTCCAGGGTCAAGAGGACAGTGGAAATGTATATTTTTCTTACTCCACAAAATCCTATTTATAATAAGCAACAATACATCAATTACAGCAAAAACATGCACACATTGTCCAGCTGTCCAGAGAGTTGTGACGTGATCTGGTAAAAATGTTCTTCAAGAGCAAAAAAATAAGCACAGCTGTTACACTTTGCAACTTTTAAATTAATGAACTTCCCTTTAGTTCTGCTAAGAGAACTGGCATATGTAGCTGCCACATAATAATATAATATATATATATATATATATATATATATATATATATATATATATATATATTGTATTAATGAACCCCACTGAAAAAGGCAAAAGATAATTTCAAAAAGATTATATATATTGCTAATTGAAGTTCACACTTACAAATTAACCTTAGAAGTTTCAAAAATGAACACTGTAAGCCACATTAAATTTGGGCTTAAAATAGCCCATAACATAGATCTTAGCGTTTTTTGCTAATAAATTAGCCCCGTAATGCAGCCCGGAGACAACTTGCGGATTAAGACGCAGCAGGGCCGAGAAAAGCCTAAGTGTTGAACAATGATGAACTTCACGTCTGTAAATCCTTTGATCTGTCAAGCCTGTAAACGCTACTTGTTAAAATCAGCTATTAAATTGCAAAAAAGCAATTCCATATCACGCAAATGAAGCCCAAAGCCCAACGTGTGCTCGAGAGGACCCGCAAGGGGGGAAAAGTGCTATACGTAGTACTTGTAATGCAAATAAAAACAAACTACTGCACTTATTAAAAGGGAAAGTGATGTTAGGTCTTAGAATTAATAGCACAACATTCTCAAGCCCGCAAATCAGCTCAGAAAAATATTTCATTTCATGTATATATTTTTTGGATTATATCGGTCCCGGCAATCAATGTGTTAATACGTATACTGTAACTCGATTTGTGATAGAATATCATATTTGTGGGTTCACTCGTAGATCGTAACTCTGTCAGTCTCTGGTTCTCTGTCAGCCAATTCAGGTTCTTTCAGGAGCGCTACTTGCAGGATTGCACACAAACTCCACTTCTGATCCAATTGTTCTTCATGCGTTCTTCTTGCGTTATAGTTAACCTTTAAAGTATCTTCTAATCATGCCAGCACAGGTTGAATTTTCTTCCCTACTGTTTGTTTTTTCTCAGTTTAAACATGAATTACTGTACAAACAAATTACAGAGTTATTTCAGCTTCAATATATAAGTTTATAATTTACTGTAGCAAACAAAGTTTGATATGTATCTCAGGAAGCCAAAATCGAAGCACAATTAATGGGCCCCTGTTATGTTATATTTAAATGTATTTCTTAGAAGAACTACACCTGAAAATAGGCAAACATTTTAGTTTGCAAAATAATTTATTTTTATTATTTAATTTGTCTAATTATTACCTTTTATAGGCCTTTTTGATTGCTGCTTCTAGCTACACAGTAAAACTGTTTGAAAAAGCTTTAGTTTACAATGACACCCCCTCCCACTGCTTGTAGCATGTACAGAAAACCCAGCAGTAAAAAATAATTTCAAATGAAAATGTAGGAAGCAAAAGTTGTGTTTTTTTTATTTTTTATTTCAGAAAACATATTTTTACAGGGATGCTGTGTTATCTGCTCTTATAAATATATGTTAACTAGCGACTTGCCCGTCAAAAATAACGGGGCAATAAAATTTTAAGCCATGGGAATGCTCTTTGACACACAACGTTTTGTACTCTGAGGACCTTCAGCGCTCATTGCGAGGCTTGCGCTGACCGCCTTTGGCGCACATTGCGAGGCTCTCCTGATGTGTACTTTTGATCCTCTGAGCACCTTTATGAGTTATGATAAAGAGATATATATATTTTTATGTATATGTAGTTAAGTAATAATTAATTATTTATTGAATAAATTAATATACTTTAAGTATTTATAATTAATATATGCAGCGAGCCTACGGCGCTCATCGCCTAACACGTACGCACCACGCAAAGTGTGACGACGTCTCGCAGTTTGACAACAATAGTGCAAATGTGTACTACACTGTTATTTACAACATGGAACAAGGACATGTGTCCGTGTGGATAGATAGATAGATAGATAGATAGATAGATAGATAGATAGATAGATAGATAGATAGTATTGATAGGATCTGACTGTAGTAGTAAGCAGGAACTGGTTATGTACACAGACAGGTTTCACTGATACTGACAGGAGCTGTGGATTGGAGTGAGCAACAGGAGCTCACACACAATACTAGGATTCAAAATAACAGGCACGGAGGTAGTGGGCTAACAGCTTAAATAGTTTGAAGTCAGACTGTTTATGCTTATAGGTGTGCCGAATTTTTAAAAATCCTGCTTAAATATATTCTCCCACATGAGAACTACAGCAGGAGCTGGGAGACAGGTAAGGGAGGAAGAGGGATGCTGGGTTTCTCTAACAGTACCTGTCACGATCCCCCTGACCATCCTTTGGGTTCAGTCATTCTTACTGTTATTCAATACTAGGAAATTGCCCATCAAAAACGACAGGCGTAAAATTGTAAGGCTGGAAATGCTGTTTACCACACAATGCAAGGATATGGCCCCTCTGTGCCTCTTCCCCTGTGTAATTTACAGGCCCCATGCAGATCATTAGGAGCCACTCCCCACGTGTATTTTAACTGTTACCACCTTGAGTTAAGAGATAGTGCCTTGGGTAAAGTGTTACTGCCTTGGATTAAGTGTTATTGTCTTGTGTTAAGTGTTACTTTTTTTAGCTTGTTTTTACGTCCTTCGGCCTTGTTTTTGTCGTGTTTACGTTTTTTCGGCCACCTTTTTTTTCTCGCTTAACCGATTTTCCTTCTTGAAAAAACGCTGAATATGCCTCAAATTGACTTGCAACCTTACTTACAGGGTCCCTATCTCCCCCCCCCCCCCCGGATATGTGTGAGTGTGTAAGTTAATTTTAGGCTTATTTGTTGTTTTTAGCAGGTCTTTCGAGTTACTTGGTTCGGCCGTTAAACTCATAATTTTCCAATGCCCACAGTCCATCTCCTTCTTTTGTTTCCTAAGTCCTACGGCCCGTAATTTTGTGCACTGCGCGAAGTCCTACTGGCCTCGGAACTCATTGCAGCCTAAGTCCCGCGTGGTTCAACCACACTCCTCACTTTGTGAGGCTCGCACTGCAATGAACACCTTCTCGCTCATTGCAGCCTATGTCCATGCAGTCGACAACTTGCCTACTCCGCGATGCTCGCAGTTGTGGCCCTATGAACAGCCCCGCAGATTTACAAATATTATAGTGATGTTTTTATGTTAAGTTGATTACCCTATGTATGTTAATCACTGCATGTTATGTTGCTTCCCTATGTGTGATTGACTTGTGGTGTGTGATTCTGTATGCTGCATGTTTGGATCATTAAGTGTTAAATCATTTAGAATGTTCTGTTGTGAGTCTGTAACTGTCAGAGAGAGACAGTTGAGATTCAGTTAGATTGAGTGAGATGTAATGGTGTCTCTGAGAAGAAGCCAGTCTGAAGGCAGTGATGTGATGCTTTTGACAGGAGAGAAGTGAGGTAACCAGCTATCAGTGACTCTGAGAAGCTTAATATATATAAATATATATGAAATAAGATATCTGGAAGATATATATCTATCAGAATCCATAGTGAAGATAGGATTAATACATGTATGGAAAAAGATATGTGGAAGATATATATGTGTCAGAGAAAATGGCTGACCTGATCCTGTACAATTAATCAAGTGTGTATATGCTCCTAATAGAAGGGGAGGAAACCAAAGTGTGTGTAGGCTCCTAATAAAGGGGGAGAAAATCTATCTAGAAAATATATGTATATGTCAGCATTCCTAGAGAAGATAATAATGAAGTGGATGTTATGATGCCTTGCACATGAAACTTTGTCAATAGCAATTTATACAAAATCCAGAAGACACACAAACTGTTACAGAATGTTATCAGCTCATTTAAATATACATCTATTGAACCTGTTATGAATTACAACAACAATTAAAGGAGTTCCTGATTTGTATAATGCTGAGCCTGAGTTCATATTATTTTTAAATACTGCATCTGAGTAAGGGCATTTTAAGAGACCTCGGCTGTCTTGGTGAAGGGATCAAAATAATCTGAATGGTCTGCTGGGAGGGTTTGGCCACAACAGCCTTATCAAGCCCGACTGAAGAAGCAGATCATAACAGTACCCATCCAGTAAGAGATGGCCTCAGGATGACTCAAAGATATCTTGTTACGGTACTTCCTATGGAAGACCTTTTGTCGAGTTGGAGAATGAAGATCCCAGGACAATACCCAGGAATATTCCTAAGACCCATAACCATTCCAATGGACCAAATACTTTAATCCTCTTCCACAGTACTTAGAAGCTAAAATTCTATGTACCTCAAAATCTTCTTGTCCTTGACATCAACAGGAGGAACATTAGTAGGAACTACTGTATACTGATTCGTGGTAAGAGGTTTGAGAAGACAGGTGTCACTATCCATTCTTCTTGGGCTTGAAAAGGTTACTAGACCTATCCTGCCCGCAGATTGAGTAGGTTCTATATCCCAGCACATATAACAGCTTAGAAGGATTTTAGAGCAAGTTACCAATTCTCAGGCCAAGTTACCAGGTTCCAGGACAAGTTACAGAAATGTTTTGGAGAATAAAAAAATAATAAAAGACTTCCCTTTAAATGAAACACACCATGTATGTATCTCAACAGAACATTATCTTTATTAGTTGGTTCACCCTTTTATACAGTTTTTCCATGTCTTACATAAAAAAGATTTTTTGCCCTAAAAATTATAATCTAACATATTTTATTACTCTAATTGCCCAACGTTTAAAAGGGCTTCCACTAAGCACCTGTCGTCAGCCTGCCTATCTCCCTGTCTAGGTGTGAGTGCCTGGGTGCAGCATGGGGTTGTAAGAGTACTGTGAACACTAGAACCAGAGTGTCAGGGCAAGAAGTTGGGGTCTAATCCGAGTAGGAAACCATGAATTCGGGGTGTACAGACCTAGGTTCTTGGGGAGGTCTCTCGTTAATCGGGGACTCTAGTGGAGGGTGGCAGGCTGGTAAGCGGGCCCAGGGTGCCCTGTAAACGGGAAAGGGATAACCATAGGGCAAGGTGTGCTTAAGGGCAGTGGCAGTTGGGTATATGCACTCCCTAGCCAATCCCCCCTAAGATTGAGATACCTTAATTGAGTTGGACGGGAGTCGGCTTGGAGAGTTGAGGTGGCTCCGGGGTGTATTCACTTTTAGTGGCCAACCAGGACTTCCACAAGATTTCTAGCAAAATGGGCACCCTATTAGACTGCATGGGGGGGGGGGGCAGGAACAGTGACTAAGGGCAAGTATTCCTAATTAGCGGTTAACCACTAGACAAAGGATCAAAGGTATATCACTTGCAAATCACCTGACACCACTGGACCTTTGTCTATTGAAAAAAAGTGTCTCAATTGCTCTTTGACAATTTAGTTAACTATGCCTGATGACTAAATCAGATCTGTTGATCTCTTGTAGAAGTCTATGGGGCCCAATTTACTGAGAATTTGAATCCGGCTAGGAACCTAGTCCAGCCCTGGGAGTGAACTGGGTATTGTGGTTGGCTACTGGAAGTGACTACTGGTCGCTCCTAAATTTATACTACCCTCAAAATATTTGTATTGGCTCAATTTGTTGCACAGGTGCCCTTTGTTCACTCGCTCTGCCACTGGGTAGGAGGATACATGCAGCTATGTTAATAGCCTATGCACAGCAAACAAACACATGAGCCTTACTTGTACATGTAGTATAGTGGTCCTTTAAATAGGGTGGGGGTTCATGACACATTACTCCCCCCCCCCCCCACCAGTACTAATCACATTTTGTATCAAATTGTCAGCATGCTACCTTTTCTGTATACTGTTACTGAATATATGCTGCCTTCCACTCCTGCCAATATCAGGTCTTCTTAGTATACTAATGTTGAATGTATACTGCCTCCGAAGCCAACACTAAATGCATGCTATCCCTGTAAGCACAGAAAACATTATGCTACCCCATTCCCTCTGAATACCTTTTACGGAATATAAGATGTCTCCAGCAAATTGACACAATGTATTCAGTGCTGCCAAGGGAATGGAGAAAAGGGTATTCAGTGCTAGTAGGAGTGGTTTGCAGCACGTATTCAGTGCATACAGGGGAAGGAAACAGAATGTTATAAGTACTGGTAGGATGAGGTAGCTGGTTGGGAAAAAGGTCTACCGGTAATTATTTTGTCCTTTTATCAATTGTAGCATCTAAAAACTGTATAAATGCCGGTGGTCATTGTAGTGATGTGGTTTTTCCCAACAGGATTGTCTGGAGGTAGTGCTAGACTCCGACCGGTAAGTAGCTGAAGAAACAGGCCCACTGCAGTGCACCAGCTGGTGCTGTACAGCAGTGACATCTCTGGTCAATCAGGGACGTAGCATTTGTTCCTTAAAGGAAAAACTGTAGATTCACATATTTGGTAATATGCAACAAACTAACAAAATCTTTAGGGCACAAGAAGTGTCTACTGATATACAGATTGTATCTAAAAATGTTTTTATGCACATGGTTTACACAGCTGCTGATGTTAATTTTTGATACTCCTCATAAATAAATAATAAATAATTTGTCAATGCAACTCATCCATATGGAATCAATACATGAAGAAATTAAACCAAATGAAAAGCATCCCATAAGAAATATAGTGCAGTAAGATGAATTTACTGGGGCAATGACAGACATTAAAATATTCACTTACAAGATATAAAAAAAAAAATTCTGTAACTTCCGTAACAATCTGAGAGCTCCATCAATCTGGATATTGCAGGTTTAAAAAAGCTCAAATTGTGTGTAAAGATCCCATAGAAAGTATTTATAGGATGAAGCACGCAGGAAACCAGCAATACAAACTTCATATCTTCAAAAAATGTTTTGTTATGATGTTATTACAAATTATTCAATTTTTAAAATTCACAATATATAATTGGTTATGTACTAATTTTTTAGAGTACCTATTATATTGGCATCACTATAATAGATTGTTACCAGAACATCATCACTTTAAACCAGGGTATTTCTGGGGGGGGGAGGTAGGTACAGCTTATTATATACACAGGTCATAAAATAGCTTATATAAACATTCATACATAGAAAAATCTGGGGGGGGGGGGGGGGGGGATTTGTGCCCACCCCTCCCCAGTTCCGGCACCCATGCTCTGTGCACAATTACATTTATATGAACATTTCTAAATTTGCAAACTTTATACCAAGAGCTAACATATACTTTGTAGGGAGAAGACACAATTAGACATATACAAATTTACTAAGAACATAGCATACTCTTAAAGCAAAGTTTATTGCAAAGTTTATTATCTGCAGACTACAAAATACTTACAGTAGCTATTTAACCCTACAGGGTGTTAATAAACTAATTCATGATGTCAAATTTCTTCTGGCTCCTGTTCCTGAAAAAATTGAAAGTGAAAGTAGATTATAACTATAAGTCGGAGTGTTTTCACTTCAAGACCATAGAGACCTAAGGACACAGGCAGACAAGGTACGGTGATCTGGGGGCTGGTGGGGGGCAGTTTGTGTTACCTGACACTACATCGCAATGCAGGAGACAATTTAACAGTGTAGACTTGGAGGTTTATTCTTGTTTTAAGTTTAGTTTTTGAAGCATGTCTGCAAATCTTCCCTTAGAAATGTTTAATCTAAGAGCAAGACTATAATGTTGGAAAATAATCTTGCTAGCCTTAGGAGAGTTTTGCATAATACGTTGTTGAAGTATATTTATAAAATGGGCTAAAATGTTACTTTAATATGTAAGCTTTCAATGCAGGGTAAAAGACATTTCCTTTGAGAGACTGGCATTAAAACAAGAGCTTTTCTGTGTTTTATACATATTTTGCATATTATTAAGTATTACTTATTTGCAACAGAGAGATGATATATTTTCATGTAATTTTTACTTCCAATACCCAACTTTCAAGTTCAATTTTTATAACATTTTTATTAACAATGGATTGTAATTATATTTATGTATGTATGTATAGTTTTAAAATGAATAATCAGAGTATTGCAGTATATATTGATACCTTTTTTATTGGACAAACATATTTATAAATATAAGACTAGCTTTCGAGTGGTTTCACAAGTCTGGAGCAAGACTGATATAAGATTTCCAAATTGAAAAACAGAAATTACAGGCTTTTTTTTTAAAGAAAAAAAAAAAGAAAAAAAGAATGTTCTATTTGGTCAGCTGTGAGTCGTAAATATTATAACATCATAGGGTGTTAAGATACAATAAAGCTGTGAGGATGACTAGAAGCAGGTCAGAGAGAAACCAGAGAAAAACAAGGAAAAGTGAAAAACATAATTTAACGAATATAGAAGGTTATAAGAAGTTAAAATAATGCATAAAAAAATCCATATTTACATATATTAAGTCTGTATTTATCGTGTTATCATTTTGATTTCAAATGTCTTTCTTTCTTGTGTGTTTTTAAAATGACCTCTGAGCATTTTTATTTTCAGGTGTTGGATGGAGTAGTTATTTTATGAAAAATGGTGTCCAACTGGGGTACAGTAACTGTCCTCATTGTGCTTTTTGATGGAGCTTATGTGCAGATTCATCCGTAAATGTACTTTCTGGCTGGTTTACCCAAAATAAAGTACATTGTATCATGTAGACCACAATGGATGATGTGCATGAGAATGACCCTCTGATGCTAAAGCTCTTGTTGTTATGTGTGGCTGTGTCCTCTTTGCAGATGTGTTGACATAATTTGCATTCATTTTTGTTGCAAGGTTTGGTGCCATTCTCTCTGTGGTGCTGTTCATTAGCTTTCAATAATGAGATATTTCAATTATAGCCATAACTGATATAATTAATTTGATGAGGAGAGATGGACAATTTTTAGCCACTTGTAATTGTATTTATTTATATGTGGTCTTTGTTTTGTACCTTTTCAAGCTAGATTTGATTTAAGTGTTTTGCTGTGTGTTTAGTACAATTGTGTACAATGTAAGATGTTATCAAGTGCAACATTTGTTGGTTCCACAGCAGAATTATTAATGTTTATTGTAGAAATTATTTTAATGCATTCACACTTTATTATGTATTGTAAGAAAATAAGTCTGTTTGCAAGTATGTTGCATTTATTGCAGTGAAACATTTTTGCATCACTGGGAAATGTTGTGATACTGTGTTGTTAAACAAGTCATAAAGCAATTTTATTGAAAGGTTGGCACCAGGACCATATGTTGCATTTCTGGGAAATGGTTTGACATGTCAATGACATGGAGAGGAGGGACAGAAAGTCCTGGGCGATAAGTCTCTATTCATAAGGACGTGGCTTCTGTATCGAAAACAGCCTGATTGTGAGCAGAGAACAATATATAGTGGGGAAGGATATTATCTAATTAGAAGAAATTCAAAGGGGGGTCAATAAAATAGTGTTAAGGGTTTAATAAAGTTCAGGAGGGAAGTATCTTTCTAAAGAAGAGGAAGCAAGAACAAGAAGTCTTCACTTGAAAGTGAAAGACTAAGGGTTAAAGTTGAACAAATTTAGAGTGATAGGGAAAAAAACATAAAGGAATTTGGATCTATCCTGTTATGTGCACGCACGGCACAGGAAGCCCCCTAACCCTAACCCCCTACACCCCTTGCCGGCCCTAACCCTAACCCCCTACACCAGTTACTGGCCCTAACCCTAAACCTAACTCCCTAATCCTAACCCTAAGCCCCTAACCCCCTACACCCCTTGCCGGCCCTAACCCTAACCCCCTACACCACTTACTGGCCCTAACCCTAAACCTAACCCCCTAATCCTAAGCGTCTAAACTCCTACACTCCTTGCCGGCCCTAACCTCCTAACCCTCTTGGCCTAACCCTAACCCCCTAAAAGTAACTTCTTAACCCTAACCCCCTACACCACTTACCGGCCCTAACCCTAACCCCCTAATCCTCTAAACCTAACCTGAAAACCCCGAACCATTTACCGCCCACTTAGAGACAGCTACATCAGGACGTTGGCGGTGCGCTTCCCGTGTGTGCACATAACAGGATAGGTCCAGGAGTTTAAGCATGCCTGGGTGCCTGGGAGATATAAGGCAATCTTGCCGCTAATTTTAGGTAGATTGAATGGATGGATGAGATGGGCATTTTGGTTTTGCTGTTAAATGTATTTTTCTGTGTTTAGATAGGTGGGTAAGAGCTGGGAAAACCAGAGGGTTTGATATTGCAGGGGCATGGTGAGTCTGGCTGGCATAGTGGCAGAGAGGACTGATATTGTGGGACAGGCTAGTCTGGAGGGGACAGAAGACTCTTATCTAGGGCTTCAAATGGGTCTGATATGCGGGATAAGTGGGTATCAGATTGGATACAAGAGGATCTGATCTGGGAGGCGGGTCTGATCTGAGTAGACAGGAGGGTTTGATAATGGGGTTCATGTGGGTTTGTTCTGAGAGGACAGGAAAAATATGAAAATGTTCTACAGATGCAACCAGACAAAAACAAGCAACAGAAGGGTTTGCCAAACTAAACCAAGTAATGTAGTTTTAGGGACATGAAATGTTTTTTTTTGAATATTACTAGGAATATAATAAACCTATGTATTTGCTTTTATGTACTTGTTTTTGTTAAGAAATGCTTATATGCAAATTATTTTTTTTGTCTAAAATCATACAATTTGTACATGTTTGGGTCTGAAGCTCATGCAGATCATGAATACACAGGCTGTTAAGTGTGGTGTTTCCAATTAGACTGTCAGTGACCTCTCAAGCAGCAGAAGTACACTGTCTTCATGAGCTGCAGATAGGAGAAATCAATTGGGAACTATTTGTAAGCGTTTAAGCAGAGCTATAAATAAAAATAATATAGATTAATAAAATAAAGTATACAAAAGTAAAGAGATACATAGCTATATATTCCTAGTGAAATCCTGAATCCTTCCTTAAACCCTTTAATCTAAAAAGTTACATTAGAAAAATATAACTCAGATTACGGTTCCAATTCTCCTTTATACAAGAGGGATAAACAAACCACAAGTGGAGACCATATAAAGCAGTAATAAATCAGCCCGGGGCTGGATACAATTTTTTTTATTTTACTTTCTTAAAACATTTGCTTCTTATCCGATCAGAAATACTAAATAAACAATACCATAGTGCCCATGTGTGAGTTGTATGTCCTGGTGGGTTAGGGTGAGGGGGAGGGTTTGTTGCAGTTAATTTGCTTTAGGTATTTTGAGACTAGTATAGACAGGGCTAAATATAGAAGATGTATTTGCTGCTAATACAGGGAGGGAGCTGGCCAGATATAAGGGGAGGAGGGAGCTTTGTATTATCCAAATCCTGGTAAGTGGAAGCTGTGAACAGGAATAGAGACGGAGGGAACAGAGAGAGAATAAATTTGTATAGACTGACCTCTGTACTCAGGACAGACACACGGACAGAACTTTGTACTCAGGAGAGAGTACTGGAACTAGTGCCATGCACACAGGACCCAACCATACAGAGCATTGGATAGAAATAGTGCTGGGCACACCGGGCTGAGACAGAGCACTGGATATAAACACCACTGAGCACACTGGGCTGAGACAGAGCCCTGGATATAAACACCACTGAGCACACTGGGCTGAGACAGAGCCCTGGATATAAACACCACTGAGCACACTGGGCTGAGACAGAGCCCTGGATATAAACACCACTGAGCACACTGGGCTGAGACAGAGCACTGGATATAAACACCACTGAGCACACAGAACCCCAAAAACACAGAGCCCTGGATATAAACACCACTGAGCACACAGGACCCCAAAAACACAGAGCCCTGGATATAAACACAACTGAGCACACAGGACCCCCAAAACACAGGGCCATGGATATAAACACAACTGAGTACAGTGGGCTGAGACAGAGCCCTGGATATAAACACCACTGAGCACACAGGACCCCCAAAACACAGAGCACTGGATATAAACACCATTGTGCACATGGGGGTGACACAGAGCACTGGATATAAACACCATTGTGCACACAGGGGTGACACAGAGCACTGGAGATAAACATCACTGAGCACACAGGGGTGACACAGAGCACTGGATAAAAAACACTGTGCACACGGGGGTGACACAGAGCACTGGAGATAAACACTGTGCACACGGGGTGACACAGAGCACTGGATATAAACACTGTGCACACGGGGGTGACACAGAGCACTGGATATAAACACCATTGTGCACATGGGGGTGACACAGAGCACTGGATATAAACACCATTGTGCACATGGGGGTGACACAGAGCACTGGATATAAACACCATTGTGCACACAGGGGTGACACAGAGCACTGGAGATAAACATCACTGAGCACACAGGGGTGACACAGAGCACTGGATAAAAAACACTGTGCACACGGGGGTGACACAGAGCACTGGAGATAAACACTGTGCACACGGGGGTGACACAGAGCACTGGATATAAACACTGTGCACACGGGGGTGACACAGAGCACTGGATATAAACACCATTGTGCACATGGGGGTGACACAGAGCACTGGATATAAACACCATTGTGCACATGGGGGTGACACAGAGCACTGGATATAAACACCATTGTGCACACAGGGGTGACACAGAGCACTGGAGATAAACATCACTGAGCACACAGGGGTGACACAGAGCACTGGATATAAACACTGTGCACACGGGGGTGACACAGAGCACTGGATATAAACACCATTGTGCACATGGGGGTGACACAGAGCACTGGATATAAACACCATTGTGCACATGGGGGTGACACAGAGCACTGGATATAAACACCATTGTGCACACAGGGGTGACACAGAGCACTGGAGATAAACATCACTGAGCACACAGGGGTGACACAGAGCACTGGATAAAAAACACTGTGCACACGGGGGTGACACAGAGCACTGGAGATAAACACTGTGCACACGGGGGTGACACAGAGCACTGGATATAAACACCATTGTGCACACAGGGGTGACACAGAGCACTGGAGATAAACATCACTGAGCACACAGGGGTGACACAGAGCACTGGATATAAACACTGTGCACACGGGGGTGACACAGAGCACTGGATATAAACACCATTGTGCACATGGGGGTGACACAGAGCACTGGATATAAACACCATTGTGCACACAGGGGTGACACAGAGCACTGGATAAAAAACACTGTGCACACGGGGGTGACACAGAGCACTGGAGATAAACACTGTGCACACGGGGGTGACACAGAGCACTGGATATAAACACTGTGCACACAGAGCATAACACAGTACAGTGCACACAAAAGGATTTCATTGCAAGATAAGCAGTTTGTACTGCCAGGAAATATGTTCACGCAAAAGGGGCAGAGCAGGTAATTCTGGGATAGCCGGCGGTCGGAGGGGTTTTACAAGAAACTGTGCCAGATCTTTACAGAGAAGTCTGGGGAGGAAATATTTTGAATTATCTTAAGTCAGCAATAAAATAGTTTTTTTTGCACATGAAAATAGTAGGAGCAGATATTGTACTGATTGCTTCTTCTGATAAGGGAAGAATAAGCAGGCAGAGATTATACACTAAGGATATCACTTTCTAATGGGGGAATCATTGCCAATAATTACTGTTTACTGAGGCTCTGTGCCTATTGTTTTAGTGTAAAGCCATTGGAAAATTAAAATATTGCAACCCAAGCGAATAAATAAAGCTGTTTAGGTTAATTACGGTACTCCCTGAGGTTTGATTATTCCCAGTCTTTCCTTTTCGAGTGGATTCAGAGTGAACTATTTATTGTTACTGACAATCATATCTCATTTGAAAGATCAGCCTGTCCTTGTGTCCTAGATCATACAGACTGATGGCCAAAATGTGCACGTTTCAATGCAAATTTGCTGTAAAATGTATTTTTAACACAGTGAATTGATAAATGACTTGTTATTACCTATAGTTTTAAATGATACCATGTTTGGAACTTGTGCACCTTTAAGGTCATGATCGTTTCTTCTTTTAAGCAACACACACTGCGTGATTTATGTAACTTCCCCAGGAGAGAAGCCAGCGTCTCAATTTTTACCTTATCACTTTTTTTTTAATCAGCACTAATTATCTGCTAACAATGGCAGGATAATGCTCAACAGCCAAGAAAAACTCAATTACCTAAAAACAGGATATCTAACTGCATAATATCATTGGTAAATTTAGCACATGAAATCATCTAAATATTATTCATGAGACACTCACTTGTATATTAATGCAGTGCAAATAATTCTGAATATCTCAGGAATGGTTCATTTTAGAAAATGTTTTTAGAATACAATTTTTTAAGAACTTAAAAAATAACTATGGTACTTGATGTTTGGGTGAAGGAGTCCCTTTAAATATATCCAGGATGTATGGACATTTTATCAATGTTTTTGTCTCTCTGTTCTAAAATCCATTATCAAAGTATTATTATTAATTATTATTCTATTATTATTTTCATTAACTATTATTTAAAAAGCACCAAAATACATAGTGCTATATATCAGGGGAAATTGATTGCATTGTGAGTTAACTTTGTATCAGCATGTTTCACTGCGCTGTTATGTGTAGACGCAGTAGAGGTCCCGTTTCTTGAGACTTTACATTATAAAGTGTTAAATGATAAACACCATCTTGAATTAGTCAGAGTAAAATTGTTTCTCCTCCCCCAGGTGCTTTTTGGCACGATCACTGACACACTGATTATACTTAAAAAACTGCAATCTTGCAAGTAAGACATCACATTCATATATATCTTATGGTAAACAGATACATGATAGCGCTAGATAGATAGACAAATATCTGATAAAGTGGTTTATATCTGAGTACAAATGAATTTCCCATATTGGATCACTACCTTGTTGTGGTGAAGGAGCTTGTGTACCTCAATGAAGCTGTAGGGTCACCCAAGACGGGCAGGTCAGACAAATTGTGGTCCACTGGAGACGGAACTGGCAATTCAGTCCAGTATCTTTGCCAACATAATCTTATGGATACAAACAACGAGAGAGATAATCATATGACACTGGAAGATGAGCCAGAGATTTAATGAAGTGTTTTGGCAAAAGTTGAGAGGACACCCTGCTGTGGATGTGTCTGGAGGGCAAAGGAAAGTCCGCTGCCACAAAGTACAATTCAGCATAGGAACCTGAAACATTACAACTATGAACCAAGGCAAACTAGACGTGGTCAAACATGAGATGACGGGATTAAGCATTGATATCCTGGCAGTTATTGAACTTAAATAGACTAGAATGGGACAATTCAAATCAAACAATCTCCAGATCATCTATAGTGGCTAAGAATCCCGAAGAAAAAATGGAGTAGCCCTCATAATCAAACGATGGTCAATGCAGTGCTTGGTGACAATCCAATAAATGACAGAATAGTTTCAATATTCAAATTCATAAATAAATAATTTCAAATTCAAGGCAAGCCATTTATCATCACACTGATCCAAGCCTATGATCCAATTATGGATTCTGGGTAGGCTGAAGTTGTCCAGTTCAACACCTCCTAGATATAACACCAAGAAAAGATGTTGCTCTCATCATATGAAACTGGAATGCTAACATAGGAAACCAAAAAATACCTGGAATAACCAGCAAGTTTGTCCTTGGAGTACAAAATGAAGCAGGTCAGAGATTAGTAGAATTGTGTCAAGATAATTCTCTGGTCATAGCAAACACCGTCTTCCAACAGCCTCCGAGACGACTCTACACATGGACATCACTAGATGGACAACATAGAAATCAGATTGACTATATACTTTGTAGCCAAAGATGGAGGAGCTCTATACAATCAGCATAAACAAGACTTGGAGCTGACTATAGCTTATTGCAAAGTTCAGAATTAAACTAAAGAAAAGAGGGAAAACCATCAGACCAAGTGGAGATAAAAAAATTATTTAAGGCACTAGGAATGGAAGACAGAAGAACTTTGTGACATTGTCCAGAAAAGAGCAGCAAATAATATTCCCAAAAGAAAGAAACCTAAGAAGGCAAACTGATTGTCTGGTGAGAAGCTCAGGAAAGAAAGAAAAACACTGAAAGGTAGTAGAGATAGCAAATGATTTGCCCAACTGAATGAGGAAATCCAAAGGATAGCAAGAAGAGACACTGAGACATTCTATAATGAGCAATGTAAAGAGATAGAAGAATATTACAGAATGGGAAAGTCAAGAGATCTCTTCAAGGGAATTTCATGTCAAATTGTGTGTGATAAAGACACAAATGGTAGGGACTTAACAGAAAAGGATCAGATAAAGAAGAGGTGACAGGAATACACAGAACACCTATACAGGAAGGATCTTAACAGCATTGATAACCTCAATAGTTTATCCAATGAGCTGAAGTCAGACATCTTGGAGAGAGAACTGAGATGGGCCCTAGGATAAAGAAGGCTGAATTGTGATGTTGGTGAAAACTTATTAGAGTCCCTTGGACTACAAGAAAATCCAATAAATAAATCAGTACTACAGGACATAAAGACAAACTGTTCACTGGAAGGTTTGATTATGAGGCTGAAGCTCAAATATTATGGTCATATCATGAGAAGTCAGGATTCCTTATAGAAAACTCTAATGCTGGGAAAGATTGAAGGCACATGAAGAGGGGAATGGAAGAAGCCAAGATGGATAGATGAGGTCAGTGAAGCAATGAGCATGGGACAGTGGCTCAGCAGGACATTGACTGACAGATGTGCCTAGAGTGCTGCGGTCCATAGCTTTATGGGGAGTTGGACACAACATAAGAAGTAAACAACAAAAATAAATGAATTTGCCTCCATCTAGTGGCTTTTTATTAGTATTAAAGCTAGAGGGTAAAGCTCTGTATGAGCATCATTTTATTAACCACTAAATATTTTTCTCAATTTCAGCTTTTTTTTTGCGTTATTATCTGACTGAAGCGTGAACTTATTACACAGATGTTTAAGATCTAAAAATGTGCTGCCATTAAACACCGAAACTGCACTCACAACATTACCCTGTCAACCTCTGAGTGGTGTTAAACGGCCGAATAAAAAAATGTGTATTTCAAGTTTAAAGGGATATAGAATCTTCTGCACTTTGTTTTGTTAAGAACAAATTAAAAGCTCTGTTTTTACTGCCTAAAATCTGTGTCCAATGCAGCATAGGCAGACGCTTACTCTGTAGGGCTGGATGTGCAGTGTAGTGTCCTAGCCAAGTGGTAGGCAAGTTCAGTCCTTGAGAGCCACACACAGGCCTAGTTTTAAGGATTTCCTTTTTGTGCACAGTTTAGTCAATCAGAATGACTGAAGCAATGATAGTCTTGCCTGTATGCAGCAGGGATATCCTTAAATCCTGGCCTTGGTCAGGAACCACGTCTCAACAGAAATCCACCATTTTGAAAGATTATTGTTGCACTGAAAATGCTTTTTAAATACAATTATATTAATTTATAAACTCTCATTTTTTTTACAGTTTACAGAACTAATATGACCCACTCGTTGCCTCTCTATCTGTCCGTCCTGTACATTGCATCTTGTTTCTGCTCCTCCATCGCCTTCTCCACAAGTAAGTTACTGGCATTTTAGGAGACCTAATTAGGAGCTAGTCATTTTAAGTATACATTGATCAATACAATTTGTCATTTAATGATTTATAATGATATAGTCAATATTAAATTCACTTTAAAACATTAGAGTATCAGCATCAAGTTGAGCTGATTGTCTCCACCTTGATTAGGTCATTAAAGGCGAATCATTGTGTTTAGTTGAGTGGCAGATCTAGGTCACTGCTTATTATATAAATAGTACATTTGTGTTCACATTTGATTGTCTAAAACAAGTTATAAAACTTGTTTCCTGCTCAGAATTCTGAAAAATACAGTTATTACACTGCATTCTGGGAAGCTGAGCAGGAACATGCAAATGTGCCCACGAATGCTTTGTTCTTCAAACCATAACCATTTTAAACATGGCTTCCTTTAAGCTTATGCCCACTGCATTACACAGCTTTTTTGCAAAGTCCCATGGTGATGATAGTCAGTAACCTTGAAACAGCTGTACGTGGGTAGGATTCCCAGCTTGTCTATAATCCAACCTTGGCTTTGCATAAAAGCTGTGCAATACAGCAGGCGTAAGCTTAAAGGAAGCCATGTTTAAAATGGTTATGGATTGAAGAACAAAACATTTGTGAGCACATTTGCAGGTCCCTGCGGTGCTTCCCCAAATGCTGTATTTCTCTGAATTCTGAGCTGGAAGCAGGTTTTTTAACTTGTTTTAGACATTCAGATGTGAACACAGATGTACTATTTATATATTGTACTACTGTACAGTGGAGGCTTCTATCGCTCTTTTGCCCACCATATATTAAATGATTGTTGTGGTGAACTGTTTAATAAACCGTATTTTTCCGTGTATAAGACAATATTGTTTACCAACATTTTTAAGTTTAAAATCGGGGGTCGTCTTATACACGGAATACGCCACGCAGAGAGACTGCAAACACAGTAAAATACTCCTCACCCACATCCAGAGCCTCCCATCCCAAGCCAGTAGCTCCCATCCAGAACCAGGAGGGACCTTGTGTCTGGAGCCCCCAGCAGCCCCCATCCAGAGCTAAGAGGGACCTTGTGTGTTATGCGGCCACTTTTTTTTTTGCAACTGGCTCTTAGTGGTGTTGCAATTACAGTAAATTCCCTGGTCTGGTACACATTGTCTCTTCCACCCAGTTCCTTCAGGTGTCCCCTGTTACCCAGACCCCCCATTGCTTGCCTCACTTTCCCACAATGTGAAATAAACGTCATATATACCAGTAATACAAAATAAAACATAATATAGTAATCTAAAAGTGATAAAATAATATTTTGGGCTAAAAAAATAGGGGTCGTCTTATACACGGAAAAATATGGTATATATAATTTAATGTATAGCTTTTAATGATAATAATTAAGCATTTATTAACCTTGAAGTTATCGCCCTGCAAGCTCTCAGGTCCTGAAGGGACCATAAATTACAAGCTCTTCTAAATGCACACATACTCTTTTCACTGCAATAATCACATTTTAGCTTCTCTGATAGTATGTTTGGAGACCCCAAAGGACAAAATTGACTTATTTATTGCAGTAAATCCAGTGTATGTGCATTTGCATAGGATTTGAAATTTTTGATTTATTTAGAGCAAAAAAAACAGCAAGAAGCATGAAGTCTTGCAAGGCAACATTAAAGCTGCATATCAAAGGTATTAAATTAAAAGTTTTGTTTTATAAGTATCTCTCTTTGTGTGTCTTCCTCTCTCTCCCTTTCTATCTCTTTCTTCCCTTTGTTCTCTATATTCCTCTCTTTTCATTTCCTCTCATTTCCTCCTCTCCTCCTTCATTTCCCCTCTCTTTCCCTTATTCTCTCCACCACCCTCTCTATTTCTCTTTTGTTCTGCTCTCTCTCTCTCTACCTTCTCCCTTTCTCTTTTCTTCTCTCCTTTAAACCTCTCTCTTTTCCCATCCCCTCTCCCTCTCTTCTACTCTCCTCTCTATCTTCCTCTCCTCTCTCTGCCTCTCTCTACTCTCTCATCCTCTCTCCCTTTCTTACACTCCTCTCCTCTCTTTCTTTCTCTCTGCCCTGCTCTCTCTCTCTCCCAATCCCCTCCTCCCACTCTTTTTCTCTCATTCCTTCATCCTCTCTGTTTTTCTTTCCCTCTCTCTTCCCTTTCCCAATCCTCTATCTCTCTCTCTTCCCATCATCTCTCTTTCTCCACCTCCTCTCTCTTCTTCTTGAACTTCAGTGGTCCTTTAATTAGTGGGATTACAGCAGGTAGGAATAAGTTTATTTTCGCAAAAAGGTTTTCACCGCATTCTAATCTGGTTTGTTTTGTACAGATTTAGCCGACTGCGACGGAAACAAATCAGAAAATGCAACTGTTGGGAAACTTGGGATTCTGAGTATAAAGTGCGTAAATATTAATGAGAATGCGACTATTAAAGTGTCTAAGTGTCCGGATGATGCTGATCAGCTTCACCTAATTGAGCATAAAGGGCTTGGGACTAAGGAAGACAAGAGATTTAAACTCCACAGAGAGACGCTCTCTGCAACATTCACAATCCTAGAGGTGCAGACGTCTGATAAAGGAAATTACTGTTGGGATGTATACGCAAACAGAGGCTTTGATGACGTTAAAACAATGCTCAATGTAATAGGTAAGTTATTTAAATGTGCACTTTGTTTTTTCAAAAATACAACTTTCAAACTTAGTGACAAAGGAAATGAGCCATTTATGAGAAATGAAAAGTCTGCATATAAATAAGCACTATCACAATTGGTTGTTATTAAATACTAGCGTATTGCCCGTCAAAAAATGACGGCAATAGAATAGTAAGTCAAGGAATGCTGTTTGGCACACAAAGTAAGTGTTTTGGTTGTGTGAGTACCTTCGGCGCTGATTGCGAGCCTCTAGGTTGGTGTTTTTTTGGTTCTTTGAGCCGGTTTAGCACTGAATACAAGGTTCATGCTGATGGCCTTTTGGCACTCGTTGCGAGTCTCTCTCCTGGTGTAGTTTTGATCCTGTGAGCACCCTTGGTGCTCCTTGTGAGGCGTGCAGTGAACACCTTTGGCGTTTATTGCGATTGTGTGGTGTTTTTTAAAGTTTTCTGTAAATGTATTTTGTAATGATAATTAATTAATTAATTAAATCATAAATTAATATACTTTACCTATTTGTAATGAGTATATGCAGCAACCAATATCCTGAACAGCTAACAATCTGCTTTGATGTTCCTGCAGCATACAATGTAAATTTGCACTGTTGTTGAGCTGAGGTGTAAGTGTCAGCAATATGTGCAGTGTGTAGTGTAAATAGACTGCGTGCGCGAGGGGAAACTGTGTAGCTGGGTAGTTCCGCATTTTGTAATGTGAATGTTAGTATGTGCAAGTTAGTGGTGTAAAATGGCGGCAATTGTGTTAAGAGGGTCTGGATAATTTTGCGTCCTTTGTAATAGTGTATTTTATGCCTCGTACATTTGTGTGTAAAAGTCGTATGTGTGTGGCGGAGTTTTGCGTGTTTAGGGGTCTTGTAGACTCGTTTTCGTTTTTCGGCGGCCATTTTTTCTCTTGCTTAGGGGATTTTCAAGTGTCTAAACTCTGGAAATTGGACTTAAATTGATGTGTAACATCACTTGCAGATGTCCTGAGTGTCCCCCCTTGCTGTGTGTGATGTTTTTTTTTTTTTTTTCTGTATATAGTGTGGTTTTCGTGTTTCTTGGTGTGCACGGTTTGGCCGTTAAGTTCGTATTTTTTGCGGCTCATATATTTTTTTTTTTTTATGTAAGTCGCGGTTTCCTTTTGTAAGTGTTACTACGGTTAGGTTTTTTTCATGCAACTTTTTCAAAGTGCTACGGGTCTCGCAGTGTGAATTGTCTATTTGAGTTTTCTGTTGATGTGTAGTCCCGTCCATAATTACAACAGTAGCTCATCTTGGTAGGACATTACAAATGATGTTTTTCTAAGTGAGCGTTTGTAATGCTTTTGCATTGACCCAGCAGATGTTAAATAAAGGAACGAACGTATAAATAAAATATAAAAGACAAAAAGTTATTTTTTTTAATTCTCTTTTCTTTCTTTCTTTTGACAGCTATAGAAGATGAAACAAATATAGGTGAGTGTGCTAGCCATTTTAATTTAAGGAAAAAAAGGTTATGTTTTCTAAACAACAACATTTTATTTTCTCTTTCTTTTTAACATTTTTAGCAGATGACACAAATGTTAAGGAATCACACAGTGGTGAGTATTTATGCCATTTCAATGCATGAAAACATAGAAAATAAATGTCAACTGAGCATGTGAATAGTGTGATCAGCCTATAGAGATGTGTGAGTGCTAATGTGATGGAGACCCTGCAGTTGTCCACCTAAAATAGTGTATGGGTGAAAGTGTTGTCAGTCCAAGTTGTCAGTCACCTGTAATGACTGTAAAAATAACCTTCACCTACACCCATAAATACTTAACACAAAACTGCCAATGATCCTCTAAGCAAGACTATAAAAATCCACTTAAAAACTCAAACACCCAAAATATTAATAAAACATTGCACCACCATGTCAATTTAATATATAACTATTCATAAAAAACCTTTGGTTACAGAGAAGTATAAAACGTTATGCAAAGCGCCTAAAAACGTAACACCTTACAAACATAAAAAACATTTTTACTGTAATATAAGAAGCTTATTTAATCTGAATATTTTCATGGTATATGTAAATAAAAGAGTTATATATATATATATATATATATATATATATATATATATATATATATATATATTCTCTTTTATTCACATATACCATATATATACCATATATATATATATAGTGCCTTGCAAAAGTATTCACCCCCTTGGCATTTTTTGTGTTTTGTTACCTCACAACCTGGAATTAACATGGATTGTTTGAGGATTTGCATCATTTAATTTACAGAATATGCCCACAACTTTGAAGATGTTTTTTTTATTTTTTTTTATTGTGAAGCAAACAACAAATAGGACAAAATAACAGAAGAAAATCAATGTGCATAACTATTCACCCCCCTAAAGTCAATACTTCGTAGAGCCACCTTTTGCAGCAATCACAGCTCCAAGTCGCTTTGGATAAGTCTCTATGAGCTTGCCACATCTTACCACTAGGATTGTTGCCCATTCCTCCTTGCAAAACTGCTCCAGATTTTCTATTGGATTGAGGTCTGGGCTTTGACTAGGCCATTCCAACACATTTACATGTTTCCCCTTAAACCACTCAAGTGTTGCTTTAGCAGTGTGTTTGGGGTCATTGTCCTGCTGGAAGGTGAACCTCCGTCCTAGCCTCAAATCACGCACAGAGTGGTACAGGTTTTGCTCAAGAATATCCCTGTATTTAGCACCATCCATCTTTCCCTCAACTCTGACCAGTTTCCCAGCTGCTGTTGTTCTTTGGGTGATGTAATGTGTAGGGTTTGCGCCAGACATAGCGTCTTCTTTGATGGCCGAAAAGTTACATTTTAGTCTCATCAGACCAGAGCACCTTCCTCCATAAATTTTGAGAGTCTCCCACATGCCTTTTCGCAAACTCAAAACGTGCCATGTTGTTTTTTGCTGAAAGTAATGGGTTTCTTCTGGCCACTCTGCCGTAAAGCCCAACTCTATGGAGCGTACGGCTTATTGCCGTCCTATGTACAGATACTCCAGTCTCTGCTGTGGAACTCTGCAGCTCCCCCAGGGTTCCTTAGGTCTCTGTGCTGGCTCTCTGATTAATGCCCTCCTTGCCCGATCCGTGAGTTTTGGTGGGAGGCAGTCTCTTGGCAGGTTTGCTGTTGTGCCATGTTCTTTCCATTTGGTCATGATAGATTTGATGGTGCTCCTGGGGATCATCAAAGATCTGGATATTTTTTTATAACCTAACCCTGACTTGTACTTCTCAACAACATTGTCCCTTACTTGTTTGGAGAGTTCCTTGGTCTTCATGGCATTGTTTGGTTAGTGGTGCCTCTTGCTTAGGTGTTGCAGTCTCTGGGGCCTTTCAAAAAAGGTGTGTATATGTAATGATAGATCATGTGACACTTAGATTGCACACAGGTGGACATCATTTCACTAATTATGTGACTTCTGAAGGCAATTGGTTACACCAGAGCTTTTTATGGGCTTCATAACAAAGAGAGTGAATACATACGCACATGCCAATTTTCTGTTTTCTATTTCTAAAAAATAGCTTTATGTATGTATTTTTCTCATTTCACTTCACCAACTTAGACTATTGTGTTCTGATCCATCACATAAAATTCAGATTAACAAAACATTAAACTTAAGGCTGTAATGTAACAAAAGGGGGGTGAATACTTTTGCAAGGCATATATGTATATATATATATATAATGCAACAGAGTAGTCAAATAAAACAGGGATAAAACACAGAAAATCCTAAACAGAAGTTATTGTTATAGGCTGTTTCCAGATAAATAAGATACCCTTCCTCTGATCCCCTAAGCAAGACAAAGGTAAATCATTTGTATGATCATTTGGTTTAAATGTATCCCCCATTTACTCCCTTTATATAGCCCATTGTAAAATATAGAGTGAATTTAAATAATTATGTTTCTAATGGTAAATCACTGCAGATAATTATTGATTGCATCTAGGTCTCTGAATCTATTGTTTTTAGAGTATAGGCATGTGAAAATGAAAATACTGGGCATGCTCATTAATTAAGTTGATTAGATGATTAATGAGTAATGATTCTTTTTTTTTTGTTATTAACAGACAACAAAGAAAATGACAGGAACGAAATAGGGAAAATTTTATGCATAACCACTGTCGTTTTAGCAGCTGTACTTGCTCTTGCTCTTTATGTAATAAAGGTGAGTCCAGCAGCCCCATTATATTAAATTACCTGCAGCATATAAAAACGTAGCCCGTAACGTAGCCCGATAGACTTGCGGTTATTAAATTGGCCCTGTAAAGCAACCCGCTGACGATCTGCAGGTTATGAGCGAGAAAAGCCTGCGGGATGTGAAAATTTGAACTGAGCGCCCGCAAATACTTTGATCTGTGAAGCCCGTAACTGTTACGTTCCAATTTCGCTATTAAATTGCAAGAAATTCACTGGTGTTCAAACTCATAACCCGTAAATGGAGCCCAAAAGCTCACGGGTACTGGAGTGGTCCTATCCGTAGCACTGTAAATGCATATATAAACACACTTATGTACTTAATATTAAAGTGAAAGTGATGTTAGGTATTAATATTAATAGCACAACATTCTCACACTCGCAAATCTGCAATATAAAATCCTTTTTTTCATGTTTAATTTTCATGTTATATCGATCCCGGCAATTAATGTGTTAATACATATAATGGAACTCACATGGACTAGAATATCATATTTAGAGATTTATTAATTTAGCATTATTTCTTAAAGGTATATGTAAGTGAGCTGGGTTACTAATGCATCTGATAGAGGAGAATTTATAGTGTCTGAAATTTTTTTACTGCCCAGATAATTGTCCCACAGCCCCAGAGAATTGCCCCATGACCTCCCGCAACCCCAGATAATTGCCCCCAAGCCCCAGAGAATTGCCCTGTGACCTCCCCCAACCCCAGATAATTGCACCCAGCCCTAGATAATTGCCCCACAGTCCCAGATAATTGCCCTGTGACCACCCCAACCCCAGAAAATAGCCCCCCAGCCACAGAGAATTGCCCCGTGACCTCCCACAACCCCAGATAATTTCCCCCAGCCCCAAAGAATTGCCCCATGACCTCCTCAGCCCCAGATAATTGCCCCTCAGCCCCAGAGCATTGCCCCCATCCCCAGATAATTGCCCCCCAGCCCCAGAGAATTGCCCCGTGACCTCCCCAACCCCAGATAATTGCCACCCAGCCACAGAGAATTGCCCTCAGCCCCAGATAATTGTCCCACATCCCCAGATAATTGCCCCGTGACCTCCCCGAGTCCCAGAGAATTGCCCTGTGACCTCCCGCATCCCCAGTGAATTGCCCCCCAGCCACAGAGAATTGCCCCGTGACCTCCCCCAACCCCAGAGAATTGCCCTGTGACCTCCCCCAACCCCAGTGAATTACCCCCCAGCCACAGAGAATTGCCCCGTGTCCTCCCCCAACCCCAGATAAATGCCCCCAGCCCCAGAGAATTTCCCCACGACCTCTCCCAACTCCAGAGAATAGTCCTCCAGCCCCAGAGAATTGCCCCACAGCCCCAGATAATTGCCCTGTGACCTCCCCCAACCCCAGTGAATTGCCCCCAGCCCCAGAGAATTGCCCCCCAGCCCCAGAGAATTGCCCCATGACATCCCCAACCCCAGATAGTTGCCCCCCAGCCCCAGATAATTGCCCCACAGCCCCAGATAATTGCCCCGTGACCTCCTCAGCCCCAGAGAATTGCCCCGTGACCTCCCCCAACCCCAGTAAATCACCCCCCAGCCACAGAGAACTGCCCCGTGATCTCCCCCAACCGAGAGAATTGCCCCCCAGCCCCAGAGAATTGCCCCATGACCTCCCCAACCCCAGAGATTTGCCCCCCAATCCCAGAGAATTGCCCCCAGCCCCAGAGAATTGCCCAGTGACACACACAGAGACACACACACATGCTGACACAGACACACACACGCTGACACATGCTGATACACACCCGCTGACACACACATGCTCACACACACAGAGACATACACATGCTGACACACAAACACTGACACATATATACACTGACACATATACACACTGACACACATACAAACTGACACATGCTGACACACACACGCGCGCTGACACACACGCAGAGACACACACATGCTGACACACACAGACACACTGACAGAGACACACACATGCTGACACACACACACGCAGAGACACACACACGCTGACACACACACTGAGACATACACATGCTGACACACATTCTAACACACATATGCTGACAAACACATGCTGACACACATACAGATAGACACACAGAGCTTGCGGCATGTTTTAATTTAATAGCTCTGTAATGCAGCCGAATTTCAAGCCCGCAGCCATTGTGGGTCTCAGGTTGCCCTTACGAGCTTCAAATTTAATGTGGCTACTGCTCTTCTAGAAGTGTATGTAATAGCTATTTAACCCAGAATACAAATATTTTTATAATGATCCCACAACAGCAAAAAACACTCCCTGTAAAGGTGAAGTCTAATATGCTTGTGAATCAGTTAAAATAAGGAAAATATCTCCAAGAAGATCACTGAAGTTCAATTTGAACAAAAATTCAAAAGGAACAACATCAACAAATAGGTCATGCAAAACTGAATAGTAAAGAAGTCATGGTGTAAAATATTATTTTACAATGGATTAAAAAAACACTCAACACACATACAATCGCACATTAATTAAAGAACTAAGCTTTGATGCCCAAATCAATCTGATTGCTTGAGTGTATTGGCATGGATACCTTGAGCCATTTTTTTTATCTTCTCAATCTGTTCTTGTCATGTTCCCATATATACTGACCGTATATCTTAGTTTACTCTTATAACCTCATCTTAAAATCACATAGAATAAGTTAATACCTGAATGGACTTGTGATTAAATTAGTCCAGTATTTTTAGTAAGTTGAGTTTACTGTCCATTTCTTTATTGGTGTGACTTTGAGTTTTGTGTTTTCAGAGGAAGAGAAAGTCCAACCAGATGCAACTTAATGAAACTCAGCAGCAAATACTCATTGTTGAGAGAGGTGGAGATGCCACCAATTGACCAAAAATGTAGTTGTCAAACGAAGATGATGCCAGAGGGACCTTTACATGACCAACTCATCCAAAGAGTCAATCTATCTTGCTTAATGCTTGGATATACCATGCATCCATTGTGTATAGCCTCCTTTGGAAAGGAGACACTTTCACTCAGCTGGCGGGCTCTTACCCAACTGTATATCATGCATTGCTCCGTCTATTGCCTGCAATGTAAGAAAGATTCTCAAAACAGAAATCAGGATGTGTATATGGCACCAAGGAAAGATACTTAAGAGTGAAAATCATATTGTGAAAGTTGATTTGTGGATACTAACTCAAGTCAACTCAATTCAATGCAGTTTTTGACAACATACTGTATGAGGGAGATGATCTAAACAAACTGAACCATCCAAAAGTTTTCCACAATTATAGTTATTTTTTTAGGAAAAGGAATTGAAACCCTGTGGTGTATACTTCAATGGACTTGTGATAACGACACATAATCTGGGTTGAACATATCTTCGAAATCTCCAATAATTTTTCCTTTGGAGCCAAACTGTTATCTATAAGTAAACACCATTATTAGCCCTATTACAAACCCTCCCCTCCAGCTCCAAAGTTTGATGAAATAAGATAAAGTGAAAGCATTTTTTTCAGAAAGAGCCACCCCCATATATAAAAGCCATCTTTGGGACAATTTAGATTTTTCTTTTAATGATTTTCACAAAATACTTTCACGTTTATATTTTGTAAATTACGAAATCCTAAGGGTCGTTGAAAGTGTATGTGTGTATATATATATATATATATATATATATATATATATATATATATATATATATATATATATATATATTTAGAGAGAGAGAGAGACAGAGAGTATATATAGTCTACTGTGCTAATAGTAGACTAGTAAATTACTCATAAAATATGAATATTTATAATTGGAAGTTATTAAAAATTGTAATTTAGTAAAAGAAATATGCTTTGAATTTACTACATTTTGGCTATCACTCAGCTCAAGAGTTTCTACCACCAGAGTAGCCTTGAAAACCAATGCCTAATTTTCACATTATTGGTGCATGATGACATGGATTAATGTTTTCTGTTTGTGTCAAAAAAGGACATTAAAAATGGAAGCAATTAATCAGTGACAAGGTAATTAGTTACTGCTAACAAACCAAGGACTGATATGAGGACCCCTGGAGCTGAACAGCCAAAATGTAGTACTTTTAGAGCTGCTTTTTTAGTGCTAAACAATAACTTTAATTTGCAAATATTCTGATATCAGTATCTCATATTGGCACTTTACTATCCTACCATAATTGGCTACCATAGACCTTTAAAAGTAATTATATGTAGCAGGTAAACTGTACACATTTTTTTAAACTAAGAGATTTATGGGGAAATTATCATTTTAAAATGTGAAACATAAAGTAATTGAGTGTTTCAACCAATCTGCAAAAATTATAAGTTTAATTTCTGCTAAGATCATTGATCAAAGTAGGAGGAATTTTCTGCTAGTGCATGAATAATTCCATAGAGTGACTGGTTATCTGTAATTGCAACTAGTAATGTTCAGTGGACTTGTTTGATTAATATCATCAGCACACAGTGGTCTTTTAACCACTTTCCTACTACTTGTGCACAGAGAACATCATAGTAATGTAGTATAGAAATTTGACAGCTTCAAATAAACAAGTAAGCTGTAGAGAAAGAGCTCAAATATCATTTTTTTAGCTTATATACAAGATAAAAAAAAATCAGGGAAAATGTTACTGAATAAATATAATTCCATATGTAGAAGTCGAAATTGAGCATTCACATTAATTATAAGATACAGAACAAGGCCCCTATTTAATTGTCCAAATCGCAATTACTTGAGCTGTAATGGAGCCCGTAAATATTACAGATATTCAATTGGCTACATTTAGCTACTCCCATTCCAATTGCGAGTTACAGGCTCAAAATCACTGCTTGTCAAAAACGTAACTCGTCCGAACTCCTGCTTTGATATTTCAAGACGGTAAATATTACCAGTGCTAAAGATGCAAAATCCATATTTAATTGCAACAATTCAACAAGCCCGCAATTGCTTTCAAACCCATATATGGCAAAAGTATCAAGAAATGATATGAGTAGTAGATAGGACTCGCAAGTGGGTTAAACACCTGTTCATAACACTGTAAAAGCAAATAAACACCCTCTACTGTATTTTATACTGGGAAAGGAATGAAAGACATTAGAATTAATTGCACAACAATCTCAAACTCGCAAATCTGCAATAAAAAAAAAATAAAAATTATTTCCGTTCCATATATATAACAATTGATTTATTGATTTTTATGGATTTCAACATTGCTGTATTGCGAGCCGGATTTCTAAACCCTTAATTGATTACAGTATAAACTCCATGTTTTACTGAAGTCATGATGACGGTCTCATTTACTATTGGCTCTGTCTAAATTGTAACTTACGGGCTTGCTTAATTGATCACGATCACGCTCTGAAATGCTACGTACGGGTTCATGGTTTGCGTTTTGGGGCTGTGAGCCTGTAATTGCAGGCTTGAGTGAATTGAATAGATCTATATATGTAAAATTGTTGTAACCCGCAGCCAAAAGTTCAGTTTGAAGGTAATTATGGGCTTAGAAATTAAAGAGGGGACCAATATAGGAGAAACAAATAATTTAGAGAAAGAATAGTTGAATAATGGTTAGGAAATATGTACATTACACATTTGTAAATATGAATAAAAGTATGTGTATATAAGACTGTTTTTCTGTGGAAAGGATAGGAATTTGTAATCTGTTGTCTATAGTATATGCTGTTTTCTTAAAAATGATAGCGGCAATAGTGTAAGTCTAAATTCTTTTTTATATTTTTAATGTGATTTTTTTTACGTCCTTGTATATAAAGAGAAAAAAATACTGTACAAAGTTGTAAATGTGTCAACTTTTTGCAAAAATAAAAGTTGTGGTTTGAAAATGTTGGGAAGGTTAAACGTTAAATTGTGAGTTGTTCAAGACCTCTGCACATTAAGTATATGAAAAATAACATCAAGGTGGTTACACTTTCTAAATATTTTTAAAAAGGACACTGCAGTTCAATAAAAAAGATACTTGTTTGTCAAGTATGTACCAAACTAACATTTAACCCTATTAAATTGGGGCTACGTATTAACACGTAGGCCGTAACTGTCATCTTAGGGCTATTTGCATGCTTAGATGCCTCATAACGTTGCTCGCATCGGTCTTTGCGTGATACACGCAGGACGTCTGAGAATAGGCTACGTGGAGAGCAATGTTGAACTTTGCGCACGTAAATCCTTTGATCTGTGATGCCCGTAACCGCTAATTGTTTAATTCAGCTATTAAATAGCAACGTTGTCACTAACGAGCAAGCACGTAACACGCAAATGGAGCCCAAAGGCCAACGTGTGCTCTAGAGCACCCACAAGGGGGTAAAGTACAATATGTAGCACTTGTAATGTAGATAAAATCACTCTACTGTACATTTATTATAAGGAAAAGTGATGTTAGGTCTTAGAATTAATAGCACAACATTCTCAAGCCCGCAAATTGGCCCCGAAAAATACTTTATTTCATGATTTTTTATGTGTTATATCGATCCCTGCAATCAATGTGTTACAACATATACTGTACCTTGCATGGACTAGAATATCATATTTACAGATTTATTAATATTGCATTATATCTGGAATGTGGGTCCGACCGCAAACTGTAATTAAAGCACTTAGGACTTCGAAATCTACCCTCCTCTTTTTCCGTGACGTAATGCTTGTGATCCCTTTTTCCATTGGCTCCATCTAAACCAGTAACTAGGGCAAATTGGAAGCACGCAGCCCTTACGTGCTACATGTTGGACTTAGAGGCTGGAATTTAATATGGCCCAATTTTAGCAGCTGTGCGAGCCATGGACGTAACATATTTGGGGGAAAATCTGAATTTTTAAAGACTCTGTTTATGAGTATAGGAATTCATTGTGTGCTTGTTATATCATATCCTGAGAGCTGGATCATGAGGAGTGTATTTGTATTTTCAGTTTAGGGAGGGGTTAGGGAAGAAACAGGCAGAAGTCCAGACATTTCTCCCCTAAAAATGTAAGAGTCCTGTTTTACTCCAACCCCTTCTGGATCAATACATTGTCGTGGTGAAGGGACTTGTGTACTTCAATGAAGCTGTGAGCTATACCATGTAGTGTCAACCGAAATGGGCAGGTCATAGCAGAGAGGTCAGACAAAGAGTGGCCCTTTGGAGAAAAAACTGGTAACCCACTCCAGTATATTTGCCATGAAAACCTCAAGGATAAGCACAACCAGAGACATAACGATAGATGTCCCTGGCATGCTCTTGCCCATAGGGTCACAGAGAGTCAGGCATGACTAAACAAAAACTGCTGTGAGGAGCATAGGGTCGCTTTCATGTTGTGGTAAATGGTGATTTACACCTATTTACCATCAGTAGCTCTGCCACTTTTCATGGGATATCTAAGCAAGAAGAAATCTTAAACCACACAGTAATTTAGAGTGCATTACCGCCATCTGGAGGCCAAACTGCAGATTACAGCTCAGCAACTTTGTACAAATGTCCTGGCTAATTTATGGCAAGCCAAGAGACAATAATCACCAATCTAGCTCCAGGTTTCAACAGATCAGTGGCGGCTGGTGACTTTCCAAGTTGGAGAGGTGGCAGAGGTGGGTTGAGTCTATTTCAATGGATGGAGCCAGTATAAGGTCATTGGGCGGGGCATGTAAAGGTCAAAATGATGTAATGGGTGGAGTCCATACAAATGGGTGGAGTCTAAGAATGGGGAGGACCATTCATAGACTCCACCCATTTGTATGGACTCCACCCATTACATCATTTTGACCTTTATATGCCCCGCCCAATGACCTTATACTGGCTCCATCCATTGAAATAGACTTAACCCACTGTTTTTGTTCCACTGATAAATTCAAGATTCTTAGGACTCTGGCAAATAATAACATTAAAATCTGTCTTCTGTTTCAACAACACAATGACACTCACCAACAATTAGTTCTCCTTCTCAGGGTCTCTTGAAGTGTAGTCATTGAACAACCAGTCCAAAAAAAACATATTTTCTCGTCCTCTCCCTCCTTAAGATGCCAAATTGATAAAACTAGATTGGAGCTTGATAATATTCTCTCTTATAAAACAGAATAAGCACTCAGAAGAACTGGATATATTTTTTATTCTAAAGCAAACAAACTTGATAAACTCCTTTCCAGAAAACTACAATCTAAATTTTAATAATCTACAATCTCCCAAATACAAACTTCCACCATAAGTCAAAATGAAATTTAAAAAACTTTTAAAAACTTCTACCAAAATATCTATTCGACCCAAATTTTTGACCTAGATAATATAATCACATCATACTTAAATTCATTAGACCTTCCCTCAATTTCTCATCCTGACCTCCAAGATTTAAATAAAGAAATTTCTTACGAAGAAATTCAAGACGTAATTAAGGAATTAAAATCTGGAAAATCACCTGGTCCCGATGGATTTACTAATTTATACTATAAAATATTCTCAGATATTCTCATTCCTTTTTTATGTAATTTATTTAACTCAATTCTTAAAGGCGAGACAATACCTCCAGAATTAAATTATGCAGATTTGACACTCTTTCTCAAAAATGGGAGAGATCCTCTGGAGAGCAAAAATTATCGGCAAATTTCGCTTCTGATATCAAATTCCTATCTTAAATCTTTGCTAAAAGAATTTCAAACTTCTTACCAAGTTTGATGCATAAAGACCAATCTGGTTTTATTCGCTATAGACAAACAGGGGACAATATTAGAAGAACTCTAAATATTATACATATTTCAAAATCATCTAATTCCCTTATATGCATTAGATATAGAAGAAGCATTTGATACACTTGAATGGCCTTTCTTATTTGCTATCTTGACTAAATTTGGATTTAAATGACAATTTATAAACATGCTTCATACATATTATAATTCCCCTAAAGCAAATTTAAAATTCCCTGGATCCCAAAGAACATTCATAAACATACAAAGAGGCACCAGACAAGGTTGCCATTTATCCCCTTTACTTTTTGTCTTGGCAATTGAACCAATAGCGCAAGCAATTACAGCCAATGCAACAATTAAAGGCTTTAAAGTAGGAAATCAACACATCCAATGTTCTCTATTTGCTCATGGCCTTTTATGTACTTTAACAAATCCTGAATCTTCAATTGAGGCATTAATATCTACAATTGAACAATATAGTGCCCTATCTGGACTACGACTGAATCAGGTCAAAACAGAAGCTCTCAGTTTAGGTATTTCCACAAACACTCTAAACCACATATGGCCTACTACACATATAACATATTTAGGTATTAATTTAACTAACACAATATCTGATCTTTATAAAGCAAACTACCCTCCCCTATACAAAATTTTAAACTCAGACATAGACACATGGACGAAATCAAATATTTCTTGGACAGGACATATAACCTCTATTAAAATGAATATTTTACCAAGATTGCTTTATTTATTTAGAACCTTGCCAATTCAAATAAACAATAAAGAACGAATATGATTTCAAAATAAAGTAATTATATTTAACTGGAAAAACAGACCTCCCAGAATAGCAAAAAAGATCATGTTTAAACATAAATCAAAAGGAGGTTTATCATGCCCAAATTTTTATAATTTTTTTAAAGAAGCACAACTAGCATTCATTCCCCTATCTCACCCCACTCAACACCAACCTAACTGGATATTTATAGAGAATTTCAAAATTATACCTCTATCTTGGGAGACCATTTTATGGTCCCCTTATTCTATTTCACTCAAATCCAATTCCCTAAACCCCATGATTAATCTTACTCTAAAAACATAAAAATGGACCAAATATAAATATCAATTCAATATAATTTTTTCTCCCCTCACTTCACTTTTTTCATCCTCTACCAAACGATCTACTTTCTGAAGAGAAAAAAAAACTTTCTAGATTTCACTTAAACTAGGTAATGTGGTAGAATAGTTTTTGAATGACAACATTAATCTTCAGAACAATTAAGACACAATTTTTATATTCCAAAAAAAGAACTATACTAAATTCAGAAATTGGATATATACAATGTATAATAAATACGGAGCACCGAAACCTTCAACAATCTGTAAAACCCTACCCTTATCTAAAGGAATTATAGGTTCCCTATATAACATTTTTAATAGCTCATTTGACAATCAAAAGCCTTCCTTCATTTTGAAATAAGAATTGGACCTAAACCAAACATAGGATAATAATAAATGAACTGAAGCTTATTTAAACCTTTACAAAGGCTCATTTAGCTATAGCTTAGTTGAGACTTCCCTAAAAATCTTACATAGGGCATATTTAACCTATTTGAAAATATATAAAATGTATTCAAAAGGCAATGACAAATGCTATAGAGGATGTCAAAAACAAGGTGATTTTATACATGCATGGTGGCAATGTCCCATAATTCAAGAAATATAGTCTAAAACTACTAAATTAATCACAAAATTACTCAAAACCACATTAAAACCCACCATAGATAGCTGCTTGTTAGGCATACACAAAACTAATTTAACTATACAAGGCAACTAAAAACATTATAGCTCGATTTTGAAAAAATAGTTTTATTAGATTCCAAGATATAATCAATAAAATCAACTACATATTTATAAATGAGAGGATAACACATATATTATTAGATAAATATCCAAATTTTCTAAATATTTGGGAACCTTGGATATCTTCTCCAGAATGTGTTTCTGAAAGACATTAAAATTAATAAACCTTTTGAAGCTTTATACCCAATTATAAAAAAACCCAAAATAAATTAAATTGAAATAAAACTGAGATTCTTGGATATACATCAACTTATTTCGTCATATAAGAGACCAACTGAATGAAGATGTAGGAAGGAGAATTAACCACCATGGAACTTCCCCACTTTACCCCCTCCCCATTTTGTTCAAATGTATTATCTTATTAGATACTCCAAAACACCCTTAATTTAAACCATTACAACTTAAATATTATAAAAAATGTAAACAAATGACTAAAGCATACTATAAAATGTGATATCTCAATCATATTATGTTTAAGGGTATACATTTTCACAGAAAAAAAAATCTAAATAAAAAATATTTAAGGATTTTATCTAATCACTAAATTACAACTTAATTCACAAAATGTTATCAATTCCTTTATCCCACCCCACCCCTTTTTTTCCTCTCTTCCATTTACTTTCGTTCTTTATCACATATTTTCATAAATGTTTTTATAAAATGTTATACATTTAATTTTTACATACATTTTTTGGAATTTCTATTTATATGTCCTTAATAAAGATATTGAAAGAAAAAAAAAAAAACAACACACATTGCATCAAGCCAGACCCTTCCCCCCCCCCCCTCTATTTTACTTGCCTTGCGATGAGCACCTTTGGCGCTCATCACGGGGCTCGCAATGAGTGCCTTTGGTGCTCATTGCGAGCTTCTCCCCCCCCTTTACCTTTCCACCTTCTACATTGATCGCCTTTGGTGCTAATTGCGAGCCTCTCCCCCCACTTCTACCTCTCCACCCCTCTATTTTACTGGCCTTTGGAGTTCATTGCGAGCCTCTCCCCCCTCTGCCTCTGGCCCCCTCTACTTTACTGGCCTTTGGCTCATTGGGAGCTTCTCCCCCCTTTACCTCTCTCTCCCTCTAATTTACTGGCTTTGCGATGATCGCCTTTGGCGCTCATCATGGGCCTCAAAAGGAGCGCCTTTGGAGCTTATTGCAAGCCTCTCCCACCCCCACTCGACCCCTTTTTTTTCCTCTCTTCCATTTTCTTTCGTTCTTCATCACATATTTTCATTAATGTTTTTATAAAATGTTATACATTGAATTTTTACATTAATTGTTTTGAATTTCTATTTATATGTCCTTAATAAAGATATTGAAAGAAAGAAAAAACACACATTACATCAAGCTGGACCCTTCCCCCCTCTATTTTACTGGCCTTGCGATGAGCACCTTTGGCGCTCATCACGGGCCTCGCAATGAGCGCCTTTGGTGCTCATCACAGGCCTCACAATGAGTGCCCTTGGCGCTTATTACGTGCCTCTCCCCACTCTACCTCTCCCCCCTCTGCTTTACTGGCTTTTGGCGCTAATTGTGAGCCTCTCCGCCTCAACCCATATTAACTATATTAATTGTTGTTGCATTTTTTTAGCTCAATATGTGTAATCTTCAGAAATTGAAAGAAAAAATATTATTTTTCTGATTCATAATCTTAAAAATTAGATATGAACATATTTTGAATCTTAATTGCAAAGTTGTGAAAAAAAACATCTTCAGAAATGTAAAAAAAAAAGTTTTTTATGAATCCTAATATCAAAAATGAGATAGATAGATCTTTTGAAGCTTAATTTTAAAGTTGTGAAAAAAGTATTTTTTTAGTCATCCGAGAATCTAGAATTCTGAGGTGTCAATTTTATACAAAAATCTAAATTTAAAATTTACAAAATAAACGCAATAATATGTGTTTTATTTCTAGAATCAGTGTCTAATGCAAACAAAAATACTTTGAAGCTGGGTTTTCTCATAATCAGATAGGTGCATTTCAGATTACTGTATTTTTCCGTGTATAAGACGGTATTTTTTACCACTTTTTTAAATTCTAAAACAGAGGGACATACCCTGCAATTAAATACCCTGGTCTGGTACTGTAATGCTGCATCTGGCCACTAGTTTTAAAGCAGGAGAAAAGACACACATTTGGAAATGCATTTGTTCCAATTAAATTGCATTACACTGCAAGTGTGCATACATTTTTTATTTTATACGTTTTTATTGTTAGACATATATTAAAGGGGTCTTTCTGTCATGATTTTCACTGATTTCCATTCCAGCTCAATATCCTTGTGATCACATCACTTATTACTCGCAATGTGCAATTGCATTTTTCCAGTTTAACACAGGATCACAAAGATATTGAGCTGGAATGGAAATCAGTGAAAATCATGACAGTAAGACCATTTAAATATATGTCTAACACAATAAAAACACTAAATGGGGCACACTCATTGACCAGACAGCTGTGCCACCACAAAGGCGCACTAGTGCAGGAGTTTGCACACCTAGCCCAGGGTTATTAAAAATATACTGCCATAGAGCGGTTGTCTTAAGCCTCAATACAACAGAGTCCAGACTAAATAGAACCACATCTAAATAAGTGCAGCTTATGATAAGGACTGTATAGCAACAGGAAATCTTGTTGTAATCCACATAATTGACAATAGAGGGGTTTCTACCAAGGAGCATACGATCTCCTGCAGTCTAGAATCTGACACAACATCTGCAGGACATACCAGACAGGGTCGCTTCAGAGTCCTGACTACCTGTAACAGCGGATCAAACAAGAACTAGGGAACTCCAAACAAATATAGCTTTAAGTGGACTCAGAAAGATATCTCTGACTACTTAGTTATCAACCACACAAAGTAGTTTCACCTTACAGATATTGGCAGTGGCGGCTGGTGACTTTTCAAGTTGGAGGGGCGACAGGGCGAAACATAGCCACTCCCCCTTTTTCAAACCACACCCATTTTATAACTCCTCCCCCTGACGTCATAATGATCTTTATAAGCCCCGCCCAACGACCTTATGCTTGTAAAGCCCATTGAAATACATGATCTGCAATGCAGAAATGTCAAGAAGTAAAGTAACAATGTGTTAAATTCATTGGTATACAATATAGATTGAAAAAACTCATGTGACAAGACTACAGCAATATCATAATTGCACCTATACGTATTAACAGAAAAATTAAAGGAGTGACACCTACCTTTAGTCGGCTCTTCTTCTCAGGGTATTCACGTTCATTAAGTTGACCAATGAGTAGAAACAAATCTGCAGCCACATAGGGTTTGCACCTGGGGTTGAAAGAAAACAAGCAAATCAATCATACCATTCAAGAACAAAACCATACTTAAAAAACATTAAACTACCAAGTGGAACCATATAGGCCCCAAACATACCTTAGAAGACCAAGTGTGACTATATAGGCCCCAAACATACCTTAGAAGACCAAGTGTGACTATATAGGCCCCAAACATACCTTAGAAGACCAAGTGTGACTATAGGCCCCAAACATACCTTAGAAGACCAAGTGTGACTATATAGGCCCCAAACATACCTTAGAAGACCAAGTGTGACTATATAAGCCCCAAACATACCTTAGAAGACCAAGTGTGACCATAGGCCCCAAACATACCTTAGAAGACCAAGTGGAACTATATAGGCCCCAAACATACCTTAGAAGACCAAGTGGGACCATATAGGCCTCAAACATACCTTAGAAGACCAAGTGTGACCATAGGCCCCAAACATACCTTAGAAGACCAAGTGGGACCATATAGGCCTCAAACATACCTTAGAAGACCAAGTGTGACCATAGGCCCCAAACATACCTTAGAAGACCAAGTGGGACCATATAGGCCCCAACCGCACCTTAAAAACCTTTAATAACAAATTGGGACCATATAGGCCCCAACCGCACCTTAAAAACCTTAAATAACAAATTGGGACCATATAGGCCCCAACCGCACCTTAAAAACCTTAAATAACAAATTGAGACCATATAGGCCCCAACCGTACCTTAAAAACCTTAAATAACTTATAGGCCCAAAAAAAATAAAATAATAATATATATATATATATATATATATATATATATATATATATATATATATAAAAATTGATATCAATATATCACAATAAATAAATATATATATATATATATATATATATCAAATTGTTATATATATATATATATATATATATTTATTTATTGTGATATTTTGATATTAATTTTTATATATATATATATATATATATATATATATATATATATATATCCAAATATATATATATATATATATATATATATATATAAAAATACACATAAATATACATAAACATATACATACAACAATATATATTAATTGATATTTATTATTTGATTAATTGATGTTCTTTATTACATGGTATATTATAGTGTTCATGCATTTCTATTACACTTTATTTGTTATACATATTACAGTGCTATTTTTTGGCTATACATGTTACAGGATATTATCCTGTAACATGTATATCACATAAAATAGCCCTGTAATATGTATAATACATACAGGGTCAAACAAGTTCACACTAACCTTTTTTACCCTTACAGGCTTCCATACCTGCTTGCTGATTTGCTAATTTTTTAAAGACTCTCATTGGTTGAAATCGATGTCAATCAAAAATTTCAGCCAATCAGAGTCCTTCAAAAATTAGTATATATAGCAGACCGTGGGAAAAAAACAATTAATCGCGGGAGGGGCTCCTTGTAGGAGGAGCTCTTTTAGTGTGTTGTTTTTTTTTTTTTAGAGCGTCGTTTTTTTTTTGTGGAGGCCTCTTTCAATGGGCCAGAATGGATGGATGGACAATGGCTTCAATCAAGATTGGATTATTTTTGATCATTGGCTTCAATCAACATGGATTATTTTATTTTTGATCATTGGCTTCAATCAACATGGATTATTTTATTTTTGATCATTGGCTTCAATCAACATGGATTATTTTATTTTTGATCATTGGCTTCAATCAACATGGATTATTTATTTTTCATCATGACTATATCCAGAGAGGACAGAAGGCCAACGCTGGAGGGGTCAATTTTACAGGTAAGTATGTGCTGTTGTTTATTTTATTTTTTATTAATGTTTGTTTAAAGCTGTTTATTTTTGTATACAATGTGTTGTGTTACTAACTGTACTAACAATGTGTTTGCTTACTGTGTGTTTAATTGTAATAATGTTGTTACTGTATTTTTTTTCCCTTCCCTTATTTTTATTTTATCTTTAGAAGTGACATGCACATATACATGCCTGTTACTTCTAAAAATGGAATAAAAATAGGGGGGGGGGGGGGGGTAGGTAGTTGGTTGTTCATCCAGGGTGGGGTCGGTCACGGTCAGGCGCCCATCGGTCGCCCATAGGCCACGATCAGGGGTGGCACAGGCCTCATGGGGGTGAACATCCACCCCCATGTGGCCTGGTCAACCCCGCTCACTGCCCGAATACCCGGGGTAGCATAGGCCGCATCGGGGTGGTGCCGGGGGCCCGGTGGTGATCGGGCCTCGGGGGTGGCATAGGGCGGCAACATGGAGGTCATCAGGGGTGGCACAGGCCTCATCAAGGGGGTGATCCGATCACCCCCATGTGGGCCTGTGCCACCCCGCTCACCACCCGACTACCCCGATCCCGTGATCGGTGTAATCCGGTGGTGGCATGATGGCATAGCTAGGCTAGCATAGGGCAGGCCTGATCGGGGGTGGCACAGGCCACATGGGGGTGATGGCTGGGGTCGTCGGTGGTAGTTGGTGGGTGGCTGGGTAGGTGGCACTGGCAGGCTAGGCAGGCATAGTGGGGGACTGGGGGTAACTGGTCACCCCTAACTTTTATTAGGGGCTACTAGGGGTTTTGGTTTGGCCAGGGGCAGGGCAGGTGCCAGGCAGAGGCAGGTGTAGACTTACTGTGTTAGGCAGGCAGAGCAGATGAGTAGATTCAGCCAGGGAGGTCTCTCAGTCTCAGCGTGACCAGGGTCAGGAAACAGAAAGGGGGAAGGGACAGGGAACTGGTGGTTTTATTGACTGTATCAGTCAATCAAAATGTAAACTCAAGGCCCTATTTGCTGGCGGGCGCTCAGGGCTAACGGTCTGGGTGGGTTTAGATTGATCACTAAGTAACTGGACAGCCTTCCATCATTGATTGGTCAATGATGGAAGACTGTCATTTATTAATTGATACATTTATGACCGCCCATGCATATCGTCACTGTGATGGTGGGCGGCATGCATTAACGGTCAGGGGGCCAGGCCAGGACTCATTGAAGAGAGAGAAGAGTCTAAAGGTTAGTGTACACAGTGTATAACTATTGTAATTTGATCACACAGGGTGCAGGCAGGGGGCGATAGATACACAGCATTAGTTAATGTAGCGCAAGGGTTATTTTAAAGTGACAGTGTCCCTTTTCTAACTTTACTTCATTTTTAATACTATTTAGACTTGAAATGATGATGTACACCTTATATTTATTTGTTTTTGGGTTATACTAATACATTGTTGTGTTTTTTTTATTGCAGGGTGAAGAAAATATTTGGGGGGGCGTTTGCCCTGACGCCCCAATGGACGGGCCGCCCCTGGATATTGGACTCACATATAAACCTCCTACTGAAATTTAACATAATAAATTGCTTCTGAAATCTTAGAGAAGGATGTTTGGCCAGCAATAAAAGCCTTACTTACTCACACTTCATGATGTACCTCTACCAAACCGTGAGTTTTTCAAGCTGGCAAGGAAATTGCTCTCTAACTCTAATACCTAGGATACAGGATCTTTGCAACTCATTTACTACATGACCTAAGTAAAAAAAAAGTCTAATTTTAAGGTCCAGTTCATAACTATAGAGAATGGGGAAATCTAAAAGAAGCCTGGCCACCAAAAGTATTCCTGAACATTTTAAAACTTCAGAAGCCTGCTCCACTTCAGTTCAAGAATCTGTTTCTGGCCAGTCAGACCTCTCTGAGTCCTCTATGTCTACTTCACAACCCAATGTGAACCTGACGGATCAAATTATGGCCAAAAATGAGGCTTTCCTCCTAACCCATCTCTCACGTGCTGTCACAGCCCTCCAAAAAGACATTCATGAACCAAGGACAAAGGACCCACCCATTAGAGGAGGCCTCTGACCAAATAATAGAAGCACAGGAGAGGGACAGAGCAGAAATCATACAATACTCCTCCTGCATCTCCAGCTTGGAGGATAAACTGGAGGATCTAGATAATCACTCAAGGAGATTTAACATCAGAATTAGAGGCGTAGAGCATCAGCAGTAGTTGATCTTCCTCGCTATCTAAGTGCTACAATCAGCAACATACTTTCAGACCACCATGACCACGTATTGGAAATTGAGAGGGCTCATAGAGCCCTTGGCGGAGCTAAAATTGAGGATCTTCCAAGAGACATCATAGTCAGGCTTCTGCGTCAACATTCTAGTGACCTAGTCCTGGCGACTACTCAAAAAATTAAAACAATACTAGGTCATGACAACTCCCTGCTTCAATTCTACACGGATCTGTCCCCTACCGCACTCATGAAACGCAAGCAGATGAAACCAGCTTTGATGATTCTTATAGATCACAACATCAGGTACCGCTGGAACTTCCCCTTCGCCCTCTCTTTCCACCATAATGGCTCGCAACATACCTCTTACTCTTTGGAGGAATTTGTGGGCTTACTGCGGAAATTAGGCCATTGCTACGGAAGAGATACCCACGGATACACTGGATCCTCCTACCAATCCAGTACTACATAGAAAATGGTCTGAAGCTCCGAAGCAAAAAAGACTGAAAACAAATGTTCCTCTCGCCTCTTCATCGAAGCAGATGTCCGATCCTGGCCTTCAACCTTCGCAGGGTCCTCCATTTGTTTGAGACTGATCTATATATTTTAAGCATTAAACGGAAAGTCTAACCAGTAACAGGAAGGCTCTTCACTTGACAGACTTTTAATCGGAACACTATTCCTTGAGTGAAATGGTTCAACGTGAACTTAAATGGGCTCGAATTCCTTTATCTGGACAAAGAGAGCATTGTTCTTTGGACTGAACTAGACTTGCATTGATGTACTGTTAATATTCTTTTCTTCCCTTAACTAGTGGAGTTACTCCTTTATCAAGTAACAATATTGCCCAGATAGTATTTAAATGTTACTAATTGTTTTCTCTGTTGTATTTGATTATGCCCCATATTAGTAAATTGTTTGTATTCTCAGGCTCCCACCAAGGACTAAGACCACTAGCTACATGTAGCTTCAATCTATACTGATCAGTCTCTCCTAGGGAACGCATATTATAGCTATCTCCTCATCTGGATTTACCACAAAATAATCTATTAACTTATTTCTCACTACAATAATTTTGAATCCATCCTCAAGGCTCATGGTAGTCAATAGTTCAGCTCATTTATAAAATATATTTTAAAAAAAGGTGTCCCTTTAAGAACCAATAATAGTGCCTGCCTAATTTAATACACCCAAACCCGGGACCTTCTAACTAAGAATAGAGGATATTCTCTCATTATACTTTTTATAGAAAAGAGGGGAAGAGCCCTGGGAGATCAGGCACATAGTAAAGGCCTGCTATAATACACAATAGATATGTAAAGTAACAAACACTACCTAAGTAGATGGAGAGACTGTTACTTTCACCAGAAAGTGTTTACAATCACTTCTCAAAAGTGGTAAGCTTTCTGAGGTCAGGTTTAACAAGTTGAGTTGCTTCTTTAATTTTTGTAATCATCGTTACTATAGTAGTTAAATATTTATATTCGCCAGTTCCTAGAGTTTGTACTATAAATGTTTAGTTAAAATACATGTATCCTTGCCGGCTGGAACTTACCCTCCATGAATCTAAATTCAACCAACCCAGAATATCTCAGCTCCTCCTTTGACCCTCCCAATTCTAAACTGTTAACTAAATGGTCCTACTTTTATCTTTGTTTTGAAATTATTTATTCTTTGAACTATTCCCTTTTTAACATGTTTTATGTTTTTTCCTCCTTCTATGGTGGCTCCTCTAATCATTGTTGCTCTTCTCCAGCTCCATCCAGGTTCAGCCTCTTGGCGGGCTTCTGCTCCTCCCTCGTCAACCTATTCTGAAGGTAAGCCGAAATATACATTGATCAAGCCCACATTGCTAGCTCAGTGATGGTGTTAAATATTGTCCTTTTTATACTGGAATTCTAACCATATATCCTGACCAGTTAACTTACATCGGACTGCTATAAAACTCCAAATACACTGGAAACATATAATTGAAAAGGTTTATTAATATACAACACTTAGTGGTGAGATTGGCATCTGAAATACAAGGCTCTACCTATATAATACTAATCGGTGTATGCAAGAGTGTAGAGTATTCCTCCTGATTCCTCTGTTCCTTTCCTAAGATAATTCTACTACCCTGCAAACCCATTTGGCCTAGTTATACACAACATAGCTACATCTTGAAGATTGTCCCAGCCATTCAAATCTTTCATCAGTGAATGACCCCTAGATGTGATTCTTCATTTCACCTTTGCTCGACCTCTTTTTTCTTTTGAGATACTTCCTATGCTTTGTGTTCATGATGCAAAATTCATCCCTGAGGCTTTTAGTACTAACTATTTGTTGTTTGATCACCAGCAGGGTGTCATCTGGGAAAGTTATCTTTCCTTTGTTCCGTATGACAGATTACATCCCAGTTAACTGAATATCCACAAGCAAGACATTCAAGCATATTAACCTCTTCATTACAGCTCCAAAATTGGTTAATTAATAATATACTGTATTTATAACAGATGGCATCAGATTTAACATTTGTAACCCATAATATCAAAGGTTTTAACTCCCATTTCAAGTGAAAAACATTAAACCCTCTGTAATATTGCTCCAGGAAACCCACTTCTCTAAAAATAAGATCCCACATACCTTCACAGAGACTATCCTAACTTTTATTGCACAACCCAAACATCTAGGAAAGAGGGAGCTGCTATACTCTTACATAGAAACTTTCCATTCCAACGAGAGTCCAAAGTAGTAGACAGAGAGGGTTCCTTTATTATTCTAAAAGGCACTACCTTGGGAGTTAGAATTGCATTAGTCTCTATTTATTCCCCCACCACATTTCCCCACTAATCTTTGATTAAATTCCTTAGATCACTCGAAGGAGGGGAACAGGGGAATATAGATAGGTCCAAACCTCCAACAAGTGATTCTCTAACAAATTGCGACAAATTTTTAAATTATTACACACTCTAAACCTGGCTGACACTTGGAGGGCTCATCATCCATGTGACAAAGAATTTACTTACTATTCCCCTACAAATAACTCCTACTCGCCTATAGATACTCTCCTCATAAGCTCTTCTCTCTTTGACAGTTCCTTTAAAGCAAACATCCACTCATGCATATGGTCTGACCATGCAGCAGTCTCTCTCAATTTAAACTTGGGCCTAATTCAACCATGCCTTATTCCTGGAAATTCAACGAATACCTTCTTTCCAATCTTTCATTTTTGGATCAGATCTCTTCTGATCTGAAATAATTTTTTGACACCAACTAAACTGAAGAAACCTCAGCAGGGTGGCTGTTGATGTCCCATAAGGCACTCATCCGAGGCACCTGCATTAAACTAGCCTCTCGTCACAAAAAACAAGCTTGTCAAAAAGAACAAGAACTAACAAATCTACTGGATTCTATAGAAAAACAGAATCAGCTCTCACTCTCCCCTTCTTTGAGACATAAAAGTGAAAAAAAAACTGATTGAAACTTGATAATATTCTATCTACTAGGACAGAGAAAACACTTAGGCGTACTGGACATCTATTCTATTCAAAGGCGAACAAACCAGAGAAATTATTAGCCAGAAGTCTGCAAACTAAATACTCCCAAACTAAAATATCCCAAAGTTAAACTTTATCAGGCCTCCCCACAATAATCCAAAACAAGATTCAAAATACTTTCAAAAACTGCTATCAAAATATTTACTGAAATCAAACCTTAGATCCTGATAAAATAATTGCCTCATATCTAAATTTGTTAGATCTCCCCTCAATTTCTCCCTTAGACCTCCAAAATCTTAACAGAGAAGAAATGTGCGAGAAAATTCAGGAAACAATCAAAGACCTAAAAACTGGGAAATTCCCTAGTCCAGATGGGTTTACCAACTTATACTACAAAAAATTCCCTGAGGTCCTCGCTCCTTACCTCTAACTTATTTAACTCAATTCTCCACGGCAAGGTAATGCCTACGTAACGCAATAAAGCAGATTTAACACTTTTCCCTAAAGAGGGAAGATATCCTCTGCAAGCAAAGAGCTATCGTCCAATTTTGCTTTTGAATGGAGATGCCAAAATACTGGCTTAGATTTTTGCTAAAAGAATCTCAAATTTTCAACCTGACCTGATACACAAGGACCAATCTCGTTTCATACTCCACAGACAATCATGGGACAATATTAGGAGAATTTTAAATATCATACACTTAACCTGAAAATCTAACTCCCAACTCTGCCTGCTCGCATTTGATATCGAAAAGGCTTTTGATATGCTTGAACGGCCTTTTCTTTTTGCAACTTTAGCAAAATTCAGATTTACGGGACGCTTTATTAATATGTTACACGCATACCACGACTCTCCCAAGGATAATTTAAAACTCCCAGGATCACAAAAAGCATTCATATTTATACAAAGGGGTACCAGACAATGATGCCCCTTATCCCCTCTGCTTTTTGCTCTGGCTATCGAGCCCCTTGCCCAGACCATTAGGTCCAACTTGGTGATTAAAGGCTTTAGGGTACGACGCCGATGAAGGACCTTTTATGCTCACTGGCAATTTCAGAGTCATCTCTAAAGGCTTTGATGTCTACTATTGATCAATATAGTTCCCTTTCAGGCCTCCACCTGAACCTCAACAAAACCGAAGCACTTAGCATAGGTCTCTCCCCAGAAACTCGGAATCAGCTAAAATCAACTTATAGCTTTATTTGGCCTAAATCCCATATAAAATACCTGGGTGTAAATATAACCAACACAATATCAGAACTAGAGAAGGGAAAATTATCCCCCTCTTTCCAAATTCCTAACAACAGAAATAGGAATTTGGTCAAGTATGCATATCTCTTGGACGGGTCACATTGCCTCAATCAAAATGAACGTCTTACCTAGACTTCTCTACTTGTTTAGGACTCTATCCATCCTTATAAAGAACTAAACCATTTTTAAAACAAATTGTTCAAATTCATCTGGAGAAACAGGCCTCCCCGAATAGGAAAAAAAAAATTATGTTTCGGCACAAATCAAAGGGGGGTTTATCTTGCCCTAATATTTTCCACTATTTTAAAGTGGCACAATTGGCGTTTATACCTCTTGCTCACTCTACCAAACACCAGCCTAGCTGGATATTCATAGAAAACACCGAAATGGCTCCCCTATAATGGGACAAAATTCTATCGTCTCCATACCCAGACACACTCAAAACCAAATTTTTTAACCCAATGATCAATCTAACCCTAAAAACTTGGGAGGGTACCAGGAGAGCTCTGCAGGGAAAGGCCCAAATTGTGGGGTTTTATCCCAAAAAAACTGATCCCACACAGCGCAGAATAAGATAACTAAGTCCAGCTAAGCTGGCCGAGCAAGTAGCTATAAGAAAATTGTGGATCCAAGCAAATATCGGATGCCCATGGTGGACGCCCAAGAGGGAGTAACATCAACCCCAGCCTCCCTGCTTCCCCCAGAGCAGAGAGGTCTCCCAGCATTACAACCTGCAAATCGGGCACTCTGGACAATAGCGGGGAGCGCAGCTGAAGAAGCCCGCCCCAGGGCAATCGTGGAAGGGCTGCAGCAAGAAGGATCTCCCGACACGCTGTAGAAGGGGAGGAGAGCAGGAGCCCCTGCGCTGATCGCCGCCGGGAGGAGAGAGAGAGGCGTTGGGCCTGGTCAGGGCCACCGGAGGACCCCTGGTGTCACGGGAGGACCCCTGCTGCAGACGGGCAGAGCCGGTTTAGAGAGGGGAGCTGAGGACACAGCAGGAACGCCGCCATCTTGGTGAGCAGAAAGTCCACAAAAATGCGGCCGCCATCTTGTGACACAATCAAGAAGTGATATCAGAGAGAAGGTACGGAGGGGGTTACAGGGAGGGGAGACAAGGAGAAGGGAACCCCATAACATACGAGGGGGGACAAGACATAAGCCTCCCAAAGCACCTACTCCCACCCCCCTGGGAAAGCCAGCACCAGGGCAGTGTCTGATGAAGGGCTGAAGCCAAGGCCGCCATCTTGGAAAAGGGCAGGCCAAGATAATACCAGGAGCCTGCCAGTCCTGCAAGGATTAAAAAGAAAGAAAAAAACCCTCATTCCACGCTATATAAACATACAAATAACACCACTTACCTGATGGGTGCCTGCACTGCCTGACAACTAAGCGGGCTGAAACTATCAAACCCTCACAAGTCAGAATTGTAGCTGAGAATAATAAGCAAACTGAAGTGGTTTCCCTAGAAGATCCTCCAGTATTGAGAGTATCTGAGGGGGACTGCTGCCACCCAGTGGCTAACATTTGCATTGCCTGTACTTTTATGGGCCTGACTAAATTTACCATATACCTGACAGCAAAGGGAAAATATATTATACCATAGGAGCTACTCTCCCTAATACCTACTACCCGGGACTATATTTGACAGCAGCGCCACCGGGAAGCCCGAATGGCCGCTTCTCTGACAACTGGCATCCCACGCATTGAAATACACCAAGGGCACGGGTCCAAGAAGGCCACTGCCTAAAGCAATGCTCACTTGGGACTAAAGGCTCACCTAGAGGGGGATACTCCAATGGATCGCTAGCACAGCAACACAGAATACTACAGTAAGCAGCCGCACTACCACTAGATAGCAGTCCTTCCAAAAGAAGGGGAAAGAAAAAAAGGAAAGGGAGAAAGCGGACCCTCGACCGTCCACCGGGACCCCATACATCCGGCCAATCTGACCCTATGCTCAACTCACTGCTTGAAAAACGACAACAAAAGATGGGGAGAAACAAGAAAGCCCTACCAACAAAAAGAATCACCGATTATTGCCAACCTCCTGGGGCAGCGAAGGAAGCAGCATCAGATCCCTCAGGTGAATCGGAGGATGAGGGCCAGACAGACCCGCCTCAACCTGATATGAACCTCTGGAAAAGCTCACTAGCCCAGATTGAGGGGCTATTTCAGACGTACATGACTAAGACTGTGGACGCCATTAAGAAAGATATCCAAGACCTGGGCCAAAGGACCAACCCGGCTTGAGGAGACCACGGATCAGATAGTGGAGGCACAAGAGAGGGACAGGCTGGAGATTCACAAGAACTCCTCTCGCACAGCGGCGTTAGAAGATAAATATGAAGACCTTGAGAACCGCTAGAGACGTCATAATATAAGAATAAGGGGGATTCCCAGGGCGGTACAGAATCTAAAGCAATATGTCTCAGAGACTCTGACCAAGCTCCTCCCGGAGGTACCGGACTCACGGCTGGAAGTTGAGAGGGCCCATAGAGCCCTAGGGGCGACAAGAAGCATGGAAGTGCCCAAAGATGCCATTATCTGATTCCCTTGGCAACAGCCAAGAGACCTGGTGTTAGCTGCGGCCCGAAAAAAACCAGGACATTAAGGGACCTGATGACGCTCCACTCCTTGTCTTCGCTGACCTCTCCCCCATCATGTTGGCCAGACGCAGAGACATGAAACCGGTCTTGGGAGTGCTGATTCAACACAACATTCAGTACCGGTGGGGCTTCCCCTTTACCCTGGTATTCCAACACAAGGGTAAATCATTCTCTGCCCGTACACTAGAGGACGGCTGGGCAATTCTTCTATCGCTGCACATGGTCTCGGAGGAAAGGCCCAGAGGAGCAGAACCCCGACGAGGGGGGCCAGATCTCAACCCCAGGCAGCAATGGTCAACTGTCCCGTACAAAACTCGGACTCAGCCTTCGGAGGCTACAGATATAGGCCCCACACCCTCACCCCGGACTCAGCCTATCCAGGTGTGGAACGAAGTAGCCCCAGAAGGTCCAGCTACAAGCGACTTGGGATAATGAGGAAACTAGAAAGGACATTAAAACGGCTGGACTGGGTCTTGCTCTTTTCTGATAACGGACTTTTCTCTATCAAGTTCTTTGAGGCAGAATGCCAAGTTTACTTGTTTTTTTTCTCTTTTTTGGCCTCTTTTTTCTTAGCACCAAGGCCTTACTTTAATTACTCTAATTGGTGATCTGGTTGCTGGTTGCACTGTTCCTGCGACATTAAGATTCTAGATCTGGAGATACTCCCCCTCACAGGCGGAGCCTTTATTTGTTCACTTTGTTTTTTATTCAATTTTTTCTCTGTCCCTCTCATGGGATTAGTCAACCCCTTCCTATTGGGGTTTTTCGGAGGAGTGGCAGGTCCACCCATCCTTCCCCAAGGCGCCAGGATAGACGACTGGTGTAGGAAGAAGTGTTTAGAAAATCCAATGTGTTACTATGAATGTTTAAATTTACTAATTGTAAAGATTTATAAAGTTGTCACTATTTTTTTTATTTCAAGTTACTTTTTTTCCCTTCCCCTCCTGGTGTGCCCTCTCCATCTCCGCTCCAACGTGGGCGGTACCTGGCTCTCAGAGGTGTCTCCGGCCCTCCCCCGTCCACTATCTCCGTGCTGGTTCCTCTACAAGACAAGGTAAGATGACTGGACACTATAGCCTCACACGAAACATTAAGAATGGCTAGACCAGTTGATACAAACTTTACTTTTGTAACTCACAACGTTAAGGGCTTTAATTCCCAGTTCAAGAGAAAGAAGGCCTTTATGTATTACAAGGATATGAAGCCTTCGATCATATTCATGCAAGAAACACATTTTGCCCGCAATCATATACCAACATATCTAAGCAGAGACTACCCCACCAACTATTCCTCCACCCAAGCCACCAGGAAAGCGGGGGCCTCTATATTGATCCACCGTAACCTACCCTTCCAGGTAGAGTCTAAGATAGTGGACAAAAATGGACACTTTGTAATACTTCATGAAACAGTTCTGGAGACTAAATTGTCCCTCATCTCCTTTTATGCCCCTACCACTAAATCACATAAGGCACTGCTGCATATCTTGAGGATTTTAGAGCCATACTCCGGCAACACAATGGTGATGGGAGGGGATTTTAACCTAGCCTTTGACCAAAGCCTGGACCGCTCGGGCACCCAGACCACAGACAGGTACTACAACAAATTACGACAAATCAAGAAGGTGCTGCATAGTCTGGGCCTGGTGGATGCCTGGAGGGGACATCACTCACAAGAACAGGACTATACGTACTACTCCCACACCCACGGTTCTTACTCGTGCATTGATACCTTTTTGATAGCTTCGCCATTGTTTGATCACTCAAAAAGGGCGGAAATAAGGGTATGCCACTGGTCGGATCACGCGGTGGTGAGCATAGACATAGATCTAGGGGTGAACATATCCACACCATACACATGGAAACTAAACAAGCTTCTACTTGCTAACCCAGAGCTGTCGGAACAAATTAAAAAAGATCTTCTCCTTTACTTTGAGTGCAACCGCTCGGGGGACTCGGGCATAGGCTGGGTTTGGATGGCCCATAAGGCCTTTATTAGGGGTTCATGCATTAAGCTAGCTTCTGCATTTAAAAAACAATGTCAAATCAGAGAGCAGGAAATCACTACTAAGCTACAGGACCTGGAGACTAGGAACCAGTCTTGCCCCTCCTCTAGACTTCGCCAGAAGATAGACCAGTGCAGGCTAGAGCTAGATGCGGTGCTTTCCCACAAAACGGAAAAAGCCCTGAGACGAACCAAACATCTGTTCTACTCAAAGGCCAACAAGCCGGATTCTCTGTTGGCTAGAAAGCTTCGGTCTAAGATAGCGGAGTCTAGGATCTTGCATATAAAAACTGCAAAGGGACAGGTAACGGTCAGCCAAAATATCAAGCAAACGTTTGCTGACTTCTATAGCTCAATTTATTCCACGAAGCGGCAACCGACCGCGACCCTTCTTCGGTCTTACTTGGATTCCTGCGATCTTCCTAAGGTATCAGACCAGAGCGCGGCTACACTCAATTCAGACATCACGGTAGAGGAGATACTTGAAGCTATTAATAGCTTAAAAATAGGGAAAGCCCCTTGCCCTGACGGCTTTACCAACTCTTACTACAAGTCCTTTGCGCATATTCTAGCACCATATCTCTCTAATGGAGCGAGGCAAGGAGTTCCAGAGAGTTAATTATTTAACTTCATTCTAAACGGGGAACCAATGCCCCCAGAACTGAATAGGGCTGACTTAAATGTCTTTCCCAAAGAAGGCAGAGACCCACTAGACCCGAAAAATTATAGGCCCATCTCCCTTATAAATGGAGATCTTAAACTGTTAGCCAAGATTATTGCGGATAGGATCTCGGGGTTCCTGCCGGATTTGATCCACAAGGATCAAACCGGTTTCGTCCGACACCGGCAGACAGCTGATAGCATTCGAAGGACTATGAATGTCATTCACTTAGCCTCTTAGGACATGACCCCCTTTGTGTGCTGGCTCTTGACATGGAAAAAGCCTTCGACACACTGGAGTGGTCTTATCTGTACGCGGTGCTGGCTAAGTTTGGCTTTAAAGGTCGATTCATACAACTGATCAGAACACTATACAAGAATCCGCAGGCCTGTTTAAAACTCCCGGGATCGGAAAACATTTCTATAGCTATCCAGAGGGGAACCCGGCAAGGCTGCCCCTTGTCTCCGTTACTATTTGCATTGGTGAGCATAGACATAGATCTAGATAGATCTACATAGATCTTTGGCCCAACAAATTAGATGCAACACAGAGATAAAAGGGATGCAGGTGGGTCATCATCACTTGAAATGCTCGCTATTTGCGGATGACCTTCTCTGCACCATAACGGAGCCGGCAAGGTCAATTCCCGCCCTGCTGTCAACCCTAGGCGAATTCTGTGCCTTATCGAGTCTACAAATCCATGTGGAAAAGACCGAGGCCCTGGGAATAGACATTCCTCACACGGTCCTGGGGGCACTGAAAGTGGAATTAAATTTCAATGGCCCAAAAACTCTATTAAATACCTGGGAGTTAGAATCGCCAAGAAGCTGTGGGACATGTACAAAACCAACTTTTCGCCCTTAATTAAATAATTGAATGAAGAAATGCAACACTGGGCGAAATATATTACCTCGTGGACAGGGCGGATTAACTCAGTGAAAATGACAGTTCTGCCAAGAATATTGTACTTATTCCGAACTCTCCCAATACCACTGGATATGAAGGAGATAGATAAACTCCAAGCTTCTATTTTTTATCTTATATGGTGAGGGAGGTCACCGCAAATAGCGAAAAAGACTATGTTCCGGCAGAGGTCTCAGGGGGGACTCTCGTGCCTGAACCTGAGACTCTACTTGAGAGCAGCGAAACTCGCGTTCATTCCATTAGCCCACTCGAGTAAGTTACAACCGCTGTGGACATTTGTGGAAAACTGGCAAATGAGACCCCACTCGTGGGACTCTATAGTCTGGTATGTGCCCCCAACGGGTGTTAGGCAGCGATATCCCAATCCCATAATATCATCAACTCTGGAGGCTAAGGCTAGGTCCGGGCCGGTCGGTGGTCTGGCTCCCCTCCTGTCGCCATTGTTGTCAGTCAAATCCTTCACGGAATTTGGGACGGAGTTTAGTCCCTCCTCCAGACAGTGGTGGCTAGGCAGTCCACTGGAAAGAGCAGAAATCTGGTACTCAGACAATGCTCTACTATCCCATACCTCCCTTATTACCAAATACCACATACCAGAGAGTGAACTCATGAATTACAGAAAAATTAGACACTGGATATCCTTACTAGCCCGGATATATGGGATCCTGAAACATTCCTGGTGGTCGACTATATGTGCAAAACTGCCCTCTATCAAAGGCCTCCTTGGGTCTCTATATCATTTCTGAATGACTCTCCTGACATACAGAAACCAAAATACATGCTGCAATGGGAGAAAGACCTAGGTAGGGAGCTAGATAGAGCAACTTGGAGAGAAATCTGCACCAACCTAACAAAAGGATCATACACATATAGCCTATTGGAGACCTCAGTCAAAGTGTTGCATAGGATCTACTATACTCCATATCTGATGTCCAGACATAATAATAGTCTTAGCGAGGACTGCTTTAGAGGATGCAAACTCAGGGGAGACTTTCTGCATATATGGTGGACGTACCAGGTAGTACAAAAGGTATGGAGGAAGATGACTTACTTATTCTCGCAGGTGACAGGGACTAGGCTGGGGCCAGAGATGGAGATTTTTCTTCTGGGGGTTCATGGGCCCAGTCTCTCAAAAGAACAAAACATACTGTGGCAATTCATGGCTCTCGCCACCAAAAGCTGCATAGCAAAAAACTGGAAAGTGGCAACACTGACCGCCAAAGAGATCATTTTAAAAACAAATTATGTTATGGTAAATTAGAAACTGTCCCATGTCCTACAGAACACGGTCACCCTATTCCAGAATATCTGGGTTCCATGGCTAGCCTACAGCATTAAGATGGGAACGTGACTGGGACGGAGGGGACCGAGGCTCTTGCTCGGGGATGGCGGTCGGGGGGAGCCCGGATGACCACTTATACCTATGAATCCCAGCCATTGTGGGTTTGGAGGAGTACACCAGGTAAACAATACCCTTTTCCCTTCCCTGTTTTTTCTTTTTTGTTTTCCTTTATTCCTTCTTTTCCCCACCCCATTAAGTTGACATAGTTGATGTTTATATTCTCCAGTTTATATGTTCTTGTCTCTTGACAAGAAACAGACAATAGCAAAAAAAAATGCCATGTTTGAAGACATAGAGGGATAGACAGACGCATAGTATAATAATGTTACAACATATCAGTCAGAAAACTAGGAAAAATGCAGACAGTATCTTGGTTAAGATGTTGGGGAATCGTGTAACTGTATGATATAACTGTCTCGTTGTTCTGTTATCTATCCTTTTACAAAATGCAATGTGATATTGTTACTGTGTCTTCAACAATAAAAAAAAAGAATGAATAAAAAAAAAACTTGGGAGATGGGCCATGTCCGAGCACCAACTAGCACAATCTTTTTCACCTCTCACCTCACTATTCGCACTCTCGACCTTTCACGACACTCTCACGGTAATCTCAAAATTATTTTGGACCTCTCTTAAGTTAGATAGGGTGAGATCCTGGTTCTAAAATGGTCAAACTATACCTCAGAACAAATGCAACTGGACTTTAATATCCCCAGACAAGAACTATTTAATTACATTAAACTTAAGCATTGGGTAGCTACAATGTACAAAACCTACGGCCCATCCAAGGCTTTCTGGTTAACAGTAATTTGCCAAAATGTACCTCTATCCAAAGGGACCTTAGGATCTCTATACAAAATTTGTAATACTCCTTCAGACAAACAAAAGCCTTCCTTCATGATGAAATGGGAGTTGGAACTAAGCTAAAAGGATGAGGAGGGGGGTTGAGGAGGGAGGTTGAGAATGAAGAGGGGGGTTGAGGAGGGAGGTTGAGAATGAGGAGGGGGTTGAGGAGGGAGGTTGAGAATGAGGAGGGGGGTTGAGGAGGGAGGTTGAGAATGAGGAGGGGCGTTGAGGAGGGAGGTTGAGAATGAGGAGGGGGGTCGAGGAGGGGGGTTGAGGAGGGAGGTTGAGAATGAGGAGGGGGGTTGAGGAGGGTCATAAGGAAGAGGGGGAAGAGACACAGGGAAGGGAGAGGGGGGAAGAGACACAGGGAATGGAGAGGGATGAAGAGACACAGGGGAGGAAGAGGGGAGAAGAGACACAGGGGAGAGAGAGGGGGGACACAAGAAAAGGGCACACAAGAGGGGGACACAGAGGGCACAAGAGGGACACAGGGGGCAGCACATTTCCCACCCTCTGCTTATACTCGAGTCACTCATTTTTCCCATAATTTTGTGGTAAAATAGGTGCCTCGGCTTATACTCGGGTCGGCTTATACTCGAGTATATAGGGTATATATATTTTGAGCTTGATTGATATATATCTTGTCTTATTTATAATTCTTTCTGATACAATTATGTTTACGAAAAGTTATAGGTAAATATATCTATATGAATTTGCTAGTTGTTTATTATTTTTATTTTATTTTTCTTTCTTTTTTTTTTGGTTCTTACAAAGTGATTTAAAAACATTTATGCGCAAGTAAATTTTGTGAGCTCACAATTATGTAATTGTATGTTATGTGTTGTGTCTTGTGTCTGTATTTGTCATGGATCCTGGGTTTATTTTTTTTTATTATCAGCAGATTTTATGCCGGCAAGAAAAAAATGTCTGTAGAAATTATGTTTTCCAAGTGCAGAAAGGGGAGAAGCAGGATTAAAATCTGACGTAAGACTCTGTGTTAGATGTCCGTGGTGGACTGTGGAAGGAACCAAACGACAAAAGAGTTACAGAGCTAGTTCATAACTGAAAGAAAATAGGATGTTGAAACTAGCCCTGTCCAAGTGGGGGAAGATTAGTGATGTGGAGAACGTCATGCCTAATGACCCACCCCCTCTTTCCGACTCCACCTCACAGCCTATGTCAGAAGAACCAACCTCTTCTGGAGCAAGCCAGGGCCTTATGCTAAGACTAGAGAGGAGGGGCTTGGAGTGCATACAACAGCTGGAGCAAAGAAAAGGGGGGTCTTGTTTCAAGTGTGAAGTACAGAGTTTAGAGATGTTCATGTGCATCTCTGTATATGGATTTTTTCGATATGATCAGATACTGTGGTTGAAGTGAATATGAAGTAGAATTGATTTAGATATTATACATGTAAAGATGTTAGTTATTGACTAGGATTAGGATATATTAAAGAGATATTGTACCTGGCGAGGTATTATTTTAAGCAGTGCTGTACATTTTAATTAAAGTAGATATAGATTAAGAGAGGTTTACCTTACCTAGAAAAGGCGGATATGTCTAGACTGATTCCAGGGCGGATCTGGTGGTCGAAGGAGAAGGTAGACTTGCTAAATACCTTCGCAATGACGTTGCTGTGAAAAAAATGGCTGATGGGATAGAATCACAAATAAATTGGGCCCTTGAATGTGAGTGTGAGTACTGTGAGTACTGAGTGTGAGTACCGTATGCAGTAAGTGCTGTGTGAGAAATTGAAGAAGAGGAAGATTGGTCCTCTGTTCTGTGTTATTGTTGAGTATGTTTGAACATATGTTTCCAGTGTTTGGAAGTGTGTGAGCTAGATTGAGATCTGTCTATATGTGAGGACATCATGTATGTACTGATTTTCATGTGAATTTGTGGTGTTTCAAAGAGAGATTTGTTGCTGATCTCCTAGAATGTAATATACTGAATATTGGTATTCATATACGGAAATATGTCCAAATTATATCATTGCATTTTTTGTGTCCATTATATCTTACCGACTTGTGTAATAAAATTGCTTATAGAGAATCTATAATCTGAAATCTGATCAATTTCAGATTCATATTTGTGTTTCAATATTTGTGGGGGGGTTCTATACCGTCGGCCATTTTGGATAATCAGAATTAAGATTTTATTAAAAGCTGTTTCATAATTGTGTTAAATGTTTTTTTAAAGGTTGATATTTGAGAAAAATAGTTGCAAGTAAATATAGTAATTGGTAAAATACTGGGTTATTAAAAAAGAAAAGATTTTTAAGATTTTATTACAATTAAAAAACTGTTTAAAAGCATATAATGTGCAACTCATTGAAGTTGAGCTATTTATTCATTACACTGACACACTGCCAAGATCCAATGTTTACAAAACTGTAAGTTCTAATTCAAGGACGCATATAGAAAATGTTTTGATAAAAACTAAACTGTTTTATTTTTGCCAGAACAAAATTTGTAAAAACACAATATACAGTGGGGGGGAAAGTATTTGATCCCCTGCTGATTTTGAACGTTTTTCCACTGACAAAGAAATGATCAGTCTATAATATTAATGGTAGGTGTATTTTAACAGTGAGAGACAGAATAACAAAAACAAACTCAGGAAAAACAAATTTAAAAAAAGTTATAAATTGATTTGCAGGTCAATGAGGGAAATATGTTTTTGACCCCTTCAACTTAGCACTTGGTGGCAAAACCCTTGTTGGCAATCACAGAGGTCAGACATTTCTTGTAGTTGGCCACCAGGTTTGCACACATCTCAGGAGTGATTTTGTCCCACTACTCTTTGTAGTTCCTCTCCAAGTCACTAAGGTTTCGAGGCTGATGTATGGCAACTTAAACCTTCAGCTCCCGCAACAGATTTTCTATGGGATTAAGGTCTGGAGACTGGCTAGGCCACTCCAGGACTTTAATGTGCTTCTTCTTGAGCCACTCCTTTGTTGCCTTGGCTGTGTGTTATGGGTCATTGCCATGCTGGAATACCCATCCACGACCCATTTTCAATGCCCTGGCTGAGGGAAGCCAAGATTTGATGGTACATGGCCACGTCCATATTCCCTTTCATGCGGTGCAGTTGTCCTGTCCCCTTAGCAGAAAAACACCCCCAAAGCATAATGTTTCCACCTCCATGTTTGACGGTGGGGATGTTGTTCTTGGGGTTATAGGCAGCATTCCTCCTCGTCCAAACATGGCGAGTTGAGTTGATGCCGAAGAGCTCAAGTTTGGTGTCATCTGACCACAATACTTTAACCCAGTTCTCCTCTGAATCATTCAGATGTTCATTGGCAAACTTCAGTACATGTACATGTGCTTTCTTGAGCAGGGGGACCTTGCGGGCACTGCAGGATTTCAGTCCTTCACGGCATAGTGTGTTACCAATTATTTTCTTGGTGACTATGGTCCCAGCTGCCTTGAGATCATTAACAAGATCCTCCCGTGTAGTTCTGGGCTGATTCCTCACCGTTCTCATGATCATTGAAACTCCACAAGGTGAGATCTTGCATGGAGCATCAGACCAAGGGAGACAGTTATTTTGTGTTTCTTCCATTTGCGAATAATCGCACCAACTGATGTCACCTTCTCACCAAGCGGCTTGGCAATGGTCTTGTAGCCCATTCCAGCCCTGTGTACGTCTACAATCTTGTCCCTGACATCCTTGGACAGCTCTTTGATCTTGGCCATGGTGGAGAGTTTAAAATCTCATTGATTGATTACTTTTGTGGACAGGTGTCTTTTATACAGGTAACAAACTGAGATTAGGAGCACTCCCTTTAAGAGAGGGTTCTTAATCTCAGCTCATTACCTATATAAAAGACAACTGGGAGCCAGAAATCTTGCTGATTGATAAGGGATCAAATACTTATTTCCCTCACTGACCGGCAAATCAATTTATAACTTTTTTGACATGTGTTTTTCGTGTTTTTTTTGTTTTGTTTTTTTGTTATTCTGTCTCTCACTGTAAAAATACACCTAACATTAAAATTATGGACTGATCATTTGTCAGTGGACAAACGTTCAAAACCAGCAGGGGATCAAATACTTTTTCCCTCCACTGTATCTCTTCTGACATATAGTAGTAACGCAGTAATTTTTTTAGAATAATATTTAGGCACAATAGAATTAATTATTTTTAAGGTTTAACAAGGTGAAATTATTTTATGTGCTGTGTTTTGTTTATTCATGCCAGATAAATACTATAATATTGTGACATCTATCCCTCCAGGCCCATACTCAGCTCACATGATGGCCATTGTGCAAATTAGTAAACAATTATGAAAATCTTTTGAAGGTATTTCTAGGCCTCTAAGAAAGAAACATGATAAGAGGTGGATTACATTATGAGTTAAGAAAATATTTGTAGAGCTTTATTAGTAAATATATATTAACAGTAATAAATTAGTAATTTCCTTTTAAATATACAAACTGTTGCAACATAATTCAAATAATGTCTTATCACTTATAGAGACATAATTAGAAGTATTGAAACTGTCCTAATGATATTTTTTGCTGCTTTAGCAGGAGTATAACATAATGGCTCATTATATATTTTACAAGTATTTCATATGGTTATTAGCTTTGGATGATTTACATTATCATTTTTTAAATTTTAGTTTATACCACCCCTTGTTTATTATAGAGTTATGCATATGTTAAATTTATGTTACAGTTAGGATGTATATAATGTGAGAATGTCTAGTTAAAAGATGTATGGAAGTTTCTTGTATGTTTGGATTTTTTGTCACACTTGTCTACCCCAGAAGAAGATGACAGCGAGTGTGTGTCTGTAAAGACAAAGAAAAGACAAGCATGCCCTGATATATGATGAGAGAAAGTATCTACCAAGTACCTATTGTGATGACAACGGATAACAACAGATACAGAGTTTGATGACTATAGACTCCTTATACTACAGGGAGAGCAGATGTGTAGTGGTACAATGCAGGATTAAAACTCAGACACGTGTTGCCACCCAACTGGCAAAGAACATGTGCATTAATACAATTGGTGATGCCCTTTTACCTGTTACCTGAAAAATAAATAGGTGTTACTGCAACACAAATCTACAAAGGCCTTGACACGATTTTAGAGATTCACCCCAAGTGGCAGCTTTGATGACAGAGTCTACATCAACTCCATTGGAGTACCCCGTGCACTACCAGACATGTTCAAAGCCAGAAAAGAAATTGCAGCGGGAATCCATGTTCACCAGGTGGGTGACAATAAATAAAAATGTTTACAGGATAAATTATATCTACTATAAGCAACAAAGATTTGTGAACAATACAAGAGATGCAGTACAAGGTTTGGCTGAACAACTAGATAAAACAAGTCTGATGACGTAGTAAACCTGCATGGCCTTTGACATGCTTCTAGCAAAAGTAAAATGTTTGGCACTGCCAACTGCACTTAATCCAAGGCACTACCATTTAACCCAAGCCACTAACACTTAACCCAAGTCAGTAAAACAACACAAGACAGTAACACTCAAGCGCAAGTCCTATAAACTACACAGGGGGAAAGGCCAAAGGCTCTCATTGCGAGCCACGCGATGCATGCTGAAGGTGCTCAGAGGGCCCATAGCCTCACATTGTGTGGCAAACAGCATTGCTAGCCTTACAATTGTACAGTAGACCGAGGGAGAGGCTCGCAATAAGCGCTAAAGGTACAGCATTCCCAGCCTTAAAATGTTATTCCCGTCATTTTTGACAGGCAAGTAGCTAGTAAGGAATAGTAATTAGGGAAAGAAGAAGTTCTCATGCATAGACTCTGGGTTATTAGTCATATCAGTGCAAAACTTTATTGGTTATTAAATTATAACTATCATCAAATGGTTCATAAGACAATGAATATAAAGGAAAATTGGTTCTATGGCCTAGTTATTGGTAATTGGTTGAAGAATTAAGTAAGGCCATTTTCTCTGCATTAACCATTGTATTTGTTTACATATTTGAACTTCTATATCTATGCCACTGCTATCTGGACTATCTCTTGGTAACATATAACAGCATATGTGGATGTTTTCATCCGCTCCATTGGCCTCTTTCCTTGTTATAAGGATTTCAACAAACAGGTGCTCACTTGGTTTCATCGACCAATTGTTTTACCATCAAGATTGCATCTTTTCTTGCTCCCGCTTTATAATCACTGATCGTAAAGCTTTCATTCAACAGACTATAATATCTGGACTGTGAAACTTCATGCTATGGATTCCATTATTGAAAGATATGTTATTATTCCACATCATATCAAATTAATAAACTTGTGATTTTCTAATGTATATATGTATATGTATATTCATGTTCTATTTATAATTATGTATTCTTTGTTAGGAATGTATTAAGGTAAAAGGTGCAAAGGACACAATCTAATATCTCCATGTTGTAGGAAACTCATCTCACTGTATTTTAAGAGCCCAAGAGCCTCTTTAAATGTCAGTCACAATATCTTATCTCTACTTCCTAATAAGTTTATCTTTTTACTGTTTAGCTATATGTGTGAAATTTATATTGAGATTATACCATGTCATATATGTTTCCTTTCCGTTTAATGACAATTTTCATTGTCATAGGGGGGAGTGTTGTGGTAAATACAAATATCCTTACAATATTTAGTATATATATTTATATATACCCTTTAGATTGTTAGTCTGCGAGTTTCAATCCTGCAAGGTGCTTTAGGGAAAGCGCTATGGAGACCGGATTCCAATCTCAAAGACAGGGCCATCCACTCTTTGCAATCTGTGAATCTTGAACTTGTCATTGCCTGTAACTTATGTATAGCGCTACGGAATATGTTGGCGCGTTACAAATAAACGATAATAATAATAATAATAATAATATATATCACTTGTGAATTTTAGCCTTAAACAGTAATTTTTCATTGGAAGGCCTAAGTTATGAAATAGTTAAGTCTACATGACCAATGATTTAGAAATTTCAATTACTGACAGAAAAAGCTCTCAGACATAATAAAATATGTATTTTCACTCATCCCCAACTAATAAGTGCTATTTACTGTACACAAGTGTATCATATAACGTAGATGTACGCTCAGATTTTATCAAAGTATGTGTTATATTCTTATTGGATATCATATGTAAAAAAATATAATTGGTTGTTAGTGGGTTGTACTATGTTGCTAGATGGGGGGAAAATGTATTATTTCATTGTCTTATGTAAACAAATATAAAAGGCTGTGTCTGGATATATTTCAGTAGTAGCAGTTCAGTGAGTGAGTAAGTGGCAGCCATTTTGGGTGTCCTTGCTACTAAGTCACATCTTTTCTAAATAAACTTACCAGTGAAAATGACCAGATGACTCTGTTTTTATTACCATGACTGGGGGTCGAAGTACAAAGTGGTGTGAGTATGAGTTATTTTCTACGACATAAATTGCAACGTGGTCACTCGCGAGCAAGCACGTAACACGCAAATGGAGCCCAAAGGCCAATGTGTGCTCGAGAGCACCCGCAAGGTACAATACGTGGCACTTGTAATGCAAATAACAACACTCTACTGTACATTTATTATAAGGGAAAGGTATGTTAGGTCTTAGAATTAATAGCACAACATTCTCAAGCCCGTAAATCATCCCCAAAAATACTTTATTTCATGTTTATATTTTGTGTTATATCGATCCGTGCAATCAATGTGTTACGACATATGCTGTAACTCGCATGTAATAGAATATCATATTTACAGCTTTATTAATATTGCAACATATCTGGAATGTGGGTCCGATCGCAAACTGTAATTGAAGCACGTAGGACTTTGAATTCTACCCTCCCCTTTTCAGTGATGTAACGCTAAAAATCTTGTTTTCCATTGGCTCCACCTGAACCTGTAATTACGTGCTTGCGTAATTTTTTGTATTAGAGCACACAACTCCAAAGGCCGAGAACTGGTTTACAAAACAGTGTCTCTTGCCCATTCTAATTTAATAGCGAAGCAAAACGGCCAAATTTCAAGCACGCAGGCCCTACATGCTACATGTTGGACTTACGAGGCTGGAAGTTAATATGGCCCATAATCGCCAGATTCTGGAAAGCTCACTCTATTAGAGCACCTTCAGTTAAAATTAACTATATCTTTATAAATGAAAGGATGACCCATCTCTTAATGGATTCATACCCTATATTTTTACAAATCTGGGAGCCATGGATATCATCGCTAGAGTGTATTTCGGTGATGCTTTGACTTTAAGGAACTTCTTTAAGCTCTTATTACAATCATGACGGGGAGATGGAGATGGGAGCAGACTAGACCGGGGAAAACAATACAGAGACAAAAACTGGATGTCTGGATGCTCATTCACTCAAAACCCTATTAGTGGGTTTAGTTAAAAGGTAGAACCTGGAGGTGACTGAGCCACTTCGGACCCCTCCCCCTTTTTTTCCCCCTCTTTCTCTCTATCCTTTTCTTATTTCCTATTTTTAATTTATCTTCTTTAATCTCCTTCCTTCTGTAATCGCTTATAGTAAGAGTTTAACTTTAGCCTTTATATGTGAAATCTGGAAAACTTAACAGTTATCCCGCTTCAACTGCTTTTTGACTTACATAAAATCTTTAAGGCATAAAAATCTTTTTAAATATAAGACACAATTGAGGCAAGCTGAAATTAATACTGGCTAGTTTGATGCTTTGCTTAATATAATTTAAAAAAAATACATCACAAAAAAGAGACAATGTTAAAAATTGACAACACTGTATTTTAAAAGACTAATAGAGAAATATGTTACCCAAACGTCCACACCCCATATGTTGAATCTCTGTTATTTATGGATCTTTATTTCTCAATGTTGTAAAATCTCTTTATATTTGTTTTTAATAAAGAACATCGGGGGGGGGGGGGACGGGGGGGGGCATGGTCATATAAGTGGGCCAGTATTTACACATAAAGCATAATTGCACTAGTGAAATTGAATTTAAACATGAGGCTGATGAACTTCATAAGAGATGCATGTCCAAAGGTTACCCAGATAGATGTTTAAAACTGTCATATAAAATAACTGAATGAAAACTACATTTAAAAAGCAATGAAAAAAAATATTATACTCTGTATATGTATATACATATAGCAGAAATTGAAGAGAAGTAATAGATGTATTAAATAAACATTGGGCCTTGATCTGTACTGATGATGATTTGAAGGATGTAATATCAGATAAAGTCTCTATTACTTACAGAAGCAAATGGAACTTGGCAGATTTGACTCCCCATAGCCTATATAACTCCATGAAGAGCTCTGATATGTGGTTGAGACCTCTTAAAGGAAAATATCAGTGTGAAAGATGTAAGGCATGCTAATTTGTACATCCTTATAAAAAAGTTTGTGCATCCTACTAAACTAAACTAAAAAGTTATATATTTGTGGTTCCAATGCAGTTATTTATGTGATGGAATAGAAATGTGAAAAGATCTATGTAGGGAAAACTTCCCTTTAGCTAAGAAGAAGGATCTTGGCACATGTGTATACAATTAAAAAATAATGAGATATTCCAGGAGCCAGACATATAAAGATCTTTCACCATATTGACTTACATTTTTTTCAATACAGTGTTCTGGACAATGTTAGATTGGCCCACTTGGGGGCGATCTATGTCGTCTACTTTTACAAAGACAGCAAGTGGATTTTTAATCTGAATGTACAAAGCCCTATGGGGGTAAATGAAGGCTTCTCATATGGAGTCTTTATAGGCTAACCATTTATTAATTCTTTATTCAGTTTTTTTGTGGAATTGTATAGCTTGTTTTCTTGCTAGTTACATTTTGAATATCTTAGGTACTAATAATGCGTTTTTGAGATATCCTTCAGCTATCAGCTGACTATAGATCTTGTACAAGCATCTTACAAGATCGAGTTTTCAATCTTGTAAGGTGCATGTACATAAGATTTTCAGCTCAAAGACATAACCTTTTACTTTTTTGCATGTGTTAATATTGTGGTTTTCGTTGTGTACTTTACCCCTGTATGTAATATTGTGTACTTTCCCATGTATAGCACAACACAATATGTTGGTGTGTTACAAAGGAAAGGATAATAATAAAGCATAATAATAACACACAATTAAACAGTGACCAACACAGCATACATACAAGTAATTATTGCCCAGTGTAGCACACACAAAAGCAGACACTGTCACAAATAAACAAAGGCTTGCCTACACACCGGTAAGCACTGACCAAAACATCACAAAAAAATAGCACTTATAATAAGTAAACAGTTGCTACTATACACAACCAATTCATCACCAGCACCTCACTCATCAGCAATCACTGACCACAATCACACATAAACCTGCACTGATCACAACTTACAAATAAGCAACACTATCAACATGTATATGCTAGACAACACCAACCAACACAGACCAGCACAGCACTGTCATGACTCCCTGAACTTCGAAACTATTTTTGGTTGATAACCGGCTATGGCTGGACACTAGCCTATGCATCTAACAGACCCAATTGCTATGATAATGGTTAATAAGACTTGCCTAAATGGACTATGTGTTGTTGTATAATGTTGTGCCCCAGGCTCTGGTTGTGTGCCCTGGGCCTTCTATAAATTATCCACAAATTAAAAGATACTTGACCATAGCCATTGTTTGTGACCATCCATTCATTCTAATAGGATCCTGACCAGAACTCAATGTATTCTAATAGGATCCTGACTAGGAATTACATTCTTATGGAAGTCCTGGTCAGGCCCAAAAAGTGAGTACACCCGGACCCATTACAAACCCTGTAGCCAACTCCTCTCACACTCAATAAAGATATTTCATCCTAGGGAAGGTCGGTTAGGGAACAGGTAATCCTAATCGCATGGTCGCCTGATATCACCTGTCTCTACCACTCTGTTCTCCGAGCTCAAGAGGCACCCCAAGTCTGTTAACCAGACCCACTATCGTCTGCTAAATTCCTTGCAGAGAGTAATCGCCAGCCCCGGTAATGTTCATATTGTATACCCCAGGTTCCAAGTTCCTCATGTGGGTTAAATACCCAGACCCATCACCCAGACAAAATGTCTCCATCAGTTACACTATCTAACTACTTCCTGTTGTGCCCAGATCCTGCCAGAAATAGCTGATAAACAAGACCCTAAATTTCTTGGCACCTAGGGGGAAGAGGAGACATTATGGCACCAAGTTCATGGAGACAGCCCTGGCCCACTTGAGTTCTTTCAAAGGGGGATAAGGTATAAAATGTAAGGGGCTAGTGGGGATAGGTGAATTAACTGAACAAATATGTAACATGAAAAATAAAGTTTATGCTCTGCTTGGAATATATATGCATGGTATGTTTCATTTAGAGGGAATGCATTTATTATTATTATTATTATTTTTATCCGAAATTATTTTTTTAAACTTATTGTGGTACCTGGCAATTTGTCCTGTAACTCTGCAACTTTGGTAGAAGAATCAGCAACTTGTCCTAGCCTTCGGTGACAAGCAGATACACAAACAACATTGATCACCAGAAACACAAGCAAATACACTAACACTGACCAGCACAAACAGAGGTGAGCACAGCACGTATACCAGCACTAACCAACAAGGGCCACACACAAAGTGACCAACAAATTCAACACATAAACATCAAATCATGTCGCTCACACCAACCAACAATAACCAGCACAGAAAACACACAAAGGTTAAGATTACAAGTAAATACAGTCTATCTTAGGTCCTTTCAATTGTATATTGATCATGTTTAATTTTATCTTAAATGGACTCTGACACCCCAAAATGAAGTTGTTTGATAAATAATTTTTGAGATATTAAACATTATTTGTATTGTTATTATACGAAATAGTGTCTCCTGAATAATAATTAGCTGTTTAAATATGCAAATTAGCAAAACATTGGTGTACTTGATTCTCTGGTCTCAAAAACAATGTACCCCAATGTTATCATCCCTTCCCCCACACTTATCAAAGTCTCTGAGCAACAAATTAGCAAATTAAGCTGCAGAAACAGTGCAGGAAATCCCAAGAATGATTTATGGTTGAGAAAAAGGCAAGTACATCGTTGACAGTTTTAATGTTTTTTAAAGTGAAACCATCTTGTTGTTGGAGTCCCTCTATTCTGGATTTTCTAATGTTTTTATTTACATTTAAAGTAAAAAAAATATATAAACATATATATAATGCATTAGGTACTAAACTAAAGCAGCACAATATACACTGCTGGATTTAATAGATCAAAAAAGAGTATTTTACAAGAGGACTTCCCTCATGTCATGGCTTGCTGTATGTAAGAGGTTATAAACGGCACACCCTTTTAACAGCCCCCTCCTTTCACTGTTAAAGAAGAATTATTTACTTAATGTCTTGCAACTGCACAGATATATTTAACACACCCATATTTTTTTATTTAATTACCGAATTCTGTAAATAACAGGCAGTTGATAATTTGGAGTAAAGACTTAAATTTGATTGATTTTGTTATAATGTTTCAGGTTTATGCCAGCTAAAAATGGCTGTTTTTGTGTTTTTCCATATGGCTGGTTCAATCATTGTGGTGGAACTCAAACAATGAACTAATTGTATAATGATCCTGTAGCTGTACAAGGATACTTTACTGTATAATAATGCTATAGAGCTGTACAATGATACTGTAGAGTAGTATGATAATACTGTAGAGTTGTATGATAATGCTGCAGAGCTATATAATAATACTATCGACTTGCCCGTCAAAAATGACGGCAATAAAATGTGAATGCTGGCAATGCTGTTTGCCACCCAAAGTGAGCACCTTGGGCGCTCATCGCGAGCCTTTCCCCCTGTCTACTTCCTCCTTTGTGTCTCCTTCCCCCCTCCTCTCCCGCCCTTGTGTCTCCTTCCCCTCTCCTCTCCCTCCCCTGTGTCTTCTTCCCTCCCCCCCTTTCCTCTTATCATCCTCATCTGTCCTCATCCCTTCCCCCTTATCATCCTCCTCCTCCCTCATCCTCCTCCTCTCTCCTCATTCCTTTCCCGCTGTCCAATTGCCCCTCTCTCCCCTCACTTACCTTCATTAGCTGCTCCTTCTGCTCTCCATCGCTTCTTTGTCCCAGATGTGTCTGGACCCGGCATATGCTAATGATGTGACGTGCATGTGATGTCACTTCATTTGCATATGCCGGATCCCAACACAGCCGGAAGACGGGATGGAGAGCAGAAGGAGCAGCTGATGAAGGCAAGTGAGGAGAGAGGGGGGTAATTGGAGAGGGGAAAAGGATGAGGAGGGAGGAGGAGGATGAGGGGAAGGAGGGAGGAGACACTGGGAGTGATGCGCCTCTCCAACTGCTGCGGGCATCGTGGTTACGAGCCCCAAACGTCTCGCTTCGCAGTTGCGGCCCGTACTGCCTGTCCTGCGGGACGTAGGGATGGCGCTCATTGCCTGGCCGCAACCGGGAGGCCCATGCTATGCATGGGTTCATGGTTTATGGATTTGGTTTCAGCCATGTAATTGTGGGCTTGTTCAATTAACTTGCTCTGTAACTGTTGGAATTTAATAGTGCCCTAACTGTCCACGCAGGACGCCCTCCTGGAGAAAGGGTAAGAATTGCAATGTTAATCTACAACAGCCCTGGGTCTACAATGGTCCAGCAGTCCCAAAAGTCCAATAGTCTCCCCGGGCCTCACAACCATGCTATACAACTGGCTCAGATGCAGGCCATGTACCTCTCCAATGAACAAAATCTTGGGTGGGCCTAGAATAGAACACGCTCTTACTCTACTATAGAGATTTATATTCAGAATAAACCCTTAATACATTTCCCATTTTGAAATCTAGATATCCTTCAAGCACACGTAACTTCCAGTTCAGAAAATTATGAACATGGCACAATAATCTCTGAGAGGATCCTCCCAAATTTCCATTTGAAAAATAAAGGTATGCTTGATAGACATCTAAAAGTTATTATTTGTAATATATTACTTGTTGTTGTTCAGTCATGTCTGACTCTACATGACACAATGGACTGCAGCATACAAGGCACATCTGGGTATGCTAATCCACAAGGTGAAGATACTTAAATGGGTTGCCAGTTCCTTCTTCCGTGGACCGCGATTTGTCTGACCTCTTACAACCAGTGGGGGAGCTAGTGAATGGGGGGCCCCAGTGCAAAAAATAAATATGGGCCCCAGGAGGTGGGGGGCCCAATTTTTCTTTGCGCTGGGGCCCCCACATCAACTCACTCAGTACACCCAGGCCCTCCCAACTAGGACCTACCAGAACAAAGTGGAAGTTCTCAGAACATAAGTGGAATAATATGTACATAAATAAATAAGCAAAGGGTTGTTATAAATGGAACATACTGGATAAGACTAATGTGGTAATTGGGGTTTCTCAGGGTTCAGTATTAGGCTCCCTCCTTTTTAACATATTTATTCATGAGTTGGAAGTGGGACTAGAGTGTGGTGTCTCCATTTTTGCTGATGACACTAAGCTGTGCAAGGTAATTAAATCAGAAAATAATGTACTTTCCCTCCAAAGGAATTTGCATAAATTAGAGGAATGGGCAACTTAATGGTAGATGAGATTTAATACAAAAAAAATAAAGTTATGTATCTGGGAAGGAAAACTAGCCATGCAATTTATGAATGCCAACATGTACTGTGACATACTGAAGCAGAGCATGATCCCCTCCTTTCCAAGACTGGGCCACGGGGCAGTATTCCAACATGATAACGACCCCAAACATACCTCCAAGACGATGACTGCCTTGCTAAAGAAGCTGAAGGTAAAGTTAATGGACTGGCCAAAGATGTCTCAGACCTAAACCCTATTGAGCATCTGAGGGGTATCCTCAAACGGAAGGTGGGGGAGTGCAATGTCTACAACATCCACCACCTCTGTAGTAACATCATGGAGAAGTGGAAGAGGACTCCAGTGGCAACCTGAGAAGCTCTGGTGAACTCCATGCCCATGAAGGTTAAGGCAGTGCTGGAAAATAATGGTGGCCACACAAAATATTGACACTTTGGGCCCAATTTGGACATTTCCACTTAGGGGTGTACTCACTTTTGTTGCCAGCGGTTTAGACATTAATGGCTGTGTGTTGAGTTATTTTGAGGGGACAGCAAATTTACATTGTTATACAGGCTGTACACTTACTACTTTACTTTGTCACAGAGTGAAAAGATATAATAAAATATTTACAAAAATGTGAGGGGTGTACTCACTTTTGTGAGATACTGTAAATATATGGATATAAAAAGTCTACACACCCCTGTTAAAATGTCAGGTTTATGTGCTGTAAAAAAATTAGACAAAGATAAATCATTTCAGAATTTTTTCCACCTTTAATGTGACCTATAAACTGTACAACTCAGTTGAAAAACAAACTGAAATCTTTTAGGTAGAGGGAAGAAAAAATATAAAAATAAAATAATATGGTTGGATAAGTATGCACACCCTTAAACTAATACTTTGTTGAAGCACCTTTTGATTTTATTACAGCACTCAATCTTTTTGGGTATGAGTCTATCAGCATGGCACATTTTGACTTGGCAAGATTTGCCCACTCTTCTTTGCAAAAACACTCCAAATCTGTCAGATTGCGAGGGCATCTCCTGTGCACAGCCCTCTTCAGATCACCCCACAGATTTTCAATAGGATTCAGGTCTGGGCTTTGGCTGGGCCATTCCAAAACTTTAATCTTCTTCTGGTGAAGCCATTCCTTTGTTGATTTGGATGTATGCTTTGGGTCGTTGTCATGCTAAAATATTAAGTTCCTCTTCATGTTCAGCTTTCTAGCAGAAGCCTGAAGGTTTTGTGCCAATATTCACTGGTATTTGGAACTGTTCATAATTCCCTCTATCTTAACTAAGGCCCCAGTTCCAGCTGAAGAAAAACAGCCCCAAAGCATGATGCTGCCACCACCATGCTTCACTGTGGGTATGGTGTTCTTTTGGTGATGTGCAGTGTTGTTTTTGCGCCAAACATATCTTTTGGAATTATGGCCAAAAAGTTCAACCTTGGTTTCATCAGACCATAACACCTTTTCCCACATGCTTTTGGGAGACTTCAGATGTGTTTTTGCAAAATGTAGCCTGGCTTGGATGTTTTTCTTCGTAAGAAAAGGCTTTCGTCTTGCCACTCTACCCCATAGCCCAGACATATGAAGAATACGGGAGATTGTTGTCACATGTACCACACAGCCAGTACTTGCCAGATATTCCTGCAGCTCCTTTAATGTTGCTGTAGGCCTCTTGGTAGTCTCCCAGACCAGTTTTCTTCTCGTCTTTTCATCAATTTTGGAGGGAGCTCCAGTTCTTAGTAATGTCACTGTTGTGCCATATTTTCTCCACTTGATGATGACTGTCTTCACTGTGTTCCATGGTATATCTAATACTTTGGAAATTCTTTTGTACCCTTCCCCTGACTGATACCTTTAAACAATGAGATCCCTCTGATGCTTTGGAAGCTCTCTGTGGACCATGGCTTTTGCTGTGGGATACGATTAAGAAAATTTCAGGAAACTAGAGTAGCTGAACTTTATTTGGGGTTAATCAGAGGCACTTTAAATGATGGCAGGTGTATGCTGACTCCTATTTAACACAATTTGGAATGTGATTGCTTAATTCTGAACACAGCTACATCCCCAGTTATAAGAGGGTGTGCAGACTTATGCAACCACATAATTTTTTTTTTTTTTTTCTTCCATCTAAAAGATTTCAGTTTGTTTTTCAATTGAGTTGTACAGTTTATAGGTCCCATTAAAGGTGGAAACAGTTCTGAAATTATTTCTTTTTGTCTCATTTTTTTTACAGCACAGAAACCTGACATTTTAACAGGGGTGTGTAGACTTTTTATATCCACTGTATATATATATATATATATATATATATATAAATATATATATGTATATATATGTATATATATATATATATATATATATATATATACTCACACATATATAACAAGCATCCAAATACCCCCTACCTGCCTCTATGAAGCTCTGAGCAGTGTTTCCTGAAAATCGTGCATGAGCGATCGCAAGCGTATTTTGGGCCAGTCCATTGCTTGTGTGTGTGTGTGTGGAGGGGGGGAGAGAGCAGTTGAGGGGGAGCAATGGAGCCAAGTGTAGCCCAGGGGATGCCTACTTTGGGGGGTCTGGGTGAGGGGCAGCAACCTAAAACAAATTACTTAGAGGGGGGTTAATTACTTAGAGGGGGTTAACTATTTAGAGGGCGGTTAATTACTTAGAGGGGGACTAATTGAGATTTATCGGTTTATTGGGATGAATAATAGTGTAGTGTAGGGTAGTGCTTAGACTTAGTGTCATGAGGGTCCTGGAGGACCTTCATGCAACTTATAGTGTTAATGTCAGGGTTAATTATTGTCCCATAAGGGTCTATATAGACCCTTATGGGACTGATGGGGTAAATTTTAGGCAGAAGTTATTTTCAATTGTAAAGGACCCGCGGGAAATTAGAATTTGGGATGGAAGGAGGTGGTGGGCCGAGGAGAGTATTTAAAAGTGGCGAACAGATGCTTGGGGTTAGAGGACAGAGTTGATATTAGTGATGTGAAGTGGTGATGTTTGGCAAGGTTGAGGGCAGAGGAATAGGAGCGTAAAGTAATGTGTAGTCGAAGAAATCTGCTGAAGTGATTGATTTCCTCCATAGTCGTTCAGCAGTGCGGGAGCACCTCTGGATGTATCGTCTTTGTGTAGTGTGCCATGGTTGTGGATAAGAGTGAGGGTGTCTGCGTGTGGATATGGGGGCCAGAGTGTCAAGGGTGGAAGAGAGAGTAGCGTTGTAGTTTGAGGTGGCAGTGTCAGGGCAGTTGAGGTTAGTGAGGGGGCTGAGAAGGGGTTGGATAATAGTGGAGAGCTGTGCAGGGTCAAGTGCTAGCAGGTTTCTGTTCCTGATGGTAGCAGGGGTTGAAGAAGGGTGGTGAGAGGAAGATGTGGTGAGGTTGAAGGTAAGGAGGTGATGGTCAGATAGAGGGAGTGAATGGATGACTGGGTAGGAAGTTGTGCTGAGATTGGCGAAGATAAGGTCAAGAGAATGTCCAACAAGATGTGTTGAAGAATCTATTAGTTCTGAGAGGCCAAGGGAAAAGGTGAGTGCAAGCAGTTTGGCTGCTGGGGAGGTGGGAGTGTCAACAGCAATATTAAAATCTCCAAGTAACAGTGAAGGAACATTGGAGGAGAGAAAGTGAGGGAGCCAGTCAGAAATGTGATCAAGAAATTGAGAGGGAGTACCCAGGGGTGATAGATCACAGCTACACGTAGAGAGACAGGTGAGAAGAGGTGGATAGTATGAACTTCAAAGGATGAGAATTGGAGGGATGGGACAGGGGGTATGAGGTAAAATGTACAGCGAGTGGAAAGCAATACACCCACACCACCACCTTATTTGTTCTAGGGTCTATATGTGTGGCTGAGGTGAAAATAACCATGAGAGAGTGCTGCAGGGGAGACAGTGTCTGAGGAACAGAGCCAGTAGATTGAGGGAGTTGGAAATGAATAGGTCATGAGTGAATGTGAGTTTATTGCAGATAGACCGTGCGTTCCAGAAGGCGCAGGAGAGGAGTTAACATGGATTTATGACAGATAGGTGATGTCAAACAAATCAAATTAGTTTCTATGAGGAGGTTAGTAGGAACTTGGTTTAAGGCAACTCAGCGGATGCAGTATTTTTGGATTTTGTAAAGGCTTTTGATACATTGCTACATGGGAGGATATTGTACAAACTAAGGGATACAGGAATTACAGTACATAGATGAAGAGCTAGCTAAAAGACAGGAAACAAAGGGTTGTTGTAAATGGAACATACTCTGGTTGGACTAATGTGGTAAGTGGGGTTCTTCATGGTTCAGTATTGGGTCCTCTCCTTTTTAACATATTTATTATTGCCTTAAAAGTAGGACTGGAAAGTATTGTCTCCTTTTTTGCTGATGACACCAAGTTGTGCAAGGTAATACAATCACAAAATTATATACTTTCCCTCCAAATGGATTTGCATAAATTAGAGAAATGGGCATATAAATGGCAGATGAGGTTTAATACGAATAAATGTAAAGTTATGCATTTGGGAAGGAAAAATATTCCTTCAATTTATAATCTTAATGGAGTAAATCTGGGGTATCAGATATTGAAAGGGATTTTGGAGCTTGTGGACAACCAGCTAGGTGCTCAAAGCCAAGCAGCATCTGCAAAGGCAAATAAAATATTAGCATGTATTAAGAAGGGTATAGAAGCAAGGGAAGCAAATATAATTCTGCCACTATACAAATCCCTAGTCCACCCTCATTTGAAATATGGAGTACAATTTTGGGCACCACTTCATAAAAAGGACATTTTAGAACTGGAAAAGTATAGAGAAGGGCAACAAAACTAATAAGAGGAATGGAGGGGCTAAGTTATGAAGAAAGACTAACCAAATTATACTTATTTTCTCTAGAAAAAAGGCGTCTAAGTGGGGATATGATTACCCTATATAAATATATCCAGGGCCAATATAAGGCTTTGTTAAGTGAGCTCTTTGTGCCAAAAGGTTTTCAACTGACAAGAGGACATCCTTTGAGGTTAGAAGTAAAAAAATTCCACCTTAAGGAAAGAAAAGGGTTCTTCACAGTAAGGGTGGTAAAACTGTGGAATTCTCTACCAAAGGAGTTGGTGACAGCGGATTAGAAAGATAACTTTAAAAAGGGATTGGAAATGTTTTTTAAATAAAAAGAGCATTCAGGGTTATCTTGGTTAATCAGAGAAGGAGTATTGATCCCGCGAGGAGTCTGATCGCCAGTATCTCGGGTCAGAAAGGAATTTTATTTTTGTTCCCATTTTGAGACAATTGGCACGATTCACTTGGGATTTTTTTTATGTTTGCCTTCCTCTGGATCAATAAAAAATTAATCTACATATTGCAGATCAGAGGATATCTAAAAAGGTTGAACTTGATGGACTAAAAGTATACTGTTTCAACCTAAATTACTATGTAACTATGTAACTAGCTCTCACCTTAATAATTACTAAGTGTATATTTTACTAATTGGTATTGACCAACCAAAAAATAAGGCAAAGATTTAATACCTAAAATATAACCTTTATTTATGTACAATAAAAGTACAAGAATGATGTTCCTTCTACTAAAATGATGTTGCATAAAATATAGTTAAAACCACTGTAGCAGTCCAGAATTAGGTTATTAGATTGACATAATATTTATTGTTTCAATAACTACAATAGAAGCTCCTATATAATCCTCTCTAATGAAGTTCATAATTTCCAAATATGTCAAAAACTGAATATTTGAGTTACACTGATCAACCCAAGGGGATACCATTAAGGGAAAAAATATGGTTAGCCATGTCTTAGTATCTTTAAATATCAAAACTTTGATAGGTATGTATTGTACTCATATGTCCACAAGGATATTACTCATATTCAAGTATCTCAGACCTTTTGGTTAATTTTGTCTCAAGTGTCTTTATTTTACAAGACTTTCACACTAATATAACTTTCAATACTATTATGTCCTTCAACTTAATAAGAGAATGGGCAATAGGTTACTGTGTATCATCAATTGAATTGCTCTTATAGAAATGCTCTTCACATTGTGATTGAGATCTTAATTTCAAGAGATCTATTTTCTATACGTAAACAGTTACCATAATTGTTCTTTTCCATCTAACATTTTATATTTCACTAGCGACTTGCCCGTCAAAAAATGACAGTCAATAAAATTTGAAGCCATGGAAATGCTGTTTGAGACATAATTGGAACCGTTTTGTACTGTGAGGGTGCTCATTGCGAGCCTCTCATGTCGTGTCCTCTGAGAGAGATATATATTTCTATGTATAAGTAGTTAAGTAATAATGAATTATTTATGCAATAAATTAATATACTTTAATTATTTATAATTGATATATGCAGTGAGCAATAGGCTGAAGAGCTAACAATCTGTGTGTATTTTCCGTCTGCATAGAATATACATTGTGAGTGTTAGTGCCCTGCTTATAAAGTGTAATGAATGTTCCAAGTGTGCATTATAAATAGGCTGCGTGCGCGAGGTAAAGCCGTTGGTTTATTGTGTAAAGCGGGATTGTATAGTCGTAATGTTATTAATGTGGTACGAGTCTTGTGAGCATTTTCCTGCTTTTCTAATAGTGTATGTTGTAGGTCATAGTGTGATGTGTAAAGTGCTATGGGGTTTTCAGTGTTTTGCGTGGTGCGGGGTCATGTAGCCTCGTTTTCATTTTTTTACGGTGCCCATTTTTTTCCCTGCTTAGGCGATTTTCATGTGGTGAAAATCGTCAAATCTTATAGTTTTTCCCGTCTCATTTTTTTTTTTAAGTCCCGCTATAATTTCCTGTCCCCTAGAGCTGCGTGTTTTATTGGATTAAAAGAGTTCAAGTATAAGCATAAGGGGAAGCGGTCTGACCTCAAGAACTGGAGGCCTGTCTCTCTCCTGAATGTGGACTGCAAGATCCTTGCTAAGATTCATTCATTAGAGATAGCGTACCGTTAGCAACAACCCGCATGCTCACAACTATATATGTGATATATATATATACATATATAAAAATGTACATATACATATAACATAATCGCGAGGCGAACGAGTGGTGCAGTCGTACTGCGAGCCTCGCAAAGCGAGGCGAGCCGGCGGCGCAGTACTTAGGCTGCGATGAACGCCAAAGGAGGTCATTGCAGCCAGTGGCACATTAATTGCAGAAACAGCATGAAAATGAGGCTAAACAACGGCAGGCTCGCAAAACGTACAAAATACATGACGCTGAAGACAGTAACACCTACACGAATAACGTCAGGCACGCAGGACTTTTAAAATAAAACCAACGGCAGTCAGCGAACGCCATGCAAACAATCAGCAGATACTCAGGGAAGGGACAGGGGGAAGATGGTGGAAAGAGACACATGGCATTCCTAAGCACAAAACTTGCAGGTTAAGAAAACCTGCAATGAGCGGCCTGTACAGTAGGCGGGAAAAAAGGCTTGCAATAAGCGCCAAAGGCACTCATTGCGAGCCACGTGGGGCTTACGATGAGCGCCGAAGGTGATCATTTTTGATGGGCAATTTCCTAATATATATATATATATATATATATATATATATGTTTATATATATATATATATATATATATATATATATATATATATAAAACGTGCGCATTTACATATACAACTATATATATTATAGTACTGTAAATACGTTCTTACCTGTTGCACTCCACTTCCTGGGGTGAGAAGGGTCCACTGCTGGCCAGAGGCCGAGGGGGTCACAGAGGTCCAAGGAGGCTGCAGGAGCCAGCAAGGGCCGAGCAAGGCCACAAGGGGCTGCAGCGGCCACCAGGTGCTGAGGGAGGCCGCAGAGGTCCACAAAGGAGCCACAAGTGGTCAGCGGATGCGATAAGGGTCCCTGAGTGACACAGGGCCTGCGGCAGACACAGTGGGGGACCACAGTGGGCCATAAGGGGCTGAATGAGTCCCACGGGGCCATAAGGGGCTGTGGGGGCCACAGGGCCTGTAGGGAGCACAGGGGGGCCCTGGTGAGCCAAAGGGGCTGCAGGGGAGCCACAGTGAGCCATAAGGGGCTGCAGGGGACCCACAGGATGTCTGCAAGGGCCACAAGGGGCTGTGGGGGCTACAGGGCCTGATGGGGGCCCCAGGGGGGGTTCAGTAAACCTTAAGGGGTTGCATGGGAAATATGGGGGGGCCATAAAGAGCCACAGGGGGGGCTGTTGGGGGCCACAGTGGGCCATAAGGGGCTGCAGGGGAACCATGGGAGGTCAGACGCGGACCATAAGAGCCGTGGGAATCACTCGGCCAGGAGGGGGCACAGGGGCCCCTGGAGCCTGAGGGGGGCCTCAGTGGGCCGGAAGTGGCCACAGGGGCCCCATGGGAGGTCCATGCGGGCAAGAGGGAGCCACAGGGCACCCGCGGGGGCCACAGAGGTCCAAGGGACCACAATGGATCCATGGGGCCACAGGGTCCTGCAGGGGGCCACAGATGTTCCACGGGGGCCACAGGGAAACCACGGGGGGCACAGGAGATCTGCTGGGGCCGCATGAGATCCGCGGGGGGCACAAAAGACCCATGGGGCCACAGGGGACCCGCAGGAAGGCAGCGGGGGCCCCTCAGATGCCAGGGGCCTTGCACAGTCTGCACCGGCAGTAGCTCCACCTCTGCCTCCATTACATCCAAGACCGCCGTGCACGTGCGGCCCTGGTCTGCCTAGATCAGGAAAAGACCTTTGATCAAGTGTCTTACTCCTTCATGGGCAAGGTGCTGGAGATTTGATCTAGGGGAGGTTTCTGTTCGTATGACAGCCTCATGTACAAGGTTATCGTCAGCAGGATCAACTAAAATAGTTGTCAATCTGCGAGTTGTCGTCACGCTTGCGGGGCTCGCATTTGCGGGGGTGGAGATGAGCGCCACAGGCGCTCATCAAGAGGCCCACGGGACTTAGCTGCAATGAGCGCCAAAGGTTCTCATGGCAGGGGTAGAGATGAGAGGCTGCAAAGAGTGCCCTGCAGTGTGGCTGCTGCCTCTGAGGAGGAGCGCGGCAGGGAGGGCCCAGAGGACCCGCTGTGTACTTCTGGGTTCCGCTGTGTGAGGAGCGGGGGGCACCGGACCTGCCAGTGCACATCATGCCAGCCTGTGTGCAAAGACCTCCTCCCCTGCTCGCTGTGTTCTGTACTCCTGTGCCCCGCCTCCCACCATCTGTGAGTCTGATCAGACCGCCCTGCGGTGCAGCTACTGCCTGTTGTGTGCTGCCTCTGAGGAGGAGCACTGCGGGGAGGGCCCGGGGGATACGCTGTATGCCTCTGGGCACCGGACCTGCCAGTGCACATCATGCCAGCCAGTGTGCGGGAGCGATGAGAATACATACAGCAACTCCCCCCTGATGCTCCCTCTGTCCGTCCCCCCCCGGCTGCAATGAGTGCCGTAGGCTAGGTTAGGGAGAGAGGGGGCAAAGAGAGACAGGGGAGGGGGAGTGGGGAAAAAGAGAGACAGGGGAGGGAGAGAGGGGGTATAGAGAGACTGGGGAGGGAGAGAGGGGAAGAAGAGAGGGGCAAAGGGAGGCTCTGGAGTCTATTGGGCTGTTTTCTTTCACCTCTTCTCTTTGTTGTATAGAGCTCTTTGCTGAGTCCCAGTGGGGCAGCTCTCTCCCCTACATCGGGACCACCCTATGGTTCTACAAGGGTGTGGGACAGTTTGTTAGCGAGCACCAGCTTCCTAAGCCTTACCTTTTGATCCCAAAGGTCATCTTTTGAGAAGGACATTATGGAGTCAGTTCCTGGTCTCCCAGCCAAAACTGCTGAACTTGTTTGGCACAATGTTTCATCAAAAAGACTGACCAACAGGCACAAGGATACTGCATGGTGTTTTGGCAGAGCCCTTTTGCCCAGGCCTTGTTGGACAGCCTGGAGGGTAAACTTAAAGGGATATGTAAGTTTCCTGGATTATGAATGCATCTTATAGAAGAGAATTAATACTATATGAAAAAAAAAGTTTGCATGAAAAAATACCAAAATAAACATTTAAACACTTACCTTGAAGTTAGCAAAATATATTGTAATTTCTTTGTTTTGGCCAATCCAGTTAGATGAAAGACAGCCTCATGTACAAGGTTATCGTCAGCAGGATCAACTAAAATAGTTGTCAATCTGCGAGTTGTCGTCACGCTTGCGGGGCTCGCATTTGCGGGGGTGGAGATGAGCGCCACAGGCGCTCATCAAGAGGCCCACGGGACTTAGCTGCAATGAGCGCCAAAGTTTCTCATGGCAGGGGTAGAGATGAGAGGCCTTAAAGAGTGCCCTGCAGTGTGGCTGCTGCCTCTGAGGAGGAGCGCGGCAGGGAGGGCCCAGAGGACCCGCTCTGTACTTCTGGGCTCCGCTGTGTGAGGAGCGGGGGGCACCGGACCTGCCAGTGCACATCATGCCAGCCTGTGTGCAAAGACCTCCTCCCCTGCTCGCTGTGTTCTGTACTCCTGTGCCCCGCCTCCCACCATCTGTGAGTTTGATCAGACCGCCCTGCGGTGCGGCTACTGCCTGTTGTGTGCTGCCTCTGAGGAGGAGCACTGCGGGGAGGGCCCGGGGGATACGCTGTATGCCTCTGGGCACCGGACCTGCCAGTGCACATCATGCCAGCCAGTGTGCGGGAGCGATGAGAATACATACAGCAACTCCCCCCTGATGCTCCCTCTGTCCCCCCCCCCCCCCCCCCGGCTGCAATGAGTGCCGTAGGCTAGGTTAGGGAGAGAGGGGGCAAAGAGAGACAGGGGAGGGGGAGTGGGGAAAAAGAGAGACAGGGGAGGGAGAGAGGGGGTATAGAGAGACTGGGGAGGGAGAGAGGGGAAGGAGAGAGGGGCAAAGGGAGGCTCTGGAGTCTATTGGGCTGTTTTCTTTCACCTCTTCTCTTTGTTGTATAGAGCTCTTTGCTGAGTCCCAGTGGGGCAGCTCTCTCCCCTACATCGGGACCACCCTATGGTTCTACAAGGGTGTGGGACAGTTTGTTAGCGAGCACCAGCTCCCTAAGCCTTACCTTTTGATCCCAAAGGTCATCTTTTGAGAAGGACATTATGGAGTCAGTTCCTGGTCTCCCAGCCAAAACTGCTGAACTTGTTTGGCACAATGTTTCATCAAAAAGACTGACCAACAGGCACAAGGATACTTCATGGTGTTTTGGCAGAGCCCTTTTGCCCAGGCCTTGTTGGACAGCCTGGAGGGTGAACTTAAAGGGATATGTAAGTTTCCTGGATTATGAATGCATCTTATAGAAGAGAATTAATACTATATGAAAAAAAAAGTTTGCATGAAAAAATACCAAAATAAACATTTAAACACTTACCTTGAAGTTAGCAAAATATATTGTAATTTCTTTGTTTTGGCCAATCCAGTTAGATGAAAGATTTGAGATATAGCACTATGTTAGTTGCTATGGCAACAGCACACAGCATAGACAGGATGCAGGGATGAGTCATATCCCAGCAGTGACTGGGAGGCTGACAACACTGCTCTACTTTTGGCTGAGCAACCAAGAGCAGGTAAATAGTGGGTTAATATTGCTCCCCGGATGCTGCATGCTGATTGGGTCGGGATCAGGATCTTGTGTAGACACGCCCTGGGGGTGTCAACGCAATTATTAGAGGGATTTTTAGATATTAATAATAAAAAATATGTATGAGATGTGCTGCATACACATAGGCTGCTTTTTGCCTATAGAGTGCAGAAATGTATTAATCCAGCTCACTTAGATATCCCTTTAAGGGCAGATTGTCAAGGTGGTATTTATCCTATTACTATCGACTTGCCAGTCAAAAAATGACGGCAATAAGATTGTAAGGCAGGTAATGTTGTTTGTGTGCGACATTAATTTTGTTGGTGTTCCAAGATCCTTCGGCGCTCATTGTGAGGCTCTTGGTTGTTTGTGTGCTATGAGCAGCGTTGTGTTTTTTTTTTGGTATGCCAATGAATAATTCATAAATTAAGAAATGAATATACTTTACCTTTTGTGAAGTAATATATGCAGGAAGCATTGTGTTGAAGAGCTGGCAATCTGTTTTCATGTTGCTGCAGCATCAGTGCTGTGGAGCTGCTGTGTAAGTGTCATGAATGTGTGCAGTGTGCAGTGTAAATAGTGTGCGTGCGCGAGCCAAATCCGTTACGGTAGCTATGTACTTCCGGATTGTGTAAGTTAGTGTTGTAAAATGGCGCCTAATGTGTGGTACGCCGCTGTGGCTGATTTTGCATACTTGTTTTCGGATCTTGTACGTCTTTTTCGGAAAATCCGTAGGTGATTGGTGGTGTTTTGCGTCTTTAGAGTCCTGTAGCCTCGTTTTCGTTTTTTTCGGCGGCTTTTTTTCTCTCGCTTAGGGGATTTTCGGGTGTCTAAACTTTATTTCGAGTGAAATTGAGGTGTAACTTCAGTTTTCGAGGTCCTGGGTGCCTCCCCTTGCTGTGGGTAAGCTTTTTATGTATTTGTTGTGTGTATTTATTGTGTTTTTAATGTTTTCATGTGAGCGGGTTTTGGGCGGTAAGGTCGTATTTTTGCAAAATCGTAATGGGTCGTAACGCCTCTTGTATTTGTTTGTCGTAAGTCCTTAAATTTTGCGAGGTCCTCAGTTGCTTGCAAGGAGCGCCGCGCTCCTTGCCAGCAACTGCGGCCCTCGCTTTGCGTTGGCTGCAGGCTCGCAGCGTTAGCAACATCCCACATGCTCACTATATATGTGACTCTGTACTTTATGAACTGTTTTCTGGTACACCCAGTGTTGGGATCATTCAATATGCTTGGCACCACATATGCTGTGCCAAGGATGCCCTTTGGTTTGCCAGAAACCGCCTGCTACTAAAGAGGATGACGGTGACCATTCAGGACTGTCACAGACTGGTTTTCAGCTTGCTAAGACATTATTCCATTCTTGACAGCCCTGAGGAGGAGGACTAAAACCTCCCTTGCCCCTGGCTAAAGTTCAGCCCCTTGACCCATCACCTTCACTGCCCCCTTCAGCCCACACTGCCCTATGCCCACCCAGCCCCTATCCCCACGTGTGTTTATTTCTGTGCAAATGTAATTATAATGGTTAATTCATGTATTGTGCTGTATTTTTACCCGTAATGCATGATGAGAATAAAGGATGATTTATGTATTGCACCATTTTTTTACAGTAATGCTTAAAATATGCTGTATGGATAACATTTAAGCTTTATAATGTGCCGTTGTGAAGCAGTACAATGTATGAATGTTATTTTTTTTAAATAAATGTTTTTCAATTAAACAAAAAAAGACTGTCTGTGATTAAGTCTCCTGTTTGTGCATAATCCATCCTGTGCTATGCTTAAAGCTGTGTAATACAGCCACCTCATGCCTGAAAGAAGCCATGTATAAAATGGATCTGGATTAAAGGAGTGAGAGTGCATTGTGGCCTCATTTGCATGTCGTTGCCCAGTTTCCCAGAGTGCAATGCAACAACTGTATTTCTGAGAAACTTGAGCAGGAAATAAGTTTATTAACTTATTTTTAGACATTCAAATGGAATCACAAATCTACTATTCATTTTCTGTACTATATATATATATATATATATATATATATATATATATATATATATACACTATTCATTTTCTGTACTACTGTACTCTGAACGGTAAAAGGCTTCTATCACCCTTCAGCCCACTTTAAGTTTAATGATTGTTGTAGAGAGCTATTCTCTACAAAAATCTATCACACAAACCAGGAACCAGCCCAACAGAGATTAGATCCATTAGGATCAAAATAGTGACTGTCTGTGGGTAGGTCTCCTAGTTTGTGTATAATCCATCCTGTGCTATTCTTAAAGCTGTGTAATACACCGAGCATATGCCTAAAAGGAGCCATGTGTAAAATGTGTTTTTGGATTAGAAGAGTGAGAGTGCATTGTGGGAAATTGAGCAGGAAATGAGTTTATTAACTTATTTTTTAGACATTCAAATGGAATCACAAATGTACTATTCATTTTCTGTATGGATTGAGCTTTAGGAAATGGAAAATGAGAGAAATGAGATGGCAATCGCATATAATAGTTGGTCACGTCGCTGTGTTGTCACGCTAGGCGAGCAGTTGAGGCTCGCAACTGCCTGAACCTTGCGAATCGAGCAGTTGTGGCCCGCAACTGCGAGCCTCACAAAGCGAGGCGAGCAGTTAAGGCACGCAACTGCGAGCCTTGCGTAGCAAGGTGAGCAGTTGAGGCACACGACTGCGAGGCTCGTGGGACTTAGGCTGCATTGAGCGCCGAAGAACTTAGGACCAAACCACAAAAAACTGCCAAATTCCGCAACTGAAATCGCGAGCCCCGTAGGACTTAGGACCGAAGCACGTAAAACGCCCGAACCACGCAACTGGAAAGACCACCAAAAAAACACAATAATGCCTCAAATTCACTTACACACTCACACACAGCAGGGGGGGGAGCCAGGGAGCCTGTGAGTGAGGTTGCAAGTGAATTTGAGGCATATTTGCTATTTTTTCATGATCGAAAATAGCATAAGCAAGAAAAAAAAAAGGCGGCCGAGAAAACATAACAGGATGAAAATGAGCCCGAAGGCAGTAACACTTAACGCAAGGCAGCTACACTTACACCAAGACAGTAACACTTAACTCAAGGCAGTAACACTAATCACGAGGGGGGGGGGGGAGGACGCAAAGACCATCAAGGTGGTCAAGTGCGAGGCCTATAAAGTACACAGGGGGAGAGGCCTGCAATGAGCACCGAAGGTGCTCAGAGGGCCAAAATACTCACATTTTTGACGGGCAATTTCCTAGTGTGAAAGATAAATGTAGGAGCATAGGGAAAAGAGAAAAGGAACTGGAGGGAAGATAGAAGAACATGGTAACCCAAGAAGATTGATTTTATGAGTAAACTGGACAGTTTTTGATCAATAAAATACTGGAGAGAATGGTGAATATAATGAAGTCATGTACAGAATCAAAAATAAATGGAAAAAAATAAATAATAATCAGATGAAGAGAACAAACAACAGAGTATAGAAGTAGAGAATGAGGTAGGGAAAGTTTGTATGTTAGGTAGGGGACGCGGCTTATGAACTGGCCAAGGCAATAGAATCTAAACAGTTCTCCTGGATCAGTTGAATGAATAGTGAATTCATGAATAGTCAGTTACTAAACATTGACAAGTTGAGGTGGATGTGAACAGACAAGACATATGCAGTGCTACATGATACATACTGTACATGTATTTTTTAACATGCCACTGGAGCAATAAATATTTATGTATATATTCAGAGGAAAACAATTATATAACTGTGTTAGAGGCATCAGATGATTATTCACAACATATTAACAACACTAATTATACTGGAATGTATGTCTAACTGTATAGGTACAAGCTTGTTGGGTGGCAGTAATGGAATGTGGCTTTAAGACATACCTGAAGCATCATTATTTGGTATTAGTGTTGTCTTATCTAATGTACATTTATAAGAATGAAATCAAGCAAGTACTATACAGATTACAGGGAAACTCCCAGGGATTTTAGTAAGATTCTCTTTTCCTAACCACTATAGTCATTTATTTTATAATTCTAATAACCAGATTGAATGCAATAGGATAAGAGAATACGACCTTTATTTATCAACCATTATATGTAATTATGCTGCAATTGTGCAATCGTGTCTCTGCTGATCTGTTTCTATAGGTGGGAGGAAATGTCAAATGCAGAGCAACTTTTCAGCTGCTTTAGTGTCAGTTCTTTTGATTGGACTGATGGAAATATAATTAGTTTACTACCTACAGAGGCAGCAGCACAAATCAGGCAGCTGGGTGCCCCCAGCATATATATAATATTTAATATGTTAAAGATTGTATTCAAGTGGCTAACTGTCACAATCCAGGGGTGAGGGGACCAGGTGCACCCCAAAACCTTCCTGCTTAAAGCTTACAGGATCACGATTGGGACAGTGATGTCTTGGAAATCTCAGTGCCCAGCTTGTTTCTCCATGTATCAGGAACACATGATCAGGACACAGGAATAACATGTAGGTTCCTTTAAGATAGAAACTAGCAGGAGAAGTATCAGGATAACAGCAAGTGATTTAGATCAAGCCTTCCCTTGACAAATACATCATAATTATGTACAGCCAAACTGAACATAACTTTAATGGTCAGTTCATCTCTTTTTACATAATTTCCACATGCAAAACATAAGAACAATTGCTTTAACCAATCAGAATATACCGTATTTGACATAGCATAATCATCACTATATGGGACAAGATTTGCTTCAAGGATTTGGAGACTTCCTGTCTCCCCTACACCATAGGTGCCAGAGAGTCTTGTGATACTGACTTATCAACTCTTTCTAACCGGATTAATTAGCCAGTGTCCTACTTATCCTGTTTCCTCTGGCAGGATCGGTAACAACAGGGTTGATAAGATAATGTGAACAATAGCTCTGTCTGGGTTGGGGTCTTATGCAGTGAGTCTGCCATGGGAAATAACAAAATGGAAAACTATCAACATGTCAACCATCTTGAACAATGACAGAAGTTACATTTCTTCAATAAACCACAATAAACAGTAACAACCCAGAATGTCCCAATAAAGCGATACAGTTCTTACTGGACTTAGCCTTGTCTGGAAATGCTTTTGGCCGGGTAGATCTGGTAAAAGTGAGGTTTAAAGGGGTCCCAATAAAAGTCTGGTTGTGACAGTGACACTAGAAAATAATTTTTTCTTACTTTCAGCTAAGCACCTTAACATGATCTACTATACTGTCAGTCAACTATCCCATAGCTACATTCAAAAACATATGCCTCCATTTCTCTAACATGATCTCTTCGATGCACACATTGTTCTCTGTGCAATGAAATTTTACTATCATCATTGACCACAGTGTGCAGCCTCTTACTCAAACATTTATCAGCCCACACTTGATTGGGATTTGAGTTGTCTTATTCTGTAATATAAGAAATAAGAAGAAAGTAACAGAAAATCAAGTACATCAGCAACAAAAACACTTAACTAAAATAGTAACACAAGTAAAACTTAAAGGACCATTGTATTGCATTTACTAGCAAAGCACATATGTTTCCTTGCTGGGCCTTGGTTAAAACAGGGTGCGGAGCGAATGATATAGCAGGGCATCAGCCTAGCCTGCTTCCAAGCTCCATGATAGTCTAGCCCACAGACAGAGCTGGCCACACCTCTGATAGACACAGGGAGGAGGTGTTACACAGTTCTGCTTGAATAGAAAAGAGAAAGTTTAAAAGCTAAGAAAAATGGTAACTTTTATTTATTTTAAACTGCATACTGTTTTTAATTGTCTATGCACAGCAAACATATGAGCTTTACTTGTCAATGCACTACATTAGTCGCATACAGAGTTTTGTTTGTTTGTTTATTTGTTTTATATATATGTTTGATATATAAGTTTAACTAGGTGGCCTAATTAATTTTGTCCTCCTCAATGAGGGTCACTTAAGGGTCACTTAATTCAGCACAATGTGGATCACATCACTGTAATAGGGTTTGATTTTTTTAATTACGTGTGTTTTTCACTGAGGAATCAAATAAATAATATCAAAACCTGCTCCACATTTGAGACAACGGACTCGGCCCTGCTTCATTAGTGCAACCAATCAGGTTGCAGGGGTGTGTGTCCCATTTAAGTCAATGGTAACGTTTTTGTCAGACTGTTTATTATCCAGTTTGAAGAAAACATTGTGGTTCTTCAGAATTTGACAATATCTCTGCCACCAAATAAATGTTGCAAGCCACCAAACTCTAATCTCATACCCCGGGACACTTAAACAGTGTTAATGTTTAGAACCTAATAATAAATACTTATAATTCACCTATATATTCTAATCTCTGTATATATTTTAAGATATTGACAAGGCACTTATTTTGATATGTATTACAACAATTACACTGGTCAACAAAATTTACTTTTTTTTGTCTCAGAAGTCAAAATAGGTGAACCTTATAGTATTTTTTGTGCTAAATACAAAAAACTTTTTAGAATTTCTCATAATCACATAAGGATTTTGAGAGATAGGATTTTAGTTTCAGTATCACCTATATTTACAATACGTACATAGTAAAGGACTAACTCCCCTAAAAGGTAGAAGTATAGAATTTTCTCCTGCATTTTCTCTCAGGAACAGCCCTTTTAAGAGTCCAACAGTAATCAGCAAGCATTGCTAGAATCCACTTACCCTGGTACCACTTTTCCATTTTGGAATTGTCCTGGTGGAATCGTTCACCATGTTCATCGCTGACTTACCCAAGATTTGCTGGGATGGAATCTAAGAAATGGATTTTCAAAGACATCTTACATCCCATGGTCTTGTAAGAATGCAAAAGATCGTCCACTATTTCTTTGTAGTTGTCTGCCTTATGATTCCCTAAGAAGTTCTGGCAGTTGAACCAGCCTTTTCAGCCTGGTTCAACTGATTATCAAAGTTCTCTTTAATCAGTTGTCTTATTTAAGGTTCTAAAAAAATCCTCTCTTTGATCTTTGCATCAGTGATCGTTGGGAAATTTTTTGTTGAAATGTGTAAATCCAGGTCCACTTCGATCCATCGCTTTGACAAAGTTCTTCGTAAGACCGAGCTTTATATGGAGTCGAGGTAGGTACACTTTTTCTGGATCAACTAGTGGTGTATTGACAATATTCTTCTGTCCTGGAGTTAGTGATGTTCGTTTTGGTCATTGTTTCTGAGTGTAATGATTTCTTCTGTCTCTGCTGTCTCACTCATAAAGAAGTACAGCTGTACTTTGTGTGACCAAGTTGTAGTGCAAGCAAAAGAACGACTACCACAGATATTCCATTTATATTTTTCATAATAAATTTTTTTCAAGCACAAGTTTCATGCTCTCATAAGTTTCTTTGATACTGCCAGCATGAGCTAGTGGCACTGATGAAAATGTATTTCCTTTGTAGAGAAGCACAGCTTTCAAGCTAACTTTAGAAGAATAGATAAACGCCAATCATCTGTTTTGTACTAGTGACCAAATGCTTGCATGACAGAATAAACATCATTGCAAAAATACAAGTTCTTCTTCAAGGGAAAATAAATCCTTAAAGTCATTATGCCTATCTCTAAAAAAAAAAAACTTTAGCTTCCTTATGGAGAAGATTCCAGCCTTTCAACCTGGAGCCTTAAAGTTCTGCTTGCGTTTTAGATAGGTTCAAGTCTTGGAAGAGGTGATTGAGATCTCCTTGGGTAAGGAAATGTGGTTGTCACGATGAACAGAAAGCCTCAAATGTTTGATCAAGCCTTATATCATTATCACTATGCTCTACAGGATCTTTTTCTGTTCATCATAACTAAGTACTACTTCTTCTGGAGGCGTTGGCACAGACAGTTCTTCACTATGCAGCACTGGCAGATGGTAAATTCGGATATGTCACAGTGTGCTTTAATTTAGAAATGATGCCTGAAATGTTTATAAAACAAAAGTAACAATCGATGGAGTGATCTTTTTGTTCTCATTGGAACAGCAAAATTCATGTGAAAGAACCCATTGACCAACTTGTGAGAAGTCTGACACATGTACAACAACAAAAATGAGGGGCCCAACTTTTATCTTGGTCACCGACTTTACATCCAAAGTAAAGCTCATAACACTTCTTAATAAGTTGAGTAAAACCATATTTATGATTTTTAAATTTCACCTCACTGTAAATGTAGCAAAATGAGTCTGGATGATTAATACAATTTCTTGGCATTGTTCAACTTTGTATTATGAACATAAAATGTACATAGAACTACACAAATAACAGATACTCACAGTATTATATGTTTCAAGAACGAACTCTTTCCACCAATTGGCCAGGAGCACTGACTCATACAGTAACAAGCAAGCACGTGAGTCATCATGCCTCAAGAGCATCACGTGACAGAATATGACTCAACCGTTTAATACTCTGGGCCCTTTTTATGTTGACTAATCAGTAGAATTTACAACAATTAAAAATAATACTAAGGTTTTACTGATTGAAAAATTAACATACTGTATAAATGTGTTATATAGCACAATGTATTATATTAAATAGGACGTAACTTTAATACTATGGGTTATAGAACAATTCTGAGACCATTGCATATAGCACAACCCATATTTGCTCTGAGAAAAAATCTTTGTTCACCAGTATTATTTTCATATCACATTCATACTGTGACTGTATTTTTATTTTGTGTTTATGTTACTCATACGAGAGAGTGATATGCAAGTTATAAATGACAAACCTTGCAATTGTTTTGTTTTTTTATCTGCACTCTTGCCTCTCTGGGATTTGAGCTATGCTTTCAGACCAGCTCAGTATCTCCTCCACTGAGATCAAAAATCCCATTCAGCCCAAAACCAAAAAGCGGGTTTATTGCTACCTGCATGGATACCAACAAACACAAATGTTATCCTTAATACATCTATCTGTGCAGGCATAGAAGACTGGTAGTCTATGCTTAAAGAGTGTAAAAAAATGTTTATATGTAGTGTTATTCTTTTTTTTTTCTAAAGTGAATCAATCGTGGTAAAATATATGTTCTTGTTGCTGCATTAATTAGGCTCACACTTATTAATTATGTGCTTTGAAGTGCTAATTAGAATTAGTCTGCTTCATTGTCTATGGAGTGGCCAAAATAAAGTTGTAATGCTATTTAAACCCCTCATCCATCCTTATTAAGTACTCTGAGCTGCACATTAGCATACATGAGCAACAAAATCAATTATAAATATTTCAGAAATGGCTTACTGGAGAGAAAAAGTGCTAGTGCAATGTATAGAAAGTTTTTATTTCTCTTTAAGATGAAATCAGCTTCCTGTTAGGGTTACAGAGTCCCTTTAATATAGTACCTTGATTTGTAATTTAAATTTGTATAATGCTGGTGCGTAACAAATACGGGTAATAATAAATAATAGATACATATGGAGCAGTGAGGAGCCATTCCGGACAAAGTCAAGAAGACAAACTTGGTAATAGCAAGAGATGAGAAGAGAAATATGAGGAGGAGCTGAAGAGTGAATAGCCTGGAAGCAGGGGGAGGGGTGTTTTATAGGAAATTGTTGCCTTTATCAGAAGGTATTTGAGAGATTTTAACAATGGGAGAAGAAGGAAGACATTTAGAAGAGGTGGAATTGCATTAAGAACTGATTGCAGGGGGGAGTGGGGTATGAAGCAGAAAGAGAGCAAGATGCTGCAGTAGTCTAGACGAGGTAAGAGCCAGAGTAATTGTCCGGGTTGTGGAGAGGGCAATTTTTCTATTTGGTGTAGTTTGGCTTCAATTGTAGTCTTAATAATTGATTAGGTTTATTGTATTCAGTTAAGTTATTTCAGAATTGTATCACTATAATCTTATTCACATAAATGTATATTTTGCCCACCATATATTAAGGGATTGTTGTGGTGAAATAAATACTCATAAGGTCCACAACACAAGCTGAGATCCCGCTCCATGCTGATGATAGCCAGTAAGCTTGAAACAGCTGTACGTGGATAGGATTCTAAGCGTGTGTATAATCCAACCTTGGCTTTGCATAAAGGCTGTGTAATGAAGCTTAAAGGAAGCCATGTTTGAAATAGTTTATGGATTGAAGAGCGAGGCAATTGTGGGCACATTTGCATGTCCCTGCTCAGCTTCCCAGAATGCAGTGTAATAATTGTTTTTCTCAGACATCTGAGCTGGAAGCAGGTTTTTTTTAACATTTTTTAGACATTCAAATGTGAACACTATTTATTTACTATATATATATATACTGACTGTATAATATTTCATGTCTCCTCCCTCCCTGCTCTCTCTCCCCTGTGTCTCTTCCCCCCTCCCCCTCCCCTGTGTCTCCCCACCTCCCCTGTGTCTCTCTACAGTGGGTGGTGAAGTTTTCGCAACACATTACCATATTAAAGAGTTGTGAGTGAATCTAAATCTGGATCTCTTCCTCAAATTATGTAAACATAACATTGGTATTTCAACATAAAACTAGCATAGACTGTAAATAAATAATGTGAGATGTCTTGTCGCATATTAGAATAACACAGAAATAGTGAGGATCTACAAGAGATCTACACGATGGCCAAGTACACCATTTATTTCATATTGAGACAGGAAGGGTTCCAAATATGATCATCATATATAATTTAAAGCTATATTTAACAATAAGTACTATGGGTCTCATTCAATTGTAAGTCCACAGATTACGTTATACAGGCCGTATGTCTGCGGGCTTGAACTTTGCTACAATTACGGAGCGATTCAATTGAACAAGCCCACAAGTTGCGTCCCGAAATCCTAAAAACCTAAACCATACACTCGTATGTAGCATTTCAGAGCGTGAGCCAGATCAGTTAAGCAGGCCGTAACTCCTGAGTCAGAAACAGCCAATAGAAAATGAGACTGTCATCAATACGGCAGTATAAGATGGATGTTACATGTCAATCAATTAGAGTTTAGAGGTCCGATATGTAATCGGACTCGCAAACCTGCAAAATACTAGATAATAAAAATGAATGCCAATACTGTTCTAGTCCATATGGGTGGATTGATATGTATTAACTCATTGTTTCCCGAGATCAATATAACCCAGAAATAAAACATAAAAAAAAAATATTTTCTCCCCCTTTCCTTCTCTCTCATTCCCCCCCTCCTTCTCTCTCCCCCTCTTTCCTTCTCTCCCCCCTGTCCTTTTACAGTGCCTTGCAGAAGTATGCACCCCCTTGACAGCCTTAATTTCAATGTTTTGTTAATCTGAATTTTATGTGATGATCAGAACACAATAGTCTAAGTTGGTGAAGTGAAATAAGAAAAATATATACATAGAACTATTTTTTAGAAATAGAAAACAGAAAATTGACATGTGCGTATGTATTCACCCCCTTTGTTATGAAGAACATAAAACGTTCCGGTGCAACCAATTACCTTCAGAAGTCACATAATTAGTGAAATGATGTCCACTTGTGTGCAATCTAAGTGTCACATGATCTGTCATTACATATACATACCTTTTTTGAAAGGCCCCAGAGACTGCAACACCTAAGCATGAGGCACCACTAACCAAACACTGCCATGAAGACCAAGGAACTCTCCAAACAAGTAATAGACATTGTTGTTGAGAAGTACAAATCAGGGTTAGGTTATAAAAAAATATCCAAATATTTGATGATCCCCAGGAGCACCATCAAATCTATCATAACCAAATGGTAATAATATGGCACAACAGCAAACCTGCAAAGAGACGGCTGCCCACCAAAACTCATGGACCGGGCAAGGAGGGCATTAATCAGAGAGGCAGCACAGAGACCTAAGGTAATCCTGGAGGAGCTGCAGATTTCCACGGCAGAGACTGGAGTATCTGTACATAGGATGACAATAAGCCGTACTCTCCATAGAGTGGCCAGAAGATAGACATTACTTTCAGCAAAAAACAAAATGGCAAGTTTTGAGTTTGCAAAAATGCATGTGGGAGACTCCCAAAATGTATGGAGGAAGGTGCTCTAGTCTGATGAGGTTAAAATGTAACTTTCCGTCCATCAAAGAAAACGCTATGTCTGGAACAAACCAAACACATCACATCACCCAAAGAACACCATCCCCACAGTGAAACATGGTGGTGGCAGCATCATGCTGTGGGGATGTTTTTCAGCAGCCGGGACTGGGAAACTGGACAGAGTTGAGGGAAAGATGGATGGTGCTAAATACAGGGATATTCTTGATCAAAACCTGTACCACTCTGTGCGTGATTTGAGGCTAGGACGGAGGTTCACCTTCCAGCAGGACAATGACCCCAAACACACTGCTAAAGAAACACTTGAGTGGTTTAAGGAGAAACATGTAAATGTGTTGGAATGGCCTAGTCACAGCCCAGACCTCAACCCAATAGAAAATCTGTGGTCAGACTTAAAGATTGCTGTTCACAAGAGCAAACCATCCAACTCAAAGGAGCTGGAGCAGTTTTTCAAGGAGCAATGGGCAAAAATCCCAGTGGTAAGATGTGGCAAGCTCGTAGAGACTTATCCAAAGCGACTTGGAGCTGTGATCAAATACTTTTTTCCCCTCACTGTAATTCTAATGGCTGTCATCCCTTTCCCTGCCATTTACAGTGCAGTATTGATTTTCAATCTGCATTTACAGTGCTACGGACATGTCTTTAACCCCCTTGCGGGTCCCATCTTGTACTTGTAGGAATTTTTTCTACACTTGCTGTTTACGGGTGTGAAAACATTTGCGGGCTTGCGGAATTGTAGCAATTGAATAGCGATTTGCAATTTTAGCGATCATAACTCTTGCGGTTGTGAAAGATCAAAGGCTTAGACAGGGCGTAAGTCACGGTTGCAACAACCACAGGGATTTTTAGCTCGTAACCTGTAGATCCTTTGCGGATTGCTAGTATAATTGAATAGTAAATTACTTTACGGGCTACATTACAGCCTCCTGTAAGCTACAATTTCTGAATTGAATGAGGCTCTATACCAATTAAATGTTATTTAAAAAGGCATGTAAATCATTGAAGTTTACAGTTTCACCTGTAAGTCAACCTATCTGATATATCCACTAAGTACACTCTGGTATATCATGCTAATGAAGGGATTATTGTCAATAATTGGTGTATATCAAGCCAGGAGGGGATAGTTACAGAGCATGGCAAGCAAGGCTTACAATTAAACTTGCAAGTTGCCTCTACTGGGTGAAGGGGGAAAGTGTCTGATGCTAAAATGTTATCTGAATCCACCAATGGATCCACAAATCCCCATCTCTCCTCCTTGCATTATTGCAGAGATTAAAAAAATTAGAACAATCCCACTCAGTCTTCAAGCCAATAAAAAGTGTGGAAGACACAAACATGGCATCCTTAAGGCACACACATTGGCTACTAAAATAAATATTTTACCCAAAAATTATTTGATGATCACAGCTTATACAGCTACTACTGTTGTAGCAAACTTTACAAACATCCAAAGTTTTTCCCAATGTACAGAGGTCATTTTAATACACAATACATATATTTGAGCTCTACATCTGTCACTCCAAAATGTAGTTGTTTTTTTAGGTAATCCTTAAAAAGCATGGGAAACTGGCTACATGTTGTGTTATCCATTTTTATTTTAAAGTGAATGAATCCTGAGAATGTCCATGTTGTTTTTGATATGCAAATGAGTGGCTCATGTACATTAATTAGCTGATTTGATATTATGCTAAGTAGGATGTTTGCTTGGCCAAAATAAAGAGATGCATTTTTATCTGGCAGTTAGACCCCTCTCCTACCCTCATCAAGCACTCTGAGCTACACATTAGCATACAGGAACTGCAATATCCATTCTAAATATTTCATAAATGATTTACTATAGAGAAAAACTGCTAGTATAATGTATAGCCAATTTTTAATGTTCTTTAAAATGAAATCAACTTCCTGAGTCCCTTTAAGTATGCTGAGATTGATACTTTATAATATCTTCCAATCCTTATGTTACATTGTGACAGTATGTGATACAGTATCAGAGCTTGTAGTACAAAAGTGGAATTACTGTCTGTCAGGACAGGATACAGCATGTGACCGGATCCTATAGTATATTGGGTAAGTGCCGGTTTAACCTGTTTTCAAGACAGAGTGTAACATGACTCACAAGTCAACACTATCCAATAATTCATTACATCACTGATCCTAACATGCAAATACATTGCTGATGGAACAGAGATGAGATCTTAGACACCACTATAGTACAGTACGTTTGCTAATCTTCCTGGAATGAGAGGTAATTATTATGTGTTTTTGCTCTCCGGCTGCTTTTTCCATCTTTTTTTACTGCTAGCAGAGTGTGATAACTTTGCGCACTTCTACTTTAAGGTTACTAATATCATTTACCATTAACAATAGCATTTTGAAAAAGAGCATTTTATCCCGGCAAAGGATTTTATCACTCTGCACCAAAAAGGATCCAAGCCGATTTAAGTTTGTATGCTGTTATTAACACATATCTAATTAAGACATAAAGAGAAAAGCAGCCTTAAAGGGACAGTTACCTCACCATAAGAGCTCTTCCAGGTGTGAAAGTGCACATAATTCTATGTTAAAATAATCTATTGCTTTTTTAAATCACATATAATAGTTGTCAAACTACGAAACGTCATCACGCTTTGCGAGCTCGCTGAAGGCACTTATTGCGAGCCACGCGATGAGCACCAAAGGCGCTCAGCGCAAGGCTCACAATGAGAACCGAAGGATCTCAGATGACCAAAACACTTACAGCCTTATTAAATTGCGATTCGGCAAATTTAAAAGGGCTTTATTTAAGTACATAGCATATTTTTTTACAGAAGTTATTAGTTAGTGAAGACCTTGCTTTTGGATAGAAGTTCACTAACTAAAAACCTCTGTAGAAAAAATATGCTATGTGCTTAAATAGAGCCATTTTAAATTTGCTGAATCACAATTTAATAAGGCGGTTACTGTCTATGGCAAACAGTATTACCTGCCTTACAATTTTATTGCCCCATCATTTTTGACGCGCAAGTCGCTAGTTATACTAATAACAGCCTAAAAATGTAAGGTCTTTGGACTGTTTACAGCCTCCTGACTGCCCCATGATTAACAGCACATGCCGATTGCGAGCAGCAGAAAATGCTGCACACATAGATTTATAGCTTTTCATTGGGTTTGGAAATGCTATTCAATTGTCGTCTTTTTGCTGGCTCCAAACGGGTTACGGCCTTAAAAACTTTGAGATGGTTAAACCCGTAACTTGCAGCCTCCGATCCGAAAGCCTTTGATCTTTCCTGTCCGCAAGAGTTATGATTGCTAAAATCACAAATCGCTATTCAATTGCTCAATTTCCCCAAGCCCGCAAATGTTTTCACACCCATAAATGGCAAAAGAAGGAGAAAATCCTATGAGTGCTAGAGAGGACCTGCAAGGGGGTTAAAAACCTATTTGAAGCACTGTAAATGCATATAAAAACTCAACACTGCACTGTAAATTACGGGTAAAGCGATGAAAGACATTAGAATTAATCTTGGGAATTGATCTTGGGTATCAATGAGTTAATACATATCAGGCCACCCATATGGTCTAGAACAGTATTGGCATTCATTTTTATAATTCTTTATTTTGTGGGTTTGCGAGTCCCATCGCATTTCGGACACGAACACTCGAACGTAATTGATTGACATGTAACCTCCATGTCTTACTGCCGTAATAATGACAGTCTCATTTTCTATTGGCTGATTCGAAATTGGAGGTTACGTGCTTGCTTAATTGATCATGTTCACGGCCTGAACTGCTATGAACCAGTGCAAGGTTTATGGAGTCGGCTTTGGGCCAGTAACTTGTGGCCTTGAGCAATTGAATGGCATCACAATCAGAGACCAACGGGAGCTCGCAACACACCCGCAGACATACGGCCTACAACAATCGAGTTGCAGGCTTGCAATTGAATCAGGGACATATTTAGCAGTTTGAAGCAGTCATTTCTCCGCGCAGATGTATTCGAGAAGGGTTAAACCATCTCTATTTCTGCTCTGTGCACGGAGCTCTTGCTGTCAGTCTGCCTGGGGGACTTTCCTGAGCTCATACAAACATACACTTCTTTTAGGATTTTTTCTATGAATAATTCACCTTTTTCAAAAGTTCAAACCTATTTCTATGAGTATGTTACACTGGTGTGCTCCAAGTTGTGCTGAATTAACTGTCCCTTTAAGAAAATCTACACCTTTTATTTGATATATCTATCCTATCCCTTAATTTAAAAATTTACTTTTAATATTTGGAAATGAAAACACATACAATTAAAATGATATATCAACTAATAGCCCTATTCTATTCCCCTATATCACAAATTACACCATGTTTAAGAGCAAAGTAAATCTCCCAAGTTCTTCTATTCACCCAACGCAAAATCATTGCAAGAGAACTACCTCTGATCACTACAGCAAGCCAGTTACGCTACAAACGGCAAACTTTCCCACTGTTTTCCCCCATCAAGAATTCTACGAGTTGTTAGAGCCTTGAAAATCTATTCAATTCCATATAAACTTAAATTACTCAACTTCTAAATCCCCAGATTTTTTTATGGTATGTTATTGGTAAAGTAGGTTACCATGGCGTCTGAAGAGGGCTTAATTTTAGGTGCCAGGGGCTCCAACCAAAACCCCTGAGGCAAGGGTTAATTATGTAGGTGCTGAGGGGGGTGCTTGATGGACCTCTGCTGCATAGTGGTTAATATTGGGTGCTAGGGAGGTTCGATCTGGACCCCAGTGGCAAGGGTAAAGTTTTAAGTGCACAAGGTTAATATTTCAGTTGACGTTGGGGTCTTTACAGACCCTCATGGGTATGTAGATGAGGTGATAGGGAAAGGGGGTAATCGGGCAGTGAGCAGGAAAGAGGAATGTTATGTGCTGCACAGTAACATCATGCTTTATAAATACATATAATAATTACATAACCTGCTTCCCTAATCCATTAACCACATTCAAAACTAAGTGCACTCAGGGTATTAATACACAGCAGATAAGATGCTTTACCATTGTATGCCGTTTTCAGAGATGCTGAAAGCTTTTGCTGCAGATGTTGCTTTGCTGATGTAATCAGTTGAAAAGAGGAAGAATCCAGAGTTTGTTCTCAATGTTACCTCCCCATTTCCATGGACTGATCATATTGTCTTAAGTCGCCTTTGATCATAGTCTGAAGTATAAGAACAGAATTGTTACAGTGTGCAAGAAAAGGGCAAATCATACTTAAGGCAACAGACACTTCCCATGCGACCGTCAAGCGTTTCCCATACGACCCTCAAGCACTTCCCATGCAGACCCTTAAGCACTTCCCATGCAGACCCTCAAGCATTTCCCATGCAGACCCTCAAGCCCTTGCCATGTAGACCCTAAGCACTTCTCATGCAGGCCCTCAAGCACTTCCCATGTGACCCTCAAGTACTTCCCATGCAGACCCTTAAGCACTTACCATGCAGACCCTCAAGCATTTCCCATGCAGACCCTCAAGCCCTTCCCATGTAGACTTTAAGCACTTCTCATGCAGACCCTCAAGCACTTCCCATGCAACCCTCAAGCACTTCTCATGCAGACCCTCAAGCATTTCCCATGCAGACCCTCAAGCCCTTCCCATTTAGACCCTAAGCACTTCCTATGCAGACCCACAAGACATCAGTCTGTTCTATGGAATGGGAGAGCATGCCCTTCCTCAACAATGCAAAGTCCATAATACAAATAACATCCAAAAGTACTCCTAAATCCTTCTCCTCATTATCTATACACCTAACAGAAATATTGTTTTCCTACAGTGATTTTATAATTGTGTTTAGGTAAAAAAAAAAAAAAAGTTTTAAAGCACTGTGATGCCCTTTTAAGGACACAGGGGTCACAATTGAAGCCCTTCAAGTGAATTTGGTTGTCCATCACTGACTTAAAATAGCTATATGTGAATAGAGCCATTGTGAAGCAATTGTTTGCATAATTATTTTACATAATTATATAGATAGACCTATTAAAAATATCAGAAAACACATTCTGGACTCAGTCTCTTGGGTCTGTAGTCAGTCTTTAGTTGCAAGCTGCCTTTTACTGAGCCTGGACCGGAGAAGATGCCAAAATCTGAATCAGCCAATTAAGAAATCAATCCCCCCTCCTTCCACTGCAGAATAGACAGCAACATTAACATACGACACCCTACCAGGCTCCACTGCAGCAGGGATTGCAGAAGATACAAACATGGGCCCTCATTCTATTATCGGCCGTAAATCGGCTGCAAAGCTGCGATTCCTTGCGGGGCTCCCGTTACCTTGCAATTCAATTATACGGCGCCGCAAGGCTATCCCCTTACGGCCGGCCGTATATCTTGTAAGCTCAGAAATCTTTAAATGCAAAAATAAATTCAAGACGGCACTGTAAATGCTAGGGATCATAATGGGGGACATGAGGATTAATAGCAACCCCCTCTCAAGCTTGCACATTAGCCCAAATCAGAGATTACATTAACTGTTTATTTTCCGGCCGCAGCGTGGGCGGGTCTGAGGTGCTCCAAGCACTCTGGACCTTTTACATGGATATGTGACATAAATTAAAAAAAATTATATTTACGGATTTGAGTATAGGGGAATGTTGTGCTATTAATGCTAACACCTACAATCACTTTATAGTCTCCTCAGAGTGCAGGATGGCTTTATTATGGCTTTAAAATGTGCTTAATTGTGTGCCTGCGGGACCTTTTTGCTGCAAGTAAGCTGCGGCTCGCTTTTAGCCATGCAGAGAGGTTTCCCGGAGCAATTGAATAGCAACCATGATTTTCTTGCGGCCGAATCTCTTGCGGCCGTTTAAGATCAAAGGCTTTCCTCCGGCGCGTGCAGCCGCAAGGGATAGCAAGGCACCGGCCGCAAGCCTGCCGGAATCCCCGGCCGGAGGGGAATAGAATAGGCAAATAGCTTGCGGCCGGTCCTTGCGGCCCCCGCATCTCCTACGGCCGATAATAGAATGAGGCCCATGGAGTCTGATTCAATTGAGCAGTCTTAAGTTACTAGAGCCCGTAAGTGAGGCTGTAAGTTAATTTGCTATTCAATTGACATCTTTTTGCCGGCTCCAACCCGTTTATGGATTATGGGCTTGAAAACTTTGGGGTTGTTAAACATGGAACTTACAGCCTCCCGAAGCCTTTGATCTTTTCCATCCCCAAGAGTTACGATCTCTAAAATCACAAATCGCTATTTTATTGCTACAATTCCCCAAACCCGCATATGTTTTCACACCCGTAAACAGCAAATCAAGGAGAAAATCCTACGAGCGTCTTGGTGAGCAACTGTTGCACCACCTAGTAACCGCTGCACGTCACTGAAACAGGAAAGATTCCAGCTGTGTTAAACCATGACCATAAAAAACATGTTTAGAGAAAAATCAGACATTTTGAAGACACTATTAATGAAGAGGATTACATCTTGTATTTGTTGTCTCCTCCTGAGAGCTGGATTATGAGGGTTGTGTTTTTGTTATTTATCAGTGGAGTAAATTATAGAGAAGGGGAGAGATGGGGACGATTTGTAAAATAATTGGAGCCCTGTAAAATTGTCATAATCCCCTTTCCCTCACAGGCAGCTTGCATTAATAGATACAATCCTTGCTGTTAAGAAATATAGAAACCCTTCTCACACACAATTGCCACCATAATCTCAAGAATGCCTCCAGGATCGAGCATAGGGAACAAAATGTATTCCTTGAAAGTTAGTCAGGATCATCATCCTCTCCTATAAACACGCTGAGTAAGTGCTACATCATTGCAGTATTACAATGCAATGTACAGTACAAACACTGCCTGTAATCATATCACGTTACTAACAAACATGGCGTCCTTTAGCTGGGTGTACTAGGACGTAAGCACGCTGCTTTACGTAACGTTACCAAACTGCCGCACGTACAAAACAGAAGCCACGCCCACTATACATTCCCGACATCCAATCAGGACGCTCAGTGCATACGATGTGAGTGACAGCTGTTTCTGCTTTCCCAGCATGCCCCGCGGGGCGGTTTGAATGGCGCAGGGTCCTGTCAGGAAGAAGCGAGAATATCCAGAGCAGGAAACTAACTGACGTGACAAGTAACGAGTCTTTAGCTGGGGACTTGCACAGCAACCCCGCGGCGGGGCCATGAGCCGGTAAGAGCCGGGACTGGGAGTGTGAGCCTGGTAGGGATGCCGGATGGAGATGATTAGGCCGGAGAGTAACTCTGTGCATGGTCAGTGTATCAATGGAAGTGTGAGCCTGGCAGTGGGTGCATAGGCCGGCTAGTAACTATGTACATGGTCAATGTATCACTGGGAGTGTGAGAGCCGGCTGGGAGCGCCTAGGCCGGATAGTAACTCAGTACATGGTTAGTGCATAACTAGGAGTGGGAGGCTGGCTGGCTGGTGTTACCTAGGCCGGAGAGTAACTCTGTACATGGCCAGTGTATAACTAGGAGTGGGAGGCTGGCTGGGGTGCCTAGGCTGGGTAGTAACTATGTACATGGTCAGTGTATCACTGGGAGTGGGAGGCTGGCTGGGGGTGCCTAGGCCGGGTAGTGACTATTTACATGGTTAGTGCATAACTAGGAGTGGGAGGCTGGCTGGCTGGGGTTGCCTAGGCCGGAGAGTAACTCTGTACATGGTCAGTGTATAACTAAGAGTGGGAGGCTGGCTGGGGGTGCCTAGGCCGGAGAGTAACTCTGTACATGGTCAGTGTATCACTGGAAATGGGAGGCTGGCTGGGGGTGCCTAGGCCGGGTAGTAACTATGTACATGGTCAGTGTATCAGTGGGAGGCTGGCTGGGGGTACCTAGGCCGGGTAGTAACTATTACATGGTCAGTGTTTCACTGTATAACCCCTGCATAATGTACCATGCAGTGTATAGTGTGCCATATACTGTACATAATCCCTGAGCCTATCGATGGAAACAGCTGTCCAACTCCTAAATGTGAGGTCATTTGTACATTGTGTTTTCCTATTATAAATATCTCACTGGAACCACTACTGTTATGCTTGCGTCTGGCTCCTAAGTCGTTATGATGGTGTACATCCATCAGCCCTCTCTGGTTTGGATCCTGCATTATTTGTTCCTTTAAATTAAGTGTGTGTATGTATGTGTATATATGTGTGTATATATATATATATATATATATATATATATATATATATAATCTCACACTATTTTATAAGAGTCTGGCCCTCCATGGCGCCTAGAAACATTCTGTGTGGGCTCTAGAAAATCTCACTAGCTCAAAATTGTTCTGTCCCCTCTCTGTATGTTAGATCCTTGCATTTGCACTTATAGAGAGCACTCAGTACTTCTAGAAATCACTGTCAAATGGTGTTAAACTTAAAAACAATATTTATCCACCTGTAAGAGTACAGATCAATAGTCTGATTACCCTGTTCTGGATACTCTGCTTTTAGAGCAAAATCCAAAACACACCATGTGAGGTTTGATATGAGCAAAGCATTCACTTCTATATTTCCAGTTGTCCCAGTTGATACTCATTGTGCAAGCAGTGCAGAACTGTATAGATAAAAAGTAAGGAGCAACTCCTTGAGTCCTGCTGAAGTAAAACTTTTCATCTTCATGTTTTAAGCAAGAATTTTACCCTGTAATTTGTTTTAAAATCTGGTTTAGCTTGTATAGAGAAATGACTTTAAATGGCTACAATTTGAGTCATTAGCTTTTAGGCAGCTTGTTGAATATTTGTATTATATTTGATTTATTTATATACTGTGCTGTTGGAGCTCCTCTTTGTAGTCACAGCAGAAGACGACATCTCCGTGTTCCTCACAGTTTTCAGGTCATTTAGTAATATGCTCCAAATCTTTGAAACCATATTAACAATATTTACAGTTTAGATATACTATTCAAATGCCATGCCTCAACTTAGAAAATGGATTTATTTCATTCTTTAATAACAAATTAAGTTTGCGGCCTTCTCTAAAAATTAAACTCTTAGGCCCTCATTCAATTGCAATTTGCCCAATTAAATAGGGGTCTAAATAAGCACATAACATATTTTTTTAAATAAGTTTTTAGTTAGTGAAAACCTTGCTTTTGGATAGATGTTTACTAACTAAAACTTATTTAAAAAATATATGTTATGTGCTTATTTAGAGCCCTATTGAATTGGCCAAATCGCAATTGAATGAGGGCCTTAGGGTTTGTCATTCATTTAAAGATTGGCAGCCACTGACCTATTACTATTTTATGACTAATGTGAAAGAAGTCAAATAAAGGTGAGCGGTTTGTTATATAAAACATTGTGTGAGATTCAGGACTTGTATAATTTACATGTGTACTGTTGTTCATTTGTATTGTGAATCACGTTTCGTATTCAGCAGGCTGATGATCCTTGCTCTTATTTACGGTGCAGAATGCATCTGTCTTGGTCAACAAAGGTGACGAGTATCATTTAAAATATCTACTTCAATTACATTTCACTCTACCAATTATGCAGAGATCTAACACTCCAGTATTTATGTTGTCATTACCTGAATCTTATAATTTCTGCCCTTAGTTGGAGAAAGTGTCTCTCACTATTCACAAATCCCATCACAATTTTCGTTCTGCCTTTCATGTTTATTTTGTTCAAATCCTTTCATTTATCAACTGCTGATCCTCCTACCAGTGTGTGTTCACATTCAATGATAAAGTGTACTTTCCCTTTAATTTGGGATGTTGCATTTTTGACAAAAGGATCCTATACTCTTTCTATCTCCCTGTTGTTGTTGTTGTGCTAGCAACATGTTTAATTCAGTGATCGTATCTAGTTACTTTTTTGTTAGTTTAATTAAGGATTCAATTACAGGTAGTAGCATAATTTTGTTGGAGAGGAAGTCAGAAGTCGCACAGCATATAAACAATAAAGCTCCAAAAAAAATGGATGTTTATTTTTGGACTACACACAAGATAGAAACTAAAGAAAACTTCGTGACTTAAGTATTGTTCAGAAAAAAAGCTAAAGATGCCTAAACTTAAAGTTGGTAAAAATATGTGTAATGTTCAAAAATACCACTTTACTTTTTACGTTTGCAAGGCACGTATGTATAAGATCTATGTACGTTTGGTTTTGAGCTCTAAATCAGGACCCTGCTTTTGCTTTGTACTCAAACCCCGTGTAGTGCTACGTAATATGTTGGCGCTTTACAAATAAAAGATAACAATAGAAATAATACAGAAAGTGAAGTAGATGGGTAGAACAGACTTGCAGCACAGGTTGTTAAGATGTCTCGGATAATGTGCTAAAACATTTTTTAGGTAGATAGAATGAGCATTCTACATGAACTATATATCTAACTAGCGAATTGCCAGTCAAAAAATGACGGCAATAGAATTGTAAGTGAAGGAATGCTGTTTGTCACACAAAGTAAGTGTTTTGGTTGTGTGAGTACCTTCGGCGCTGATTGCGAGCCTCGCGGTGAGCGCCTTTGGTGCTCATCGCGTTGCTGGCAATGAGCTCCTTGGGCTCTCATTGCGAGCCTCTGCTTTTTTTTTTTTTGTTTCTCAGAGCCCGTTTGGTGCTGATTGCAAGGTCCATGCTGATGGCTTTTTGGGGCTCATTGCGAGTCTCTCCCCTGGTGTAGTTTTGCTCCTGTGAGCACCCTTAGTGCTCCTTGTGAGGCGTGCAGTGAACGCCTTTGGCATTTATTGCGAAGCGTGTGGTGGTTTTTAAAGTTTTCTGTATATATATTTTTTAATGTTAATTAATAAAATCATAAATTAATATAATTTGCCTATTTGTAATGAGTATATACAGCAATCAATATGCTGAAGAGCTAACAATCTGTTTTGATGTTCCTGTAGCATACAATGTAGATTTTCATTCTTGGTGACCTGAGGTGTAAGTGTCAGCAATATATGAAGTGTGTAGTGTAAATAGGCTGTGTGTGCGAGGGGAAACCATTTGTGTAGCTGTGTACTTCCGCATTCTGTAATGTGAATGTTAGTATGTGCAAGTTAGTGGTGTAAAATGGAGGCGATTGTGTGTGTTAGGTGGGTTTGGATAATTTTGTGTCCTTCGTAATAGTGTATTTTAAACCTCATGCAGTCCTGTGTAAAAATTGTATGTGTGTGGCGGAGTTTTGCGTGTTTATGGGTCGTGTAGCCTCTCTTTTTTTTTTGCGGCCGTTAAGTTCATATTTTTTGCAGCTCTTATTCTTTTTTTTATTATTATTATGTAAGTCACGGTTTCCTTAAGTATTAAAAGCCAAATTTTTTTTTTCATGCTATTTCTTCAAAGTGCTACGCGTCTCGCTGTGTGAATTGTGTATTTGCGTTTTGTGTTGTGTAATCCCGTGGGTCGTAGGTATGATGGTAAAGTCGTACAGGGACGCAGGGATGAGCGCCTAGCGTCTTTGGCGCTCCTTGCCGGGCCGTGGCCCTCGCTTTGTGAGGGCCGCAGTTTTCCTGTTGCGTTACCAACGGATTTTGGAAAGCCCGGCTGCTGACAACTTGATAGATGTTATAGATTCCTTTTAGGGAAAACATTCATACTTCCTCATATTGATTTACAACAAAAGGACCACTACATTCAGAAAACATGTCTGTTTTATTGGTAATCCAGTTCATAATGCTTTCTTTCATTAACACTATTAAAATAAAGAGCAACATTATTTAGGCTTTCTCTTTTCTACTGTAGGCGCAGCCTTGATAGCACAATGCAGCAGTCTCAAGCTTATCTACGCTCCGCACATACAGTGTGTATTTCACTTACTTGTCACAGTTTAAAATGCAGTCCCTGGTGATTTAGCGCATACAAGCAAAAAAAAGGATCAAGTGAATGCAGACTCATGTTGCATATTGTGTTGTGATTGCAGTACTAGCAACATGAAGGGTGTGGTGTTTATAGCACAATTCTAAATGAAAGCCTTAAATAATTGAACTTTTAATTTGGATATTTTTTGTGCATAATTTATGCAGTTTTTCCATCTCTGTAAGTCTCCTTATCACGGTCCATTCATTTACAGTGATGACTGAGAGAAGATAAGCATGTCCAGTTGTTGTTGGTATGCATTACACAGACTTAATGGTTAGACACCTCTGTGACTATTAAAATGTTTTCAAATGAACATTCTTATTTTGCTCAGGATTCGTAGCATTGACACATCTGTGTAACATTCTTTTATTACTTCATCAGACCAGTGGAAAAGTAGTGGAGTCTGTTATTCTTAGAGAGCTTGATCGGTATCTGGAATGTTTCCTACACTAATTCATGGGACTGTTGGCACATTTGATTTAAAGTAATATGGAAGGTATATAATATCCCTGTGTATTTACTTTTATGTACTTTGATTTTAGGCATTAAAACCTTTTATAAGCACTTAATAAAATAAGCAAATATTACCTGCTTGGATATTCCCACTGCAGCGTATGCAGACACAGACTCTGTAGGGCTAGATGTGCAGTGTCCTAGCCTATTGGGGACATGAGATGGTCACTAATAAGCTAGGAGATTAGAGTCTGTGTCTTCAACTGCAGAGGGCAGACCCATACAGGCACTTTGATTGTAGACAGTAGAGGCAGAACTTCTAAGCATTTTGTAATAAACTAAAGTACATAAACAAAACAACATAGTCAGAGATTCTCTTCAGAGAACAAACTAACCTTAATAGGTTAGTTTTATGGGCATGATAACCCGCTCTGAGAGCAACCTCTTTTAGTTACTTGTGCCCTTCACAGGGAGAAATATCAGTCTGGTCTCACTCACTAGAGTGATCCAGCCCCAAAATACCAGGCAATTCTACCCTGAACAGAAGAAACAGCAAACCCAGATGCGTTTCGGCCTCTATGGGCCTCGTCAGTGAGGTGCAGCTGAACTCCTTAAGGCATAAATAGTAAATGTATCTTTATATACCTGGCAAAATACAGAACTTTTCCCTTTAACAGCCTTAGCTTCCATTTACAGTATGTTTTTATTCAAGAACCGTGTGTATTCAGGGCTTTCGTGTCATACAGCATCACAGTAAATTTATAACTTTTTTTATGTAATAGTTTGTAAAACATTCTAATGAGAGAGAATAATATTTCATCATGTTGGTATTTAAATACAGTATTGGGACCTGATATTCACAAATTATTTATTTATTTGACGCATGGTTTTAATATCCTTCTACATGTCAAAATATAATACATGTGCATAGCGCTTACTAGAATGTCCAGGCATTTTCTGTACAGAGTATATCCATTCTGGTACTATGACCTTGCATGCCTTGATCACTCTGTATAAACATCTCATAGTCTGGCACAATAACTGAAATTATACTAATAATTGGAGTCTTGCAGTCTACCTGGAGTTAAATGTTATGAAAGTAATGTATTGTGCAGTAATCTTCTATTAAATTAGATCATTTTGTTAAATTGGGAAGTTTAAGTCTTTATCTAGTTTATCTTGTTTAAATGAGATGTGCAAATATCTCAACCTTATTGTGATGGTTTATAAAGGTCAGAAGCCTGTAAGAGGCTGTTCTTTGTGCTTTCTTTCACTTTCTCTACCACATTGCTCAGCTGTTTAGATTTCCTTCTTCAAGCTGACAATATATATATATCTGAGGAAGGTATTCTTCTTTTAGACAGAATCCCAACACAAAACACTTGATTTCTTGATGAAACAAAAGTGTTTTGACAGTTACCCAGTTTGCTTAGAAGCCATTGCTAATATTCCTACAGTATTTGGCATTGTCAGTAGTTCTGTTACATCTGCCTTCAAGACTAATACTCTCCCCAAAAGTAAAAATGCTGGAATTAATTCCCAAAGGTTTGTTTGTGCCCTAGTCACTGTTTTCCACAGAGAACTGAATAAAGGACAAGTCACATATTGGTCACTCCTTTACATAGTTGGTGAACCTTGGAAAAGTCTCAGTAGGTAGCCATGAGACAACTCGACAGTTCACGCACCTGCTCAACACCATTGCAGGAAGAGATGCAAGTCTAAATATCAAAACACGTAAAGCATTATTGTGCAGGGGCCTAACTTTTTTTTTTTTTTTTTTAGTAAGGGAATGATAATTATCCATTTCACTTGAAGGACTCCATATGCAGCCTCCTGGTTGTTTAATATGGCTGTTCTGTGGTTTTTGGAGAATGAATGGGTAAGAGGGAGATGGATAAACAAGAGGGCTGATGGGTGTCACATGAACATTTTGCCAATGAACTATAGTACAAATTCTCTTTACTCATATATCACAATAAAACATAATTTGTCAATCCTCTTCTCCAGATCTTTCCCAACTTCTTTTGCCTCTGGTGGAGGCTTCTATCACTGTTTTGCCCACCATTAATAATCTTCCCAAAAATCTTTAGCACGAATTGGATACCAGCCCCACACTGATGAGGTCCATTTAAAATCAAAATAGTGCTATCTGTTTGTAGGTCTCCTAATTTGTATATAATCCATTCTATGCTTTAAAGCTGTGTAATACAGTGAGCATACATCTAAAAGGAGCCAAGGTGTATTGGATTAAAGAGTGAAAATGCATTATGGACTCATTTGCATGTTCCCATGCAGTTTCCCAGAGTGCAGTGCAGGAAATACATTTATTTTTGTTTTGCTTTTTTTAACTTATTTTTTTTAGATGTTCAAATGTGAACACAAATGTACTATTTATTGTATGAAAATACTGAAGTAAACACAAATGGTAGCATATATAATGACAAACATTTAAACTATCACTTAGTAAAATTGTCTGTTATCATGACTCCCATATGGTCTGATAGTCACTGTATTTTGTATTTTTAGATAACAAATATTTCTTACTAGGGATAATTGTAGGATAATTGTATTTACTGTCTGTTTTCTGTACAAATGATGCAGCCTAACATCTGTCCTAACCTAGCGACTTGTTCATGGGATCTTTTGGGTGGAAATAGCCTCAGCATTATAGTAATTCTCTGACACTGAAAATAGATGCACTTTGTCTAACAGAACTTCTCTCTATATTTAGTTATTTCAAGGCTGCATGCAATACAGAATATAATGAGTTGTATTATCCTTCTGGTGTGTAATGTTACTTTTGTAAATACATGTCAATTTATACCTTCCATTATTTGGTTATGACCAAAATAGGCACTGAGTTAGACCATTGTTTATACAGTGTGCTGGCATTTTGCAAGAGGTTGGTTTACTCTTTCAAGTACTCTGTGCCAGTTTTTTTTCTCTTAAAGGATCAATAAAGGTTTTAGACTACACAAGCCTGCTTATTCTTCCTATTTGCCCATAAACCAGGTGCAAAACTTATTTAAAAAAAAAACAAAAATGTGTGTGTGTATATATATATATATATATATATATATATATATATATATATATATATATATATATATATATATATATATATATATATATATATATATATATATATATAATGTGTGTGTGTTTTTTGTTTCTTTTTGGGGTACAAAAGGTCGAAACCTGCTAGACAATCCTGACAATTTCTTGAAATGATTATTTTAATGTACATTTGTTTTTTATGTGTCTTAAACAAAACCCTTTAAATCTAGATTATCTACCCTCCTTCATAAATTCCTTTTTTTACCAGTGACCTGGCTTACTATATTTTAGTTGCGTATTGCTTTAATACCTAAAGATGTGCCTGGTGTATTGCGGTCCATGAGGATATAGACAGTCGGAAACTACTGAATGACACAAAAAAAAACAATGCTTTACTGTATCCTGTAAGAGTTTTAGAACTACTTCCTCATAAAATACTTATAGAGTTGATGATTACACAAAGCAATTTCACATAGTTACCCTCAAAGGGACATAGATGCAATTTTTTTTAGCATGCATTTAAAATAAGACGTTTAAAAAAAAATGGCGGATGAAAAACGTAAAGAAATCTCAAGTTTAATGAAAACGAGGCACATGGGACATATACAATGGCAAAGACAGTAACACCTACACCAGCAACGCAAGGGACACGAGACTTTGAAAATAAAACAAACGTCCTTCAGCAGACACACGGGAGAAACGCACAGAGAAGGGATAGGGGGAGATGGTGGAAAGACACATGGCATTCCCAAGCACAAAACTTGCAGTTTACCGAAAGCTGCAATGAGCGGCCCGTACAGTAGGCGGTAGGAAAGGCTCACAATTAGCGCCGTATGCGCTCATTGTGAGCCACGAGATGAGCGCCAAATGTGCTCAGCATGGGCGCTCACGATTACCACCGTGTGCGGGAGAGGCTTGCAATGAGCGCCGTAGGTGCTCAGAGGAGAAAAAGCCACACATTGTGTAGCAAAGCATTTTCATCCTGTCATTTGATGAGCAAGGTAATAAATAATAAAAAAAATATATGTGTTAGGTTTCTTTATTTCAAGCTCTCAACGGCTTAGTCAAAACAGAGCTTCATTTTCAGAAAAACACACTGCTCACCATTATCAATTGCCCGGTTTAATATACAACGAAGAAAAATGAATGCATTGCATTGCCTTTTAATCTAATTTCTTATCATCAACAAGGAATCTTCCTATTCTCTATTTAGTCTACTTCTCTGTCCTCCTATGCTGTGCCATAGTTCCATGACTTGTTTTTTATTAGTTTGTTTTCTTGTTGAGAAGCATATAGGTATTCTAAGAATGTTAATATAGTGTATGTGCTGTTTTTGGTGAGATCATTTATGGTACTGGAGATTACAGTTATCATATGAAATGTGCTTGCATAGATACCCCAGCCCTACATAGGTCCTGTATTGCTAAACAGTCTCCCTGACACAATTTGTGTTCTTGGGGATTGAGACTGCTGATACTTGGAATTAAATCTGTTGATCTATAGCTGATGGTGCCCACCATAAAAAATGTTAGTGATACCTTTCCAAGATCAATGGACTTTCCCACGGAAAGGTCTGTTTATCTACATCTTATTAGACAAGCTCTTTCGTGATGGAACTTTTCATCAAGTCTGTTTTTAGTAAGGTTTAAAGAGGTTTCCTCTGTAGGTAGTTGGGTAGGAAATGTAGACTCACATATTATAATTGTCAAAATGCGATTCGTCGTCACGCTTGCGAGCTGCGTTAGCCGTTGAGGCATTGAAGCCTTCCGAGCTAGGAGGACTTGGGCAATGAGCACCATTGGCGCTCATTGCCGGCGAGCATTTGAGGCATGCTGGACTTTGGCTGCAAGCAGTTGAGGAACGTGGGACTTTGAAAAAAAAAATCAGATCTCGGAAAAATACGAAGTTAACGGCCGCACCACAAAACTCAAAACTAACAATAATAATAAAAAAAATCATTAAAACTCACAGGGGGAAAGTCAGGATGCCTGGGAGTGATGTTGCAAGCGAATTTGAGCCAAATTTACTGTTTCGTCACTCGAAAATCAGCTAAACAAGGCGGGGAAATGGCGGACGGAAAACGCAAAAAAAGTCGGAAACTGGATGAAAACGAGGCTGAGCAAAGCCAAGCACGCGGGACTTAGAAAATACACAACGCCCAAAATGCCGGACTTAGAAAATACACCATGCCAAAAACAGTACAATGCCAGGCACGTGAAAAATAAAACCAACGCCACTCAAGCGCGCCATACAAACATTCAGCAAACCCATAGAGGAGAAACATACAGGGAAGGGACAGATGCTGGAAAGTGACACCTGCCATTCCAAAGCAACAAAAGTTGCATGTTAATGAACCTTGCAATGAGCGGCTTGTACAGTAGGCTGGAGGAAAGGTTTGCAATGACAGCCGAAGGTGCTCAGCGAACCAAAGTCCTCACATTGTGCGGCAAACAGCATTGCCTGGCTTACACTTTTATGACGGGCAATTCGCTAGTAATATATAAATTGTACATATCACTAGGTTGGGATTACTCATCCCAGTGACTATAGCCTGGTCAGTGGAGCAGAAACTAAAAGGGCACAAATGTACCTTTTTAAATAGTAAATTTAAAGGGATGTGGAAGATTTCTGGATTTTACTATGTATATAATATACCTGTGTATTTACTTTTAGTTAGTTGTTTTTGTTTTTTATTTATAAGCTCTGATTGCAGGCAGTAAAAATAAACAAATAGCCACTGTTTGCCTCTGCCCACTGCAGTGTATGCACACATAGACTCTATAGGGCTGGATGTTCAGTGTAATGCCCTAGCCGATCAGGGATCATCTCTCGGCAGAATGTTGCTGAGCGATGGTAACTGATTGGTTAGCATGAGACACTGCAGTCTATGGCTTAGTGAGCTGCAGAGGGAAGACCAAAGCTGGCAATAATTTGTCTGTTTTTTATGCAGTAAAAACAGAGCTTGTAATCACTTAAAATAAAGTACATAAAAGTAAATATATACACTGGGATATTATATACCTATTACAATCCAGGAACCTTTCTTTATAATTTTCATTATTGACTGCATTTTGTTGGTACACATTATCTGGGAGAGTGTTGTAGTGCTGTGGCATGAGATACAGTGAACCCTTAATCCGTTCCGGACAGCAGGTTGAGTTCCAAATTCCCATAAAGAGTAATGTAAATTGGTTTTAGCAATCGTGAGTTCCAAGATTTCTTTCTCATACAGATGCGGCGAGTTTGAAAAACGTTGAGTACCTGAGTGGCGACGAGAACAGAGGGTCCACTCTACTATTTTCATTCTACAACAGTTCTTGCTTTAGGGATTATTATTATTATTATTATTATTATTACTACTACTACTACTACTACTACTACCTGTGAAATTATATTTGACTGCTATGGTACACCGTTACATTTTCTAGGAGCTATACAGATTTCATTCAGATGCGAGGTGCGCTGCATTCAGAGATAAATTACACTTCTAGAATCTTAGTTTTTATCCTGAGCTTTTTTTTTCTGCAGTTTGCAAATATGAATGGAATATGTTAATGAGTAAAACAAGCTTCAGTTTCTGTATATAGAAGGCTTTTCCCTGCCCTGAATTGACATATATTATCATCTTTTTTTACATAATCTCACTAAATCTTACTCTGCCTATAATAATCCCTCAGGAATTTCATTTATTTATTTTACCCTTTTTTTTTTTTTTTTCATTAGCTTGTGTGTTGTGGTTTGCTATATAACAGATTTGCATGGGCGGGTAATTTGAGTAGCACTTACAACATTTGAAATAGACAACTTAATTGTAAAAAAAAAAAACATTTAAGATATTAAATGTAAATATATACTTAACAAGAATTAATTAACTATTTCGTATTATAAGTAAACCATTTTGAAATGTCTTATCAGCATGGAAAGAGTTGAATAATTTATATTTCTTACAATTACACTTAATATCATAAAGGCTTTTTTTACAATTTGTAATGTCTTATCAGTATGTAAACACCAGATGAATATTTTTTTTTATAAAATATGAAAATAGTATTTAACATTTTAAAGTTTGATGCTGTCCCACTGTGAAGCATTCAGTATTGACTGAGAACTAGCAGACGCTGTATCCTTCCATCTTGGTAGAGTACATTTTTTTAAATATTTTATTTTTTATAAAGCTGTTCCTGAATTTTATATGTTGATCACTTGTGATGTAAAACATGGATTTTTCATTGGAGAAGAGTTTTTGGTAAATAAAAGCAAATTTAGACCCATTTTATTCTATGAGCTTTAAAATGGAATAGTTCTCTTCAGCTGGTTATTTTATGTAAAATCCATCTCTAAGTTACATTGAATAACTCTTGTGTTTACTCTCATTATGTATTTAAAGGGTAGTGTTGTGTTGATATAAATTGCTCTTATGTGATCGAGCATACTGAGAAACTATATAAAAAGTATAAATATCATATTGTTTGCTTTTTAATATGTAAGACGTGCAAAAGTACCCAGGGGTGGTGCTATTTAATTTATTTTCCTACTAGCGAATTGCCTGTCAAAAAATTACGGCAATGAAATTGTAAGTGAGCTAAGGGTGTTTGGTGTATAATAATGAAATATATAATACATTAATAAATGAATATACTTTACCTATTTTGAAGCATTGTGTTGAAGAGCTGGCAATCTGTTTTGATGTTGCTGCAGCATTAGTGGTGTGGATCTGCTGTGTAAGCGTGATGAATGTGTGCAGTGTGTGTGCGCGAGACCAAACCGTTAGCGTAGTTGTGTACTTCCGCATTGGCGTAAAATGGAGGGTAATGTGTGGTATGCATCTTAGCGGAATATCCGTAGGTCTTTTGTGGTGTTTTGCATGTTTCTGGTTGTGTTTTGCGTGTTTAGAGTTCTGTAGCCTCGTTTTCGTTTTGTTCGGCGGACATTTTTTCACTCTCTTAGAGAATTTTTTAGTGTCTAAACTCTTATTTTGAGTTAAATGAAGATGTAAGTTGGTTTTTTGAGGCCCCTCTTGCTGTAGGTAAGCTTTTTATGTATGTGCTGTATGTATGTATTGTGTTTTTTGATTTTTTTTCCTGTCCGCGGGATGCGGCCGATTTTTGCAAGGTCGTAATGGGTGGTAACGTGTCTTGTATGTGTTTTGCGTGTTTCTTGTGGTGTTTTGCGTGTTTCTTGTGGTGTTTTGCGTGTTTAGAGCGGTGTAGCCTCGTTTTCGTTTTGTTAGTCTGCCATTTTTTCTTTAGCTTAAAGAATCTTTTAGTGTCTAAACAGTTTTATTTTTAGTGAAATACAGGTGCAAGTTGTTTTTTTGAGGTCCTGGATGCTCCCTCTTGCTGTAGGTAAGCTTTTTATGTATGTGCTGTGTGTATTTATTGTGTTGCTGTTTCGTGTTTGCGTTCCAACGTAAAGTTTGCGAGGGTCGCAGTTGCTGGCAAGGAGCGCCTTCGGCGCGTCATCCTAGCAACTGAGGCCCTCGCTACGCTCACAACTATATATGTGATGTAGCAGTTAATGTAAGCCTTGTTGGCTCAAAAACATCAGATCAGATTCCAGCTGTGAATTCAGATCCATATCAGGTTGCTTTTAATTTTTATGCCCCTTCTCCTCCAGTTCACTAATCACATCTAATTATACCTTTTTTAAATCTTACAGCCATTTTGTTTTCCTAGAAATAAAAGGAACCAACAATAAACCCTGAACAATTTTACGTTTGACAAACCTATGACTTCCGGTTTTGGTGTTTTTTTTTTTGTTTGTTTTGTTTACATCAGTGAGGCACGTTCAGGCCAGTTTTTTCTTATAAACTTGATCCTCTTGGAGAGATGGAGTAAATTACTGCTAATTCAATAGTTCCCTGCATTTGAGAATGAAAAGTGCTTCGGTTTCTCGCCATGACAAGCACTGGAGATGTATAATATTAACATGTAAGAACATGGTGTGATTTGTGGATCCCTTTAATGAGTTCCCTGGTGGTCCAATGGTTAGGATTTGGTGCTTTCACCTCTGTGACCTGGGTTCAATTCCAGTCAGGGAACCAAGAGATCACACCACCTGAAGCCATGCAGGGTCAGGCCTGGTCAGTAAAAAAAATAAAAGTGCATGCTAGACAGAGACTGGGTCCTGAAAATTATTCCACAGGACTGTGAAGAAAATTACAGTTGGGCTGTAACTCTTGGTAGCTATTGGCTCAGCAGTAAATGCTCTGTGGGAGAAGGATAAAAGAGACACTGACAAAGGTAGCCACATGCTGGGCCCATAAAAATGATATTTACAGTCCATAAGGGAAAAAAAAGCAAGCCAGATAGCTATTATCACAAGGAAATTTGTTTGGAAGCCAATTAAGTGGTTACAGTGTTTACAAAGGGTTGTTTTATGGCTGGCTATGTGGAATTGCAACCTTAAAATGTCAGGTAAACCATGTGGATAATGCAGTACAGCCCCAGTGCAGTCCCTGTTTTGGATTGTAGAGAAAAATCTGAGGTGTTTAGATTTAGACCTTTCAAGGCAGGTCATAACTGGAAATCTAGGAATTTTTTTTTTCTCTCAAAATGAATTTCTTCTTTAATTTTTATAAATGTTAGTGAAATATGACGTTTTGGGATTACTTGCTGTATTTTGCCACTCCTATTGCTCAATATGTTCAGTCGTATCTATTTATTATCTCTGGTCGCGCTTATCCATAGGGTTATCTTGGCAAATATTCTGGAGTGGGTTGCCAGTTCCTTCTCAAGTGGATTGCGATTTGTCTGATCTCTGCCCATCCTGGGTGACCCTACATGGTAGAACTCACAGCTTCATCAAAGTACATAAGCCTTTACAACATAAACGTAGCAATCCAGAAGGGCATTGGTCAGTATATGAGCAGCCATTTTGCCCCTTACATTCTTCCTCTTTGATATCCTTCTCAATTGTTTGTTTTTAGTTGCAGCTTGCATTAGAATATGCAAAGATGATGTCGCTGTTGAGGTTGTAGCCACTCACACAGCTGGGTAGGGTCCAGTTGTAGAATGACAGGAGAAGCCACAATAGCGACTGATCCCCTATCAGAAAAGGAGCACTTTATAAAGCAAATAAAGTGTAATACATATTATTGTACAGCACACAAAACTTTCATTAATAAAAACTACTTATATTTTCATAACTTAAATATAGTAAACAGTTTATGTACATAAGTAAAATCTTATTAATAGAAGAGTTATTTTCTGTACTATTATATGTATTGCATATTTGTGTAATAAAGTGCTCCTTTATTTAGCTACCGAGTCATTGCCAAAGAGCAACCAATTATTCCCTTTATTTTATTTTTTAATCCTGAGCTCTGAAATCCAGAAAAGTTAAATATAATAATTTTAAATTCACATTTATTGTTTTTGCATTTCTCTAATCATTGTATTTTTGGTTGCAGGTTTCTCAGGGATTATGGCATCTGGAGCCCAGGATACTAAGAAGCGGGATTTGGACGAAAGTTATGCCAATGATTTCCCAAGGAAGAGGGTCTCTCCTTCAGCCAAGCAGAACATGAAGGAGGTACAAAAGATAGAGATATATATCAAGCTAGGAAATTATGTCTTATGATTTTATAATCCATTACTTGACAATATATATACAATTTAGAAGCCAGGCAGCTTTAAAGATGAACCAAAACAAAAACTAACAAAAATATTTAAACATAAATGTTTATGGTACTTGGGTTTGTCACATCCTGACGTAAACCTGTCTGCAAACTCTACCTTGCTTATTAGTGCTCACATGTGCTCCTATTTAACGATCAAATTAAATAATCTTATAATTTGCATATGTTCCCAAGAGACCGTGGTCTGCATAGTAACAGTGCAAGTTGACATTATGGCCACACAAATTTAGAGTGTAAATTTAGAGTCCATCCGATTGTTTTAGCTGATGTTATGTTAACATGAGGCCTGATTTTATGTTTAAACAGCATTATCTGGAAATGGTTTAAATGAAAAATGTATTCTGTTTTATTGGATTATTGAACTGTCTCTGATGGACATTTTCTTTACAAATGTTGAAATTGCATGATTTAGTTTTTAACTTTAAAATTAATATTTTTTTCTAAATAAAGGCAAGATTATTATTATTTTTTTTATTTTTTTAACTACAATAATCCTTCAACCTTCTATATCGATCAGTCTGCATCTCATACATACAAAGGTCTGAAGTGATCACCTATGGTTGGGAGTGTAATTTTTAGGTCTTATTATACAGCATATTCACTATTCACTTTAATTAACAGGATAAGCAAACTTCACAGGAAGAGTTGGTGTCTGACAGAAATAGGTATGTTATTATTTATATATTTGAGATTTATTATTATCTTCGTTTATTTGTAACGCTCCAACATATTCCGTAGCACTAACTATTGTTTTGCCTTGATCACAACGTATGTAAACACATTCCAAAAAATGCAGGGCCCTATCTTTGAGCTCAGAATCCAGTGTCATAGAATTGCATATTATCTATCTGCTTGTGTGTTTTTTTTTTGTGTGTTTCTTTTATATAAAAACAAAACAAAAAAAAAATACTTTTATTTAGAAGATTGTGTGGGGAGGTTAGCATGAATTAGAAACATAAACTAACAGATTTGATGGTAGATACAAACCAAAAAGGCCCACCAGGTATGCCCTTTAATCTACCTAAAAGTTTGGCTGAATTAAACCTCAGGATATGAGAAGGTTTCTGGATTTTACTTAGATACAAAGGTGTGTATATATAATGTACCATTTACTTTTATGTATTTTGTTTTATTAAGAAGTGCTTAGAAGCTCTGTTCTACTGCCTAATATCACACAAATAGTCCTTGTATGGGTCAGCCTACTGAAGGATATTATTAATAATTTATAATGCGCCAACATATTCTGTAGTGCTGTACATAAGAAGTTAAAGACAGATAAATACAAATTAAACATAGCAAAGCAAGGAGGGCCCTGTCTTTGAGCCTTGAATCCAGTGTCCATAGTGCTTTCCCCAAAGCACCTTGTGGATTTGAAACTTGCAGTTTAAAGGTATTGTGTGTGTGGTAAAGGAGGGAGAGAGAGGTGAGTGTGTTAGGGTGGAAGGTGATACGCTTCTTTAAAGAGATGTGTTTTTAGAGAGGTTTTGAGGTGAGAGGATAATCTGGTGGAGCGAGGCAAGGAGTTTCAGGGAATAGGGGCAGTCAGTCGAGAGATGATGAGAGAGTTTATTAAGATTTTAGTTGTGTCTTGCATAAGATAGTGTCAAAATCTGGAGATGTCTTTTAGATGGAGAAGGCAACGGGCTTGGATGGTTGGGGTAATGATGTCATTGTTGACAGTGAGAGAGATGTGAGGAATTGACACTGTGGTAGAGGGAAGGAATATAAGGAGTTCAGTCTTAGACATGTTGAGTTTGAGATGGTGGGTGGACATCCAAGAGGATATACTAGAGGCAGTTGGAGATGTGTGCTAGAAGAGAGGTGGATAGATCTGGTGCTGAGAGGTAGCTTTGGGGATCATCTGCATAGAGATGATACTGAAGCACAAAAGAGTTTATAAGGGTAACAAGTGAGGATGTATAGATGGAGAAGAGGAGGGGGCCTGGGACTGATCCTTTGGGTACGCCAAAAGACAGGGGGTGAGGAAAAGAGGTGTAGGAGATACTGAATTATCTATTTTTGCAGGTATGATGAGAACCGCAAGAGAGCAGTGTCTCTTATACTGAGGGAGTAGAGGATATGGAGTAGGAGTGGATGGTCAACTGTGTCAAAGACAGCAGAGAGATCTTAAAGGAGAATAGAAAAGTGACCTTTTGACTTTGCATGTCAAGAAGGGAGTTGGAGGAAAAAAGCTGGTAAGGCGGTTTTAGACGAGCTGCTTCAGCAGTTTGTAAGCCATGGGAAGTAGAGATAGGGTGGTTGTTGGATTCGATGTCAGTCAGATGAGGGTTTTTTGAGGGTTGGTGTAATTATGGCATGTTTTACAGAAGATGGAAACCTGATGGTATTTAGGGAAAGGTTGAAAATATGTGTGACAGCTGAGATTAGTGTGGTAGAGGGGAGGGATGAGCTGAGATGGAATAGGATCCTGAGGACAGGTAGTTCGGCGAGTGGCTGATAGCAGGCTCGCGACTTCGTCCTCTCTAGCTGAGCAGGGTCAAGTGCTAGCAGGTTTCTGTAGGACTGGGTGTACAGTGTAGTCTCCTACCCTATCAGGGACCACATCTCGGAAAACATGCTATAGCATACCTAGTAAATCCAGAAACCTTTCATACTCTTTAACATTAAAGGCACTTACCCTGGCCCTTTAAATGTATTTGATTTTAACCTGGAAGGCTGTTCCACTTATCTATTACTTCCTCGCATTACCCTTTAAAACTTCTGCCTTCCAAGTCATGACCTTTTTGTTCTTGTAATTCTTGGCGCTTTTTTTCCCCCCCAAGATTTCCAATACGGTTTAAGAATAGTGCATTTGATGTTGGTCATTTTCATATTGTCATTGTTTTCCTGCAGTTCCTTGGTTCTACAGTCTCCAGAAAGCACTCACAAGCTCTTCAAGGTGGTGTATTGTAAGCGAAAGGCTCGTCTACAAACCCAGAGCCCCTCATATAGAAAGAGGCAGCTCCCCGGCAGCCGGTGCTGTGACATGGCAAATAAAGAAAATGAGCTGGCAGCAGGAAACCTGCACGACAAGCTCCACAATGAGAGACGCAGCTTTGTATTCAACTCCAATGACACCGGCTCCCCTCAGACCGAGGGACCCTCTTCAAAGTATAGCTGTTTCTTTGCAGAGGTGGGTCTCCTGCATTGTTTATCCACCATCAGAGGGTGCTCTTTTTAAGAATAAACACACTGACCAAGGAGAAGACATATTTTGTATTTTTATTTCCATATTGAGCAGGATGGACTGAAGTAAATAAAATCAACAAACATGGCTTTCAGAGTAAAATATTTTGATATTTCATATTTCGCAAACTTAGTGACTCATTTACAATAACAGGTTATAATAAATATTAAAAGATGTATAGGTGTGTGTGTATATATAATATTGATTCAGACTGATGAGGCACTACAAAAAAAAAAGCTTCCTTGCCCAGTTGCACAATCATAGCAGAAAATCATATGTGATATATATCACAAGGAGAAGCACTCACTGTACTTTCTTAAAGCTTCATGAGTTATTCAACATTTCCATGCTCCACAGGCACCTTTTATCAAGACTAAACTAATCAAACCGTTGTGATCAATTTATATTTGCTGTCCACACCCACTATGTGTAATCTCCAAACATGAAGATCATCACCGGGCTCATCAGATAGTTGCAGGACATGAACTTATGAATGAACTCCAAGTAATACAAACCTCTTGCCAGCAAATCACAATCAAAAATTAAAACCAATGTTAAAAAAAACAATGGTAGTAATTGACCTTGTATATACCTCCTTTTTATAAGACTGCATAAAGATATATACATAATTCCAACTGAGTTTTAACATGTAACAAGTCTGTAAATGGTGGTTATGAAAATTCCAATATTTTATAAAAAGGTATTAAGATGTATGGTTACAATAAGTAAAGGAGTTGTAATGACTCATTGGAGACCCCTAGAGGCCAAAATATTTAATACATGTATCCATTTGCTTTCTCTCTGAGCTTGTTTTTCGGTTTCCTCCTCTCTATGATCGAGGTTTGTGATCGATAACCCTTGTTTTCAACTGGCATTTAGACAATGCTTTGCAACAAGTTGATCAGAAGACCCCCATATCAGTGGCCTTCCTAACTGCCTATTTGTGATTGTTCTCTGGAAGTGACAGACCGTTTTCCTTGTGTAGTAGAGCGAATAGGGACAGATAATAAGATATACCCACTGCAAAGTGACTGGGAAATGTGAGTCTGTCAGTTTGTAACTGTAGTGTCATAAGCACCAATCTTGAACCAAACTATTTGTATTTGTTTGCATCTTATTAACGGAATTCATTTGCATCATCTATGCCGTGTGCTTAGCTAGATATATTGCAGAATGAGAGCCACTAGCACCATTAAACTTTATTTTAACTTTTTTTTTTTTTTTTTATTCTAGGTTTCAAAGGATCATGAGACCATGGCACAGGTGTTATTTAGCAGGAATCTCCGGCTTAACGTAGCCCTCACCTTCTGGAGGAAGCGCAGTGTAAACGAACTTGTAGCATATCTTGTCAGGTATACACAATGTGCTCTATAAGACATGTTATCGGTTTATAGGTCTATTATAAAGAATCCTGACTGGCACAGTAGTACAATTATGAACTCTACATTGTACATGCGTGCAATTTAGAACATGCTTTTAATGTACTCAGTAATGTGCCTTGTATTTGAAAAACTTCTTTAAGATTGTATTGCACACCAAAACTCACAATACTTTATTTAGATAAGGCTAGCTTTTAAACATATGTCCCATGCATAATAGCATGTATGTAATATACAGGGGTGAACAAGAACACCTAGGAACCAGAAGGTAGGCAAGCTGTTTCTAGGAGCCTAGGAGGATATTTTTCATTCATACATAATACTTTCGATAAATATTTAGGAGCCAGCAATACAAATTTTTGGACCCCTGATTCCCAGTACATTTCCACTCCTGTATATAAAGATTAATGTACAAAAAAAAACCACTGCTTTAATCTTTCACTGTGTGCTGTCCCCTTCAACTGTAATTATTTCTGATGTGGAAACAAGTCTATTCTTGTTTCATTCTAACTTAGTAATATAAACAATGTCATTTATCTCTCATTTTACTTGTTTCTCTGCAGGATACAAGACTTGGGGGTGGTAGTAGATTGTCTACCCGTTCTTACAAACAGGTAACTATTCATTTAGTACATTATACATTTTTGTTTTTACCTTTTAGTTGTTCCCTGGTGCTCACCACTTTCTTTACCTTGCAGTCTACAAGAAGATAAAGCCTCAGTGTCTGTCGGATGCTGTGTGGACCTTATGCCACTGGTTAAAAATCTACTTACAAGTAAATTTGAAGAGTGAGTTGTTGTTTGTTTTTGTTTTGTTGTTTTTTTGTTTCTTGTTAAAAGGAATTTGATAGACTGAAACTTTTGGCTCTATTTTGAAACTGATGTTGTATCGTTATCTAAAATTTTGAGCAAAAAGTTAGCTGGGATAGGGTTTTCTATTTATTCTTATATCAGAGATCATGATTCGGAGTACTATTTAATATAACAAGCTGATAGAACTTTTAATACCCAGCGTCTCCTTGAATCAAACATGACTAATACATGTGTATGTGGTGGGTGGCAGTGTCAAATTCATTTGGTCCTTTGACGAAGCTTTATTGGTCAAGCTAGTAGGCTGAACAGTCATGACTTGAAGTCTAAACCTCAATGTTTGTTACATCTATTTCACAGATATGTTATTGTTGGTCTAAACTGGCTTCAGGCCATTGTGAAGAGGTGGTGGACGCAATTATCTGTAAATTCAGGGAACTCGGATGAGTAAGTACAACGAACCATAACATTATAAAACTGAAAAAAGGATGATATTGCCCATATACTTTTTAAAGAGCAAATTCTAACCATCATTTTCAAATTAATGAATAAAGAGATGGAAATTCCTTGACCTTTTTAATTAATGCACTCTAATTTTAATATTTTTTAAAATGCCAAACTCTGAAGCTGTTGGTCTGATTGTTTTAAAAATATTTGCTGGTATCATTTTATTTAATTGATATATAATCTAAGCAACAACAAAAGAGGTGCTCAATCAGAAAATGAGCAACCTCTTTTAGCTCCCTGGAGCCCTTCACTGGGAATAATATCCTGTAGTACTAAAGAGTGATTAAGCCCGGCAATACCAGGCAATTCTCCGCTTAACAGGAGAAAGAGAGCAAACAAGACGTGGTAAGGTAAGTTTGTTCTCTGACTGAGCACATCTATTTTTGCTGCTTATGCTACTGACCCTTGGAGCTCAGCTTCCCTAAGGCTCCAGACGTGAAATCCTTTCTCACTGTGCCTTAGAGAGTGCAGCTACACCCTACTGACGGGGCTCAGCTAAGGCCAAAATGAACATCTTGGGTTTGCTGGCTTACTCGGAGTGAGACAAGACTGATATACTACAGGATATTTCTCTCTGTGAAGGGCACAAGTGACTAAACGAGGTTGCTCATTGAGTGGGTTATCATGTCCATAGAACTAACCTCTTAAGGTTGGTCATCCTCTGATTGAGGACCTCTATCTTTGTTGGTGACATCATTTATAGCTGATAATTAATATAACATTCACTGAAATGGCAAGACCGTTTAACTCCTAGCAAGTATTGAGTTAAAGCATTAAAACATTTTTTTTCATTATTTGTAAGCCACAAAGTCAACTAATTACAGGACCAAATTACAATGAAAGCGGTAGCTCATTATTGGATTTGTGGTTTGCATGTGTGCGGGAATGTTCTAAGATATATGTAATTAACTGTAGAAGCTCATTAAACAACCTAATTCTCTGAATTTGGGTATTATATTTTTGATCTTCCATGTGGTATAGAAGGGTTGTAATGCTTTTTGTCTGTTTTTATATTAAGAAATATTCAGATATTAAAACACCAACTAAGTGGAATGTGGCAGCAAGAAAATCACCTTACATCTGTTCCTGGGTATACTGGCAACATAGCCAAGGTAAATATCACCTTGCAGTACTGTGTGTGTGTTTGAATAATCAGAGTATTGCAGTGAATAGTGATACCTTTTTTATTGGACAAACGTATTCATAATAAAGCGACGAGCTTTCGAGAGATAATGCCTCTCTATATCAAGTCAAAAAGCGATACTGATACAAGTATGAAATAAAAACAGCAAACCGAAAGAGATGGGGAAAAAAATTGGAAAGACAAAATTAATTGGGCAGAGTTAAGTGAGAAACAGACCAGCATTGTGAATAAGGTCCTGATAGGTCAGTAAGTCTATAGATCAGGTTATAGATAAGAACACAGCCGAGTAAAATAAAGAGCAATACATTTCAGCATAGCATAGCTTACAAAAACAGCAATAGAAGGGGGGGGGGGGTGAAGGTAAGTGGAATGTGTTAGCTATAAGACCTTAAGATATCTTAATGTCTTATAGCTAACACATTCCACTTATATATTCTCAAGTTGGGCAACATTTAGTCCCAGGTGGACAGTATTTCAATCAATACATGTTAAACTGCTGGAAAAGCACTTGTTTCCTTTTGGAAGTCAATACATTGGAGTTGGCACAGCACAACACCTCTCGCTCCATAGATAGAGGGTGAAAAAAAAATCAGAAAAAGTGTTTTCCTTTCTTTAAATGAATACTGAAATCATTAACTGAATGCAGGGGTTTTCTCTCAGGTGTGCATTGGTTTGCAGCCAAATCCTACATGGTAGTTTCAGAGGAAGCTATCCATGCTGGTCTATCCGTTCAGCTTGTACTGGTTGAGACTGTCCATCTGGAACTAATTGCTGCATGTGTGACCTGTCAATATGTTTGCAGTGACTATGCAGAAGAACTTAATATGAACATGCATTTGTAATGGAGAATATGTCTGCAAAGTTGCAGATACCTAGTACAAGTATTTTGATTGATACTAAAATATATATAGAAAGGGCATTGAGATGTGGTTTAGTTGATGATTTGTACAATAATCATTTATTAAGGTATAGTCCAGAAAGCAAAAAAAATAAATATTTTTTTTTCTTAAACAATCCAGTTTTCTATTACAATTATTTCTTTTATCTCTCCCACAAACCTCATAGAAACAGAACCCTTTTCAGAAACAAAGCATCCTATATACTTGTAACGGATATGTGCAATGTCTGTGTGTTATGTGTAAAAACATACTTTTACTAACTTTTGAACCCCTGGTCTGATTCATGCCATTTTTGTATATGTTGTTCCCCTGGGTGAGAGATATTGAATGGTGCGGGACTTAAAGGTGTACCCCCTGTATTTGGGGTACATCCAGAATGTGGTTAAAATTGTGTCTGTTTTAATTGTGTTACCTGTTATCTGAGGGGAGGAGACGTGGGGGTTGAACCATGTATATAATTGGCTGTTGTGATAATTATGTGGGTGTAGCCCTTCAGAGGGCACCATTGCATAAAAGGAGATTCCCTGTCATTAAAAGTTAGTTCTTCTTGACCCTTCAAAACGTAGTCTCGTCGCGTTATTGGAGGGGATCGCTATCATACTGGGGATTGCTATGCTTTTGCATACTCCCTTGAGCTGTAACTACTGAACGCTTGTTCCTGATGTACTATCCTTGGAGTCTGTGGTGGTTTTGGTGTCCGGTGCAGTGCTTGTAGGCCTCGACGCAAACTAGGACGCGTCTATCAACGGAGGTACCCGGTCGGGGTGCCAGGAGATCCGTTACAATACTCAACTGAGTGGTAGCATGGGAAGCTCCTTTTAGGCAAATGCCAGCTGTATTGCACATCTCTAAAGCATAGCATAGGACAAGTAATTCATATGCCTTAAAAGAATACCATGAATTAAGTGGTATTGAGTTAGAGTGAAAATGCATTGTTGACTCTGCATGTCGTTGCCCAGTTTCCCAGAGTGCAATGCAATAACTGTATTTCTTGGAATACTAAGCAGGAAATATGTTAACTTACTTTTAGACGTTCGTATGTAAAAATATACTATTAATTTACTGATATCAATACAATTCATTATGAGAGACCATATTTTATTTACAGTGCAATCCTAGAGGAATACATTTGTCACCAGTATTTTCGTTGTGTCTTTTTTCTTTCTAGGATCTGGACAGCTATTTATCACAGCTCCATTGACGTTCTTGTGACTTTACGCCATTATTTTGGAAATTAACTGGATAATGGGACGTTTCTCACTATGGGTGCTTCTAAAGTCTGTGGAGGCCAAGAAGCCCATAAAGGCATGTAGTAAAACCACTAACACACCAGCGAGGACTGCTTGACAATATCACACATAAATTATGCAGCCACAAACCGTGGTGATTGCCTGCTTCATATTGAAGTAGTGTTCTCTTCAGGTAGCTGCTTTAACTGGTTCGGAGGTAACGTTTATTACTTCTGCATTCTGGACTTTGCAGGAGTGTCCCTTTCTCCGAGGGCAGCGGAAACCTTGCTACTGAAATCTTATCACTGGGATCATTGACTGCGTCTGGAACGGACAGAAAATGCACTTCCAATGGACAAGGTGTCCTTCAGAAGTGATCCTGGAGCCCTGGCAGGATTGATGTGGGACACCAGATGTTGCAGCTATTTTCTAATTGTGTTATTATATTTGAAGCATAATATTAAAGACTCTTTTGCAGTAGAAAACAAATCGGTTGCTCTTCTTTACTCTGTATATATGTTTTAGTGTAACTTCTCTCCCCCCCATCATTAAAAGGCTACTTTGCAGAACCTTTCAATTAAACTTCATAGGATATATATATATATATATATATATATATATATATATAATATCGCACCAACATATTCTGTATCGCTGTACAGGGGTTAAGTACATAGAAAAAAAAACAAATTTAACACCTTGTAAAGAATGGAGGGTCCTGTTTTTGAGCATAAAATCAAAAGTACATAGAGCTTGGTTCCAAGGCACTGACACAAGATTGAAAACTTGCAAACTTACAATCTAAGGGATATATAATCTCTATCTATCAAATGGAACTAAACCTTGTAACAAACTTGCCTGTAAATTGTCAACACATTTGTAATGATACAGCCACACATAACAACAAGACCTATAACATCAAAGGATCATATACATGCACATCGTCCAATGTGGTTTTATATAATACAATGTACTTTATGTGACACAGGCTGTTATATTGGGGAAACCAGCTATAAAATGCACTTAAGGATGAATTTACACCGACAATCAATAAGAAAACATAATGAAGACCGTTATTGTAGCCCAGTGGGACACCATTTTAGCCAGAATGATCACTCCATCCAAAACGTAAAAGTCAAAATACTCCGAGAAAAATTTAAAAACCTCTAAGAGAAAAACATTTGAAATTAAGATGATCACATTCTTCAACACTAAAAATGCAGGACTTATATGGACTTGGTTTTTCTAACACATTATTGCAATTTCTTGTGACTTTTTTTATTTGTATTTATTATTATACCAAAACAGGCTGGCACTCTTAGTGAGGTGTTTGTCCAACAGGAAAGATATCACAGTGGACTGCAGTGCTCTGCTTTTTCATGTATATATTGTTGTATATGTTTCCTTTATTATGTTGTTTATTCCCCCATATGTATTTACCTGATGTCAGATGCTGTCTGCACTCTATCTGCATCTGCTGTTTTTATTCAAACTGATGGTTCCATCTTATGTTAGTATTGCTAAAAGAGGTTGAACCACTCGAAAGCTTGTCAATCGAAATAACACGTTTGTCAAATACAAAGGGTATTAGTGATGTCGCGAACATCAAATTTTCGGTTCGCGAACAGCAGACGTGAAACTTCCATCGAATCTTCCTGGCCACAATAGTGATGGGAAAGTTGTTTCAAGGGAACTAACACCTGGACTGTGGCATGCCGGAGGGGGGATCCATGGCAAAACTCCTACGGAAAATTACATAGTTGATGCAGAGTCTGGTTTTAAGCCATAAAGGGCATAAATCACCTAACATTCCTAAATTGTTTGGAATAACATGCTTTAAAGCATCAGGTATGATGTTGTATCGATCAGGTAGTGTAAGGGTTAGGCCGCTTCACAGTAACAGACCAATCTCCCCGTTTAATGCACCGCAAACAACCGCAAACAGTCCATTTGCACAACCACAAACTCCACATTTGCACAAGGTTGGATACCAAGCTAGCCATGTCCCGTTCCTTGTCCTCACTGATGTCATTGAAGGTTTCTTCCTCCACCCAGCCACCAAGGGTCCCCGAAAGGTGACAACAAGCCCCCTGGGACGCCTGCTGTGTTTGGTCTTTCACCTCCTCAAAGCCACCTTCATCCTCTGACTCCTCTTCTTCAGACTCCTCTCTCTGTGTTGCCTCTGTCTGCGTTATTATAAGGTGTGTACTGTTAAGTAGTACTATTCCTATCGGTTTAATCCCTGTTACGTCCACTATTAGGGGACGTGTATATGTCATTGATTTTTGAAACAGGGAGATGGAAAAAGGTGCTTGGTCGGACCTCCTACTTCAAATTTCAGGCACTGCGCGTGCAATCTAAGGTGCCACCAGATATGAGTGTCACTGTGCACTGGCAAAAGTTGGCAGAGAAGATGCAATAGGCTTCACACACACGCCTGTAGGCAGGCAATTGCTATTCAATCTATTACAGTCAAAAAAGTGTTGTTTTATTTCACTGAGCACAATATAAGCTGTTAGGTGTTAGCCTATCACACACACACACGCAGGCATATGCAATTAGATTACACAGAAAAAAATAAAATAAAAATAAATGATGTTCTAGCTCTAAAAAGGGCTTTTTGGGTTGCTGTCCTTGCAGCAGATATCAGATGAGACCTTCAGGTCTGTAGTGGAAGCTAAATACACAGCCTGGCTATCTATTTCCCTATTAATTCTCCAGCAGCTACACTATCTGTCCTCTCACAACGAATGCAGCTTCAGAATGATTCTAAAATGTATGCTGTCCTTCAGATGGAAGGCCCTGGAAGGGAGTGTATGCTGCTGATTGGCTGGAATGTGTCTGCTGACTGTGAGGTGCAGGGTCAAAGTTTCCTCAATGATAAAGAATAGGGGGTGGACCGAAAAAAGCATGTGTCCGCCATCTGATGCGAACGCGAACATGCCAAAATCGCCGCGAACAGTCCGCGGGCGAACTGTTCGCGACATCTCTAAAGGGTATTAAATTATACTGTAATACATATATAGATTAATAATATATATACAGTCAGGTCCATGAATATTGGGACATCGACATAATTCTAATCTTTTTGGCTCTATACACCACCACAATGGATTTGAAATGAAACTAACAACATGTGTTTTAACTGCAGACTTTCAGCTTTAATTTGAGGGTATTTACATCCAAATCAGGTGAACGGTGTAGGAATTACAACAGTTTGTATATGTGCCTCCCACTTTTTAAGGGACCAAAAGTAATGGGACAATTGTCTGCTCAGCTGTTCCATGGCCAGGTGTGTGTTATTCCCTCATTATCCGATTTACAAAGAGCAAAACAAGCTCCAGTGTTCATTTCAAGTGTGCTATTTGCATTTGTTGCTGTTAACTCTCAATATGAGATCCAAAGAGCTGTCACTATCAGTGAAGCAAGCTATCATTAGGCTGAAAAAACAAAACAAACCCATCAGAGAGATAGCAAAAACATTAGGTGTGGCCAAATCAACTGTTTGGAACATACTTAGAAAGAAAGAACGCACCGGTGAGCTCAGCAACACCAAAAGACCCGGAAGACCACGGAAAACAACTGTGGTGGATGACCGAATAATTATTTCCCTGGTGAAGAAAACACCCTTCATAACAGTTGGCCAGATCAAGAACACTCTCCAGGAGGTAGGTGTATGTGTGTCAAAGTCAACAATCAAGAGAAGACTTCACCAGAGTAAATACAGAGGGTTCACCACAAGATGTAAACCATTGGTGAGCCTCAAAAACAGGAAGGCCAGATTAGAGTTTGCCAAACAACACCTAAAAAAGCCTTCACAGTTCTGGAACAGCATCCAATGGACAGATCAGACTAAGATCAACTTGTACCAGAGTGATGGGAAGCGAAGAGTATGGAGACGGAAAGGAACTGCTCATGATCCAAAGCATACCACCTCATCAGTGAAGCATGGTGGTGGTAGTGTCATGGCGTGGGCATGTATGGCTGCCAATGGAACTGGTCCTCTTGTATTTATTGATAATGTGACTGCTGACAATAGCAGCAGGATGAATTCTGAAGTGTTTCGGGCAATATTATCTGCTCATATTCAGCCAAATGCTTCAGAACTCATTGGACGGTGCTTCACAGTGCAGATGGATAATGACCCGAAGCATACTGCAAAAGCAACCAAAGAGTTTTTTTAAGGGAAAGAAGTGGAATGTTATGCAATGGCCAAGTCAATCACCTGATCTGAATCCGATTGAGCATGCATTTCACTTGCTGAAGACAAAACTGAAGGGAAAATGCCCCAAGAACAAGCAGGAACTGAAGACAGTTGCAATAGAGGTCTGGCAGAGCATCACCAGGGATGAAACCCAGCGTCTGGTGATGTCTATGCGTTCCAGACTTCAGGCTGTAATTGAGTGCAAAGGATTTGCAACCAAGTATTAAAAAGTGAAAGTTTGTTTTATGACTGTTAATCTGTCCCATTACTTTTGGTCCCTTAAAAAGTGGGAGGAACATATACAAACTGTTGTAATTCCTACACCGTTCACCTGATTTGGATGTAAATACCCTCAAATTAAAGCTGAAAGTCTGCAGTTAAAGCACATGTTGTTAGTTTCATTTCAAATCCATTGTGGTGGTGTATAGAGCCAAAAAGATTAGAATTATGTCGATGTCCCAATATTTATGGACCTGACTGTAAATCACAAGGGTATAGAATTACAATCAGATTTTAAACAGATGATTGAACAAAATTATAAGGCAACTTTGGAAAATTTGAATACCTCCATTGATAGGTGGAAAAAATCTTTATGATTCATGGTCGGGAAGAATTATAAACGCAAAAAATGTTTCTGATCCCTAAAATAACATATTCAATGAGAAGTATTCCTTATCTTACAAGACTTCAAATTAAAACATTTAAAAAAACTCTTGACAAATTTATCCATGAAGGTAAATAAAATTAGAATTAGAACGGAAAGTTTAATCAACAAATTCCAAAAAGGAGGCATGGCTTACCCTTCAGTTCAGAAATTTCAAGATGCTATTACTATAGCCCACATCATTAGATGGAATAAAAAGGAAGAATTAGGACACTGGTTCCAAATTGAAAAGGAAATGTTATCAAAGAGTACAAAGTTTAATCTTTTACAAAAATTGGGAATATAGAAACTTGGATTTGATGGGAGAATCATTAAAGAATAATATCAAACAATGGGGTAGACTGATTTTTAAGTATCATTTGATCTTATTTCCCAATCCTTTAACTCCATTGGCTTCTCTGTCCAGGGAACTAGATATACCCTTATTGGATATCTTGGTGAAAAAAGGGGGCGGTATTCTTAAAAGACCTATTTCAGAGTGGCAACATTATTATTTGGGGGAACTCTGTGTTACATATATCCTACACAATTCGTTGTGGCTAGAATTTCATAAAATGTGTAATGAATTTAGGTCCTCCATTTTTTTTTTTTTTTAGAAAGCCAAGGAGATCTGTCTGATTATGAAAGACTAATTCTTGCGGTGGATAAACACCACCTAATGGCTAAATGCCACAACATCATTAAAAATAAGCAGGTACTAGTTAAATCATTAAGCCTAAAAGTTTGGGAAAAAGAGTTGAAAAAGGAATGGACACTTAAGACATGGCATTCGGTATTCTTTATTACTGACACATTTTTGCAAAACGCATCTCATAATGAAGCATGCTTTAAGATTATAAATAGGTGGTATTGGGTCCCTATAAAAATGTTCCAAATAAACAAACTGAACAAAGCTAAATTTTGTTGGGGTAAATGTGGACATTTCAGAACTCACTTTCATATTTGGTGGGATTGCCCAAGGTTACAGACTTGGTGGAAAGAATGTTTCACCCAAATAAAATCAACATGTGAGTTGGACCTTCCCTACAATCCCGAAATACTACTTCTCTACATTTTTCCCAATTAATTTGACAGAAACAAAATCTCTTCTGGTACAGATTTTCATGGCGCTAAAACTTCTATCGCCATGAACTGGAACCAAGCAAAAATCCCCACCTGGCCTGAAATTTTGGTTACAATCAGTAAATCCTGTCTCCTTGAAGGCAACCTTAAGAAATTAAAGATTTCCCGACTTCCAGTTAAAAAATGGAAATTTGGGATCAAATGTATTCTTAAAATCTAAATGGATTCTGCCAGAGCTTGGTAGTATGGATACGGTCCCCTCCGCCTCTCCGATCCTCTTTTTAGCCGGCAAGTTCTTTTTTTTCTCTCTTCCTTTCTTTTATTTATTTATTTTATGTTTTATTTGCTATGGTGTACTATCTTATTATTTTTTCCCAATCTACAGACTAACCTCCTAGGAGTATTTAATACTTTTTATATTGAAAGTGTTAATTGGTGGTTATAATTGATATGAAGCTTTTGAGACAGATTTTTAACTTTTTATCTGTTTGCCTATGTTGTTTTTTTATCCAATTTAAGGAAAACAAATTGTGCATTGGTTTTGGATTATTTGCAATGGTATATTGTAATTGTTTTTAAAAATAAATATGTGCACACAACTTTAAGTTTGTAATAGAGTTTATTAAAGATATTGATGAAAGGATATCACCTAAATTGCCCCCCAAAAAAATGTTTTGAAAACCATTGTGTTGCAATAGCAGAAAATTGCATAATTCACAATTGTATTAAAAAATTAATACACAGTGTTTCTATTGGTACTAGGCATACCAGCCAATCACAGACTATCTCGCAAGAGCATTTTGAAAAAGATCAACCTACCAAATTATTATATAGTTATATCCCTTTCCATAACCTTATCAACATGGGTTTAGGTACTGGGGGGTCGAGGGTGACAAATCCCCCACGCCCCAGTTGTGTTTTATTTTTATACTATATGCGGTATCCCCCCAGATTGTCTTTGGCTCATACACCCATGCTTTATCAAGCACAATTTACCATACCAAGCTGCATATTAACATAAGGCTGAACAAACAATATCTAATATATTTAGAATTATTTACAGTAGAGATAAATGGCTAAGTCAGTGCATCATAAGTTGTTAATGCTCCTTCAGAAAAACAAGCTTGTTGTTTGGAAAATAGGCTACACTAACTTTTGTAAATAAATGTATACATTTTAAGAAGAAACAATGCTGGAATATATAGAAAGGGGACATACATTTACACACCCTTTGTATTAGTTACAAATAAAGGAAAATAACAATAATAATTACATTAGGTATCAATTTTCTTTTAGGTAGCTAAATTGAAGTTAGAATGTTTTGCTATTGTAAGATATCCCCCGCAGTAATGCTGCAGATCACATCATGACTGCGGCCATATTACTGCCATCAGTGACAGTGCTAGCTATTGTCTGTCACCAATCCTGTCGTTGGATAGCTTGGTCCTACTACGTCATCGCTAGCAGCGTCTAGCACAGGCACGTGACACGCCGGCGCAGCGTTGCGTTCCAATCAGACATCCTGGAGTCACTGTCTACAGCCCGGAAGCGGAGGTACCGAACCGGAAGTGAGAGTGTTTCTGCGTTGTTCGAGTCATGGAGTTGTCCGGTTTTGTCTCCGCGCTGCGGGGCTTCTGCTTTCTCGCTTTGCTCTCTCTATACAACGCAGAAATGGATATACTGAGCCCTGGGCCTGGCGGCGACAAGTTCAAGGTGGAGGGCCGGGCTGTGGTTCCAGGGGTCAGGCCGCAGGACTGGGTGAGCGGGGCCCGGGTTCTTGTGGACGGAGAGGAGCATGTAGGCTTCTTGAGGTGAGGCTGGGCCCGAGGAGCTTTAATAATCAGCATGACTATATATATTATTATTATTATAGTACACCCTGTTAGATATCTGGTCTCATTATAGTACAGATGCAATCAGTTATTTTGACCACAGTGTCCTCTTGTATTTAAAAAAGAATGAAGAAAAGGTTCAGAATTTGTTTTTCATTTAGATTGTATCGAAATGCCACACACACACTTAGTTATGGATATTTACACAGTAAAGGAGACATGGAGGATCCCATTAACCTATGTAATTATATGGAAGCTTCAGTATAAATGAATCCTACATGTTAATGAGCTGATTTGGACCCAGATCCACCTATTGACTGGTACACAGTGTAGTATTGATTGTCTGTCCTTATACACAGGAATACCATTATATTCGTGTCAGTTACCTACTCATATACTATCAAGTATATGCTACTTGCCCCAATACACTGCAATGCCACCCTAATGGTATTATCTGAACTTTTATATACCATCAAGTATATGACACCAGTCCCAGTCATAAACCAGTCACTTGCCTTTGTTACCCTGCAGTCCAGTGTATGTTATCAGCCCTAATATACTGCAAGTTCACCATAATCCTATATATGTAATTCCACCTTTTGTGTGCCATCCTTTTTAATTTAATTGGCTAAATATATATATGTCTCCTGTCAAGTAGCAGTTGTTTCTTTCATAACTGTAAAGTTCCTAGTGCATTCATTTGAGCACATTTCAATGGTTGTACATCCATATGGCAATTGTCTGTCTTTACTGGAATTGGATGAATGCACTACACAACAGTCAGATCTTAATGTGTATATCACTCATCCATCTGCTCTTATTTTATGTTCATTCACTCCAGTAACTCACTTTAAAGGATTAATTGCTTACTATTTTTACTGTATGCTCTTTTAGAAAGTAAATTTAGTAGCTACAAGAGGACATTTGATACAGTTTTGAATTCCGTTTGGTTTTGTTTAACTGTCTCACATCCTGGAGTGTGGCTTTCAATACATACAATTACACCTTATCAAAATCCCCACTCACAAAATAGATAAGCACTTCAATGACTGATATCTGCATATCATTAGTGTATGTAATGGGTAATTAAAAAAAATATGTTTTCCCAATAAAACAAATATTTAAAAGAGAATACGGATCTATCCGGTTATGTGCACGCACAGCACAGGAAGCATCCTGGTGCCTGGCGGGCTCACGTTCTGCGTCCCGATGTACTCCCTAAGCGTCTAACCCTAATCCCCAACACCCCTTGGCTGCACTAAACCTACACCCCTTGCCGGCCCTAAAAGTACCTTCCTAACCCCCTAGGCCACTTACTGGTCCTAACCCGAAAACCCCTAATCGCTTACAGACCGCTACATCGGGACGTCCACAACGCGCTTCCCAGCACTGAAGCATGTGTGGACATAACAGGATAGGTCCGAGAATGTTAAACTGATGTTTTGCCCAGAGGTCAGTTATCTGCCCTTATTTAACATGTCCATTTCCCAAGGCCAATTATGCACATTACAGAGGAAACGCATCCATATTCTTATGGTATCCCCTAACGGATTCCGTACATCAATTACTTGCATATTCTACAATTGTGTTGCAGTCTTTGCATAATATCTGTGTAACTACTGTACAGCACAACACATTATTTTGCATATAAACAAAAAAAATATTAAATAGGCACCAAATTGCCAGCACTGACAGCTGCAGTGCCGGCAAGTAGCCACTAGTTTCAGGGAAGCCCTAATTATCACCTCCTCCAACGTGGCGTAACTCGACAGCTCTGAATCGACAGCAAGGCCGTTGCTATGTTCGACGTGGATGCTCAGCCCTCGAGGGCCTTGAGCGCGCCTCTCATAGCTCAAGGCCTCTACTGTCGGCGCACCTTATACGCATTGTGCAGCACAAGTGGGAAAATCGGCAGCACCATCTAGCTGTTGGCGGCGGCACTGCTGCCGCCAATCTTTTGCGAAGGTGAAGAGGCAAAAGATCCCAAATCCCTTTAACTGCAACACATTCTTCAGCAAGTAAAGTGAGGTACATATTTCATCCATTATTTGTTGCAAGTTTGCGAGTTTTCAATCTTGTGTCAGTGCCTTGGAAACAAGCTCTATGTACATTTGATTTTATGCTCAAAAATTGGGCCCTCCATTCCTTACAAGGTGTTTAATTTGTTTTCTGCTATGTACTCAACCCCTGTACAGTGCTACGGAATATGTTGGCGCGATATAAATAAAGATAATGATAAATAATAATAATAGGATTTACAAGACCTGCTAATAAATAGTACATGTGTATGATCTTTATTTTCACACAGTGTGATATAACAGAGGTTTTGTTAACATTCTTGTTTTCTTTAGGACTGACGGTAGTTTTGTGGTTCATGACGTACCCTCCGGTTCTTATGTAGTAGAAGTGGTTTCTCCAGCTTATCGTTTTGAACCTGCTCGAGTTGATATAACTTCCAAAGGGAAAATGAGGTGAGTGACACGTTCATTGGAACTGCCGATGAAGAAATACATGCTGGTTGTTCTATACTTGTATTATATATGTATATTCAGATGAAAAAAAAATGTTTACTGATAGATTTACTGATTTCTATGTACAGTATTTGTGTTTACTATTGAATGATCTACCAACAGAGATGGACTTGACAATTCCATGAATTCTTGTGTATGTAGATTCAAATATTGCAGCACTGGGTGTTAAAACAATATGTATATTTCACACTGCTATTTTATACTGCTTTGTCAACTACTAAAATAGGTCTATTGCCTGAAGTGGTTCTTGACTTCTGGCCTTTTATATTGTAAACTAAAATAGGTCAGTATTTATAACTTTCAATATATCACTGAAAACAATTGGGGCACTTAGCAATTGTTAGTAATTATCTCGGTTAACAAAAGATAACTCTTTGTTGGTGGATCTAAAAGGCTTATTGGCAGGTAAAAGTGCAAGTTTGAATGTAAGTTTATTGTTGGAAAGTACATTTTTAAATAATTTAATTAAGAAAGTACTTTATTACTATAATGTTAAAGGACCCCTGCAGTGCAAGAAAAAAATACATTTGTCAAGTATGTCAAATAACAGCTGTGTAAGCCATGGGCTTACAGATTTTTTTTTCCTGGGCTCCAAGACTGCAGCAGATGGTGACTGTAGCCATGAAATGAAGACATCTGCTTCTGGAAAGAAAAGCTATGGCAAGTCTGAATAAGCTAGTAAATATATTACACCATCAACAAAGGTCAGCATAGTTAGAACTATGGTATTCCCATTAGTAACATATGGATGTGAGAGCTGGAGCGTAAGAAGTCTGAGCACCAGAGAATTAACTCCTTTGAATTGTGGTGTTTTGAGAAAACGTCTTGGGGTCCCTTGAACTGCAAGAAGATTCAATAAATCAATTTTACAGGAAAGGAAGCCAAACTGTTCACTGAAAGGTTTGATCATAATGCTAAATCTCAAATAATATGCTCATATCATGAGAAGGCAGGATTCCTTAGAGAAAACTCTGATGCTGGGAAAGATTGAAGACACATGAAGAAGGGGACGACAGAAGGGGTATATGGGTAGATGAGATCATTGCAGCAATGAACATGAGCTTGAGGGAGATCATAGTAGAGAAAACAATCTGATGAGATAACCGGATGTCTTTAGCAGCCATGGAGGAAGTGTGTTAATATATGCCCATCAGATAACAAAATATTTTCAAAAAGTAATACTTTTCTGTTAAATAATTCTAGGGGACTTTTTTTTTTTTTCCAATGATTTTTCTATTAGACAGTAAGATCATATGACATATGAAACACATATGGCAGGAACATACCCGCAATGCCATCCAAACATTCTTCGTCAATAACACCTTCCAGAACAACATTTCCAGGGGACAATGAATATACCAATGCAGGTTTAAATATCAAACTCCTGCCTGATCTTTCTAACATTTACAAACTGATAACTAAGATAAGCAGTTCTTACTGGCAAATTTTGGGGGGATTGTACCCTAAATTTATAGATGAATATTTATGTTGTGAGGAGGGGGGATTTAGGGAGGGTGGGTTAAGAAAATAACCTAAGGAAGTTGGAAAAACAAGTGTCAACCATGGTTCAAGGGGACTTTTTAATCAATAACATGTAAACTCTCTTTGGTGGTGGTCATCTCTATAGTCTTCAAAGCTGGGAACTTGCACAACAATTACAACTTATGCTAATGTGACTAAAATATTTAGCCAAAATCTCAGCATTATTCAAATACTACAAGCCAATATGTCTCATTGTATAATTTAATAATTTCTATGGGTGGCTCCAAACCACTGGTTTCCTACATTTTATTTCAGATTTCATCTTTTTTTCCATTCATCAGTTGTCTTCACACACATCCTGGCTCCTAAAATGTCTTGGCAGCTTTTTTATTAATGACTTTATAATAAGGGTTTACAGATCAAATTTAAACAGTAGTACCCAATGATCCATGCCCTTGTGGGTTCGACATTGGTTTTTGAGTTTGCAGAATGTTTCTTTTCTGATAACGTTGTGTTATTGCAGTTTTTTTTAATACTTATGTGCTTTATTCTATCTATGGTCACTGCCATTTTATTCTTTAGATAACTGATGCTGTGTTGCATCATTATTGTGAAAACAGCATTTTCTCATCATCAAAAAGCTTCTTTCAAAACAGGAAGACACTCGGTCGAAGAAAAATAAAGCACAATAACAGCATTTTTATAGGAAACTTGAAGTTCTGCCTGTCTAAATAGTAATGTGAATGAATATGATAAATCAACTGTCTAGGGAATATGGAAAGCCTTTATTTTCCCCCAGCAGGTAACTCACTTTGCAATCGTTAAATTCATAATGTGCTATGTCAGAGAGGACTGCGGACTTGCCCAATCTTTCAGTCGTCTTTCATCATGTTTCATCAGCAGTGTTTGTTTTTTGCTTCTCAAGTGTCTGAAATATTTTCTTTTCTCTCTAGAGCCAGATTTGTAAATCATATTAAAACATCAGAAGTTCTCCGCTTGCCGTATCCTCTTCAGATGAAATCCTCTGGGCCTCCATCCTACTTCATAAAGCGAGAAACCTGGGGTTGGACAGACTTCCTCATGAATCCAATGGTAAGAGGTTTAGAATTGTTAAAAGGTATCTGAACAAACTAGCTAAAAATCTTTGTCATGGTACCTGAAATTGCAGGACCACGTATGAATTTTTAAAATACATGCATTACAGTGTTTTATAAAATGTTATTCCCAAGCAGCCCTGCAGTTTCTCAGTAAAAACGCAAGCACATTTTCCAATGTCCATACTCTCTATATTCTGCAAGGGGAAAAAAACAAACAAAAAAATAAACTTTTGTTTTCTTAGTCCCAATATTCTAACCTCAAAAGGAAGGAAGTTGGATTATACTATTGCAATGAAAATAGTAGAAAAACATTTAGAAGGAATTTATCATTTATAATCCTTTCAGGACCAGAGAGCTCCCAGTCCACATAATCTCAGTATATCGCTAGGCATAACTACACTGGAGAGAAGCGCTGCACCATATAAGAACTACAGTAGACTCTCTGTTAACCAGAACTCTCAAGCAACCAGAAAAAAATGGAATACTGTACTTTAAGTAAACATTACAATTTACAGAGCTGAGCAAATGCCAGGAGCCTGTTTGTCATGCCACAAAATGCTTAGGCACCTAGATTTCATCCACTGTATTTCTCTGCAATTCAATTTTACCTGAAAGCAGACAGACATACGTGACTGAACCAGTGCAGTATTGGCGTTGCATTCCCTGGGGTCAGCACTGCACCCTCCAATCGAACATACCTGTGTGTAAGTGAGGAGTGAAAGCTGCTGCAGCTAGAACAGCCCTCACTGACAAATATACCTAGCAGAGCATCTTATGTGCAGCTAATATAGGCCTCCTTTTTATAGTGTCTCTCAAGCAACCATAATCTACATTTATCCGGCATCTACCAATCCCCATGGGTGCAGGATAACGGAGTCTACTGTATTATAAATTTGTCAGAAGGGCCTTCATTTAATTTTTTTTTTTACATTGTATTGTATCAATTATTCATTCACATACATGTAATGTTTTAAGCCTTTCACTGACAGAGAGGCCAGCATCACATTGCTTTGCTTCTGTCAGTGAAAGGGCTAGAATTAATCTATTTTGAAAGTATAAAATATAATATAAAATATAAATATAATTTCTTTAGAGCCACAGCACAAGTTTCCCCTGCTTTTGAACACCTAACATGTTGTTGTTGTTTTTATTATGCTGATATTTTTCATATTGACACCTTTTTGATGATCTCTACATCTACAGGTTATGATGATGGTGCTTCCTTTGCTGATTTTCGTGCTGCTGCCTAAAGTTGTGAACACCAGTGACCCTGAGATGAGAAGGGTAAGAAATGTGCACAATGTACTTTCAGAGTGGGTTGTTTGATATGCAAGATTTTTTTTTTTTTTTTCAGCAGACTGTGATCTTATTTAGCACATAGCTAATTAATATTTGCTGGTTGTTCATTTGCATATAAATGCAGCAACAACATTACATTCCTCAGGATTTAGTCTCCCCAATGTTTCACTTTTAGAAAAACAAATAGATAACACAACACATAGCCATGTTGTTTAAAATCCCTAACTCAAGTTGCTGTTCTTGTATGTTATTCTTAAACTGTATCCCTACTCCATTCCTGCTGTGTAGAGTCTCCAATCATTTGCAGAGTTATTAGAGCAAGAAAATGTTGTTGTTGTTGTTGTTGTTGTTTTTTTTTTTTTAAGTTTAATCAACTTTTCATTTAAAAGTAACTTGTGTTTTGGTAAATATGGCTGTTAAATACCATTTTCCGATGTTAAAATATCTTAACATTTATAATACCTTTTTTTTAACATTACATATTTTTACAGTTTTCAGCATTTTACAAGTTCATGCAATATAAGAGTTTTTTATTACTGAGCGCCGTCGGCAAATATCCATTTCACAGTTACGCACAGTAATGTTGCAGTGTGTATTTAACAAAGTTTAGAGATTAATAGCTTTTAAGAAACAGCTGATATGAAATGCTTCATAAATCCCTCCAAAGGCTTATCTGCCCCTACTTATTTACAGCAATTACTTCAGACAGTAGTAGATGTTCCAGGTTTTTGTCATTCACTGAGCTGGACTGATGTCTAATGTGTAAATGATGTTGAAGAACTCAACTTCATAATAGACAAAATGATTTAGAATGTTTAAAAAAAAAAAAAGCCTAGAATGTATATTTTTTTTTTTTACTACAATTGTATTTGTTGTTATATATTAAATATAAAAAAAAATCTAAAAGTTATTCTACTATGTACACTGTGAGTGGTATCACGTTGAGATCGATGCAATATTGTTTTTTGTTTTCTAGGAAATGGAGCAGTCCATGAATATGCTGAACTCCAATCCCGAACTCCCAGATGTATCCGAATTCATGACAAGGCTGTTTACCTCCAAGTCTTCCAGCAAGTCTAGCAGCAGTGGGAAGGCAGGGAAGAGCGGTGTTGGGAAGAGGAGGTAGTGCAAGTTCACTCAATCCTGCACACAGATAGTCGCTTCCCATGGAATTCTGCGATGGCTGAATGCACAAACTCACCACAGCAGCCTGGGACAGATTCCTGCTGCTAAACCCAGACTAGCTCTTTATGGCCCAGAGGAATCTCAGGAGGACTGAGCCTCAGCGACTTGACACATTCATTTTTAAATTAATATATCTGAATATTTTTCTTTTGTTTAGGGTGAAATTAAGTTATTTACATAATTAACAACATAGGATTCACAAATTCTCATGAGAAAGCTGTGAGAGTTCATGTGTACTAAGCAGTGCCCAGCCATTTCCTAATAAAAAAATAAAAAAAAGTCAGTCAATTTCTTAAAACTATCTTTTTAAAGCAATTTCTTTGTAGCACTGCTTAGTAAAAGTAACACAGCAAAAGTCTAAGTTATTGCAGAAATGAAGAGTATCCATATTATAAACCACTGCAATCGGGTATTAAACATTTTGAGTAAGTGTAACATAATTGAGCTTAAAAATGTTTATGCTTAAAACCCCTCAATCTGAAAGGAAAGAGAAGTAAGAGCATGCCCATTACAACATAATGGTTAACAAAGATAAACTATAGCTTTTCAGTTTAATTTGTTCTACTGAAATGAAATTATAATGGTCAAAGAAACCGTAATGTTAAAGGTTTGTCATTATTTTTATAACGGAGCATTCATTTTGGCGTGAACTCTCCCTAGTGGGAGATAATTATTCAAATGAGAGAGTAATTGGCAGCAGAGAATATTATGCTTAAAATTCCTAACTCTATTCTCTAACCCTTCCGTTAAAATGTTTAACAATCTATTGCAGTTACATTTGTATATGTGTACTTGTTTCTTCAGTAATTTGCGGTCACTTTAATATTCCCCTAACAAAATCAGTTGTATGTTATTTTCTGTTTTTGTGTTTTGCAAACCAAAAATTGCAGAGTTTCACGGGGGGCAAAAATTGCACGCTGTAATCACTAGATCCTAGCGCTGACGCATGGCGGACATAGAATGCTGATCATGGAACTAGGAAGTTTAATTTTGAAATTGGCAAAATCTATTCATAATGGGTGTTTTTAATGTATTTAATGTTCACTGGTATCAGATCTACACCATATTACTTTATACAGAGCGACAAAGCTGCCTCGATGGTTAGTTTATCTGATTGTGTGTCTGACTGAAAATGGCATTTGATAAGCTGTGTTATGGTATGTTGTAAGTTAATATTAAAAAAAAAAAAACTAACTAAAAGTTCTGTGTGTGTAGACATTGTGGTTTAACTGGCCATTGATCATTCCAGGACTGACACCAATTGTCTGATCTGCTTTCTATAAAGTAGCCGGAATATACTGTGTTTTAGGTTAAATGGAGGTCAGATGAATGAATGGCCTCTCTATAAAGGCCCACTTAATTCAGCACAATTTTGGACAACCTCACAGTAAAGACCTCCATGTTGAAATACTTTTTGCATTTTTGAAATATGTGCATTTTTCACTGAGAAATAAACACAAAATCTTTGTTTACATGTATAACACACTGCCCACAAATTGCTGCATTACTGCAACCAGTCAGTTTGCAGGGTTTTCCCACCCACAATAAAGTCAATGGTAAGGTTTTTGTTTTACTGCTTATATTTCCATTTTGCAGGGAAAAGTCCTTGTATTAGGTTTATTTTTTCTTATGGCAGAAAATTCAGGTTTCTGCACTCTTGCCTGTCTGGAATTTGAGCAATGCAGACCAATGCTCCACGTTACTTCAGCTCTATGTAGTGGTGAAAAAAAATAACCCTTAACAAATCTATCTGTGCCAGTATGGAATGATGGACTCCCCTAAACAGGTCAGCTATGGGTTAAGTGGTCAGTGCAGTGTAACCTGAGTCCAGGGCATGTGGTGCTATCAACTATAGCCTTCCCCCACAGAATGCACGCTGCACTCAGCCATCTCTTATTACTCAAGCAACAGCCAGTGGGCGGAATATACTTGTATGTAAACGGAGATTTAAAACTTTACATTTTTTAACTGTTATTAGTGTAATTAAAAAATAGATAATTTTAACACATAACTTTGTGTCTTTCCCACCATAAAGAGACCTTGCAGTGTGGTAAACAGCCCATTAAAGATTGCACAGCGGCTTCGTAATTGGACATACACAGGGTTGTGACATGTTACCATCCCTGTGCAACTAGACATGGAGACGCACTAGATACCAGTACCACTTTCTTAAAATCGCTAGTAGTCTTATTTTGTCTGAAACACTTTGGCCCTCATTCAATTGCAATTTGGCCAATTGAATAAGGCTCTAAATAAGCACAAAACATATCTTTTTTAAAGAAGTTTTTAGTTAGTAAACATCTATCCAAAAGCAAGGTTTTCACTAACTAAAAACTTTAAAAAAAAATATATGTTCTGTGCTTATTTAGAGCCCTATTCTATTGGCCAAATCGCAATTGAATGAGGGCCTTTGTCTGTAATCTGTTTCTGTGATGGTTAATATTGAATTTCCAAGTATTTATATTTACATGCAAAACAAATAGGGTGTTAAGCACCACAATTTCATATGCAATGTCACAGTCCATTGAAAGACAAAGTTGTATACTACATTTTAATGGTTTTTTTTTTTGTATCTCATGGAATAGATATATTCATTTTAAGTGATTTAAAAAAAGGAAAGTTAACACGTGTGCCCTGAGTGTCTGTACTGTCATCAGGGACGTGAAAGACCCTGCAAAGCGAGGGAGTGAGCATTCACTTTATTAATTAAAACTTCACAGACGAGGGAGAACAACCATTAACACTGCTTAGATGAGAAGAGGAATGTGAGGATCTACGGTGCAGAAAGAGGGGCAAAATCATTTTTTTATGACCCTCGTTACATTTTTATGCTGCTGGAAAACAGCAAGGGAAGCTTGACGTTTTGATAACGTTTATAGTGGCTATCCTATATATGTTCTAGGTTAATAACTTATCTTCCTCAGTGTAACATTTACAATTCAGACTCTAAGCTTTTGGAGTCTTCCTGTTCATCATACAGGCTGCCATGTTTCACATCTGTACTTCTATAGGAAAGGAGCTTGACATTAATAAGCAGAGAGGGACATACTGTTGGTGGTTAGCTCAAGACTCTTGTAGTCGGAAGCGTCTCTCCTGTGGGCATGTTCTTAGGCCACAGATTGCTACTTGTATGGAATTGTATTCCCTGGGGTCCAGTGGTTCGGATTCAGTGTTTTTATCAATGCGACCTGGGTTTGACTCTAGCCAGGGAACCAAGACCATGGCAGAGATACTGGAGTGGGTTGCCATTTCCTTCTCCAGTGGGCCAGAGCATACAGCTCCTTCTATTCCCAGGTGGTCTCCCATCCAAGTACTGAGCAGGTCATGTGATCTCTTGGTTCCCTGATTGGTGTCAACCCCAGATTGCAGCAGCGAAAGCACCGAATCCTAACCACTGGACCACCAGGGAGCTCTTTGAATGGGCCTAGGGCACTATAAAAACTAAATACTCCCCTCAGAATGAGTCATGGCCAGCAACTTTTACATTTGGGAACAAAATAATATACTAGTTGAAAACTCGCTTTCAGCGTGATACTTTAGCACCATTAGTCAGTCCTGTTCTGGTGTATCATTTGCAGAGTTCTCAATGCTTCTGATAATCCAGCAATAATAAAACCTCCCATAGATAAACATGAATCTGTTCAATTGATTGGCTAAGTTTTCTAGTAGTAGAAAATAAGTATTTTTGTGTTCCTTTTAAATGCTAATTTTCTGTATAAAGCATGCTGGTACATATAACAATCACATGACAGCAGTCCTGCATTTTTGCATATAGTCTTCTGACACTCACTGGGTTAAGTCATATCTATTTTATCTTTCATCAAGTTATCAAATTGAATATGATGAAATTGGTGAGTTGCCGTCTAAAGGTCATTGAAATCAGATTTAAACATGGACTGCACTCTGACAATAATGCCGAGCTGCGCTGATCTTGGTCTATCCCAGGCAAGCAAAGTCCAGTCTACACTAGGAACTAAACAGAGACACATCCTGCAGCACAGCTCCACTGGGAAATAGGTAAGTGACCACCACTTCATATCTATCATCTCTAAACCAGTGGGATTATTTAATATTATATTCAATTATTCTGTAGTGGCAGACACTTTATTCTTTTTAACTGGTTCTGAGTGCTTGGAATTATACACCAGTTTCATTCCTTAATGTCAGTTCTTTCAGTGTCGCTGTTTGTTTTTTATTTTAGTTTTTTTAACCATTGCCTTGTAATTATTTTTCATCTGAATATATTATTTTAATAGATAACACAAATACAATACACAAATATTCTGAGAACAAAGCAATACTATTCTTTTTAGAAGCAAATTACAAAACTTTTTTTTTTCAAGATCTGATTTAGCATAAAATGTCAAGAAATTAGGCTTATGATAAAAAATATATATTTTTTTACCCAATGTACTTAAAGGACTACTTTACCCTGAAAATAAATACTGTTAAAATGAAAGGATGTACATATGTATACTTAATTTATAATGTTTAAACTCTTAAAAATAGTAATTTCATTTTAAAGCTCTTACAGTGGGGAAAAAAGTATTTGATCCCCTGCTAATTTTGAATGTTTGTCCACTGACAAAGAAATGATCAGTCTGTAATTTTAATGGTAGGTGTATTTTAACAGTGAGAGACAGAATAACAAAAAACAAAAGAAAAAACAACAGAAAAACGCATGTCAAAAAAGTTAGATCTCCAAGTCATTAAGGTTTCGAGGCTGATGTTTGGCAACTCGAACCTTCAGCTCCCTCCACAGATTTTCTATGGGATTAAGGTCTGGAGACTAGCTAGGCCACTCCAGGACCTTAATGTTCTTCTTCTTGAGCCACTCCTTTGTTGCTTTGGCTGTGTGTTTTGGGTCATTGTCATGCTGAAATACCCATCCACGACCCATTTTCAATTCCCTGGCTGAGGGAAAGAGCTTCTCATCCAAGATTTGTCAGTACATGGCCCCGTCCATCGTCCCTTTGACGCGGTGCAGTTGTCCTGTCCCCTTGGCAGAAACCCTCCCCAAAGCATAATGTTTCCAACTCCATGTTTGACGGTGGGGATGGTGTTCTTGGGGTCATAGGCAGCATTTCTCCTCCTCAACATGGCGAGTTGAGTTGATGCCAAACAGACGTATTTTGGTCTCATCTGACTACAACACTTTCACCCAGTTCTCCTTTGAATCATTCAGATGCTCATTGGCAAACTTCAGACTGGCCTGTACATGTGCTTCCTTGAGCAGGGGGCCTTGCGGGCTCTGCAGGATTTTAGTCCTTCACGGCGTAGTGTGTTACCAATTGTTTTCTTGGTGACTATGGTCCCAGCTGCCTTGAAATTATTAACAAGATCCTCTCGTGTAGTTCTGGGCTGATTCCTCACCATTCTCATGATCATTAAAACGCCACGAGGTGAGATCTTGCATGGAGCATCAGACCGAGGAAGACTGGCAGTTATTTTGTGTTTCTTACTTTTGCGAATCTCAACAACTGATGTCACCTTCTCACCAAGCTGCTTGGCGATGGTCTTGTAGCCCATTCCAGGCTACAATCTTGTCCCTGACATCCTTGGACAGCTCTTTGGTCTTGGCCATGGTGGAGAGTTTGGAATCTTGATTGATTGATTGCTTCTGTGGACCGGTGTCTTTTATACAGGTAACGACTTGAGATTAGGAGCACTCCCTTTAAGAGAGTGCTCCTAATCTCAGCTTGTTACGTGTATAAAAGACACCTGGGAGTCAGAAATCTTGCTGATTGATAGGGGATCAAATACTTATTGACCTGAAAATAAATGTATAACTATTTTTCTGGGGTTTTTTTGGTTATTCTGTCTCTCACTGTTAGAATACACCTACCATTAAAATAATAGACCGATCATTTCTTTGTCAGTGGACAAACATTCAAAATCAGCAGGGGATCAAATAATTTTTTCCCCTCACTGTACTTTCATAAGTTTCTGCCCATTGCTCTTTGCTGCTTAGCTCCACCCCTTTTGTATAATTAAGGTGGGGCAGCTGTAGCCGACATCCTGCTGTGTGCACTGGTAAAGATCTACACCAGTCAGACACCAGAGCAGGAGGTCTGCTACAGCTGCCCCGCCCTAATCATACAAAAGGGGCAGAGCTCAGCAGCACATAGCAACAGGCAGAAACCTATAAAGGTAAGAGCTTTAACTACTAGCATTTCAAAGTTTAAACATTATAATTCAAGTATACTCATGCATATTCTTTCATTTTAATGACATTTATTTTAAATGTGGTAGTTTAAATCCTTCTGACCTGTGACCCCAACAGACTTCTGGAGCATTCACTTAAAGGGACAGTGTAAATGTCAGGTAAAGGGTTGTGAGTATCTAATTCACCACTTGTTAGTTAAAGAAATATGTTTTTATCAAGTTAACACTAAAACCTTAAATAAAGCACTTTCTACAAGGATTCGAAGCTCAAAAAAGGGCCCTTCTTTTTCGGAATCTGTTCATATTGTATTTTCTTTGTTCGTTTCCCCTATACAGCGCTATGGAATATTTTGGCGCAATACAAATGAAAGTTGATAATAATAATAATAAATACAATTATTTTATTGCTTGGAGATGTTGGTCCTGTCTCTACCTCCCTCCTGTGACATGGCTCACATTGCTTACCTGGAAGCCATTATATGTTATCTAGCAGCTGTTTAATTATGTAAACGTTGTGTCTTGGGCTTTCCTTTCTTCTGGTTAATAAACCATTGTTTGGTAAATCAGGCAACGAACAAAAAACATTGACATCACATGGGGGCGCATGGTCACACATACAGGGATAGGGAATGAATAATTAAGCACTTCCAGTATACTTCAATGGCTTCCAGATGAACTGTGAGTATTTGGAGATGGACAGACCCAGTACATCAGGCAGGTAACAGTCATTTAAAAACTATTTTATTTGCAGATGGCTTTATTTTTGGCTTTAGAGCAGTACGGACTGTCTCAAAATATCAACCTTTTTGAGCACAATAAATTGAAAAGCTAATTATTTACCAGTTCATGAAAGCTGGACCATTACAGTAACATGTAAACAACTGTTTGCCTCTTGACCCATAATAAATAAATAACAATACATGAATGCACTAAATTTGTTTAACCCTTTCAAAGTTATCTGTCTGGATACAACCATGGGATGGATTCATAAAACAGATGTGTTCTTGCTGTGTCTGCTAAGCTGCGTCCTGGAAACTCGCTCCGAGGGTCCTGCGTCTGTGATTAACGAGCACCTCCTCTCTAATGGAGACCGTGAGAAGATCATTAATAGAGGAGACACAGGTCTGCTTTTGTGTTGGTTACTCATGATGCAGTTTGTAGGGAGGGTACATGATGGCGACACTATCAGAAATAGTGGGGTCCAAGAGGGGTAAAGAGACACAGGGGAGGGAGAGAGGGGGAAAGAGACACAGGGGAGGGAGAGAGGGGGAAAGAGACACAGGGGAGGGGGAGAGGGGGAAAGAGACACAGGGGAGGGAGAGGGTGGAAAGTGCCACTCATCGCAAGCCACCCCTGTGTCTAAGTTACATCGCAAGGACCGTAGAGGGAGGAGAGGCTTCGGCGCTCATTGTGTGACCTGCTATGAGTGCTTAAGTTACGGGCTTGCGCATGCGCACAGCATATGTCGCTGCCTGGAATGAGAGGCAAAGTCGCTCATTGTGGGGTTTGCGATGAGCGAGGACCGTAAAGTAGAGGGGGGGGGGCTTGCAATGAGCACCAAAGACGATTATTGCGAGGGCGGCAAGTTAGAAGAGGGGAGAGCCTCGCATTGTGTGGCAAACAGCATTACGAGCCTTCAAATTTTATTGCTGTCATTTTTGACGGGCAAGTCGCTAGTAATATATAAAAGTTTAAGAACATGCTTTAGTCTGTAGATCTCATTGGATGGCAGAGGGCAAGACCCCAAGAGCAGTTACATGTCTGAATAAGTTTACACATTATCATATGTCATCAAATATGTTTTGTTTCAACTACACTTGAAAATAGAGAAAAATGCATTTAAATGTAAAAATAAAATAATACAGATAATAATTTCTTACATTTTATATGCAATGACTGAGCCCTGGAAAGTGCCATTTTCCTTGCTGCTGATTTATTCCCTGAAGTGGAAGGAGTCTTCAATGGGCAGGATGTTTCTGTCTGCACTATGTAAATGTGGCATGTACAACTGCCAGTTCTTTCACAACTGCTAGGGAAATATCATTAGTTTATAAGGGCACATTCTCCTGAGAAAGTATCCGCTGAGAAAATATGAATCCGCTAAGAATAAATAAATATTACAGTGTCTCTGGAATCGTTTTTTCTTTTTAAAGCACTGGATTAACATAATAAAACTTCTTCTTAATTTTCATATAACAAATCAAACTTACACAAAGAAACAAAATACCCAAATATACAAGAAACCCGGAGACAGAAATTTCACCAATAGCTGTAAAAATAAGTAATTAAATATATGGAGATAAAGTAGTGGTCCTTAAAGGAGCACTTTAGTGGTCTTATAAAGGGATTTCTAAAGATCAGTTCCCTTCTGGATCGATGTGTCGTGGTGAAGGGACTTGTGTACCTCAATGAAACCGTGAGCTATACCAAGATGGGCAGGTCATAGCAGAGAGGTCAGATAAACTGGCAACCCACTTCAGTATCTTTGTCATCCTTATGGATTCGCACAAGCCGACACAAGATATTTCTGGTGTGCTCTGGCCCATAGGTGAGCTATACCATGTAGGGTCACCCAAGATGGGCAGGTCATAATAGAGACGTCGGACAAATTGCAGTTCACTGGAGAGGGAACTGGCACCCACTCCAGTATCTTTGCCAAGAAAACCTTATGGATAAGTACAACCAGAGACAAGATGTGCCTGGTGTGCTGCGGTCCATAGGATCACGGAGAGTCGGATACGACTGTATGACTAAACAACAACAAAGAATGATAGGGTAGGGCTTGATAACAAAAAAAATGTTTATTAAAGCTTTACAATACATTTAAACATTTAATTGCTAAGTTTCACATTTTGTACCCCCTGAATGAAGTATTTTGTCTAGAGTGGAGTCATCCAGGGGCAGGGGTATATACATTTTCATACCATAAATACACCTCTCGCTTTACTAATGTGTGTAACACAGAGTGGTTATCAATGAGGCATTTCCCCTTGGGTGGGTCCACTCCTACCACCATATTTCATTTAAAGGATGGAGAGATCGGGAGCTGGTGCACCCGGGTGGATGATATTAAAATAATAATTGCACAGTAAAAGTTTAATAACGTTTTTTTTCTTATCAAGCCCTTCCTAACTATTCTTTACACACCCCTTTTCAAGACTACTGAAGTGGTCCTTTAATAATTAAAGGGCCCTTTAATAATAATTATAATAATTATCTCACACATCCTCCCCATAGTTAAAGCTCATTCAAGTACACCTCATACATCAACCTTTTTTTATTTTCTGTACCATTTTCCAAATTCCACAAAACAATCCAATCCATGATGAAAACTAATAGTATGTTACTCTATTGGAAATATTTTTTTTTTAATACATTTCCTACTCTTGCTTATGGACCCAATGCCCAGTTGTTCCTCTTACAATAGCACCATAATGGCCATGATTGGCAGAACAGTTTGTGTTTGGTTTATATCATCACACCAGCTTTATATTACCGAAGGGGAGTATTTATTATCTTAAAATTCACTAACATTCTACTGTGTATTTATATGAGCATGCATTAAACATTTTTTTGCAGTAAAGGTTAAAAATAGCTTTATTATTTTAGTTATGTAACTTTGCAATAAAGTTAAAACCGCCTCCTGACTAGCCCTAATTAGGGTGTGTCAGGGCACAGCACCAGATGATTGAACTGTATGGAGAAATTACTTACTCCCTTGAGACTAAATCCCCTTGGTCCTGACAATTTTACAAACCAGTTTACATTTTGAAGGCTGATGAAATAATAGGGGTGAATAAGGGGGATCAAAACAAATACAAAAAACTAAAGAAAACTAAATGAAACAGTTAATGAACATAGGGGAATTGAAAAAGTGTGGACTTAGGGCAATAGAATGAAATAACCCTTTAACATGGGTTATGGGAGTGACCAATTGAGAGTTGGTGTCTGTGGATAGGCACTCTGCGTTACATGGGTACTGGGCTCCAAGAATTCAGATGGAGGCCATAACATGAACCCAATCCTGACTAACCTATTCTATTCTCTTAGTATTTTCTAGGGATTGCTCTGAAATCTTGCACAAGTCCCATGGCAGTGCTACGGATGGTATGTATATAGTACAGCCAGCGAGTGCTCCCATAGCTGTGTTTTGTATCATGCAAGATGGCGGATGGACAGTGATCCAACACATTACAGCCAATAGCAGTTTGGACTTTGACCGCAACTGGAAAGACTACAAACTTGGCTTTGGTAATGTCCTTGGCGACCACTGGTTGGGTAATGAATATATGCACCAGTTAACGCAGCCTCCTGGTAGCCAAAAACTGGGCATCAAACTGGTGAATATGGAAGGGGAGATAAAGTGGGGAGTGTATGATCCAGCACTGATTGAGGCGGAGGAATCCCAGTACCGGTTGCGCCTGGGCTTATATCATGGGTCTGCCTCCGATGCAATGACAGATGACACCCAGACATATCTCCATGATAACCAGAGATTCACAACTAAAGATAGAGACAATGACAACTACTTCCAAAACTGTGCCCAGCTGGAGTACCAGGGTATCGCAGGAGGAGGCTGGTGGTATGATGCCTGTGCAGGGTCAAACCTCAACCGGAGGAATGTCATCTACTGGCAGAAGGACTGTAACAAGGAGAAACCCTGCAAGTACGCCAGTATGATGCTGCAGTCTGTCAAGGCCCCTTGCTGGGAAAAGAGTCTCCATTGTCAGCGGGATGAGTTATAGAGCAACAAAAAACTAATCATCTGCTAATTAATAAATATAAAATTTGTTTTTTTTTGTTCAAGGCAGCTGCTTTGCATTTATTAATGTATTTTTAATATATTACTTAAATAGGCAACGCAGTCCCATTGCTATTAACAGGTTGGGATTTAAGGGTATCCCTATTTGAGCATAGGTTCACTGGTTGCTTATATTGACTCAATTATTCTAAAGCAGGGAAACCTGTACCAATAGCCCATTATTAATAGTTAAAATAATACAGGAAAGGTCCAAATTATTTCAGAATTTAACTGAACACATAAATATAATTTCAATTGGTAATATTTAAGAAATTTGAGAAGTGTTAGATAATTGAGCATGAAAGTGAAGTATTTTAAGCTTAAAGTATCTATAAAGAACCTTTCTCTCTAGTTTTATCTAGAGCCATGAATTAACTCTCACTGTGGGAAGTGATAAGGAATAAGAGCATGCTAGAATAATAATAAAATGTTAATGATTACAAGTATCTGTGAATTATCCAACTGGACATGCTCGTCATGATCTTAGAGTACATTGTGGTCACCTTCACATGCTCATGAGACTCTCAGAACATATTGAACAGGTTGAGAACATGGCTCACAAGAAGTATTCACAAGAAGTGTAAAATTTACTGCAGATAAATTCATCAATAATCTATTACATATGACTATTGGTAGTCATAAGCTTAAGTGTCAGGCTCACCTCATCCCTCTTGTTTCCTGAGGTCAAAAAGACATGGTTTCAAGGAGCTTCATCAGTCCAAGACTGGCTTTACAGTCTGTACAGTGGGTGACAGGTTACTGAGAGAAATGTGGGGCGGCCACTCAGAGAGGTGCGGGGAGGCTGATCATAAATGTTTATGGACGCCAATTAGAGAGGTGCAGGAAAGCTGATCATAAATGTGCAGGGATGCTGCTCAGAGGTGCAGGGAGGCTGCTCAGAGAGGTGTGTGAAGAACGCACAGAGAGGTGCAGGGAGGCTGCTCAGAGAGCTGTGGGGAGGCCAATCATAAATGTGCAGGGATGCTGCTCAGAGAGGTGCGGGGAGGCTGTTCAGAGAGGTGTGTGGAGAACGCACAGAGAGGTGCGGGGAGGCTGGTCATAAACGTGCAGGGATGCTGCTCAGAGAGGTGCAGGGTGGCTGATCATAAATGTGCATGGACGCCGATTAGAGAGGTGCAGGAAAGCTGATCATAAAGGTGCAGGGATGCTGCTCAGAGAGGTGCGCGGAGGCCGATCATAATGTGCAGGGATGCTGCTCAGAGAGGTGTGGGGAGGCCGATCATAAAGGTGCAGGGATGCTGCTCAGAGGTGCAGGGATGCTGCTCAGAGGTGCAGGGAGGCTGCTCAGAGAGGTGTGTGGAGGACGCACAGAGAGGTGCGGGGAGGCTGGTCATAAATGTGCAGGGATTCTGCTCAGAGAGGTGCGGGGTGGCTGATCATAAATGTGCATGGACGCTGATTAGAGAGGTGCAGGAAAGCTGATCATAAAGGTGCAGGGATGCTGCTCAGAGAGGTGCGGGGAGGCCGATCATAATGTGCAGGGATGCTGCTCAGAGGTGCAGGGAGGCCGATCATAATGTGCAGGGATGCTGCTCAGAGAGGTGTGGGGAGGCCGATTATAATGTGCAGGGATGCTGCTCAGAGAGGTGCGGGGAGGCCGATCATAATGTGCAGGGATGCTGCTCAGAGAGGTGTGGGGAGGCCGATTATAATGTGCAGGGATGCTGCTCAGAGAGGTGCGGGGAGGCCGATCATAATGTGCAGGGATGCTGCTCAGAGAGGTGCGGGGAGGCCAATCATAATGTGCAGGGATGCTGCTCAGAGAGGTGCGGGGAGGCCGATCATAATGTGCAGGGATGCTGCTCAGAGGTGCAGGGATGCTGCTCAGAGAGGTGCGGGGAGGCCGATCATAATGTGCAGGGATACTGCTCAGAGGTGCAGGGATGCTGCTCAGAGAGGTGTGTGGAGAACGCACGGAGATGTGCAGGGAGGCTGATTATAAAGGTGCAGGGAGAGCGCTTGGAGAAATCCTCTGTACCCAATAACAGTAAAACTGGACAATATGAAGGTATGAGGAGCTGCCTGCTCCATCCCTGACGCACAGCCCTCAGAGCTCACATATGCAATACACACAGTCCTAAAAAAGACTCTGTCAGTTGTTTTATCATCATTTGTGTAACATATATGTTTTCATATGTGATTTGTTGCAGTTATGCTATCATAGGTATTCTTCAAAATCTGTGCTTGCACACAGAATAAAACGTTTTCTGGACTTCAGATTACTCATTGCAATGAGGGACATGTTCTTTTAAATGGTAGACAATTTAAAATAAAACATACTAAAGCAAACAATAAACTCAGAAAACAGTCAGTGATTTATTTGTCACCCAAGGCACTGGTCCAATCTTCTCTTCGGCTCTTGGTCAATGTTTAATCAATATTTATTTATCTCCAATACAAAGGGACATAATGCATTACAGAATTATGGGAAATTGGGGTATCCTCCATTGCCAAAGTCTGGGTATGGATCGAAAGGAAAAGGAATTGGTTCAATCAAGATTGGAGGAAGAGGGCCGTCTGGAGGTCCATAGTCAGGATTGAATGGAGGTTGGGGGGGAACATAGGGTTTGAAATATGGGAAATAGGGGTTTATAGGTGGTTTATTAAAGGGAGGTTTAAAAAGGGGAGGTTTAGTTGGAATGATTGGCGGAGATCCTAGGACAGAAAAAAATAAGAAAAAAAATGTTAGTAATGCAGAAGTATATATACATACACACATACATGTATTAGTAATGTTATTTATTTTAGAGTACACAGAAAATAATTACTTGAAGCTTTGAAAATAATTACTATTAAATACAGTGTAAATCAATAGAATTAAATTGAGACAAAATATATTATAGGACCACAGAAAGAGAGGAACATAAAATACTTTTTAGAGAAAATCTCAAATTTAGCTTTCATGCAGGGTTCCATTTTAAACTACTAGCCTGTATGTAGCTTGAGGGGGAGGATTATCCTTTGAGGCCTTACCCTGTGAGTTCTGTTGTCATGTGCGCTATTTAGAGAATACTTTTCAGCAGAACTAAACAGAGATCTTATCTGAATCTACAGTTCGTCCCCTAATCCTTTTAGGAATAAACATGAAATGTCATTAAAGCAAAATCAATAGTTACAAATTAACTGTCTGTAGCCCCATATTTTATGCACATTGTTTAACAGAACTATGACAGATAATGTGCAGGTAAAATATCTTAATTAATTACATATTGTATAGAGTTATATACAGTTCTGGCAGTGTCCACTATTGTCTTTTCTGCTTGAGCTTAAAAACTTTCTTGGCAAGTAGGTGGAGACTGAGATCAGCTCATTAAAACAAGGTAAATGTATCTGCACTATAAAAAAAAAAATGACTTTGTGTATCTGCCCTTCAAGCAGGAAGTATGAACATCCAGTTGGCAGCTATAATGAATGGAGTTCCTGAGCACCTAAACTAAATTAAATCATATGCATTAATATTATCCATTGGATGGGGCACAGGGGACCAACCACAAGACTCAACAAGCCCATGGGGACTGGCCAGGGAGCCCTGTCAATAATATTGAAATAGCAAAATGATAAACCAAATCTCTTGCCTCATCCAGAAAATGTAATCTTATTCTGTTCTTTAAACATACCAATCTTAAATAGATTTTTTTAAATTTTCATAGTGAAGGGGCTTGTGTACTTCAATAAACCTGTGAGCTATGTAGGGTCACCGAAGATGTGCAGGTCATAGCAGAGAGGTCAGACAAATCATGGTCCACTGGAGAAGCAACTGGCACCCACTCCAGTACCTTTGCCAAGATCATTTTATGGATAAGCACAACCAGATATATAATTGTCCCTGGTGTGCTGTGGTCCATAGGGTCACGGAGAGTCAGACTCAACTGAACAACAGTAATTTATATATATCTATATTTTACTTTGCAAAAATATCTTGCTTGTTATCAAATGCACTTCTTCAGAAGGAAATATTGTACCTGTTTTTTTCAAAATTACTCTCACTATATACTTCACAGATTTTTTTTTCCTATTATTATTCTAGGTTGTCAAGTACTTACCTCCTGAGACTTTCAGACATATGTGGTTGCAGCCATTAAAACAGCACTTCATGTTCCAGTGACAGCCCCCGTCATCTGCACACTCATTAGATGGTGGTCCCAAGCAGCGTATCTTACTTATAACTCTGGGGCATTCTCCTACAATAAAGAATAACTTGTCAGCCTCACAAAAAGACACCATACATAATAGGTCTACTAAAGCATGAGAAAAGCATTGGCTAATGGCACACTATGATAGGACCACTTTATCAATCATATCAATACTGGTTTAGGTCAGTGGTAGTCAACCTGGTCCCTACTGCCCACTAGTGGGCGATTAAAGCTTTCATGGTAGGCAGCGGGGAAATCTCTATGTGGCCAAAAGTGGGCAATACATCCCTTGTGTCACACACTGTGGAGGATGGGGGATAGTTTGGGTATCACTTCTTAAGCAATCCATCATATTCACATATACCCAGAATATCTGTTGGTTCAGGGCTATCAGAGTGAAAGTCAAATTCCAAAGCAACTTTTCTTTTCTTCACAGATCCTTGTTGAGTTGGATTTTATTTTTCATATTGCAGCTTTCCATACTTAGATGTAGTCTTTACTGAATAACTCTTTTGTAGTGTATATATCGGGGTTCTTGATGTAGTAGAAATAGCTGTATTTCTTGTATCTGACAATTTGTTTGTTTCCACGTGAGCAGGCAAACGTGACCGCTTTGAAAGATGTTGGATTCTTGAAATCTCTTTTTTCAGTATTCAGCTTTGGAGTCTCCATATGTTTGTGTTTCATTTCTTTTTCTAAGGAAATCTTGGTTTCTTCAGCTTCTTTTGCAATGTTTTCCTTCTTTTCTATTTGCTGATTTAATTGCTTCTTAAGAGAGTTTACTTCATCAGTTTTGCAAGACAGATCCATTTCCAGGCAAGCTATAATAGATGTTAATTCTTGTTCTCTTGATCTGTAGTGTCCTAATACTGTGTCATTTTCTTCAACCATCTTATTGTACTGGTGTTTTTCCATTAATGGAACCACTTCAGCAATCTTGTGCTGGCAATGGGTATCCGTTTCTTTCCGTGTTTTGATTGCTTCATCAGCAGCACCTTTTAATCTATCAACCTCTTTGCTAAGACATTCTTCTTGTATCTTTGCATCATCTATCTCCTTTTGCTTATTGTTAAGTGTTCTTTCATGGTCGAACTTAGTATCTTCAAGTTGTATGTGTAATTCCTTCACCTCAGAATCAAGAACACTACAGTGCTTGCTTTCTCTTGTAATTTTATTTTTCAAAGACTTGTTTTCTTGTTGTAATTCTTCAATGGTCTTGTTTTTATTTTCCATTTGTTTCTTCAAAGACTCAGCTTCCTTCCGTAACATTTTTTTCTTCATACTTCTGCTGCAATTCCTGGATTTGTGTTTTTTTGTCTACCATATCCTTCTCACTCTCATTCAATCTGGTCTCCCGCATTCTTAATGTTTCTTCCTTGTCCTTCAGTTCATTCTGTAGCTCCTGTACCAGTGCTATAATAGGCACCTGTTCTGCCTTTGAGTTGGCCATTTGCTAACTCTTCCTCCAGAGCCTCGATTTTCTTATTCAATGTCTGGAAGATTTTCTCCTTGATGTCTGCTTGGAGGATTTCAGCCTGTAGGCAATCTTCTACAGACTTTATCTTCCTCTCTTTCTCATGGATCGCATTCTTCAGATCCTCAACAGCGGAGTTAAGTGACATCTGTTCTGTCTTTTAAGTCTGCAAATTTTGAATATCCATTCTTAATGAGGAAGTTTCTTCTTTCAATATTCTTAACTCTTCTTGTTTGTTTGCCTCCTCCATGAGTCTGGCCGCTAAAAATTCATTCACGGTTTTGATTTTTTCATATTTTTACTTTATTAGCCTGTAATTCCTTGATCTGTAATTGCAACTCCTTGTTGTGATTATGGTGAGCATTGTTTTCCTTAACTTTGTGAGACACTTTCGCATGCTCATTCTGAAATTGCTCATCAAGATATCTTATTTTCTCATCTCTTTCAATGATATTTCTTTTCAGCTCTTCCTGTTCATTCTTCAAACCCTGGGACATATCAATTTCTGCTTTTAGGGACATATTTTCTCTTTGTAGAGCCTTGAGCTCCTCTCCACTATTTACAAAATTAGAATGTGCGAGAGCTAAAAAATCTTCCTTCTGTTTTACGGTCTCGCTGGTCAGCTCCCTTAGCTAGGGTTAGGGTCTCTGGAACTACACCCGCTTCTAACTGTTCTCGCCTTAGGCCTCAAAAGATGGGAAGAGGTTCTTCCTCCTCTGGGTCAAACCACTGCATCACAGCTGTCTTGCTCATCTTTAAAACCACAGAGCCAGAGTTCTCCCACCAGTCCAGGAGGATCATGACAGCCATACATAGCTGGGGACGGCAGTCAGGACCGGATCACTATCTAGTAAGTACAGGGCGATACATAGCTAGGGACGGCAGTCAGGACCGGATCACTATCTAGTAAGTACAGGGCGATACATAGCCAGGGACGACAGTCAAGACCGGATCACTATCTAGTAAGTACAGGGCGATACATAGCTAGGGACAGCAGTCAGGACCGGATCACTATCTAGTAAGTACAGGGCGATACATAGCTAGGGACAGCAGTCAGGACCGGATCACTATCTAGTAAGTACAGGGTGATACATAGCTAGGGACAGCAGTCAGGACCGGATCACTATCTAGTAAGTACAGGGCGATACATAGCTAGGGACAGCAGTCAGGACCGGTTCACTCTCTAGTAAGTACATGGAGACACATAGCTAGGGACAGCAGTCAGGACCGGATCACTATCTATTAAGTACAGGGCGATACATAGCTAGGGACAGCAGTCAGGACCGGATCACTATCTAGTAAGTACAGGGTGATACATAGCTAGGGACAGCAGTCAGGACCGGATCACTATCTAGTAAGTACAGGGCGATACATAGCTAGGGACAGCAGTCAGGACTAGGATACTATCTAGTAAGTACAGGGCGATACATAGCTAGGGACATATGATTTATTTAAACAGAATTGAGTTACTGTGGCACCAGTGGGCGGTAAGGACATTTTGCCATCGACAGTGGGTGGTAGGTATTAAAAGGTTGACACCCCCTGGTTTAGTTACCTTTGCGTTAGAATCAATAGAAAAAGAAGGGTGAAAAATAACAATGTGGGACAGAAGACATGGATTGTACATATCATAAAATAGTTGGTCAGAGCAAATAATAATTAATAAAAATATGAAATGTGCGGATGTATACACAAGGTCAGAGAGGGAGATAAGGGAAAAATGTATGTCTATGTTATTATTATGCTTTATTTGTAATACGCCAACATATTCCGCAGTGCCATACAAAGGTTAAGTATATGTCAAAAAGAGTTTTAACACAATTCAAACAAATAGGGGGTCCTGTTTTTGAGCTTAGAATCTAGTGTACACAGAGCTTTTCCAAAGCATCTTATACAATTAAAAAAAACTTACAATATAAAGGATTTGGTGTGGTACAGAAGGGTGATAGATGTGTTGTGTATATTAAGGCTGAAGGTGATGATCTTCTTTAAACAGATGTGTTTTTAGTGATTTTTTAAAATTAGTTTTGAGGTAGGAAGGTTGTCTAGTGGAGCGAGACAAGGAGATCCATAGAGTGGCGGCAGCACAAGAAAAGTCCTGAAGGCGGGGATGAGAGGAGGTGATAAGAGAGGATGAAAGAAAAAGGTGGTTAGCAGAGCAAAGAGGGTGGGTGGGGGAGTATTTTGTGACAAGATATAAAGAGGTTGCATTGTTGAGGAGAGCTTTGTAAGTTAGGGTCATGATTTAAAATTTTATTCTGGAGGCTATGGGAAGCCAGTGGAGTGACAGAGAGGAGCTGCAGACAAGGAGCGTGGAGTATGGTGGATGAGTCTAGTGGAGGGGCCGTTATGGATTGGAGGTATGACAGACAGGTGATTGGAAGGCCTGCAAGGAACTAGTTGCAGTAGCTGTAGCGGAGGTGATATATTTTTTAGGTGAAAATAACCAGATTTTGTGATTGTATGTAAGGAATGAAAGAGAGGTCAACCCCAAGACAACGGGCCTGTTGGAAATCAATAAAAGCAAAAAAGTGTCTGAATCTATCAGACAAATGGAAAAGAAACTCTTTATCCACAACTATTAATCAATATCAATTAAGAATTAATCAATGATTCACATATTACAAGGATTAGAGGAGATATAAAAAGATTGAACTTGAAGGATTTTTTTAACTTCAATCACTATGTAACATCTACCCTAAAAACACTGTATGAACACCTGCTACAGTACTAAATAGAATAAACCACTTCATATGCAGATCTAGTAGCCACATACCATCCAGCTCCAGAGAATAATAATACTAATGTTAAAATTCTCGAAACTTCCCATACTTGTATGTACATTACCTTGTAAATGATTTAAAGCCATCAATACCGGCACATACTAATGAGTTATATTGATACAATAAAATATGGGAAAGACTGCGGCAGAATCGCAAGACATTTTGATAATGTGCCAGAAAACATTTCTATGTTAAACACAACTTCTATCTCATGGATGAAGTCTTGGAACAAATCATGACCTGGATCTACCTAGGGATCACACATTGTGCATCTGGAAGCCAAACAAACCCTCCAAGAAAAGGCACCAAGAGCATATTATGCCATCAAATCCAAGTTGTCTAAATCTAATCAGTGAATTGTTGGGATTAAATTATTTGACTGCATCATAAAACTGATTCTTCTGTCTGGGCACCAACTTAGAACCAGGATCTTATCAAATGGAACAGTTATCTTACAGAAAACATGCATTTATTGTTCTGTAAACAGATACTTCACATCCACATAAATGGTCCATATAATGCATGCAGGGCAGAGCTGGGAAATGTCAATTATTTCTAGATATACAATGTTGTGCTTTGAAGTTTGAGGTGCACCTCAGAGACACTGACTTAAACCAAAGAGGAAATAAACACACAAACAAAAGGACAAATTGAACAAAATAGTTCCCTGACTAAAGAGGAAGAAGAACTTTACAGGACACATTGGGAAGCCCAAATAAAAGAACAAAAGAGAACAAAATGCTACAGTTCTCTAAATAGGACGTACAACCTGGCAAAACATCTAACAGTATGAAATACAAACCACTTAGAGATAATGACCAAATACTGGGTGAGTGGCCACAGCCTGGAAATAAAAACCTCATCCATTGCTGCAAATACGAGGAAGCACGGTGGGACACTATGGATAATTTATAGCATAAGACCCAGACATCATAAATCTCACCAATGAAGAAAAGATGCAAATCCTACTGGGTGAGAATACCAAGATGGCTTGAATAGTTACAGAATATCTTTCAGCAAGTCACAAATGAGACATGCTAATGGTTAATTACACAGGAGTATGTGACACAGAATTAACTTTAATATTGTTTATATAATGAATATGTTTTTAATCTACAAATTATCTTTGGCAATGTTTTCTACACCATGCCAATAAATCATTATTGTATTGTATTCTTTTGTATATTGTCAAGTCCTTTGGTGATGGACAATATGATCATCTTCATTTCAAATGTTTTTCTCTCCTGAATGTTTTTGAAATTTCCTCTGAGTAATTAGGATTTTTAGATTTTGATGATTCTTCTTTTTAATAGAATGAAGGGGCAGAGTTAGTAAATTGTGCTATTGACAGCTTTTTCTACAATTATACACTTTCAATGCCTGTTGTAATGCAGCTTAAACTACAAGCAAAAACAAGGTAATCAGACACACTGAGTGATAAAACTGCATTTTATAAGAACGGCAAACAGTTAAAAGAGTTGCAAATGGATTTTCTTTTTACATTTTCTTCACTTGATTTTACATGAATGTGCAGAACAATGTCCCTGATTTCAGATTCCCTTTAAAGGAACATATTTACGGTATGTACATAACATTTCTTTTTCTCAAATAAAAGACATAAAAATGCTGTATAAAATACATATGTTAAAACTACTATGAGATAAACGGATTATCATTTGTGATGTTACAACCGATCAAAATGAGCGCTGCAGAAAGTGGAGGACGCTTCTACTCATTTTGCACACAAGGAAACACAGAAAGTTATGTTATGTGCAAGTTATAATTACAAAAAAAAATACTCAGCCCTATATTGTTCAGCTGCAGTAATTAGGTGCTGATATTATAGTAATAAATGAATCATGGATCCTCCCAGCTGAAGATAAGTTAGTATTACCCCAGCACACCCTACCTACAGGCAGTTTTCTCTTCTGCAGCAAGTAGGTAACTAAAGTTTACAACCATATAAATACCTACTATGCCGTGAACTAGTTGGGCAGTTGAAAAGCTCCAAGAGCCAAGGGCTGATTGATATTTGCTCATCCAATAGACACAAATGCGGATACATCAAAACAATTCTATTTCATTTTGATATCAAATGCTACTTGGTACTCAACCCATATCCAGACACCGACAGAGCTCTGATTTTGGTAGACAGTTCCAAATATTATATTTAAATACTTTTAACACATTATCTTAAGGTAAGTTTACATTGAAGTTTGTAATATGTATTTGTCAATCAGACTTTTTGATCTACCTTCCATGCATGGGTTGTTATCAATGAATTCAGAATTTTGAATTATTCCATGGAGTCTGCCTGCATTGTTTTCAGTCAGTAAGGTTATTTTTCCCCATGGTCTCCACATGCTCATTCCTCTTAGCCAGTGAAGTATTACTACCAGTGCAGCAGGTGCAAAGCACCAGGGATCACAATATGGTCTGAAATGTGGAGTAAAGGGGGCTCTTAATTTATTAGGTGATTAGAAAGGTGATCCATAGTTACATATAGTTACATAGTAATTGAGGTTGAAAAAAATATTTTAGTCCATCAAGTTAAACCTTTTCAGATCTGCTCTGATCTGCAATACGCAGATTCATTGTTAATTGATCCACAGGATGGCAAACTGAATTCCTTCCTGACCCCAGATATTGACAACCAGATTTCTTTCCTGGACCACTAGTCCTTCTCTAACTTTCTTTCTTTAAGGTTAATTTTTTTTACTTCTAATCTCAAAGGATGTTCTCTTGTCAGTTGAAAACCTCTTGGCACAAAAATTTCACTTGACAAAGCTTTATACTGACCCTATACAGACTCTTAGACGCCTTTTTTTCTAGAGAAAATAAGTGTAATTTGGTTAGTCTTTCTTCATAACTTAGCCCCTCCATTCCCCTCAATAGTTTTGTTGCCCTTCTCTGTATTGTTTCCAGTTCTAAAATGTCCTTTTTATGAAGTGGTGCCCAAAACTGTACTCCATATTCTAAATGAGGGCATACTAGGGATTTGTATAGTGGCAGAATTATATTTGCTTCCCTGGCTTCTATACCCTTCTTAATACTTGCTAATATTTTATTTGCCTTTGCAGCTGCTGCTTGGCATTGAGCACTGTTACCTAGGTGGTTGTCCACAAGCACTCCCAAATCCCTTTCAATATCTGATACCCCTAGATTTGCTCCATTAAGTTTATACGAGCATGGCTATTTTTCCTTTCCAGATGCATAACTTTACATTTATTCGTATTAAATTTCATCTGCTATTTAATTGCCCATTTCTCTAATTTATTCAAATCCCTTTGGAGAGAAAGTACACCATTATCTGATTTAATTACCTTTCACAACTTAGTGTCATCAGCAAAAATGGAGACAGTACTTTCCAATCCTACTTCTAAGTCATTAATAAATATGTTAAAAAGGAGTGGACCTAATACGGAGCCCAGAGGAACCCCACATACTACATTAGTCCAATCGGAGTATGTTCCATTTACAACAACCCTTTGCTTCCTGTCTTTTAGCCAGCTCTCGATTCATGAGCAGATATTTACTGCAATTCTTGTATCTCTTAGTTTGCACAATAGTCTCCCATGTGGCACTGTATCAAAAGCCTTTGCAAAATCCAAAAAGACTACATCCTCATAGAAACTAATTAGCTTTGTTTTACATGACCTATCTCTCATAAATCCATGTTGGCTCCTACTTATAATCCTATTTGAATAGACATATTCTTGTACTATCCCTTATTAACCCTTCCCACTACAGAAGTGAGGCTCACTGGTCTAGAATTCCCCGGATTTGTTCTTGATCCCTTCTTAAATATAGGTATCACATCTGCTTTTCTCCAATCATATGGTAGAGACCATGTGATGAGTGAATCCTGAAAAAAATAGATATAATGGTTTGGCTATTACAGAGCCCAGTTCCCTCAGTATCCTTGGATGTATTCCATCAGGACCAGGGGCTTTATTAACATTTATTTTTTCCAAACTCTTTTGGATTTCTTCCTGCGTTAACCAGTTATTTGCTGAAAGTTGTGTAACCCCATTATGTTTCATTGTCCCAACCACTGGTACCTCCCTTGTGTATATCGAAGAAAAGAACCTATTCCCTTGTCCTGGTCACTAATTATCAGACGGCCTGTGTCACATTGTAATGTTCCTATAGCTTCCTTCCTGCCCTTCTACCCATTAATATATTTTAAAAATATTTTCAGGTTAGTCTTACTCTCCTTTGCAACTAACTTTTTCATTTTCTATTTTAGCCCTTTTGCTGCCTTGTTGATTTCCTTGTAGACTTCCTTGTACTCATGTAACACAGTCTCTGTTCCCTTTTTTTTTGTTAAATTTAAATGCATGTTTTTTACTCCTTATCACCTTCTTTAAATCATTGTTAAGCCACATGGGGTTGCCCTGAAGCAGGGGTAGGCAGGTCCGGTCCTGGAGAGTCATAAACAGGCCAGAATTTGAATATATTCCCCTGCTGAGTACAGCTGAGACTACATAGCTTCTTCAGCCATCCTGAATAACTCACCTGTGCACAAAAAGGAAATCATCAAATCCAGGCCTGTGTGTGGACTTCCAGTTCTGAATCTATGTACCCCTGGCCTACGAGTAATTTGACCACCTACATATACTGTATGTATCTCCTGCTGTGTCTATCATGGACAACACTGTCTGTGGGCAGGACTATCACAGAGTTTGGGAGCAGGCGGGGCTGATGTCACTATTCATGCCCCATGATATCACTAGCTCCGCCCATCTCCCTACACAGGTAACAGCTCTATTGTAACATGCATGCAGCTGCCCAATGACAGTGCATTGGCTATCATAGCCACTCCCTTTTACTGAGCATGCTCAATCTAAAACAGAACCTACACTTATTTTTAGTCCGGCCCACAGGAAGAGCTAGCCACGACTCTCATAGTCACAGGTAGGAGGAGATACACATCTCTGCTTGAGGAGGAAACAGACAGTTTAGATACAAAAATGTTAATTTAATTTATTTTAAGCTGCATATCGTTTTTAACTGTCTGGGAAGCAAACAAACATATGAGCTTTACTTGTAAATGCACTTTAGTGGTCTTTTAAAGTTTTGTCATGCAAAATGCAACTTTGGTAATGTTTAAAGCTGTTCTTTTAAATGCATGGATAAAATTATTGTGTTCCTTGTGCCTTTAACCCCTAATCAAACCAAGGACCAGATTACATTTCTTTTGCTAAATTGATCAACAGCTTACCTAAAATAAATGTCCACTGGAGTTTTAGGACAATCCTTTTACATAAACTGCTGTAAAATATGTGCAGAACAATGTGTTTTGGCCAATATTTCTGAGATAAAAAAGACTTCAGTGAAACAGGCATGTAAGAACGTAATCACATGAATTGGTGGAGCTGGTGCATCAAGTGCAAAGCAAGAAAGGGGCACGGTGCTACAAACAGTTGTATGGAGTAAAAACGACTCAATCTATTAGGGGAGAGTATGAGATAATTAATTTTATAGACAGGTTAAATATATATATATATATATGGGTGAACAATTCTATTAAAAAATTAGGAGCCAGACAAGAGCCTAGAAGGAAGTGTTTCATAAAGATGTTTCATTAGGAGCCAGAAGGATAATGTAATAGCGCTACAAATGATATTGAAACAGGGCCCCTGTTCACTAGCCCCACCACTATCCCTTATATTGTGTTAATAATAAGAAAACTATATATATATATATATATATATATATACATATATATATATATATATATATATATATATATATATATATATATATATATATACACACACACACACACACACACACACACACACACACACAAAAAAATCTAAAACTTAGGAGCCAGACAGGTTGTTTCTAGGAGCCTAGGATGATGCATTATACTCTCAAAATATTTAGGAGCCAACAGTACAAATGTAGGTGCCCTGATCCCAGGAAAGTTCCCATCCCTGTTATATATATATATATATATATATATATATATACACATACACTAGTAACTTGCCAGTCATAAATGACGGTATCATAGAATGTTATATGGAATTGTCTGTTTTCTCTCTCTCTCTCTCTCTCTCTCTCTCTACACAGTGGTGGTTTAGTCATTCAGTCATGTTGACTCTCCATGACCCTATGGGCCAGAGCACGCCAGGCATATCTTGTGTCGGCTTGTGCGAATCCATAAGGTTTTCATGACAAAGATACTGATGTAGGTTGCCAGTTTATCTGACCTCTCTGCTATGACCTGCCCATCTTGGGTGACCCTACATGGTATAGCTCACAGCTTCACTGAGGTACACAAGCCCCTTCACCGCGACAAGGTAGAGATCCAGAATGAATATATATATCACATATTATAGTTGTCAAACTGCGAGACGTTGTCACGCTTTGCAGGGTGCGTATGAGTAAGGCAAAGCGAGGCGACCCGTTAACGCGTAGTACTTCGGCGATGAGCGCTGGAAGCCTCGCGAAGCGAGCCGTTAATACGTGGCTCTTAGGCGATGAGCGTCGAAGGCGCTCATCGCTCCGAGCCGTTAAGGCACTTCAACGCACTAACTCTATCACCACAAACACGATGAGACAATGAAATACGCGGGACTTAGCCACAAGACACTTCCTAAATGCGGGATCGCCTTGGCCTGCAAGCAGTGGACAAACGTAGGACTTAGAAGAAAAAAAAAAGATACGAGACACAAAGAAATACGAGATTAACGGACGAACTGCGAAAACAAAAGAAAACTATAAAAACACACTAAATACAACAAAAAAAAAATACAAAAACATCACAGACAGCAGGGCAACAGCCAGGACGTCTGGGAGTGAGGGGGAACACGAATTTTTAATGTTTGCGGAAAAAAATAAAAACGAGGTTACACGACCCCGGACCACGCAAAACACTGCCAAACACGTAGCACTTTACACATCAAACTATGAACTAGAAAATACACGATTACAAAAGCCAGAAAATACTCACGAGACGCGTAACACATTAATAACTTTATGCATATACAATGCCGCTTTACACAATAAACCAACGGCTTTACCTCACGCACGCAGCCAATTTAGAATGCACACTTCAAACATTTATTACACTTTATAAGCAGCGCAACACTCACAATGTATATTCTATGCAGACGCAAAATACAAACAGATTGTTAGCTCTTCAGCCTATTGCTGGCGCATTATATTAATTATAAATATTTAAAGTATATTAATTTATTCAATAAATAATTCATTATTACTTAACTACAGTACATATACATACAAATATATATCTCTCTATCATGAATGATGAAGCTGTTCAGAGGACCAAAAGTACATGACAGGAGAGGCTCGCAATGAGCGCCGAAGGTCCTCACAGTACAATACGGTTTACATTGTGTGTCAAACAGCATTCCCATGGCTTAAAATGTTATTGCCCCGTAATTTTTGACAGGCAAGTCGCTAGTATATATATATATATATATATATATATATATATAGTAAATAAAAAGTACATCTGTGTTCACATTTGAATGTCTAAAGCAAGTTAAAGAACCTGCTTCCAGCTCAGAATTCACGAGAAAAACAGTTATTACACTGCATTCTGGATATATATATATATATATATATATATATATATATATATATATATATATATATATATATCACACACACACAGTATATACACATACAGACACATAAATATATATTTTGCATATACCGTAATTGCATTTTGATGCAGGTTTTATACAACTTATTATAGCCTTTTGTGCTTTTATTGCTCTATTTTCTCTAAATGTGATTATCTTATTATAATTGAGTTTCTTACCCTCTGGCTTTCTGATGACAAACCCTCGTGCCCTGGGTATTAGGGTTGTGAGGGTGCAGAGTAGGACACAGGCGCACAGGCTGGGACACCTCATGCTGGCGATGCTCTGTCTGATCCTGCAGCTCATCCCACTCATATAAATAGGCTCCTAAGAAGACACAAGCAGGGAGGTGTCCTGTTGCTTTTATTATTATTATATCCCTGTCACTTGTTCTTGCATCCCTCCCTCCAGGGGTTGCACAATAATACAAACACAGTAAAACCAGACTGGTAACAGGGTGAGGAAATGTCCATGAGCATTGCCAGGCGAGGGAGATACAAGCTGGCAGTGATCTGCATCCAAGGAACAATGCCCTGCCAGTGAAGTATTAACACCAGTGCAGCAGGTGCAAAGCACCAGGGCTCACAATATGGTCTGAATCATGGAGTAAAGCAAGCTCTTAATTTATTATGTGATTAGAAAGGTTATCTGAGGCATAGGGAAGCTTAGTCCTGGAGAGCCACACACAGTCAGGATTTGAGTATATCCCTGCTGCGTACAGGCGAGTGAATCGTTTCTTCAGTCATCCTGATTGACTCACCTGTGCACAAAAAATAAATCTTCAAATCCAGGCCTGTGTGTGGCCTTCCAGTTCTGAACTTGCCTACCCCTGGCCTACAAGTAATCTGCCGATATTTTGCAGCGCTGCCGATATGTGAGAGAAGTTCTAAGCTTATAATGTTAGCCTAACCCTAACAGTTTACCTAAGCCTTTACTCTATGATATGGCACGGAATATCGGCCTTGCCAACTAGCAGATGCTCACCGCCATTGCTGCTGCCTTGTGCTGCGCCAGCATAACAGGATAGTACTGTTTGGCTAAAGGCACCTATCTTGTACAGATTCATTTTAAGAGGGGGTCCAACATTATTTTGCCCTGAGGCCCCCATTCTGTAGCTCCGCAACTTGTCAACACATTTCTATACAGCTCGTTTAGTGTATTTTAAGGGAAATTTCAAGATATCCTGAGCAAGATCAGGGGTGCACAAGTTCGGTCCTGGTGAGCCACACACAGGCCTGGATTTAAGGATTTCCTTTCTGTGCACAGGCAAGTCAATTAGCATGACTGAAGAAACAATAGTCTCACCTGGGTGCAGTAGGGATATCCTCAAATCCAGGCCTGTGTGCGGCCCATCACTCCTGCACTAGCTGATGCAATAAATCAATGTCATACATTTCTTATATTACAATTAAAATGACATGGTATAAACTTCACAAATAAGTTTATTGGATAGAAAATGAATGCTGCATGGATTAAAAAAACAAACAAAAATCATCCTTTTAAACTCAAGGAATGCAGCTTTGCAACAATGTCAGGACCTACTCTGATTAACTTTAATTAGGACATGTCAGGGCATAGAATTTATGAAGGATTTTTGTGGATACTCCCTAGGACTGACTACCTATATTGACAAAAGTTAATTTGTTTTTGGCTCTGATATTGGGTAACATTCACTAACGTATATCAGGATTTTTAAAAGGCATTAAAGGACTGGGATGGGTCCTATCCTCTTATGGTAGCTCAGCACAAGGCAGCAGCATTTGCGGTGAGTATCCGCTAGATGGCGCTGCCGATATTCCGGTGCCATATCATAGAGTCAAGGCTTAGGTAAACTGTTAGGGTTAGGGTTAGTTCAAGGGTTAGGCTAACATTATAAGCTTAGAACTCTCACATATCCGATGCCAAATATCGGCGGCGCCATCTAGCGGTTGGAGGCTGCACTGCAGAGGCGGACATTCCCCGACAGCATAACAGGATAGATCCCTGGGATAAAATTTTCTCAAGCAAATTGAAGCACAGGAAATCATATCACAGCCATTGTTGTGTTTAGTGAGTCTGCCCCATTGTTGCAATAACAGTTTGCATGGAATTAAAACATTTAGTTTTTGCGACATTCACTTTTTATACATTTGTAATATGTAATACCCACATTATTGTGCAGAAGGGTTAAATAAATCTATTAATGTATCTTTTTATTCATTTTTTCAAGGTATTCTGTAATATATAAAGCTAACATTTTATTTGCAAAAAAAATATTTTGAGTTATTTATGAACTTCAGATGACTGCCTGACAAAAAAAATGGTGGAACTGCACCCTACATCCATTATCTCACATTTCTTCTCAAAAGAATATTTGGAGATCCATCCTGGTATTTTCTTAAAGGAACATGGAAGCTTTCTGGATTTTGCTGGATATGTAATATCCCTGTATATCTATTTACTTTTATGTACTTTATTCTATTAAGAAGTGCTTATAAAATCTGTTTTTACTCACTACAATCAAGCAGACAGTCCCTGTATGCAGTGGCAGAGCTACTGCTGGTGCAGCAGGTGCAAAGCACAGGGGCCCATAACAGGGTAGGGCTCTTTGCTACTTGCAGTAAATGAGGAATCTTACTTTATTAGATGAATATGGCAGAAAATGACCATAGGGGTGATTTGACCATCTACATGTATGTTTGGCTTTTTTTATTGATGCCAAGGGTTGGTAGAAAGGTTTCCTTAAACTAATTTGCACCTCCATTCATAAGCTCCACCACTGCCTGAATGGGTCTGTCCACTGCAGCGTATGCAGACACAGACTATGTAGGGCTGGATGTGCAGTGTAGTGTCCTAACCTATCACGGATCACGACTCAGTAGCATGTTTCTGAGAGATGGTCACTGATTGGATAATATGAGATACATCACAGTCAGCATTACAGAGTCAGTGTCTTCATGAGCTGCAGAGGGCAGACTCATACAAGAACTATTTGTTTGATTTTAGGCACTAAAAAGAGCTTATAAGCAATTCTTAATAAAATAAAGTACTTCAAAGTAAATACATACACAGTGATATTATATACCTGGTAACATCCAGGAACCTTCCATATCCCTTTAATATAAACATGGATTATCATATTCTGTTTTATATTATTGCAAAAGCTCTTGTGCATGAAAAAAAAAAAAAACACGATGGAGCTCTAGCGAATTATACATAATCTATGAAGGAATGTGTCTGCAGTGTTTATTCTTCTCCATTCTTACAATTAGTTTATAAAGGCACTTGTATTCCACAAATAGTTGCCAGAAATGCACATGATACCTCTATAAAGACATGTCGGAGAGAAAATAATAATTTTCTAGACTACAGATCACATAGAGCATAGGTAATCCCACATGGCAATTTACATTTATTCGACATGTTTTGTTTTGAGCAAAAAGGCTTCTTCAGAGCCTCAAAATGAAATATTTAGGTTTTCATCTCAGTGTTATCCTTTGAGAAGCTTAGAGATTGCCGAGCCCCCTAGCACTGCCATGCATGTAAGGGACTTGGTCGACCAAATCTGTAGTTGCTCAGCTGTATGTGGAAGGACTGTGTTGACAACAGATGTCCGGGATTAAATATGAAATCTCACACTAATGTGGTTCTACATTATGTGGTCACTGTGGCACCTGGGCTATTGAGACATGTAATCCCTATTGTGCAGTATTTAGTATTATGGAGGTGGAAGGTAATACAATAAGGAGAATAGACAAAGGAAGTGTTAAAAGACTACTGTAGTTTGGGAGAAACATCACATGTTTATCATGTATGGAAACTAACAACATTAGTAACCGTGTAAATCCGGGGTAGGCAAGGTCAGTCCTGGAGAGCGAAGACAGGCCAGGATGTGAGGATATTCTTGCTGCGTACAACAAGACTATCACTTATTCAGTCATCCTGCTTAAGATTGAGTGGGGGAGCGAAAACTTTTGTACTGGGGCCTTTCATTCCCTAGCTCCGCCACTGTGCATTATGTTGAGATAACATTATGATAATTATGAAACCTCCCTCCTCCCACCTCCTCCTCCACCCCTCCAAATAATAAGCACACACCCTCAGACTCCAAGCTAGCTGCAAGCTTGTACCCAGTGACATCACCTGGCTGCTGCCATTCTCATTAATGGAGGTTGCTATGACAACAGCTGGAGTATGGGGAAAGACAATGCTTGTACTTAGAGGTGTAAGTAATTCAGGAAAAACTTTTTTAAAACACATTTATGAAGAATGTAACAAAGTAACAACATCTTAAGTAATTATGACTCTGTGTAGAGATGATTTTAGTGTTTGGCTTCAGCACTTCCTGTTAGCTTGGAGCCTGAGGGTTTGTGCTTGTTATTTTTCTATCAGTGGAGGAGGAAAGAGATGGGGAATTTGTTATATCATTGTATCTTGTAGCAATTGACAACTACCCCCTTGCCCCCCCCCCCCCATATGCAGGTAGTTGTTTTTCGATTTCCTGTAAAAATGTAAAAGCTGCTCCAAAAAAATAGTTTTCACCAAAGTCTCATGGATGCCTCCAGGGGCCAGTAGAGGAATCATTTTTTTTTATTTAAAATTAGATTGACATGTTGCCTGCTTAATCATGCTTAAATATGCAGCTTTGACTTTTAAGTAAAAAAGAATAGTGTAAACAACTTTTCAGTTTACAATAGTTAAAAAAATATTTGTGTGCGAAAACTTACATTGAGAATCCCTTGTTTTTCCACCATCAAAAACTGGAGTAGGAGCTCTGTATGTCTTATCCATATTGTTGCAGAGTGGGGAACATAAGCACTCGCAGCTGCTTCATTGCTGCACAGCTTTAGAGGTAGGGTCTTGAGAAGAGCTCAGAAAAGAAAAGTAAAACCGACAAAACAACAGGATGAACCAGAGAAAGTAGGACATGGTCAAAATTGGGGCATTAAAGTGTGCAAGGCGGATTTCCATTCAAAATAGTGAAGTACAGATGGGAGATATGATATTGGTTGGCTGCACATATGTTGTATATTGTTGATTTGTTCACCTTAGATGTGATCAGTTTTCTTACTTATTTGGGCTTTTTAATAGCTGTCACCAGTGCCAACCTTGTAGATGCCAGTTGGGGACTGTCATAACCAACATTGCAAATGGCCACAGAAGGAAACTTACATTCATGAAAATGTATACACTATTAGGCACTTCTGTCTCAGGCAATCTGTATGAAGTGTAAACTAAGGTGGAGAGATATACACATTAATATGAGCGCACCTCTCTATACATATATATATATATATATATATATATATATATATATATATATATATATATATATATATATATATATATATACACACACTATAAAACGGACACACCAGGCTTCCATCTCTGACCATCCCATATGGGTCATGTGGAAAATATTGGTTGCATTCCTGGGGCCTCATTCTATTAACGGCCGTAGGAGATGCGGGGCCGCAAGGACCGGCCACAAGCTATTTGCCTATTCTATTCCCCTCCTGCCGGGGATTCCGGCAGGCTTGCGGCCGGCGCCTTGTTATCCCTTGCGGCCGCATGCGCCGGAGGAAAGCCTTTGATCTAAAACGACCGCAAGAGTTTCGGCCGCAAGAAAAACCCGGTTGCTATTCTATTGCTCCGGGAACCCTCTCTGCAAGGCTAAAAGCGAGCCGCAGCTTACTTGCAGAAAAAAGGTCCCGCAGGCACACAATTAAGCACATTATAAAGCAGAAATAAAGGCATCCTGCACTCTGAGGAGACTATAAAGTGATTGTAGGTGTTAGCAAAAATAGCACAACATTCCCCTACACTCAAATCCGTAAAAAACATTTTTTTTTATATATGTCAAATATCCATGTAAAAAGTGCAGAGAGCTTGGAGCACCTCAGACCCGGCCACGCTGCGCCCGGAAAATAAACAGTTAATGTAAACTCGGATTTGGGCTGATGTGCAAGCTTGCGAGTGGGTTACTATTAATCCTCATGTACCCCAATATGATCCCTAGCATTTACAGAGCTTTACAGTGCTGTCTTAAATTTATTTTTGACTTTAAAGATTTCTGAGCTTACGGCCGGTTGCAAGATATACGGCCGGCCGTAAGAGGAGATCCTTGCGGGGACGTTTAATAGAATTGCGAGGTAACGGAACCCCCGCAAGGAATCGCAGCCTTGCGGCCGTTTTACGGCCGATAATAGAATGAGGCCCCTGGTGTCTAGTGGGAGAAATCCACCTCAGTGACCACTTCCTCTTCTTCCCCTGCTCTCAACGCACCTCTCCATGTGTGTATTCTGACAGCGTTGTCTGAAGATGTCACATTATATATGATATGCAATGTTGACTCGCTTAGTAGCATAATTGTATATAATAGTTAAAAGACCACTCTAGTTCAAGAAAAAAAGACAACATTAGCAGCTTACACAGTCATATATATATATAAACAGTTTTGGTGGGCAAAATCTGCATTTTTGAAGACTCTGTTAATGACTACAAGAAACCATAGTGTGTATGTTACATCAGATCTTGATTGCTGGATTATGGGGATGTGTTTTTTAGCTGAGGAGAGTGGAGGGGGCAGCAGGGATAATGGATGTTAGATAACTACATAAGACTGAAATTAACACCACACCCCTTCCACCTCAGAAGCCAGGATGCAGGTAGATTACATCAGTGGATGCAACCACAGCTCGCAACATTTTTACGCATTTATCTTCTACCTATGTATCATGGATTCCTCCAAGCTCCTGCAGATGTATCAAATTTGTTTTCTAACTACATCTAGGTATATTACTTTTTCCTTTTTAATTATGCTTTTAGTTAGACTCATTCAATCGAGCAATTGTAAGTTACTGGATACCGTAATGGAGCCTGTAAACTAATTTGTTATTCAATTGGCGTCTTTTTGCGAGCCACAAACGGTCTACAGGCTTGAAATCCTTGCAGTTGTTACAACCATAACTTACACCCCATCTAAGCCTTTGAGCTTTCACGTCCACAAGAGTTACGGTCGCTAAAATCGCAAATCTCTATTCAATTGCTACAATTCCGCAATCCTGCAAATGGTTTCCCACCCGTAAACAGCAAATGTAGAAGAAAATCCTACGGGTACCAGATGGGACCCGCAAAGGGTTTAAACACATGTCCATAGCACTGTAAATGCAAATAAAAGATCAATACTGCAATGTAAATGACGGGGAAAGCAATGAAAGACAATATAATTAATTGCACAACAGTCTCCAGCTTGCAAATCGGCAGTCAAAAATCATTTATTTTTTATTTCATTTCGGGGTTATATCGATCTTGGTAATCAATTTTTAAGAGTTAATACATATCAGGCCACCCACATGGAGCAGAACATTTAATTCAATCATTTTTATTATTTTGTACATTGCAGGATTCCATGTTTTACTGATATAATGATGGCAGTCTCATTTTCTATTGGCTGTTTCTAAATCGGTAATTACGGCCTTGCTTAAATGATCATGATCGCGCTCTGAAATGCTACATGCGAGTGCATGGTTTACAGTTTCGGCTTTTGGCCTGTAACTTGCGGGCTTGATCAATTGAATCAATCCGTACTTGTAGCAGAGTTTAAGCCCGCAGACATACGGCATTTATAAAGTGAGTTGCGGCCTTACAATTAAATGAGGCTCAAGTTTTTAACACATACATAAATATATGTAATGTAAAATGAAATAAAGGTTGAATTATATTTTTATAAACATATTTTTTCCATTATCAGAGCAAGTTCATCAAAATCTCATGATATGGAAGTTAAGTGTTTGTTTAATATTAATTTTGAGGAAAAAAACATTCATCAGTGTGCCTTTAGACACTTGCCTAGTATAGTCATCATCACATCATTCAGAAATAATTGCTGTTTTAATTGCAGTTTATTCCTAGAACCTGTGTAGCAATTTCTGCAGCAAATACAGTTTATTTTCTGTTTGTTAATTGACCAAAGAGAATAGTTCAAGGAAATTACAGCATCAATGTAATTAACAAACTATTCCTGTTTTTCCTGCTTATTTATGCAATTCTTTGTCTCATGAGTTGTAATCCATGTACCAAGATGTACCTGTGTTTTTATTACACAATATACAAGCCTGCACTTGTTCTATATTACTCTGCCAGCTTCAACATCTGGGTAGTCTTCATTTTATATATATATATATATATATATATATATATATATATATATATATATATATATATACTGTATATATATACACATATAGATATATATATAATAAGAACCATAAACTTTATGATTGCAATATATTGCGATAATTTTTCATTTCTAAAGACAAAGAAAAGACGACTTCTGTTAATAACCAACCCAAACCCCACTAATTACTCAAGTATGTATATTGCAGGTTCAAGTAGAAAACTAATAGAAGTTGCACACCAGAAGTTGCACTCCTGCTCACTCTCATTGATCTTTAAACAGAATAGATTGCCTTATGGATGCCCCTATCACCATTCTACCTGTTCATGGTAGAATTGCCTGGTGTTTTGGGGCTGGATCACTCTTTTGAGTGAGACCCGATATTTTTCCCTGTGAAGGGCACAAGTGGCTAAAAGAGGCTGCTCTCTGAGTAGGTAACTGGACTAGGTGTTGTTCATTCTCAGATGAGCACCTCTGACTCTTATTGTTTTGTCCAAAAAAACGAAACAAGGAATATCCCCGAAAAATAAGAAGTCACACTGGCTGTCTGATGAATCTTGGAAAGTAGCCCAGGAAAGAAGGAAAGCGAAAGTTAGTGGAGATAGGAAAAGATTTGTTCACCCGAATGCAGAATTATAGGAGGGAGTAAGAATAGAGAATGAGACATTCTACAATGAGTGATGTAAAGAGGTAGAAGAAGATAACAGAATGGGAAAGTCAAGAAATCTATTCAAGAAATCTGGGGATCTCAATGGAACCTTTCATGCCAAAGTGGGTATAATAAAAGACAAAAATGGTAGGGACTTAACAGAAGCAGATTAGATAAAGAAGAGGTGGCAAGGATACACTGAAGATCTATACAGGAAGAATCTTAATAGCCTTGATAACCTCAGTAGGTTGTCCAATGTGCTGGAGCCAGACATCTTGGGGAATGACATGAGATGGGCCCCAGGAAGCCTTGCTAATATCAAGGCTGTGGGAGTTAATGGAATCCCAGCTGTATAAAATCCTACAAGATGATGCCGTGAAAGTGTTGCTTGCGTTATGCCAGCAAATTTGGAAAACTCAACAGTGGCCAGTGGACTGGAAAAGGTCAGTCTTTATCCCTTTCCTAAAAAGGCAGTGCCAAAAGAGTGCTCCAATGATTGAACAGTTATACTACTTTCGAATGCCAGCAAGGTAATGCTTAAGATCCTACAAGCTCGGCTCCAACAATATGTGGACCGGGAACTACCAAATGTGCAAACTGGGTCCTGCAGATTAAGAGGCACAAGAGATCAGATTGCTAATGTCCGCTGGATAATAAAAAAAAAGCAAAAAAAATTTCCAGAAAAAAAAAAATTACATCTGCTTCATAAAGAATTCTAAAGCCTGTGTGGGTCACAATAAAATGTGGCAAGTTCTTAAAGAGATTGGGGTACCAGATCATCTCATCCGTCTCCTGAAAAATCTGTATGTGGACCAAAAACCAAAGTCAGAACCAAACATGGAAAAACAGAATGGTTCAAGATCGGGAAAGGAGTGCGACAAGGTTGTTTATTGTCACCTTATTTATTCAACCTATATACGGAATACATACGTATGGTCGAGCAGATCCAAAACCGGAATTAATATTGCTGGGGAAAATATAAACAACCTTAGAGAAAACTGCTTAGAGTCCATTGGACTGCAAGAAGATCCACTCAATCATTACAACAGGGAATCAAGACAAATTGTCCACTGAAAGGTTTGATCAAGAGGCCGAAGCTCAAATATTTGGGCCATATCATTAGAAGACAGGATTCTCTAGAGAAGACTGATGGTGGGAAAGATTGAAGGCACAAGAAGAAAGGGGAGGCAGAGGCTGGAATGGATAGATTAGGTCATTGAAGCAAAGAATATAAGCACAGAGGAGTAGAGGCTGACAGATGTGCCTTGCCGGCTGCAGTCTATAGGGTCATGCAGTATCAGGCATGACTGAATGACTGAACAACAAACATGCTTAAAAGACACTACATAGAAAGAGGAGAAGGCACTTGGGATACACAGGGTTGAAGGGATTTTGTAAAGTTAGAAAATAAAAGAAAAATGTAGAAACAAGTCATCAACAAATAAAATAGCAATTGGCTTCTCCAAAAGTCAAAAACCTATTTTCAGAATATATAGTCATGATCCAGTTCTCCAACAAGTGCTGGTGCCTGTTCCTAAGGAAGGAGTACCTGTATAGAGCTATGGAATATGTTGACACATAACAAATAAAGATAATAATAATAATAATAATAATAATATCACACTGTTAAACTGTGCCAAAAGCCGGTCCCATAAGGACTGCAAGGAAACCAGTTGGTCGTTAGACAAAAAAGGTATGAGAGCCACTGAATAGATGATATGAATTGCTGTACTGCAGCGGTATTAATCTACATCATGTGCTTATGTTTATATTTGTATTATTTTTACATGTTTATGTTGCCCAAAAAGAAAAAAAGTGTTTATAAAATATACAAACAATGGTAATAACCTGGAATCCAGGATTGGATTATGAATGTCGATCCAAGGAGTGTATCTAAACCACTAAGATATAAAACACTGTTGGGGATGGGAAAATGTAGCTATAAATTGTTTCCTGTCAACTGCCTTATAATTTAAGGTGTAAAAAGTGGGTTGTTCTTTTTCTCCACTACATCACTGCAACCCACATCTGTAAAATGCACTTTAGTGCTATGAAAAACAAAATGTCTGAGCAAGTCCTTTCTTAATGAAATGCGTCAGTTCTCTCCAGGCTATCTGCTCCCTTTGTTTATTGTTATTTGATAATCTTTCTCATAAGTAGCTTTTATCTTGTGCAGAATAAAATGTTTTATTTCTGCTTTATTAGGTGGTCTCTCTTGCTCTCCTCACCTTCCACTTATCAAAAACAGGATTCCTATTAATCTTGTTGGCATATGATAGAATACATACCAGTGCCGTTTTTAATGGGGTGACCTGATTATAAACTACAGATATCTGGAACATTTATTAACACTACCCAATTCTAAAAGGGTTTGAATCTTTCAGATCGACAAAAGTGCAGAAAGTCTGCTTCTTCTGAGCCACACCTCAGACAGGCATTCAAATCCATAATTACATCAATATTTTTAGGTGCAAATTAAATTTTTTTTTGCAGTTTTTGAGTTATTAGTACACCAAAATATGCTAGACTCATCTGCCATACTCAACAGTGTCTCTAGCTCCTCTCAGTTATTCACTCCACTGGCATCCCATATCTTCCAGAATAAAATTTTAAATCGTGACCCTAATATATAAAGCCCTCAACAACAGTGCACCTGCATCCATCTCTGCTCTTATCTCACAATATGCCCCTGTTGTGGAGAAATACAAATGTCCTTACATTTTTTAGTGCATATATATATATATATATATATATATATATATATATATATTCTCTTGTAAATTTCTTCATCAGTAGAAAGGGGAGCATTCGGCCCGCCCGTCTCTCAGAAATGCTCCAACCTCCAGGGACCCTTAATATACCTTTTTAGCAACAGTGCTGACAAATCCTCAGCTATGCTGCCGCCTTCTCCTTGGGGTAATTTACAGTCTTTACATTTGGAAACTGCTTTCTCTGTGGCCAGCTTCCAGGCAAAAACAGTTTTATCTTTAAACCGATTTCCTCTCCAATCGGTCTTGGCTCTGCTCTGTAGACCGACTTGGCTCTGCTCTACAGACTGACCTGGCTTTGCTCTGCTCTGCAATCCGACCTGGCTTTGCTCTTCTCTGCAATCCAACTTGGCTTTGCTCTTCTCTGCAATCCATCTTGGCTTTGATCTGCTCTGCAATCCGACCTGGCTTTGCTCTGCTCTGCAATCCGCCTTGGCTTTTCTCTGCTGTGCAGAGACTACTTGAGTTATAGATAGGCTTTGCTCTGCTCTGAAATCTGCCTTGGATTTTAGCTGCTAACAGCAGATTTCACACACTGCTCACACTGCTTAGGCCCAAGCCTAAGTGAGGACTCCACCCATCTCTCTGCTGTTGTCTTAAAGGCAATCCACAGCTGGGCTTCAATTAGCCTCTGATCCCTGCCTGGAGTTACCTCTTTCTTTCTTCCAAGAAATCTTCCAGCCTCTTTATTTAAACCCACCTCTAGGGGCATTCTTTGCATGACTCTGTTACAATATATATATATATATATATATAGCTTTTTCATGATTCTGCAGTGTCTCTGAGGAAACAGTCAACAATTATTTAGTGTAAACAAAATGTGTTTCAGTAGTCCACAAGGCAAAACCCAAGGATATTTGTGAAAAATATTACTTGACCTATGCGCATAATTTTGCAATAATGGAACGATATACGCAGTCCATGCTTTCAGCTTGTGATCTGTACATGTCTAACTACTTATTGGATTTCATAATATAAATTAGAGATGGGTGTTGTTGGACTGTGTCATTTTTATAGAAGGGTGATATGGAATGTACCATTCTCTGTATAAAAACCTATGTTGTTCAGTCAGTCAGTTAGTCAGCAGCAGACATTTTGAATTCTATTCTGTTACTGATCCACGTGTTTGTTTTGGTATCATGGCTGGGGTTTGTGGTTATGTCTTTTCTCTAACACCCCCAACCGTCCTCTTCGCTCTGCTAACGACCTTCTTCTCTTTTCCTCCCTTATTATCACCTCTCACTCCTGCCTTCAGGACTTTTCTTGCACTGCCCCTATTCTCTGGTACTCCTTGCCTCGCTCCACTAAACTATGCTCCTGCCTCAAAGTGTTCAAAACCTCACTAAAAACGCATCTGTCTAAAGAAGCTCAACACCTCCAGCCTTAATATGCATAATGTATCTATCAACCTCCTGTATCACGCCTACACCCTGTACGTTTGCAAGTTTTCAATCTTGTGTCAGTGCTTTAGGGAAAGTACTTTGTACATTTGATTTTAAGCTCAATGACAGGGCCTTCTACTCTTTTGCAATGTGTTAAAAATATTTTTTTGTACTTTACTCCTGTTCAGAGCTGCGGAATATGTTGGTTCATTAAGTAAAGGATATTACTAATAATAATTAATGCAATTTGTCCTCCCTTTTCTTTGTATATTGTAGCCTTTCAGAAGACCCCAAAAATAGTCTTCAAATTAGGCAGGGAAAAAGGTGCAGAGACTCCTTGCACCTTAGAGGTTAATCTTATGTGGCAGGGTTCCTGATTGGGGCCCCTTGCACCACAGGGTTAATTTTCTGTGCATGGGTAGTCCTTTATGGACCCCTCTTGCAGAAGTTATAGCTTTACGGGCTGGGTAGTTGTTTAGAGACTGTGTCCGGACTCTTTAAATGCCTTTGGTACCATGATGATTTCCTATTTTTTGTTGTAGTTAGGGCACTGCCCTAGTTTGTGAGTGAGGGGAATTTTTTTATTAATATAAGGTTTGGGTGTCAGAGTGTAAGGGAGCAACTCGTAATTTATTGTCAGTGCAAAAATCAGTGGAGATTTGTGCCTTGCTTTTCAGCTTTGTTGTGCAGTTCACTCTTTGTGAGAGAACTGCTACGAGTCACTGATATATTTTAGAGATGGGGTTTTAACATAGCTATGTAGAATTTTCTGTGCCACTGCGGCACTCATAACTGATTCTCGGGGATTTAGCATATGGGGCTTTAATTAGCAATCTGAACCGATCTGGAAGCATGTCTGTTGCTACTGAGACACTCCTTAAACAGACATTCAAACTCATAATTATATCAGTATTTATAAGTGCAAATAAAACATAGATAAAATAAAAAAAATATTTTCAAGTTAGGCATGGAAAAAGTCATAAAGCTTGTATTCAACTAGTAAACATAAATGTTGATTCATCTGCTGGACCTGTAGTGCTAAACTAGAAAGAACATTCTGAGACCTACAGTATCATTCTCAAAAACCTAAAACAAAATTGGGAAATTCAATTTCTATATACAGAATAATTTTAATTAAATGCATGGAGAGCACTAAGTCTGTGACAGGCCAGACTAATGCATACCAAAAAAAAAAAAGTAAAAAAAAGTAAAATAAAATCTTCAAAAAGTAAAAATTTAGAAAAATATTATTTTTACTTTTTTAAACAATGATACTTTAAAATATTCCTGCTAATACATAGGGCAAATGAGACTAGTTGAGTTATAGATAGGCCTTTTATCCTCAGTAGTATGCCTCCTGCCTGGAAGACGCAACTAGTCTAATGCTTAAATTCCTCTAAAGTTCTTAAAAGGAGAAAACGAGGTCGAAATTGCAGATACCCTATAAGATAAAAAGTTGTCTTTCCTTTTCATCTTTATACTCATACCATATTTTCATATCATAATAGGCATAATTTCTTTATAATTATTTTCAATCTTCCCAACCTTTTATTCCTCAATTTAGCAGATTGACTTCACCAAAACTTTCCTGTATTTGTCATCACATTGACTAAATGGATATTAACATTGCCAAATAAACTTTTTAAAAAAAGTTTTATTTACATTACAATTAAAATGAGATCTTGAAAGAACAATTTCACAAAATGAAAATAATAATAAATGAAATGTTCTTCAACACTACGCAATAGAATGAAGGTAATTACTCCAATTTTATAGTGGATGGGGTAGTAACAACTTTGATATTTATTAGATTGTAGATTTGCGAGTTTTGCAAGGTGCTTTAGGACAGGAAACTCCATACTTTTGCAATATGTTAACATTGTTTTTGCCTTGTACTTAACCCATGTATAGCGCTATGGAATATGTTGGTGCATTACAATGAAACAGTAATAATAGTATTACCAATGTGTTTAATCACACTACACAACCAATATTATTGCATTCTCATGTTACAATATGATATTGCTACAATAATGAAGCAAAAAATTCTTTATACACCCAATTGTTGAAACATTTGAAGAAAGGGGTTACAATAATTTATAGTTTTCACTCAAGCTAATAAAAGGGTCTGCCCAGAGTGCATATAACCTCATACCAAGGCATGTTTTAGCTTAACTACTGTATATCAGTTTTCTCCTGTGTTGGCATTTCCGTGAGCACTTTACATGATAGAAAATTCATCATTATTCATCTTTAAAAGCAGAACTAGGAGCTACTCACATTTCCCTCAACAAATCTGTGTGTATACAGGGAAACGCGCATCGACTAATATTGCCTGACACAACACAGAAAATTGTATGTTTATTCAGCCATCTGATTTTATACATTGTATTCCTTCCAACAGAGAAACATAGGGCGAGTACCTATGGACGCCCGTCAAACGGCAATCTTCGCAATCTTCGCTCACTGTGAAGTTTATACTATATATATATGCCGAAGTTAGTCTGTAAGTACAGAGTTGATGTGCAGGATGTGTTTGTAAAATATTATCATAAGCTAAGTGCACCCCAAGTTGCCAACGTGGGAGTAAACCCAATATACAGTAATTAAGCTAAAAAGTTCCATGGTATGAAGTAATATGTGCTCAGTCAGCCACTATTATTAGTTAACTGTATTTCTTCTTGAGTCCATACATTTGTAGAAGTAAATCTGAAGCCAATTTTCTTCTACTAGCTATCTGCATTTTTTTATGTGTCCTTTAGAGCATTGCTGGAGAAAGAAAAGGAGCTACTGTTTATTGTTTTCTATACACCATGTGCCCACTCAAGGACATAAGCACGGTTGAGACTTATAAATAATTGCAACTCTTGTGCCATTATGTTATCACATCTCGGTACAAAAAATAATAAAACAAAAACATTTCTTTGCACAAAAAATAACGCTGCTAAAAATATGAGGCACTTTTGGCATTTTTTTTTTATCAATTTCAAACCATTTGGTTGTTTATTTGTTTATTGGGGAGAATATAATGAGACAGGAAAAGGTGTGATTGTGAAACAACCACACTATAGGTAAGAGAATATTAGAACCCTATGATCCTCAAAGGATTCCTCCTGTCTGGAAGGCCCATCTAGGTCGATACCCCAAAGCTGGCTAATATACCCTACTATGTAAGATAGAAGGAAAACAATTTGTCTCATACTCTCCCAATAGAAGAACTCATATGAATCAACCAGGAATTGTTATAATTATAGGTCATAACCGTTGTCACTAGAGATGTCGCGAACATAAAAACCGCCAAAGACTTCAATGGGCAGGCAAATTTCAAAACCCACAGGGACTCTTTCTGGCCACAATAGTGATGGGAAAGTTGTTTTAAGGGGACTAACACCTGGACTGTGGCATGCCGGAGGGGGATCCATGGCAAAACTCCCACGGAAAATTACATAGTTGATGCACAGTCTGGTTTTAAGCCATAAGGGGCATAAATCACCTAACATTCCTAAATTGTTTGGAATAACATGCTTTAAAACATCAGGTATGATGTTGTATCGATCAGGTAGTGTAAGGGTTAGGCCCGCTTCACAGTAACAGACCAATCTCCCCGTTTAATGCACCGCAAACAACCGCAAACAGTCCCTTTGCACAACCGCAAACTCCCCATTTGCACAAGGTTGGATACCAAGCTAGCCATGTCCCGTTCCTTGTCCTCACTGATGTCATTGAAGGTCTCTTCCTCCACCCAGCCACCAAGGGTCCCCGAAAGTTGACAACAAGCCCCCTGGGACGCCTGCTGTGTTTGGTCTTCCACCTCCTCAAAGCCACCTTCCTCCTCTGACTCCTCTTTTTCAGACTCCTCTCTCTGCGTTGCCTCTGTCTGCGTTATTATAAGGTGTGTACTGTTAAGTAGTACTATTCCTATCGGTTTAATCCCTGTTACGTCCACCATTAGGGGACGTGTATATGGCATTGATTTTTGGAAGCAGGAGATGGAAAAAGATGCTTGGTCGGTCCTCCCACTTCAAATTTGGGGCACTGCGCGTGCAATCTAAGGTGCCACCAGATAGGAGTGGTGTGTTCAGTTGTACTATTTATTCCTATCGGATTCAATAAAGCCAATAAACCTGGCCTGTTACTAGCCAGGAAACTACAAACCAAAACAACACAAAATAGGATACTTCAAATTAAGACCTCGAAGGGAGAAAAAACAACGAACCCAAATAATATCCAGAAGATTTTTACAAAATTTTACAATACCCTTTATACGGCAACAAAACACATAGATCTACACAAAATGAGGGGATTTCTTAATTCCTGTGATCTCCCCTTAATAGAAGAAAATGACTTAGAGACTTTAAATGCCAAAGTGACCCTAGAGGAAGTGAGAAAAGCAGTCCAGAACCTCAAACCTGGTAAGTCACCAGGCCCAGACGGGTACACCAATTTATATTATAAAAAATTTATAGACATATTAGGCCCGCACTTGGTCACTCTAAGAGAGTTCTAGAAGGCAAGCAAACACCAGCAGAGCTGAACAGGGCAGATATTGCTCTATTCCCTAAGAAGGGTCGAGATGCCCTAGGACCAAAAAACTACAGGCCAATATCATTACTAAACTGTGATACAAAGATCCTATCAAAAATAATAGCCGATAGAATGTCATCCTTCTTGCCTAAGTTAATACATAATGACCAAGTAGGCTTTGTCTCCCACAGGCAAGCGGGAGACAACATTAGAAAAGTCATGAACCTACTGTACCACACCAAAGCCTCTAAAATTCAAGCCTGTCTTATGGCCTTTGACATTGAAAAGGCGTTTGATTCCCTGGAGTGGACTTACCTATACACCATGCTTGAAAAATTTGGTATTAAAGGCCATTTCATAAATCTCATACACTCATTATACAAATCATCCAGGGCAAGGTTACAGATTCCGGGAGATGAGAGATCCTTAATTAAAATAGAAAGAGGAACAAGACGGGGGTGCCCCCTTTCTCCCCTTCTATTCGCAATAGCAATAGAACACCTGGCTCAGACAATTAGGGCCAACGCTGGGATCACAGGCATAAAAATAGGCCATCACCATTTCAAAACTTGTCTATTTGCAGACAACCTGCTGTGTATGCTCTCAAATCCTACCCAATCGGTCCCAGAGTTGATTCAAACTATGGAGGAGTTTGGTCAGTTTTCTGGCCTTAAACTGAACATAGAGAAGACGGAAGCACTAGCGATTGACTTAACAGCAGTAGAGAAGCAGGGTCTCCAAGAGAAGTTTAATATTAAGTGGGATAAGAACCAAATAAACTACTTGGGAATCTGACTAACCCCTAAGCTAGAGGACTTGTACAAAGCCAACCACTCCAAACTTTATAAAACAATAATTAATGACCTGAGTAAATGGACAAAGTATAGGTTATCATGGCTAGGGAGAATAAATACGATAAAAATGAATGTCCTTCCTAGGTTGCTCTACATATTTCGAACACACCCGATCCCGATTAAATAAAAAGAATTAGAAAATATTCAAAGGAAAATATTTCAGTTTATCTGGAACCACTCTCCCTCACACATCACAAAGAAAATGATGTACCTTCATAAGTCAGAGGGGAGACTATTGTGTCCAAACTTAAAATATTACCACAAGGCAGCTCAGTTATCTTTCCTCCCAATAGCACATTCTATGGGGCATTAACCGGCCTGGGTGTATTTAGAGAACCACACTTTAAGGCCCTTAACCTGGGACAAGGTGGCTTGGCTATCAGAATTGCCTCAGAGCCTTAAAATCTCGCCAAACCCCCTAATCAGACACTCACTATTATACTGGAAATGGGCCAAGAAACACACGGGTTTGTTCCCTGGATCCACCCAAATGACCCCAATTCTTGACCACCCTCAGGCCCCGAAAAACACATGAGCACAACATCACAACACAGGTCAAGGAAACTAGATAGACTGGGAGACTGGTTAGTAAAGGGCCAGATGCTCACCTATGAGGAACTGAGGGACAAGCATGAGCTACCGCTGTCAGAACATTACAATTACTGTAGGCTGAGGCATTTCACACACTCCCTGACCCAGAAACAGGGGACACCGGTCTTAAATTGGTTCTCCAAAATGTGTAAAGACAAACCTCTATCAAGGGGGATCATTGGGTCGCTTTACAAATATAAAACATTTGTTACTGGTTGAAGCGACACTAGGCGAAGGACCGGAGTGGGGGAGCCCTGGAGACCCTTCAGAAGCAACCGGTGGCAAAATCATCCCAGGAAAGGAGAGGTCGCTTACTGAAGCCTGCCCTAGGGTAACCCAAGGGTGATTGCCCAGGTTAGATATTGTAAATAATAAGCTAATACTGCTGGATGGATGATAGCTAATAGGACTTTGGTGTTTCCTGCAGATATACTCTTTACTATTGTCTGTTTTACCATGTTTTAGGTATCTCTTTAATTGCAATCACAGTAAAAAATAAGAAAAATTAATTACCTAAAAAGTAAAAATAAGAAGGACTAGCCAGCTAACTTTCACAAAATGTCTTTATTGTAAATATGTATTTTTGCACAACTGTTATGCAAGACTGTTGAAAAATGCTTTATTTTTCATTACATGCTGTACGCCTTCTGACAATAAAAGAATTTAAATGCAAAAATTAGGTATTGTTGCAGCGACCAGAAAAATTGATGTTAGTTTGCTAGGCAGAAAGTGCCCTAAAACATTACGTCTTAAACCCTAGTTGCTGGCGGATAAGTCACGCAAGTCATCCGGCATTCAGGGATAAAATACAGCAGCGTGTGGACCATTATTAGCTCAAGGCAGCTCATCTATCAGGCCTTTTTTAATCGAATGTATCGCCCACTGTCAGCCCCTTCGGGATCCATCCCTCATTCATCTTAATAAAGGTGAGGTAATCTAGACTTTTTTTACCTAGGCGACTTCTCTTCTCAGTGACAAAACCTCCTGCTGCACTGAAGGTCCTTTCTGACAGGACACTTGAAGCGGGGCAGGACAGAAGTTCTATGGCAAATTGGGATAGCTCAGGCTACAGGGCAAGCGTGCACACCCAGTAGTCAAGGGGTTCATCGCTCCTCATAGTGTCGATATCTGCAGTTAAGGCGAGGTAGTCTGTTACCTGACGGTTGAGTCGTTCTCTGAGGGTGGACCCCGAAGGGCTGTGGCGATGCATAGGACTTAAAAAGCTCTGCATGTCCTCCATCAACAACACGTCTGTAAAGCGTACTCTCCTTGCCGGCGTGGTCGTGGGAGGAGGAGGATTATGTTCACCTCTTCCGCTGTTAGATTGCCGTTGTGCTGTGACATCACCCTTAAACTCTGTGTATGGCATACTTTTTAATTTATTTTGGAAGTGCTGCATCCTTTCCGACTTGTGGTAATTCGGTAACATTTCAGGCACTTTCTGCTTATACCGGGGGTCTAGTAGCGTGGACACCCAGTACAGGTCGTTCTCCTTCATCCTTTTTATACGAGGGTCCCTCAACAGGCACGACAGCATGAAAGACCCCATTTGCACAAGGTTGGATGCCGAGCTAGTCATGTCCCGTTCCTCGTCCTCAGTGATCTCACTGAAGGTATGTTCTTCCCCCCAGCCACGTACAACACCACGGGTACCAGATAGGTGACAACGAGCACCCTGGGATGCCTGTTGTGGTTGGTCTTCCTCCTCCTCAAAGCCACATTCCTCCTCTGACTCCTCTTCCTCACAATCCTCTTCCAGCGTTGCCGCAGGTCCAGCAAGCGATGCTGATAAGGCTGTTTCTGGTGGTGATGGTGACCACAACTCTTCCTCTTCCTCTTCACGCTCATCTACGGCCTGATCCAGCACTCTTCGCAGGGCACGCTCCAAGAAGAAAACAAATGGTATGATGTCGCTGATGGCGCCCTCGGTGCGACTGACCAGGTTTGTCACCTCCTCAAAAGGACGCATAAGCCTACAGGCATTGCGCATGAGCGTCCAGTAACGTGGCAAAAAAATCCCCAGCTCCGCAGAGGCTGTCCAGCACCCCGGTCATACAAATACTCGTTAACGGCCTTTTCTTGTTGGAGCAGGTGGTCGAACATTAGGAGTGTTGAATTCCAACGTGTCGGGCTGTCGAAAATCAAGCTCCTCACTGGCATGTTGGATATCTGTAAAGTGCGCCATGGCCGTGTAGGAACGCCTGAAATGGCCACACACCTTCCTGGCCTGCTTCAGGACGTCCTGTAAGCCTGGGTGCTTATGCACAAAGCGTTGTACAATCAGATTACACACATGTGCCATGCACGGCACATGTGTCAACTTGCCCAAATTCAATGCCGCCAACAAATTTCTTCCATTGTCACAAACCACTTTGCCGATCTCCAGTTGCTGCGGAGTCAGCCACTGATCCACCTGTGCGTTAAGGGCGGACAGGAGTGCTGGTCCGGTGTGACTCTCTGCTTTCAGGGAAGTCAACCCCAAGACGGTGTGACACTGCAGTATACGGGATGTGGAATAGTACATGTGGAGCTGGGGGGGTGCCGTTGATGTGGAGCAAGACATAGCAGCAGCAGAAGAGGACTCAGCCGAGGAGGTTATGGAAGAGGATGGAGTAGGAGGAGTAGAGGAGGTGGCAGCAGGCCTGCCTGCAAGTCGTGGCGGTGTCACCAACTCCTCTGCAGAGCCACGTATTCCATGCTTGGCAGCCGTCACTAGGTTTACCCAATGCGCAGTGTAGGTGATATACCTGCCCTGACCATGCTTTGCAGACCAGGTATCAGTGGTCAGATGGACCCTTGCCCCAACACTGTGGGCCAGAGATGCCATTACTTCCTTTTGCACAATCGAGTACAGGTGTAATGATATAGGAATCACAAGGTTTTGGAGACCAGCAGCCTAGGTCAGCAATGATCCAATTCAGCAGCTTGTAGGGGAAACAGGAACAAGCTTTATTGAAGGGAACAGGAACCACAATAATCTGGCAAGGTACATAGACAGGAAGTGCCTTATATTGGCCAAGGACCAGACACCTTACCAGACACAGCTGAAGAGACTAATCACTGATACTATTGCTAGCAGAGTCAAGGTTTATCAGATCTCAAAGAAATTCACAAAGGCAGGCTGGCGCAGTGGTAGGGAAGAGGTTTAGCAGCCTGGGGACCAGGGTTCAAAACCCAGGAGAGTCAATTCCTCACAACAGGTTGGATTGCCTTTTGTGCAAAGAAATTTCGTCCGGGTAACTTCCACTGCGGTGTCCCAATAGCTAAAACTTTTTTGAACGCCTCAGACTCCACCAGCTTGTATGGTAAAAGCTGGCGGGCTAAGAGTTCAGACAAGCCGGCTGTCAGTTGCCGGGCAAGGCCTGAGCCTGAACTTTTGCCTTGATTTTGTGAGTGGGACAACCTGTAGATTTCATGGGGTTAAGTCGCCTCTCTGTCTGTTAGGACCTTATTGTTCCTGGCTGCTATCACTTAAGTGTGTGTACTTAAGTGATTAGCCTTTGTGTCCAGCTGGGTGCCCTTCTCATATTCCAATATGTATGTTGCTATGTGTACAACAGGACTACCCCATACTATTATATACATCCATATATATTATTCCATGCACGGAGGCAAAACAGACGAACCAGCAATATCAGTCCATATAGATGGATCTGTCACACGGCTCCCTCCATGTGGGACACTCCGGCAGACCCGGCTTGACCCTTCGGCGGGTCAACTTGGGGATGACCGGACTAGGAGGTGGTAGGGATGTCAATTTGCCTGGACAATCCATCAGCATTCCCGTTCTGCTTACCGGATCGGTAGCTGATGGTGAACTTATAAGGTTGTAGGGCTAAACTCCACCGCAGCAGTCTACCATTTTCGGATGCACGTTGAACAGTAGGTGTGATTGCAGTTGGAAAAGATCCCAAACCTTCTCTCGGATGGTGATGGAGGTTCTTGAGAGTAGTAAACAGCCCCACCCCCGCAGGGTTTCACATGGTCATACCTGCAACGGGTGCCATAAGCACACTGTCCTTTCTGATAAAACCGACAGATTGTTGATGGTTTACTTGTCGCCAAGTCATGTGAGAACATACATCTACTTCCTTCTCTGCAAACTCCATGCATAAAATACCTGCAGGTCACGTGCTTGGTGCTCATCCTGCGGTCTCGCGCTCGGTCGGCCCTTCGTGTTCTTGTTGGTATGGTCACTCCCGCTGTATCCATATCTTTGGCTCCTCCCCCTCCCATCCACAAGCTACACCCTCCTCTGTCCGGTTCCCTCCCATACCTCTCTGGGGTATCCCGGTGGGCAGCTTGGACGGGGTTTGCCTCGTGCAGGACGCCCCAACATTCCTCCTCTACGCAGTGGGCAGCAGGCGGAGGGTTGCGCTGGTTTCCGCTGGTGGGTCTCCTCCAAGACTGGGCCTGGTTAGCGGTATTCAGCGAGCACTCTGGTCGTTTGTGCCCCAGCTGCTTGCACCCAAAACACTGGATTGGCGTTGAGTAGTCCCGTGAATTAGGCCGGGCGGCTGAGTGTAGTGATTAGCTGGAGGGGGTGCTGCTGGTCGGTACTCCACTCTGCCAGGAATCTTAACAATAGCACTGTCCAATTTACAGCCATCCGTGTACTCATCGGCCAGGCGGGCTGCTTCATGCAGGGTGGAGGGTTTACGGTCCCTTACCCACTCTCTGACGCCTGGGGATAATTTCTCAAAACAATGTTCCAGCAGGAACATCTGCAGCACCTCTTCCCCGGATACGGCTTGACACCCCGCCATCCAGTTAGCGGCTGTGCGGTGTATTTTACATGCCCATTCGACGTAGGAATCCTCAGTTAGTTTTGCAGTGTCTCTGAACCGCCTCCGGTATGCCTCTGGTGTAACGGCATACCGGGAGAGCAAAGCTTCCTTTACAGCCACATAATCCCCAATTTCCTCATCAGGAATGGCCCGAAAAGCGTCACTGGCCCAGCCGGATAACTTTCCGGACAATATAGTAACCCAGTCTTCTACGGGTACCTTGTGTAGCGCACATTGCCGCTCAAAATCAGCAAGGTACCCATCAATCTCCCCTTCTGTTTCAATGAAGGATTTAAAAGCTGCAAACTGTACCTTCCTTTTCTCCACCGGGGATGCTAGAACTGGCGCTGCTGCAGCACCGCTTTGGCGTCGCAGGTTGGCATCCACAGCGTCCATGACCCGGCTGATGATCTCTGGAGACGGGTTGGGACCATAATGAGCCAGTCTGATTCTTACCGCCCGGTAAAAGCTTGCCTCTTCGGGGCTTCTGTCAGCTGTGGTGGGCCCATTGGTTCCTTCATCCATTTCGTTTGGCATTGCAATAATCTCACTTTTCCTGAGATTACTGGCTTGTCTGCCTCTTTCTTCCAGTAGGTCTTTAAGTGTAGCTCTTTTCAGCCCTTGGTATTGTATTTCCATTAATCTTGGATGTGGTTGTCTCTCTGGGCGATGAAGTTCATCCCGTCACTAGCCACCAGTTATTACGACACCCCCAAGAACGGGACCACGCTCCGTGTTGAGGGTCAAAAAGTGAACTCGCTTTATTGAATAAAACACACATTTTTAAACCCTTTACATACACAATAGGGGCAGTGACTACCTTTGGTCAACCCCTAATTACCTCTGGTGGTGGAGAGAATAACATCTCTCTGAGCCTGAACTTTTGCCTTGATTTTGTGAGTGGGACAACCTGTAGATTTTATGGGGTTAAGGCGCCTCTCTGTCTGTTAGGACCTTATTGTTCCTGGCTGCTATCACTTAAGTGTGTGTACTTAAGTGATTAGCCTTTGTGTCCAGCTGGGTGCCCTTCTCATATTCCAATATGTATGTTGCTATGTGTACAACAGGACTACCCCATACTATTATATACATCCATATATATTATTCCATGGACGGAGGCAAAACAGACGAACCAGCAATATCAGTCCATATAGATGGATCTGTCACAGTGGCGGCAGGCGGGGGAGTGGTAACTGGAGCGGTGCCCGAAGCTAAGCTGGAGGAGGATGGTGCATCTGGCCTGCCTCTGCCTGTCATTTTTTTTCTCGATTAGTGGTACTATGCGTGCAAGCTACTGTGACACCAGATATGAGTGTCACTGTGCACTGTCAAAAGTTGGCAGAGTAGGCGCTGTAGGCCTCACACACACGCCTGTAGGCAGGCAACTGATATTCAATCGATTACAGTCAAAAAAGTGTTGTTTTATGTCACTGTACACTACGGTTGCACCAGATATGACGTATCACTGTGCACTGGCAAAAGTTGGCAGAGTAGATGCAATAGGCTTCACATACACGCCTGTAAGCAGGCAATTGCTATTCAATCTATTACAGTCAAAAAAGTGTTGTTTTATTTCACTGAGCAAAATATAAGCTGTGAGCCTTACACAGGCATGCAACTGAAATTAGATTAAAGGAAAAAAGGGTTGTTTTTTTTCAATGTATGGTACACCAACTATGACTGGTGAAACAGAGCAGAATATTAGCTGTGAGCCTGACACAGGCAGGCAACTGAAATTAGATTACAGGAAAAAATGGTTATTTTCAATGTATGGTACACCACCAGGTATGAGTAGTGAAAATAAGCACAATATAAGCTGTTAGGTGTTAGCCTGTCACACACACACGCTGGCAGGCAGGCATATGCAAATAGATTACACAGAAAAAAAAAAAAAAAAGATGATGTTCTAGCCCTAAAAAGGGCTTTTTGGGTTGCTGTCCTTGCAGCAGATATCAGATGAGTCCTTCAGGTCTGTAGTGGAAGCTAAATACACAGCCTGGCTATCTATTTCCCTATTAAATCTCCAGCAGCTACACTATCTGTCCTCTCACAACGAATGCCGCTTCAGAATGATTCTAAAATGGATGCTGTCCTTCAGATGGAAGCCTCTGGAAGGGAGTGTATGCTGCTGATTGGCTGGAATGTGTCTGCTGACTGTGAGGTGCACGGTCAAAGTTTCCTCAATGATAAAGAATGGCGGGCGGACCGAAAAAAGCATGTGTCCGCCGTCCGCCGCGAGCGCAAAAGAGCCAAAATCTCTGCGAATAGTTTGCGGGCAAACTGTCCGGGACATCTCTAGTTGTCACCCAAGCACCAGAGTTGAGACTTACACATAACTAACTCCTGTGCCATTATGTTATCACATCTCTGTACAGCAAGAGGTGTATGCCTTTCCATTATAGCACAGTGATAAAAAAAGCAGTTACTTTTGGCTATTTAATATATGGCCGGGTATCTCCCTTCTTCACATGTCTCCACAATTTGCTGTAGTAACAATTTTTTGCTTCACTATTGTAGCACAGCAATATCATATTGCCAAGTGAGCACACGGTACTATAGGTTGTGTAGTGTGAATAAACATATCTGTAATAACTATCACAGCTAGGTCCCCCTGCCTATACAAGGAAGTCCACTATAAAACTGGAGTAATGACCTTCATTCCATTGTGATTGTGTCTCACTAGGACCCTTTAAAGAAATAAATAGGCTGGCTGACTCAATATTATTGTCTAAACTAATTGTTTCATTTATTATTATTTGTCATAAATGTTTTTTTTTCACTATTCTAATGTAAATAAAAGTTAGATTTTAAAGTTTATTGTGCAACAAGTATATGGTAACATCCATTTAGTAAATGTGCTGACAAATGCAGGGACTTTTTGGTAAGTATTAGTCTATGGTCTGTCACAGACTTAGTGTTTTTCATGTGTTTAATATATATACTAGAATATTGCCCGTCAAAAAATGACGGCAATTAAATTGTAAGTGAGCTAATGCTGTTTGGTGTATGCTGATCAAATAAATAATACATTAATAAATGAATATACTTTACCTATTTGAAGTAATAAATGCAGGAAGCATTGTGCTGAAGAGCTGGCAATCTGTTTTCATGTTGCTGCAGCATCAGTGCTGTGGAGCTGCTGTGTAAGCGTGATGAATGTGTGCAGTGTGTAGAGTAATAGTGTGCGTGCGCGAGGAAAATCCGTTAGAGTAGCTGTGTACTTCCGCATTGTGTAAGAGTGTTGTAAAATTGCGCCTAATGTGTGGTATGCGGCTGTGGCTGATTTTGCGTCCTTGTTCTTGGATGTCGTCCGGCTTTTTTCAGAAAATCCGTATGTGTTTGGTGGTGTTTTGCGTCTTTAGGGTCCTGTAGCCTCATTTTCGTTTTTTTCGGCGGCCATTTTTTCTCTCACTTAGGTGATTTTCGGGTGTCTAAACTCTGTAATTTTGACTTAAATGGAGGTGTATCTTCACTTCCAGAGGTCCTGGGTGACCCCCTTGCTGTGGGTAAGCTTTTTATGTGTTTTATTGCGTTTCTAATGTTTTCAGGTTCGTGCGGGTCCGCCGTTAAAGTCGTATCTTTGCGAGGTCGTAGTATTTAAAAAAAAACATCTTCAAATTAGGCAGGGAAAAATATAAAGCTTGTATTTAATTAGCAAAAATAAATAATTCCTCTGCTAAACGGTGGACCTGGAGCTATCCATGGTAATTCAATAGCAGGTGTGTGTGAAAGAGACATTTACATTTATGGAGACCAGAAATTCTACTACTTTAATTAGCAACTATGTAATAAATAATATCCCCAGACAAATAGTGGTCACCTGGAGAAGGAACTAATAACCCACTCCACTATCTTTGCTAAGAAAACCTTATGGATAAGCACAATCAGAGACATAATTGTGCCTGTGTTGCTACGGTCCATAGGGTCATGGAGAGTCGAACTCAAAAGAAAGACTGAACAACAACAACACAACAATACATAAAAATACTATAGTACGAGAGATGGTGGGGGCGGAGCTTGCACATACAAGGAGCTGGACGTGTCTGCCTGGAGCTCCAGCACTCACACTTGTTATAGGGCTTATAAACGCCCTGAAAGTCCCACAATTTGCCCCAAAGTTACTGTGGAAGCTGAGGGGACGATCCGGATCCCCTAGATCCTAATTTCGGGTCCAGGGAGTGAGGCACAGCGGCTCCACTGCGGAGACAAACGGGGAGAAGCGTCCCCATTGCAGTGAGCTGCCCCCCCCTGCTGTGAGGCACTCGAGAAGACTGCTGGGGAGAGGATCGGAGCATCGGAGCTCCTGGGCAGCGTGGTGAGGTCTGACCAGGGGGCCCTTAGTAGCTGGTGGCCGGGTATTGACCCAGGGAGACCGGGCGGCGGCCATTTTGATTCTCCTCACGGAGAGAGCTGCGGTTGCAGCCAGGGAGCTGCAGACACACTATAACCCTGGCAGTGCCCCCCTAACAGGGTCCGGTGACGGCTGGTTCCGGCCGGAGGGGTGCTGGGGGGTCTGTACCCAGAATTGGAGCCCACAGGGCGGCAAGACCACGCAAAAAAAGCCCGCGAAAACGGGAGGCGGCCATCTTGCGCTGCTGACCAAGAGAAGAAGCAACTATAACCTGATTCTCAAACTGTGAGTAAAACCGCTGCATTGCAGGCCCAGAGATATCTACATATGCCACATTTACATTTAAACTACTTTTGCCAGCACTACTGACTGCTCTAAACCTACAAGTGGCAGTGTACAAGTAATACCCAGGAAACAAAGACTGACACAACTGACAAGTGTGATAATTGGCAAGGCAGTTTGGCACTACTTCTCAGGGCTGCAACTTTCAGGCTTCACTTGCAAACCCACAAGATCTCTGATGACTAAGATCACCTCAGCTACTTTACTTGCTTGTTGAACATTGTTTACTTGTGGACAGAGAGTAATGCAGGTCTAATATGATCCACGGGGGGGGCCCTTGACAGTTCATGGCATAGCAGCACAGCACGCCACAACTTGTTGAATCACAAGCCAGGAATCCCACTCCAACAAAAACATTTCCCTGAAAGGGGCATACATCTACGCGGCAACTTTAGCACTTCATATTCTGTGGCGGGTCCACTGCAGCCCAAGATGGGAAAGAGCAAAAAATCCCTTCCACTTAAGAAAATTACGGACTACTGCAAACCCCCTGAAACTCCTGACGAGGTGAGATCTGACCCCTCTGATGAATCGGAGGGGGAGGATACACGAAATGCAGCCCAGGCTGATATAAATCTATCCAAGAGTGCGATGGCACAAATTGAAAAACTGTTTCAAGCTTACACGACTAAAACGGTGGATGCAATCAGGAAGGACATTCAGGACCTAGGTCAAAGAACCCACCAACTAGAAGAAACAGTTGACCAACTGGTGGAAGCACAGGATAGAGACAGGAGGGAGACGCAACACCACGCGTCACGCATAGCGGCTCTAGAGGACAAGTATGAAGATCTGGAGAATCGGTCTAGAAGACATAACATACGAATAAGGGGGATCCCTAAAGCGATAATGAATCTGAAAAGATATGTTATGGACTTGCTTATTGGGATCTTACCAGAAGGGGCAGAAGCGGACATTGATATAGAAAGAGCGCATAGGGCGCTAGGAGCTTCTCGTAACATGGATACCCCTAAAGATGTAATTGTCCGATTCTCCCGACAACAGTCAAGGGACTTAATTCTAGCTGCTACCCGAAAGATCTTGGATCTTAGAGGACCAGATGATGCTCAGCTCATGGTGTTTGCAGACCTCTCTCCTATCACGTTGACCAGGAGAAGAGAAATGAAACCAGCATTGGGGGTACTCATCCAGCATGGTATCCAATACCGATGGGGCTTCCCTTTTGCCCTTATTTTTCAATATAAGGGAAAAACCCACACGGTCCATAGTTTGGAAGACTGCCAGTCATTGCTTCAAATGTTGCATATAACATCGGATGGTGGCCATAGGGACCCTGAAAGTCAGCGTGTGACCCTGAATCCTCTCCCTAAAAGACAGTGGACCTCGGTCCCGCTCCGGAGTAAAAACAGACTTGGAGAGGCTGACATGATAGAGGTCTTGACTATCCCTTCAGAAAGACATTCCAAGACTCGGGGAGAGGAATTGAGGAACTGCACAGAGTTGGAAGGATCTCAATAATCAATAATTACACAGACTCTGGAAATACAGGGCAAAAAAAAAGGAAAAAAAGAAAATCTGCTGAGCCCCAGGTTTTTTTTTTTTTTTCTTTTCTTACTGATGCATGGGACTTATTTATCTGGATTTCGGTGTCTGGAGAACCGGTTATTCTTCAAAAAAGTTGTTTTATTTTTTACAGTTGTGATTATTCTTTTTCAGCTAGTTACTAGGCTGCTAGTTCTAATGTTAGTTACACAGTTTGTATTGTTGAGGGTATCCCCCCTCTCCTCTCCTTAGTTGGAATTTTTTGTACCTCAAAGAATTCTATTACCCCTTCCTAATGGGGCTGTATTTGAGAATGGCAGGTCCATTACTCTCTCCCCTAGAAGCCAGGATTTACGATTGGCGTAGGAAGTTATGTGTATTAAAAATAATTTGTATGATAGTACTCCTCGATAACTGCAAAGATGTTGATTTTCTTGTGAACTGTTCAACTGTTAATTTATTTTCTTGCTCTTTCTTTCATTTCCAGAATTGCGTGCTCGACTCTCATCACTCCAACAACTCTCAGGAGCCTTCTGTTTTGGCTCCAGCGCTTCTCTGGTCGCCCCATCCAATCTGGCTATCACTAAATCAAGGTAAGATGTTTAGACTAAACTGTCTTGGGAAGCAGGAAAGAAATGGCTAGAGTTTTGAAGGAGAAGTATAGTTTTTTAACACACAATGTCAAGGGCTTTAATTCCCAGTTTAAAAGAAGGAAAGCTTTTCTGTATTATCAAGCTAAGAAACCATCTATAATTTTTATGCAAGAAACGCATTTTGCAAAGAATCATATTCCCTCGTACTTAAACAAGGAATATCCCACTTTCCACTCTTCAACCCAAAGGTCCAAAAAGGCAGGAGCTACCATTCTTATTCACCGTCACTTCCCCTTTCAAATAGACTCCAAATTGATAGACAAGGATGGGCATTATGTTATTTTGCGGGGCACAATTCAGGAAGTTAAACTTACGCTGGTATCCTTTTACGCGGACACGGTGGCTCCCCATAAAAGCCTACTACACATGCTGAAAAAAGTAGAACCCTGGTCAGATGGTCTAGTGGTGATAGGGGGGGACTTCAATCTTGTGTTAGAGCATGGACTAGATCGTTCGGGCTCTCAGGCCACTAATAGATACTCGCGGAAACTACAACAGATTAAAGGGGTGTTGGACAGGATGGGCTTAGTGGATGCCTGGAGAGGACATCATCCTAATAGTCGCGAATACACGTACTATTCACATACGCATGGGACCTACTCACGGATAGACACGATTTTGGTAACCTCTAAGTTTTTTGACCAAACCAGGGGTTCGGAAATTTTGGTATGCCCATGGTCAGACCACTCGGCAGTTTCCTTGGATATGGATCTTAGAGGAGACTCCAGGACTCCATATTCCTGGAAAATTAATGAACGTATGTTATCGGATACGGCGCTACTGGGCCAGATACAGAAAGAATTGCAACAATATTTTGAGCTAAATAATACCCCGGGATCTAATATAGGATGGGTGTGGATGGCCCACAAGGCCTATATCAGGGGGATGTGTATTAAGATGGCAGCTACCATAAAAAAAATAGTATACGTCAGGAGCAGGAACTTACTGCTAAGTTACGCGATCTAGAATTACAGAATCAAAAGCTCCCCTCCAATAGACTTCGCCAGGGAATAGATGACACTAGATTAGAACTTGACGCCTTGCTTTCGCACAAGACAGATAGTACCCTGAGACGGACGAACCAGCTGTTTTATTCCAAAGCTAATAAACCTGATTCCTTTCTGGCACGGAAGCTTCGGTCTAGAGCAGCATTGTCCAGAATACTTAGGATTAGAACCAGGGCTGGGAAGATAACAGTGAGTCAGAGCGAAATCAAGCACACATTTAGGAATTTTTATAATTCGATTTATTCAACAAAAATAAACCCGAGCCCGGAAGCTCTTAGATCTTATCTGGATTCCTGTGATCTTCCTAAAGCTTCAGAGCAGCATATAGAGGATTTAAATGCGGATGTGGGTGTAGAGGAGATATTAGAAACCATTAAAAGTCTCAAGTCAGGGAAAGCCCCAGGGCCGGATGGCTTCACTAATTCTTATTATAAAGTATGTGGGAACGTTCTAGCCCCTTATCTTAGCTGTCTGTTTAATGCCGTACTTAGGGGGGAATCTATGCCCCCGGAACTCAGCACAGCGAACTTAGTAATCTTCCCTAAAGAAGGGAGGGATCCCCTGGAGCCGAAAAATTATCGTCCCATCTCCCTCATGAATGGGGATATTAAATTGTTGACTAAAATTATGGCAAATAGGATGGCAAGGTTTCTCCCAACGCTAATACACAAGGACCAGACCGGGTTCATACAACATAGACAAACGGTAGACAATATCCGTAGGACCATGAATGTTATACACCTGGCTTCCCAAAGAAAAACACCTCTTTGTGTGTTGGCACTGGATATGGAAAAGGCATTTGATACAGTAGAGTGGCCTTACCTATATGCAGTGTTAGCCAAATTTGGCATTAAAGGAAACTTTATACGCCTAATCAAGACACTATATAAAAGCCCTGAAGCTCATTTGAGAATGCCCGGGACAGGAGAGGCTTTGGTAAACATCCAGCGGGGTACCAGGCAAGGGTGCCCCCTGTCTCCACTGCTTTTTGCTCTGGCTATTGAGCCTCTGGCTCAAAGGATAAGAGGAGAAGGGGAGATTAGGGGTCTGCAGATAGGTCACCATCACCTGAAATGCTCTCTATTCGCAGATGATCTCTTATGCACTCTAACAGACCCTGTAAACTCTATACCTAAATTATTGTCTAGTTTAAGGGAGTTCCGGGCCATGTCAGGGCTGCAAATTAATGAGGAAAAAACTGAGGCCTTGGGGGTAGGGGTTCCAGGCCCTATATTAGAAACATTGAAGGCGGCATTTGATTTCCAATGGCCTAAAAATTCAATCAAGTACTTGGGTATTAAGCTTACCAAAAACTTGGCGGGTCTTTATAAAGCTAACTTCCCACCATTATTTAGGCGGCTGACTGAGGACTTGAGGACCTGGTCTAAATATCAAATATCATGGACGGGACGCATAACATCGATAAAAATGACAGTGCTCCCAAAAATTCTCTATCTCTTCCGAACTCTCCCAATTAACCTATGTATGAAGGATATTGATCAATTTCAGAATACAATGTTTAAATTTATCTGGCGTAATAAACCTCCACGTATAGCGAGGAAGACAATGTACAGGAATAGGCAAAAAGGGGGTCTTTCTTGTCCCAATCTGAGGCTTTATTTGCAGGCAGCACGGCTGGCGTGCATCCCGGTAACCCACTCTAGTACATTACAGCCGTTGTGGACTTTTATTGAAAATTGGCAGATGAAACCCCACTCATGGGATACGGTGATCTGGGGGATAGAAAAGATAGACGCGAGTTACAGACATACTAATCCAATAATTTCTACGACCCTTAAGGCCTGGGATAGGCTTAAAAAATCGAGCAACTTGATTCCAACCCTGTCACCACTGATGTCCTTAACGTCCTTTCCCGAGTTTGAGGCCACTATTAGCCCAAGTTCTAAAACATGGTGGTTGACTAGCCCTTTAAAGAGAATAGGGGAATGGTTTTCCACGGAGGCTCTGTTAACACATTCTTCTATCATATCCCGGTTCCAAATTCCGGAGAAGGAGCTGTGGAACTATCGGAAGTTTAGACACTGGATCTCCTCGTTAATACACACTTATGGGATTCCTACACATACAGCATGGTCCTCTATCTGTGAAAAGATACCCTCGATGACAGGCATTCTAGGATACATATACTCACACTTAATAGAGTTTCAGAACACACAGAAAACTAAATTTATGGTGAAGTGGGAGCGGGACCTGGGAAAGGAGTTAGATGCCATGGTCTGGAAAAGAATCTGCACTAATTTGACAAGGGGGTCATATACATATAGTTTGCTTGAGACCTCTATTAAGGTATTGCACAGAACCTATTATACTCCCCAAAGAATGGCAAAATTTAATAAAGATATAAATGGAGAGTGTTTTAGGGGATGCAGAACAGAAGGGAGCTTCCTGCATATCTGGTGGACTTGTCCCGTTGTACAGAGGCTATGGGGAGAACTCATAGACTTATTTACGCAAATTACAACCAGTGGCTTGAGACCCGAGATTGAAACGTGTCTTTTGGGAATGACACATTATGATTTGTCTAGGGAACAGAATGAACTCTGGCAATTTTGGACCTTAGCTGCTAAAACTTGCATTGCCAAAAATTGGAAAACTTCTGTACTGTCAGTCAAAGAAGTTGTAAAGAAGATAAATTATATAATGATAAATGAGAGAATAGCGAATTCATTGCAGAATACAATGCCCAGGTTCACTAACACGTGGACTCCGTGGTTGGTGTCCAAATATAGTACACAGATCTAGATAGAGATGGGATAGAAGAGTATGGGATGTTGGAGGATGGTGGCGGCTGGAGAGGATGGCTGGTTCGCATCTGGATGGAGGCTTTTGGAGTGATGATGAAGGAGTTTGCAGGTACTGATTATGTTATGATTAGTAACACAAGTAAACATAAGCTGAGGAGGTCTAATGATGACTAAATATTTTGTAAAATAGTTAAAAGCAAGCATACTTAAGAATGCAGGTTGACAATCAAAAAGAGAAAAAATGTTACGACGTTTTATTACAGCATTGAATAGAGAGTCATATGGATTCCGGATCTCAGGTGGTCCCAATCAATATGGTGGGGAGCTGAGAGCCGGTGTCTCATGTTTATTTTTATATGCTTCATCCACACCATTCTATTAAAGGCTCTGGACATTTATCAGACCATGAAGATCTTATAGGCTGAGAAGGATAGAATGTTTAGTTTTTTTTTTTTTTTTGCATATTTTAGATCTGCTCTTCATTTTATTTGTATTTTTTTTTTTTTTTTTTTTTTTGTGCTTATGTCTTGCTATTTGCATGATTGACTTTTCTATTCTTTGTTATATTATATTGTTGTATAAAAATTGACTCGTCCTAAATAAAAATTAATTATTAAAAAAAAAAATACTATAGTACAATCTGGCTACAAATTAAACTGTAATACCCAATACAACCACATGAGGACAGTCAATAACAATTAGCTCTTTACAACATCACAAGAACAATCACAGACTGCAAAGCAAAACCAGGAAGTGTGGCGACTCTCTTTTCAGGCAAAATCATAAAGTATGGTGAAATAAAAACATTGACATTCTTCAAATTAGTAAATGGGAAAATAAAATAAAAAACTGAAGAGAAAATACAGCCTACTCAAGGATCTGTATGGTCACAATTGTCATGCTTGGACAATGAGCTATTCTCTGGACCAAGGAAGGCCTGTAAAACAAAATGTGACAGAAAGACAGAAAGCAAAAAAGTTTGGCGTAGAAATAAAGAGAAAAGCTTTTGAAGAGGCTTTAGCGGCCAGCAGGCGGAGGAAAAAAAAGAGAAGCTGGCAGGACAAGCTGTATGGCTCATAGTAGTAAAGGACCACTACAGGAGAACCTGAAGGGGAAGAGTTGACTCCACAGTAGTTTTCTTCTGAAAACAATAATTTTTCACGTGAACCATTCCTACAGAATGTACACAATGACCTGGTAGGAGCAAACAAGAGGAAACAAGGCCCAATATTTCATTCTACGGAATGGTCTGCTATAGAAAATTGTCTCTTCAGGTGACGAGACATTGGAGCAACTTCTAGTCCCTAAAACATAGAGATGGAATGTCCTAGATCTGGCTTGGAGGACACCTAGAAAATACCAAAACATTGGAAAGAATTTTATTGGCCAGGTATATACAACGATTTAGCCCAGTATTCCCCTTCTGGATTACTACTTGTCTTGGTGAAGGAGCTTGTGTACCTCCAATGAAGGGTCACTCAAGATGGGCAGGTCATAGCAGAGAGGTCAGACAAACCATAGCCCACTGGAGAAGGGACTGCCAACCCACTCCAGTATCTTTGCCAAGAAAACCTTATGGATAAGCACAATTGGAGACATAACAATTGTGCCTGGTGTGCAGTGGTCCAGAGGGTTACTGAGAGTCGGACATGATTGAACGACATAACAACAACAAGCCCAGTATTGTGCATCATTTGAATGCCAGATGACTGCACCTCAACCTGACCTTCAGGCCCTGTTGATACATTACCCATAATTGAGGAGCATTTTGAAAGGATACCGACGGATCTTATGGGACCTCTAGAAAAGTCAGCCAGAGGATCCTGCACTATGCCACAAAATACCCAGAAGCTATACCACTGTGCACAGCAACTTCAAAGAATGTGGCTAAAGAACTCATACAACTTTATTCAAGGGATGCCAAGGGAAATGCTGACAGGTCAAGGAACACTCTTTGTTCTTAGTGGATGGATTGGTGGAACGATTTAATAGGACCTTAAAAAGCATGCTTAGAAAAGTTGAAGCACAAGATGGGAAAAATGGGGACCAACTTTTATCTTACTTGCTTTTTGCTATCAGAAAAGTACCTCAAACCTCTACTGGATTTTCTCCTTTTCAACTTACCTATGGCCGCCATCCCAGAGGGATTCTGGACATACTACGAGAAGAATCGGAAGAGCTAACAGTTCCTGGTGAAAATATTGTGGAGTATGTGAGAAATTTCAGAGGAAATATTTCCCAAGTTGCCCCTTTGTTGAGGAGATTAAGACATCAGCAAAAATATTATAACGCAGTGCACAAGTAAGGTAGTTTCATCCTGGAGACAAAGTGCTAGTACTAATACAGCTTAAAGAAAAGAAAGCAAACTTCTGGCAAGGTCCTATGAGATTATTTAGGCCATTCGAGAAGTAGAAGATAAAGTAAGACAACCTGAGCCGCAAACAACTGAGTAAATATACCACATAAACCTGCTAAATCCCTGGAGAGAGCAGACAGTAGATGTTTATGTTACATGTTTGGCTGAAGGGTCAGACGATATCAAAAGCAACACGCTTTGTAAAACCTTTGGAGTTAGCATAAGTGAAAGTGCATGTATCTCAGGAATTGACCCCTGAAGAAAAGGAATACACCTATAAAATGTTGGACTAAAACAAGGATGTTTTGTCTACACAGTTAGGTCGCACTACCTCCATTTACCATGACATTGTCACTAAGTCAGGAGTAAGAATTATCCCTATCCCATACCCTAGGCTAAAACAGCAGAAATAAGGGTGAAAATAAAAAAAAACGTTTGACCTTGGAGTTATTGAAGAATCCCAAAGTGAGTGGTGTAGTCTCAGTGTTATGGCTCCAAAACCTGATGGATTCTGCAGCGACTTCTGCAAGCTAAGCTCAATATCAGATTTTGATGCTTATCCCATTCCTCGAGTGGATGCTTGGGAAAGCAATAACACTGGATTTGACAAAAGGACATTGGCAGATACCCTTGGCATAAGCAGCAAAAGAAAAATCTGCATTTTCGACTCCAGATGTTCTTTTTAATTACATGCCATTTGGACTACATGAGTTCCAGCAACTTCACAAAGACTAATGGACAGATGTTTACATTGTCATTCTGAATATGCAGCTCCTTACTTAGATGACATTGACATCTATACTACTGATTGGGAGACACATCTTTTGAAATTGGAAGCTGTATTGGGAACCCAAGACAAGCAAAGCTTACCGCAAACCCTGTGAAATGTGCCATAGGACTGAGTGAAGCTAAATATCTGCTCTATTTTGCAGGTAGATGGTTGGTCTAACCACAACTTAACAAAGTGAATGCCATCCAGAAATGTCCACAAACCCTGAGGAAGAAGCAAGTGAGAGCCTTTGTGGGCATTGTGGGGTATTACAGAAGGTTTATTTCCCATTTTTTCACAAGAGCTGCCTTACGATGTTGTTCGCTCAACCCCATAGTGTCAAGCTGGGGAGAGTGATGTGCGGCAAGGTTATACACGTGGTATAAGTATACTGTCAGGTGCAAAACCTCCATGAACAAACATCTCTCTCTCTCTCTCTTATTTAAATATATATATATATATATATATATATATATATATATATACACACATTGTGACAAGGACGGCCGTACAAGACTGTTCGTTTGCAGGATTTCTTTCACAATACCAATTCTGTCATGTGGTTTTGAAGTTTTACTGCAATATTTGCCATTTACAAACGTTACTTAAAACAAAATAAAGGAAACCCAAATCTACATAAACCTACTGACTATGGGCCATATTAAATTTGAATCTGTTGTTCCCTCGGTCCTCGCAAAAGTTATTTTAGTGCTGTTTGCGACGACCGATTCCTCAATATGTTCCTTGCAGCCACCATTGCGAAATGACACCCAAAAACGGACGAAAATAGGTTCTGAGAGAGCTACGTGGTAACATGCAGCCATAAAGTTATGGGGTGAACCTCGGGCTTCAGAGGAATCCCTACGGGCACAAAAAATTGCCCGCAAGGGCTACTAAAGCCCATACGTGCTCCCTCTGAGCTGCCCAACCCCAGCATCAAATGCTTCCCCCTGCTCACTAAACACATCCCCATGCTGCAGGCGTCCCTATCATGGTCCCCGGAGCCTCCTTATATTAACCCTTGTAGCGGGGGTCCCCGATCAGCATTGATCGGTCCCACGCGGCATTTAAAAATAAAAAAATCCCCCCGCAGGTCCTTAAAGGGCCTGCGATACACTATTAACCAATCCCACCACGGGGGTACTGTAAGTAACCCCACGGCACCTAACATTAACCCCCCTCTATGCTGGAGGTCCCCATCAAGACCCCCGCAGTGTCCCCACATTAACCCCATACAGGGGGGGTCCCCGAGCATCATCGATCGGGACCCCGGCTACACTTAAAATTTAGAAATTCCCGTCTCGAGGGTCTTGAAAGTACTGTAAAGGTCCTGAAAGGTCCTGTACTAAAAAAATATTAAGCCCTGCCGCAGGGGTACTATAAGTACCCTTCCAGGCACCTAAAATTAACCCCTTTAGGTCAGGGGGCTCTATACAAAGCCTATGAGCCCTTAATTAACCCTATCACTCATGGGGCTCTATACAGAGCCTCATCAGCCCTTAATTAACACTATCACTCATGGGGCTCTATATAGAGCCCCATAAGCCATTAATTAACCCTATAACTCATGGGGCTCTATATAGAGCCCCATCAGCCATTAATTAGCCCTATCACTTATGGGGCTCTAGATAGAGCCCCATGAGCCCTTAATTAATCCTATCACTGATGGGGCTCTATACAGAGCCCCATCAACCCTTAATTAACCCTATCAGTCCTTAATTAATCCTATCACTCATGGGACTCTATATAGAGCCCCATCAGCCCCTAATTGACCCTATCACTCATGGGGCTCTATACAGTGCCCCATGAGCCCTTAATTAACCCTATCACTCATGGGGCTCTATATAGAGCCCCATCAGCCCCTAATTAACCCTATCACTCATGGGGCTCTATATAGTGCCCCATGAGCCCCTAATTAACACTATCACTCATGGGGCTCTATACAGAGCCCCATGAGCCCCCAATTAACCCAATTAGTCTATAGACACTAATTAACCCATTATTAACCCTCTAACTACAATACATTAACCCCTAACTACAATACATTAACCCTATCTACAACCAATTAACCCTAATTAACCGTGTGGTGTATCCCAATTAACCCTAATTAAACGTAGGGTGTATCCCATTCTGATTGGCTGAACGCAAAAATGCTTTCTGATTGGCTGATGGACCTGTCAATCTTTTTTAAAACAATCAGAATGAGATATAGGGGTGTATTGCAAGTGGATTTTAAAGGCTGCTAAACTGCAGAGTGCACTAATTGTGCCCAGGTGAGAGGGGTGTGGTTTGACTATGCTTAACTACTATAAAGGTTTGTGAGCTGTTTGCGACTGTTTGCAAGTGGATTTTACTTTTTACAAGTAAAGGCTGATGAACTGCAGAGTGCACTAATTGTGCCCAGGTGAGAAGACAAAAGTGAACATTTCTAGTATAAGTGCAATTCTAGTAAAAGTGTAGGAGTATAAATAAAAGGAAGGAGTTTAAAGAAAAGGGGGGGGGAGAAAAAGAAAAAAAATATATATATTTTTTTGTATATACAACTTTATACAAATATAATATTTTTTATTCTTGTTTATTTTTCCCACTGATTTTTGCACACAATAATAATTGGCAACCTCACTCAGTGTAGATCCAGTCATATGTATGCAATACTGGAACAGAGGATCCAGGGTCCATACCTCTGTGAGAGGTGTGAGCATTTTGCCTCTTTAGAAGCTCAAATTGGAGAACTGGAGCTGAGGATTGCAGCACTTAGTGATATTGCTCCACTGGAAAGAAGTTTTGTGCTCACTAAGCACAGTTTAGCTGGGCCTAGCATGGAGGGTGGAGCTGGGGCTAGTGAGTATGTCCAGGGAGGTAGCTGGGTTACAGTTAGAAGGGGAATCAGGGGGAACAGGAGGAGGCAGGCCAGTTCTGAGTTGGCAAGCACCAACATATTTTCCAGGTTGAGTGAAACTGTTGGGGATGTCCATTCAGGAATGGCAATGCCAGATAGAGCTGTTCCCTCTAACATCTGGGAGAACAGTTTTACTGGTGGAGTGTGGGGGGGGGGGGGGGCAGAATAGGCAGAGCAACAGACAGGTTTTGGCAGTAGGGGACACTATTATTAGGAAGGTAGACAGGGGGATTTGTCACCCAGATCCCAGCAATCAAACAGTTTGCTGTCTCCTGGGTGCTCTGGTTTGGCATGTTGTGGATCGGGTAAATAAATTATTGGGAGGGGCTCGAAATGTACCGGCGGTCTTGGTACACATTGGTACCAATGACAAAGTTAGTGGAAGATGGAGTGTCCTAAAGAATGATTTTAGAGAACTAGGTAATAAGCTGAAGGCAAGGACCTCCAAGGTAGTATTTTCCAGTGCCACGTGCTAGCCCAGGGAGGCAGAAGGAGCTTAGGGAGTTTAATGCATGGCTAAAGATGTGGTGCACTAAGGAGGAGTTTGGGTTTTTAGAGAACTGGGCTGACTTCTCACTGCGGTAGAATCTCTACAGCAGGGATGGATTGCACCTTAATGGGGACTATATGTAAGTAATGGGGTAGAAATTGTAGAGGGTATAAGGGATGAATTTACAATTCGTAGGGGAGGAGATGGGGGGAGGGGTAGTATAGTCAGTTACAGTTATAGTTACTAAGTAACTCAAGTATAGTGGCAGGCACCACCAAACTACAAACTCATAACATAAGATGTATGCTTGCCAGGAAAAATGGGAGAGTTAGAATTATTAGCAACTAATGATAAATGGGATTTAATAGGCATTACCGAAATATGGTGGGATGAATCTCATGACTAGACTGTTAATCTGGATGGTTACAACCTATTTAGGAAAGATAGAAAATATTTTTGGTGGAACTAGCTGTATTGAATGTTTGTGGGTAGAGTTAAATAGCGGAGCAGCAAATTCCGAAAGAATATTAGTAGGAGTATGCTATAAACCCCAAAATATAGCTAAAAGTGAGGAAATACAATTATTGTTACAGATTGGAAATGCAGCTAAGCATGGGCAAGTTCTAATTATGGTAGATTTTAATTACCCTGAAATAAACTGGGTAAATGAGACCAACAGTTCAGCTAAGGAAAACAGGTTCTTGAGTACACTCAGGGAATCATTATCTGTCCCAGCTTATACAAGAGCCCACTAGAAATTAGGCTAAATCTTGGATTTAGTTATCACAAATAATATCTACATAGTATCAATTGTTGAAATAGGGCAACCTTTGGGAAACTGATCACAACACAGTCTCATTTGAGATTGAATTAAAAAAACAAAATTTTAAGGGGCCAACAAAAACTCTGAATTTTAAAAGGTCAGATTTTAACGGTCTAAGGGCAGCAATACAAAGTACAGACTGGGACAAAGAACTGGCAGGTAAAAATACTAAACATAAATGGACAACATTTAAATCCTTACTAAATATACATACTTATCACCATATACCAAGTGGGAATAAAAGAAAAAGGAATAAATCACATCCAATGTGGCTTAACAATGATTTAAAGATCAAGATACTGAGTAAAAAACAAGCATTTAAATTATACAAACAAGAGGGGACAGAGACTGCTTTACGGGAGTACAAGGAAATCAACAAGGCTTGCAAAAGGACTATTAGTTTGGCTAAAATAGAAAATGAAAAATTAATTGCAAAAAATAGTAAGACTAACCCTGAAATATTTTTTAAGTATATTAATGGGAAGAAGATGAGGAAGGACGCTATAGGAACATTACAATGTGACACAGGCCATCTAAAAATTAGTGACCAGGAAAAGGCAGATGAGATAATCAGGTTATTTTCTTCGGTATACACAAGGGAGGTACCAGTGGTTGGGACACTGCAACATAATGGGGCTACACTACCTTCACCAAATAACTGGTTAACGAAGGAAGAAATCCAAAAGCAGGTTGGAAGAAAATAAATGTTAATAAAGCCCGGGTCCTGATGGAATACATCCAAGGGTACTAAGGGAACTGGGTTCTGTAATAGCCAAACCATTATATTTAATTTTTCAAGATTCACTCAACACAGGGCTTCTACCAGATGACTGGAGAATGGCAGAGGTGATACCTTTTAATTAAAAAGGGAGCAAGAGCAAATCCGGGGAACTATAGACCAGTGAGCCTCACTTCTGTAGTGGAAAAGCTTTTAGAAGGGTTAAAAAGGGATAATATACAGGAATATGTCTATTTAAACAGCATTCATTATAAGTAGGAGCCAACATGGATTTATGAGGGATAGGTCATGTCAAACAAATCTAATTAGTTTCTATAAGGAGGTAAGTAGGAACCTGGATGAAGGCAACTCAGTGAATGTAGTCGTTTTGGATTTTTGATAGCTTTTGATACAGTCCCACATGGGAGACTATTGTGCAAACTAAGGGATACATGAATTGCAGTAATGCACATGGATTGAAAGCTGGCTAAAAGACAGGAAGCAAAGGAACATACTCCGATTGGACTAATGTGGTAAGTGGGGTTCCTCAGGGTTCAGTATTAGGTCCTCTCCTTTTTAACATATGTATTAATGACTTGGAAGTGGGACTGGAAAGTAGTGTCTCCATTTTCCATGATGACACAAAGTTGTGCAAGGTAATTAAATTAGATAATGATGTGCTTTCCCTTCAAAGGAATTTACATAAAATTGAGGAATGGGCATCTAAATGGCAGATGAGATTTAATACGAATAAATGTAAAGTTATGCATCTGGGAAGGAAAAAAAGCCATGCAATTTATAATCTTAATGGAGCAAATATAGGGCTATCAGATATTGAAGGTGATTTAGGAGTACTTGTAGACAACCACTGAGGTAACAGTGCTCAAAGCCAAGCAGCAACTGCAAAGGAAATAAAATATTAGTATGTGTTAAGAAGGGTATAGAAGCAAGGGAAGCAAATATAATTCTGCCACTATACAAATCTGTAGAACACCCCCTCATTTGGAATATGAAGTACAATTTTGGGCACCACTTCATATAAAGGACATTTTAGAGCTGGAATAGGCACAGAGGAGGGCAACAAAACTAATTAAGGGAATTGAGGGGCTAAGTTATGAAGAAAGACTAACCAAATTAAACTTTTTTCTCCAGAAAAAAATGGTGTCTAAGAGGGGACATGATTACATTATATAAATACATCCAGGGTCAGTATAAAGAATTGTCAAGGGAGCTTTTTGTACCAAGAGGGTTTCAACTGACAAGAGGACACCCCCTGCGGTTAGAAGTAAAAAGATTCCACCTTAACGAAAGAAAAGGGTCTTTTACAGTAAGGGTGGTTAATCTGTGGAATTCTCTACCAAGGAAGGTGGTGACAGCGGATTCGATAGTTCATTTTAAAAGGGGACTGGATTTACTTATAATTAAGAAGGGAATTCAGGGTTATCCTGGATAATTAGAGAGAGTGTATTGATCCAGGAAGAAATCCAATTGCCTATATCTGGGATCAGGAAGGAATTCCCCCCACCCCCCCCTTTGAGACGATTGGCTAAGTTTCAATTTTTGTTTTTGCCTTCCTCTGGATTAATTAATAATTAAAAATAAATAAATAAATATTTAATTAATAATAAATTAACAATTAGCAACTAATTAATTAATAACTAATCATATTGTAGATCAGAGGAGATCTTAAAAGGTTAAACTTGATGGACTGAAAGTCTTTTTTCAACCTTAAAATTACTATGTAACTATGTAACTATGATTGGCTCACACCTTGGCGCCTTCTGATTGGCTGGAATTTGATTGACAGCATTTTCAGCCAATCAGAAGGCGATAATTTTCTACCAGAAGAGGCACTAGAAGCCTCATTGGTCTTGGGGGGGCTCCTCCAGTGAGCAGGGCCATCATTTTTATTTTATTTTTAGAGCGGTGGTTTTGGTCAAGTGCCCAGCCAGGGCAGAAGAGGACAAGGACGGGGACATCACGGCAAGGTAAGTTTAATATTTAGAATGTTTGGTTTATTATGCTGTGGTTATTTGTGTATTAATGTGATGTTTATTTTTTTCCTGGGGCCCAGCCGGAGAAGACAAGAAGAAGGACGGGGACATCCAAAAAAGGTAAGTTTATAATTTAGAATGTTTTGATGTTTGTGTTGTGTTTAATTTCATACTAATGTTATGTTTATTTTATCCTAGGGGTGGCTGATCTGCTGAAGGGACATCTGGCAAGGTAAGTGGGCTTTATTATTCTATTTTAGGTTAGATTTAGGGTTTTTGTAATGTATTTAGTTAGGGTTAATGTATTGTATTTACGGGTTAATGTTGATTGTAGTTAGGGGTTAATTGATACATAGTTACATAGTGATAAAGGTTGAAAAAAGACTTTCAGTCCATCAAGTTCAACCTTTTAAGTTCTCCTCTGATCTGCAATATGCGGATTAAAAATTAATTAATTAATATAGGGTTAATGTATTGTAGTTAGGGGTTAATAGTATCTAGTTAGGGATAACATTTAACTGTATTGTATTTATTGATGTATGGTAACTGTATTTATTGTATTGATGTAATGTTATGTGTTATTTGTACATGTATTTTCTTTTCAGGTGCATAGTTCTTTTTTAATTTTGTGTAACTTAGCTTTTTTTTTATCTTGGTAACTTAGTTTTTTTTATTTGTCGGTAATGTCGTTTTTTTTAATTTTGGTAATGTCCTTTTTTTATTTTCTGTAATGTCCTTTTTTTCTGTAATTCTATGTTTTACTATTTTCTGTAATTAGGTGTTTTTTTCCTTCTTCTGTAATTAGTGGGGTATTAGGGGTTCTATTAGGGTGGTAGGTACGTAGTGTAGGGCTTAACAGGGTAGGGGGGTTAATAGTGTAGGGTAGGATAGGGTTTACTGTGTACATTCAGCGTTAAATAGGCTAAGTTAAGGTTAAATTGGACTAGATATGCTTACATAGGATTAGAAGGGGTTAAATAGGTCCAGATGGTGTTAAATAGACCCAGTTAGAGTTAAATAGGTCCAGATGGGGTAAAATAGGCCCAGTTAGGGTTAGATGCCCAGTTAGGGTTAAATAGGTGCAGATGGGTTAAATAGGCCCAGTTAGGGTTAGATAGACCCAGTTAGGGTTAAATAGGTCCAGTTGGGTTTAGTATGGGTTAATGGGGTATAATTAGGGTTAATAGTGTAGTGTAGTGCTTAGACTTTGTGTCATGAAGTACCCCCGCGGCCAGGCTCGGTTAATAGTATTCTGCAGGCCCTTTAAGGACCCGCTGCGGGAAATTTAAATTTTTAAAGGCAGCGGGAGTACGGCACGGATTGAAACGGGGGCACTTCCGGGATCCCGATCGTGACTCCCAGCATTGGGGGGGGGCGGCAAGTGATGATGTGGGGAGCCTGCAAGATCAAATTTAAAGCATGTAGGGCTTACGTTCTAACCTAGTATCTACAAGGTTGGAATTTAATATGGCTAAATAACTGTAGAAAACCCTCTCTGAGCCTGTGCAGCTTGTATGAAGTGTTAGCAGCTCATGAAGTACTGTCCCACCCTTCTCTACAAGTACCCCAGTGACCCTTTTATATTGCAGCACAAATGCTGCTCAGGAAGTCCACACACTCAGACTATTCCCTGGGGTTTAACATAAAACTTAATTAAGTAACTTTTCATTCAGTGCCTGTCACTCTTAGTCGCTTGTTTTGTTAGTTCCTCACGGGTAATCCTTTGCCTTCCAAATACTTTTCACTCTGTGCTTCATCAATCTCTGTAGCAAACTTCTACTCAGTTTGCTCCAAAAGCTTTGGCATCTGCAGCAGTCCAAGACAAGCCTTCACTCACAGGCTCTTGTGTCAAGTAGCTTTAACACATTTCTCTCTGAGTCTTTGCAGCTCTTGCAAAATCTTCCTCTCACCGTGACTCAGAGGTCCACACCAGCAAACTGTCTGTCTCTCGCAAACCCCCAGACTCTCCTCAATATGGCAGTCTCTACTCCTGCCTCAGAACTCACTGTGTCAGGCCAGCCAAGCCTGGCAGGAAGCACATTCCTGTGTGCCGAGAGGCCGTACATTCTGTACGTGGCATCCACATGGACTGTAGTTCCAGGCCTAAAAATTGCCATTAATTGTTCGGTAGCCTCTGCACCTCTCAAGACCTCTCCGTCATGCACATCTTTACTTGTCCGTGCCATCTGCATTGAGGTATTCTGCAGTGACTGGATGGCCACTTGTAGATTCTTCTTCTCTTTATGACAAATGTCCAGCTGCGCTAGCTTATGACATTTTACTTCTTTCTCTCTCGTCAACACTTCCACATCACAGATTAGCTCCTTTAACACAAGTAGATGGATGTTGGTGCCTGGCTCAGGTGGTGGCTGACTGTCTGCTACCGTGTCTGTGTAACACTTGGTCAAACTCTGGGTAACTTCGAGCCGATAGGGCTCCCTTCTCCAGCTCTTTATGCAGAGTCTCCAACTCCCTCCTTTTAGGTTCATCATCAACATCATAAGCGTCTTTTATGGGATAGCAACCTCTTTGAATGTTCCTCTTCCCACTTTTCCTCATTAATTTCACAATGCTGCAAGCTATCTTGGGCCCATGGTTTATGAAGAATGATAACATGGCTCTTTCCAGGTGCTCTGTTCCAGGTGCTCAAATAGATTGGCTGCTAATTCTCACAAAACGGTATCATCTTCATACAGCTAATCTGTTTCTCTTCCTTAGCTTGTTACAAGTCCAGTTCACTTAGCTTGCTCTGGATCTCTTGCTGCATATTTAACTAGGGAATCTCCTCTGATTTTTCCATCAGGTCCTCCCTGAATATCTTATTAATATGTTTTCTTCACCCTTCTGTCTTTCTTGTGCAAGCTAATTCACTATGCTTAGCAAATGAGCTTTCAGTGGACATCACTCTGCATTCAATGTAGCATCTTGTGTACACAGTTTCTGCAGGTCAGTGCTAGTCTCTTCTGGACAAACTTCACTCTGCTGCAACTGTGCCTCAATATCAGAGAGAACGCTTCTGGATCATAGCTGCTTCCCTCTGAGATACTAGATTAGTGAAGAGATCTCACTTCTCCTGTCTGCCATGTTTTGTCAGCTTCTGCATAAATTTGTCATTAAGCTTGCGCATGAGAGGACTCTTCCTCTGTTTCCAAATATACATCTGTGTCTTCCTCCTGTAGGACACTCTGTTGTCCTCAGACGCAGGCTTCCTTCCCCATTCAGGAATGTAATATGGCATCATCCTGATACCCTTCATATTAGTAGCAACTTGCCTGTCTTCCATTTCAGGTTTTTCCAGTCCCACTGGGATAAAGGTTCATCTGTACTTTTCGCTGTACTTGTTTCCCCGCTTGCTTCTCCTTGTCTGTAGCACTTTGTTTTATTGCTACTTGAGACAGAGAGCTCTTGGGATATTTTCCAATTTTATTAGGACACATCTCCATGCCCTTAACTTTCACTTTAGTAAGGAGTCCAGTTTCTTCACCAAACTTGGGACATTCCTCCTTAGTAAGAACAATGGCTGCAATCATCTGTTTGATCTCCACATTCTCTGGGTTTGAGAACATTGTCAGACATTTTCTTTCTCTTGTATCATTGAGCGGCTGGGTCTGTCCAGGTTTCTCCAGGAGGCTTTTTCATTGTTCTTGCACATAAGATTTCCATATAGATTTGGGTTCAAAACTTCTCCAATGTCTTGATCAGCATGCTTCACACTGAGACTTTTGCACCCAGTAGGTAACAACACCTTGTCCTTTTCTCTTTGATCTTTGCACCCAACAATGGTCATTTTTATAACATGATCATCTTGCTCCAGAGACAAGGGTTCTTTGACTTTGCCAGCATCCTCTTCTACTGTTTTAGCTGTCTATTCCTTATCTTTGCCGTCTCTACAGTCTCATTAGCAGCTCCTGCAGTCTCATTAGTGGCTCCTACAGTCTCTCTTGTTGTCCCAGAAGTCTCTTCTGCTGTCCCAGCGTCTCTCTTAATGTCCAAGCAGTCTCTATTAATGTCCCAGCAGTCTCTCTGGAGGCTCCAACAATGTTGTTTTCTTTCTTAGTACTGAACTTGGTGACTTCTAGCACTTTCTCTGCCATCCAACAGGCCTCTAACCCCTGATTTACTTCTTCATCCGGTTGCTTTCGCAGGTGAAACTGTAGTTTGAACTTGGGCAGATAAACATGCCTCTTGTGTAGCGATAAGAATGCCCGTCAAAACATTTCCTTGACGGCAAACTCTGTAATCTTTTTACTCCAACTCGATAAAGGATCTCTTCTTTCAGAACATAATAATTTGTTGCCTTTTTCTCATCCAAAACAACATATGCTTTCTGAGCTTCTCCTCACAGATAGGGGCCAAGGACTGTGGCCAGTGCTTGTAAGGCCAACCTTCTCTAGTGGCAATTCGCTCAAAATTTATGAGGTATGTTTCAACATGATCCTTACTTGTTATCTTCTTTAAGAAGAAATTTGGATCTTCTTTAAGAAGCAATTTGGAATCATGATTCCATTTGATTTTGAAGCCACAGTGTTACTTGCAGACCTCAGTTGCTGTATCTGCGCTTTCTGTGCTTCCAAAGTTTCTCTCAGTTGGACTCTGTCCACTTCCGCTTGTCTCCGCCCTTTCTCTGTGGCGTCTTTCATACAGGCTCTGTCCTCTTCCATTTCTCTCAGCTACTTCTTTGTGGCCTCTCAGACATGCAGCAGCTACTCTCACACTGTCCTCTTTTGCAGCTTGGGCTCTGTCCTCTTGCTGCTTATTCATTTCTTATTCATTATACACGGTCCAGTCACATTATTATGACAATTTTTACTGTTGCACAGAAATTAGTATAGCTGCTTTTCTTATAAACAGCCCTCTATTATTTATTTCTAATTAAGATGCTAAGATTTTGTGACTTATTGATTGATTCACAAATTTTTAAAGAATCAAGATTTTTTCTTGCACTCATAATTATTAAAAAGTTAACTTGAAACGCGTTGAGTAGATTTTGTCCAATCTAAAGACCCTATAATACTTAGGTTAAAAAATGCAAGAAATAATGACATCAAGATTATATATATGCAAATACACGAGCATTAAGAATTTCTGATATCATAAGAAAATTATTTCAAGAGGAAAAAATACAATATATTTACTATGGGAAGCTTTAGATTGGTATATTTCTAAGGTTTTTACCAGAAATAGTTACCAAGATATATAAATTGGTGGATAATTCTGTACATCATTTTTTTAAATAAATAATGGGTACAAAGAGGATAGTTTTGTAAAAATAAATATTTCTACCCCTTTGGACAAACCAGTCCATTTTATAACAAAATATTTTTGTGCTCTAATGTCGTTAGAGTTTTAAAAGGAAATTTCAATAAAAGTCAAGTTTTAATAATTATGAGTGCACAATAAAAATTGTGATTCTCTTCTTCAAAAAATTGTGTAACATTATTATGACCACCAGCTAATATTCAAAATAACCACTGTGTGCAGCATGGACAGCAGCTAGATGGTGTAGTAGTGGGTCAATAAGATGCTGGAAGGTTGGCCAGGGCATCTGGAGCCATGCCGACTGTAGTGCATCTGACAGCTGCTGAAGAGTGCATGGTGGAGGATCCATAAGGTGAATATGGAGATAGAGGTCGTCCTACAGGAGCTTGATGAGGTTCATGTCTGGGGAATTTGGAGGCCAGGAAAGTACTTGGAAGTCTTCGTCATGCTCCTCCAACTACTCCTGGACAATTCTGACCATATGACATGTTGCATTGTCCTGCTGGAAGATCCCATCCGCTCCAGGGAAGACAGTCAACATGTATGGGAGTACTTGATCTGCAAGGATGGAGAGATAACCTAATAATTTGAAAGTGCCTTCCAGAGGTATGAGTGGACACAGACAAAGCCAAGAATACCCTCATCAGAATGAGGAACCCCATAAGCAACAGGGTTCGCTGTACTGTCACTTTAGATACATGTCAGGTAGCCCCCTGGGTTTATTTGGATGGGGAGTTGCTCAACTGTAACGTGTCGGTTGGCCCTCACACACCTTCGCAGCCGACATTGGCCTCTGACCATGCCATTTATTCTCAATGGTACCATTTGTCCAGTCACAGTACACTTTAACCAAAGCAGCACACGAACAGTTCACAAAATGCGCTATTTCAGAAATACTGCCACCCTTGGCCCGAAAGCCCATGAGCATCCCATTTTCAAAGCTGGGTAAATTGCATGTTTTACCCATGACAGTGATGGTTGATATGTTTCCAGCTCACAGCACGTGCCATATTTTATTGGCTATGCACTGCTGATGTCAATAATAATGTGATTCGATCCTGTATAAGTAAGGTGCATATTTGGATCAATATCAATAAAGAAGATAAACAATATAGGTGCTTAGTTCACCTTTCTATAAGAATAATTACCCTAATAAATTAAGAGACCTTCTTTATGCCACGTGATAGAGTGCCCTTACACTGTCATGGGACTCGGTGCTTTGCACCTGATGCACCAGCAGTAGATCCACCACTGCTGTACTGTGACTAAGGCTGGAGATAAATCCGTGCTTATGAGAGGGAGGGGAGAGGTATCCTGAAATCTTATCTGAATCTACTAATCAACCCCCCCCAATAATTCTTGCCTCCTTTTACTCTTGAATAGACAAATAAATAATAGCTCAATACTGCTCTACATCATAAGAGTATTTAAAATCAAGTGAATTATTCATATTTATGTATATTTCACTATTTTAGAAGAGTTTTTGTATCAGCCAGTTAATATTTGAACATATAATGGCTCTGTAGAGCTCCCTATAATTGTGAGGTCCTGCAAGGATCAAAAAACACATGCACACTCAAATGGTGATACACTGTGTTTCTTGCAATTAAAACATCAGCTTATTATTTTGTTCTTTAGACATTTTATCCTGAAATGGAAAAATGTGGAATCTATGGTCTTTGTGTTAGCGGTAATAAGAAAACCGGCAGATGTAATTTCTGCATTTCTATTATGCTGAGAGTGAGTCTCTGCATTAGAAGCTTCCTGGCACCTGAGAAAGTAGATCACTGGAAACTAACATGGTAGCTTCAGATTTGCATATAAAAGTAATATATTAGAGGCTGTATTATTTATATATGCCTACTATCAAGTGAAGTTCTTCAAAAGAGTAATATATCACCACTTTGATCCTTTTAAACATTTGGTGCAGAATCATATATGTCGCCGGCAGGGTAAAAATCCATATTTTGCAGTACTGTTTATAACTTCATATATAGTTATATTTATGGTGCCATACAAGAGTCTATGGGCCTCATTCAATTGCGATTTGGCCAATTGAATAGGGCTCTATATAAGCACAGAACATTATTTTATTACAGAAGTTTTTAGCTAGTGAACTTCTATCCAAAACAAACTAAAAACTATGTGCTTATATAGAGCCCTATTCAATTGGCCAAATCTAAATTGAATGAGGCCCTATATCCATCACCCTTTTATACTACCTATAAACAGTATGCACAAATCTTAGACTATAGAAACCTTTCAGTTTGCTGCTGTGTATATCACTCATTTTAGGTCAGGTTTGCTCCTCTCAATTTTATAATGTTTTTCCTTCTCTTTGCTGGTGTTCTTTTGTGATTTGATAATTGTTAACTGGTAAGTAGTAGAAAGCGGGCTTTGGTTTTCAGTACATCTGTGACATGGGAGATCATATCTCCTAATTCCTTAGAAAATCAAAGATTGACCCTTTTAGATAGGTTAAGACAGTTTCCCTGTACCAGGTGGGTACTAACTGCTGCCCTTGAGATTGTGTGAGAGCATATTCAATATATTACCCTGATTCCACTGGCCTCCTTTTGATTCTTACCAATAAATGTTCTTAAAGTGTTCCATATTTGCCTAGATAAGCTGGGCTGCATTCCCCCAACTTCTTTCCCCATTTCATTTAGATTTTTGCTGCAACGGAGACATCGCGTATGGGCTTGGCATACATGGACCCTCATTTGTTCTGGCCTCTAAATGCATGTTTCCATTACCCTACACTCAGCAAGGACCTTTTTATTTATTGTTTATGTTGTTGATATGTCTAATAAACACTGTGGCAAGCTTTTAACCATACAAGAGGTGTGTATCATTGTGTGCTGGTGAGATTCGGGGAGCCACAATGGGATTTAACTTGGAGGTGGGAGGGTTGAATGAGGCAAGAATGTTTTTTGTTGCTGTCTAATCCTTTGCCATAACCTTTTGTGATCGTTCCTGTGATACAGGTCCTTGAAGTGGTTCAAGTCTTTATTACAAGAACTTTATTACAAGTACAGAATAAGGACTAAATAATAAACCAGCTGGTGGTTATTTTTTATATCAGTTCTCATAATTGTCAAGGTTCACAATAAAATTATTCATCTCACCCAATGCTCATCATCGCTGCTCCTCTCTGCCAGTCCCTGAACTGACTCCAAGTTTCCTTGAGGATATATTCAAAACCCTAAAGGCAGCACACCTCCCTACATCTCTTGTCACCAGACTCCAAACCACGCTCTCTATTCTGCCCATTTTCGCTTATCATCCCCCATCATCACCTCCTCCTATACCGCCTACAGGACTTCTCATGTGCAGCCCTGTTTTTTTTATTCCCTACCTCACATAATTAGACCCCCCAGCCTTCAGATATTCAAACATTGCATAAAAACCCACCTGTTTAGATGAGCATACCACCTACCTCCTTTATTACACTTTATTACAATGCTGTCTCTTGTGGTTCTCTCACATGCTGCATTGTCCTAGGCTTAAATGGGGAAGTGACTAGGTATCAGAATCAATTATATCTAATTATCTAACAACCCTCCTCCCTTTTCCTCCTTACCCCACCATTACCTCCACTGGTGGATAAAAACACACTTCTCATGCTCCAGTTATCAGGAAAGGATTAAACAAAGACAACATACATAAACAGAGACCTTAAAAAATTCAGATTTTTCTCTACAACCATCGTTAGGTTTATGGTTTACATACTTCACAAACAAGTGCCATTTTTTTTTTACTTCAGTGTTCCTTTAATGTTGTCCTTGGGTAATCTGATAGCTTTTTCAAATGGGAATACCCTGAAGAAAAGTGACTGTTGAAGCTTATCTGAAAAGCTTAAATCTATTATCATACAATACATAAGAAACGACTGATACAGATTTTTCACTTCTTTATTTTTTGCCCACAGCCTCATGTCATCTGAACTTGTGCTTTACGATCGAAAAGGAATTGATTCTCATCAATACAATCTGGTATAACAAAAGGAGGAACCAAGTATGGAGATGATCTGAGGGTGATATTCTAGGGAGGGGGCTAACAACCAAGGTAAACTGGGCCCAGTATCCATGTGAGCAATGCAAGGCTTACATTAGCGCCCCCACCAGCCACCAAAAGGCCATGCTGGAAACATTGACATTCCTGGAAGAGAACAAGCAGAAAATGTTTTAAGTGGCAAATAAAAAACGGAAAATCCACTTTACAGTAGCAAATTATTGCATGCAATTTTTAGATAACAAAATGCATGACATGGTATATGATATATATATATATATATATATATATATATATATATATATAGATATATATATATATTAGTATTTTGTTTTATCGCCAAGCTTTAGCCCTGCCTAATGTTCCCAAACTTCCTCTGTATCCCTCCCAGATTTCCCCTGACCACTCCCTGCACCTCCCACAGCTCTCCAGCAGGAGATAACATTTTATGGACGAGTTAACTCATCATTGCCACTGGAAAATGGCAGCAATGTGACGAGTTAACTCTGTGCGGTTTAATGTTATTGTCGTATCAGTGTTTATTAAACATTACATTGAAAAGGCTATACAAAGGCCCTTTAAAAAATGTAGTTAAAACATTTTGTAAAGATTAGGAGATTGTGGAGAGACAGGCAACAGATTTCCTTCCCTATGTTCATTTACAAATACTAGTGTGTGTGCATACATATATATATATTTGTATGCACACACACTAGTATTTGCAAATGAACATAGGGAAGGAAATCTCTTTAAGTTCAATGTTTTGTTAATCTGAATTTCATGTGATGGTTAAGAACACAATAGTCTAAATTGGTGAAGTGAAATGCGAAAAATATATACATCAAACAATTTTTTAGAAATAGAAAACTGAAATTGACATGTGCATATGTATTCACCCCCATTGTTGTGAAGCCCATAAAAAGCTCTGGTGCAACCAATTACCTTCAGAAGGTCTGATGAGACTAAAAATGAACTTTTCGGCAATCAAAGAAATCGCTTTGTCTGGCACAAACCCAACACATCACATCACCCAAAGAACACCAGCTGGGACTGGGAAACTGGTCGGAGTTGAGGGAAAGATGGATGGTGCTAAATACAGAGATATCCCTTCCAGCAGGACAATGACCCCAAACACACTGCTAATGCAACACTTGAGTGGTTTAAGGGGAAACATGTAAATGTGTTGGAATGGCCTAGTCAAAGCCCAGATCTCAATCCAATAAAAAAACTGTGGTCAGACTTAAAGATTGCTGATCACAAGCACAAACCATCCAACTTGAAGGAACTGGAGCAGTTTAGCAAGGAGGAATGGGTAAAAATCCCAGTGGTAAGGTGTGGCAAGCTCATAGAGACTTATTCAAAGTGACTTGGAGAGTGAATAGTTATGCACATTGACTTTTTCTGTTATTTTGTCCTATTTGTTGCTTGCTTTACAATAAAAAATTAATAAAAAAATCTTCAAAGTTGTGGGCATGTTCTGTAAATTAAATTATGCAAATCCTCGAACAATCCATGATAATTTCAGGATCTGAGGCAACAAAACACAAACAATTCCAAGGAGGTGAATACTTTTGCAAGGCACTATATATATATATTATTATTATTATTATCTTTATTTATATCGCGCCAACATATTCCGTAGCGCTGTACAGGGGTTATATATATATATATATATATATATATATATACACATACACACAGGTATACCATGCTTAATGCTACTGATTCGCTATATCGCTTTTCCCCCCTCTAATTCCCTGCTTAGTGCTAAACCTCGCAATAGTGAGGTTTTTGAGCTCCAAATCATTTCGCCCTTTAAAACCCTGCTTAGAACTCTTTGATTCACCATAGCGCTTTCTGAGTGCCCGGTTTAGTACTGTTTCATATAGCGCTCCTACATGCAGGAATGTACGTGGAGAGCTAAACGGGGTATTCCTGTACATACATACATATATATATATATATATATAATATTATATATATATATATATATATATAGGTTATGTACAAAAGATAGGACTGCATTATGTCAGCTTACCTCCAAATAACTTTGAGATATCAAGACATTCAAAATTACAGCCGGTGTTGCAGCACTTTGATTGCTGGTCGCACCCATAATCTTTCCCACATTGATCCTGGCGATATTCTTGACAGCCCGAACTTTGAACGACGGGGCATTGCGCTAAAAAAGGAAGATAGTCTCAATGAGAAAATATACTGGCAAACACTTCTCATAAACCAGGAAAGACAGCACAACATCCACTACAAAGGTCAACAGTCTCTAGAACGAGGATCTGGAACCTTTTATCCTTAAAATCCTCATAATGAGAGCCTATGTACTGGACTATCTTCATAACTTTAGATGCTCTAATATGAAATAGCACACTAACACAATCCGTTTTGTATGAATTATTTTTAAATCACCAAAGCAAACTAACACATATTTGAATTTACCGCATTATTAACAATAATTTGAATTCATGCTGATAAATTTGGGTTTGACAGAATAGCCCCATGTTGATCTGTACAGCGCCACACTTCACTTTACAGCCATCTTTGGCTTAGTACAGATCATCACATCACTCACTTCTTCAAAAGGACGCATTCTTTATATTTTATTTTTTATAAAAAAATTATTTTGTACTTTGTGTAAGCTACTGAACTTTCCAATTGATGTAAATGTTGTAAAAGAACTGGCTGTTGTAGTTGCCAGATTTTCACTGTGCAGACAGAAACTTCCTGTGCTTTCAAAGCTTCCTTCTACTGTTTAGATAACGATCAGCAGAAACCCAAATGGTAGATTCCACAGCAACATAATTTCTAATTTCCTAATATATCCTTTTTTAATAGTAATTTTTATTTTGGTTACAATGTAAAACAAACTAAATATAAGCAGTAAATGTGTAGTATGAGAAAAAATATGGGTGTTAAATTGCATTAGTATTGCATCAAAATAAACTAAAAACATGTTTGGATATACAGAATCTGCTCTATAATTTGTATGCTTATTAAATATAACTTTAACGGGATACTGTGCTCTGCACTAGGAGAAAGAGGGCGGAAAGACCTATGAAACAAGTGTTTTCCTTTTTAAAATTGCTTCTATATTAATATTAATATATTAATATTAGTTATCAGCTTTTGAAGTTAGTGGTCTTAGTCTGTTTCTAAACTGCATCAGCACAATGCATAATGAAATACACTGCCAGTGGCACCAATATCAGCTCCATACTATATATATATTTGTATAAATTATTAATTACAAAAAATAATAATAATAATATATATATATATATATATATATATATATTGTAAAAAGTGTAGTAAGAAACAAGTTTGGGTGTTACATTTGGATAATAAACACAATTGGCACTTACGACTTGGTTTTCCAAAGGGGAATGCCCAGGTCTTTGCTTGGAGTAGGAGGATGAAGCAGAGGAGCAGTAAGCAGAGACTTGGTGTCTTCATGATGCCGGTAAGTCTGCTCCAGTAGCTCCTCACTCTCAAATAAATAGGCTTTTTAAGAACCAGAAATTAGGGAGTTGTCTGAATATTTTATTATGTGACTGCTAATCTTTGTTAATTTCTCTTCACACTCCCTTGATGAATTGTGTAAGAAAAACACAGTATAACTTAATGAGCTTTACTGTGGGGAGGTATGTTTTTTCAGCCAGGCACCTCCCCTATAGATAGTCCAAAAACTGGAATGATAAGAGATACATTTTGTCATCTCTCATACAGACAAGAAAATAAATAAAATGAAGGGCCATTAACGGATCACTGCAGCCACATCTTTGTATGTAACAACTACTAAGACTGTGGCATGTGGCGCCATGACTGTGCTCGTGCCATGGGGTCTTTCATCTTTGACTGCTAGTCTGCTTATAGACAGAGGGGGAGATTATCCTACTAGGCTATACTCTTATATTCAGTTCTACTGACTATTCAGATGTTCTGCCTTTCTATAGAACTGTTATCTGAATCCAAGATTCATTTCATTCCTCTCAGGACTTAAATTCATGTACAAAAACATGGAAAGTGTCTGCTGTCATTAAAGCAAAATTAAATACAATAGTTTGAAATTAAAGGCTGTATTTATTTATTTTATACTCTCTAAAAATGTTTAACTGCTATCAAGTCAGATTCTTTATAAGAGCATACAATAAATGTTGCACTTAAAGTGACACTTTAACTGAAAACTAGTATTGTTCTTGTTCTATAATTTTTTCTCCATGTGGTGCTGCTTTGTCACAGTTATAAGCCTGCATGTACCCACAGGTACCCAACATTAACTACCTTTATGAATAGTGTGAAGGGTCTCTACATGGATCCGAACATCACTACCTGCAAAACTGAGCCTAAACCAGTCTTTTACGTCCTCTAGATCTGTAGGACTGACTAGTTACCTTCCAGGCTAATGGAGGATGCTGTTGATCCAGAACATTTTTACAGGGTAGATGTGAGTCGAATTTTAAGTTCATCAATAGTTTTCCTATACCTGTGACTAGTGGTAGTTCTAGGACAAGTTGTAGAGCTCTGCTCTAACTCTAATTGGCTAGTGACCAGGGCAGATTGCTATTGATGATGAAGAGTGAGGTGTTGGAAAACTCTTGGTGGACATAGTAGTGAGACTATATATATATACTAGCAATTTGCCCGTCAAAAATGACGGCAGTAAAATTTGAAGGCTGGAAATGCTGTTTGCCACACAATGCAAGGCTCTCTCACCTCTAACTTGGGGGCCTCATAATGAGCGCCTTTGGCGCTCATTGCAAGCCTCTCCGACTGTCTACTTTACAGCTCATTGCAGGCCTCTTCCACGCTCATTGTGAGTCCCGCAATGAGTGCCTTCGGTGCTCATTGCAAGCCTCTCCCATGTCTACTTTACAGGACTCTCTGTGAGCAGGCCTCGGCCAACCCGCCACTTTCATTCCTCGCAATGAGCACCTTCGGCACTCATCGCAAGAGCTGCAATGAGCACTCATTGCAGACGTCGTCCAACCCCCCACTTTTGTACCTCGCCATTAGCACCTTTGGCACTCATAGTGAGCACTGCAATGACCGTTTATTGCAGACGTCATCCAACCCACCACTTTTGTGCCTCACTCTGAGCGCCTTTGGTGCTCATTGCAAACCTCTCCCCACTCTCTGATCCCTGTGTATGTTTCTCCCTCCCCTCCCTGCCCTGTGTTTTTTCCCCCTTATTTCCCTCCCCTGTGTCTCTTTTCCCACTCTCCCTCCCCTGTGTCTTTCTATTCTCTTTCTCGTTTCAAGTCTTGTGTGGCTCGCGATGAGCTCCATTGCTTGTATTTTCAAAGTCTTGCGGGGCTTTTAGAAACTTTTAAGTCTTTACGGCCCCTTAGCGGATTTTCAATCTCCAAAAACGCCATTTAAGCCTCTAATTAGTTAATTTGTAAGTTATTTTTTATAATTAATTGGTGTCTTTTGGTGGTCTTCCAAAGGCTTCCGAGTTTTGCCTTGAAAAAACTATCATTAAAGTCATAATTATTTTAAACTCTTGCATGCCTCGCGATCAGCACCAAAGTCCCACGGTCTTCGCCTCTGATCACGGGCATCGCTTTGAGCGCCTTCAATCTGTTTCAATCCTCCATCGGTGCAGTGTCCTCGGGCAAATAACAACTATGACGGAACAGATGACCCTTAGAGTGACCCTGAAAGGACACAATTGCGAGGCCTGCAAAGTCGTGCGGCCCTTCGATCAGCGCCTGTGGCGATCATCGTGAGGCCTGCAATGAGCACCTTCAGCACTCATTGCAGCAAAGTTGTGTGGCACATCGATGAGCGCCTGTGAAGTCGTGCGGGCCTCGCGATGAGCTTCAGGCTAAGTGTTACTGGCTTCGGGCTCATTTTTTACTCCCTTCGGCCTCATTTTCATCCTGTTACGTTTTTTCGGGCTCCATTTTTTTTGTCGCTTAGGCAATTTTCAATTGTGAAAAAACAGCAAATATGCCTCAAATTAACTTGCAACCTCACTCACAGGCTCCCTGCCTGTCCCCCTGGGGTGTGTGTGAATATGTAAGTTATTTATTTTTATTTGGTGTTTTCGGTGGTCTTTTGAGTTCCATGGTTCGGCTGTTAAAGTCGTAATTTACTGAACGTGCTGCTTAGCTCGTGATCAGCTCCACGGGCTTTAGCGTCGCTCGTGGCCATCGCTATGTGCGCCTGCAATCTGTTTCCACTAAGTCCTACAGGCCTCTGGATGAGCGCCTGTTGCGCTCATTGCAGCCTAGCAACTTTTAACATTTTTAACATTGCGTGACCAACATCGTAAACATGAACAACATTCGTAAGATCCACAACTATATATGTTACTAGCGACTTGCCTGTCAAAAATGACAGGAGTAAAATTGTAAGCCTGGCAATGCTGTTTGCCACACAATGCGAGGCTAAGGGCCCTATGTGCACCTTCGGCGCTCATCGCAAGCCCAGTTGCGCTCATTGCGAGAGCCTTTGGCGCTCATTACGAGCCTCTCCCCTGTGTACTTTACAGGGCCCGCGATGATTGTATTAGGCACTCATTGTGAGCCTATCCCCCCCGTGTAGTTTAGGGGCCTCGCCATGAGTGTTACTGCCTTACGTTAAGTGTTACTGGCTTGGGTTAAGTGTCACTGCTTTTGGTGAAGTGTTACTGCGTTGGTATAAATCTTACTTTTGTGGAGGAAGTGTTACTGGTTTTATTGATGTGTTAAGTGTTTGGGGCTCTTTTTTGAGAGTATCGGCCTCGTTTTCATACTTTTTTTTCATCCGCCATTTTTTTTCTTAGGCGATTTTCGATCATGAAAAATGGCAAATATACCTCAAATTAAGTTGCAGTTAAGGCTCCTTGGCTCTCCCCCTGTGCTGTGTGTGAGTGTGTAAGTTAATTTGAGGCATATTTGTTGTTTTTTTCAGCTTTTTACTGTTCAGTGTTTTGGCCGTTAAAGTCGTATTTTTGCAAGGCCGGCAGTCCGTGATCGTGCTTCGGGTCCTAAGTCATATGAGCCTTACTTTTGCGTCCCTTGCTAAGTTCTGCGTGTTTCAACTTGCTGGGTGCAAAGTCCTACTGGCCTTGCGATGAGCGCTCATTGCAGCCTAAGTCCTGCGTGCCTCAACTGCTCACCTCGCTTTGCTGCGCTCATTGCAGCCTAAGTCCCGCCCGGCTGCAGCCGTCAATGGCTTACCTCGCTTCACAAGGCTCGCAAAGCATGACCAAAGGCCCGTATATCCACAACTATTATATGTGATTGTAAATTAATGGTACATTTGAGTTCACATTTGAACATCTAAAATGAGAAATACAGTTATTTTACTGCATTTTGGGAACCTGGGTAGGGGCATTCAAATGTGCCCACAAAGGCTTTGCTCTTTAATCCAATACCATTTCAAACATTGCTCTTTTTAAGCATATGCCTGCTGTATTACACCGCTTTAAGTAAAGCCCAGGATGGATTATACGTAAGCCAGGAAACATACCCACAGACAACACTATTTCAATATTACTGCATCTCTTCAATGTGGGGCTGGTTCTGGCTTATACAGTAGATACATATATATATTATGGGTATTTATACAACAGAAACCAACTCAAGTGCTTTTAAAAAATAGAATGTTTTTTTTTGTTTGTTTGCAGCAGAAAATGTGCTTTAAAGCTGTATTATTTTATGACACAGAATTGCATATATAACTATAAACTGTGAAAGACATGCATCCCTTACCTAACTTTAGATTTTCCCAGCAACCCAATCTACCTGTTGTGAAATTGAAGCCAACACTGACAGCCTAAACAATAGTCTATATTTTAATTATTCCATGGGAGTGATCTCTTTTTTGATGTTGTCTCAAATTCACAGAAAGTCGCTTGGTGGCAGCTGCCTAATTTTTACATTAGTCAATATTATAAACATTAAACACACCCAATATACCCACTCAGATAATTGCCACCTAGATAACAGGATCATCTCCTATGGACAGAGATTATATTATGAGATAAAGTATACTTAAATATTAAAACAAAAAAGGATGCTTTGCTAATTATAAATGACATTTATAGTTTGTATAGCTTGCTCTTGAGAACATCGGTTTTGTAAAGTTGCCACAAATGAATATGACCTTTAATTTTAAACTAGACTCCTCAATTTGGCTTTGAAGGAGGAAGACATTTCTAAAGGGATTAGTCTCCTAGGGCCTCATTCTATTATCGGCCGTAAAACGGCCACAAGGCTGCGATTCCTTGCGGGGGTTCCGTTATCTTGGAATTCAATTATACGGCCCCTCAAGGATCTCCCCTTACGGCCGGCCGTATATCTTGGAACCGTCCGTAAGCTCAGAAAACTTAAAACGCAAAAATAAATTCAAGACGGCACTGTACAGCTCTGTAAATGCTAGGATCATATTGGGGGACATGAGGATTAATAGTAACCCCCTCTCAAGCTTGTACATCAGCCCAAATCCGAGTTTACATTAACTGTTTATTTTCCGGCCGCATCGTGGCCGGGTCTGAGGTGCTCCAAACCCTCGGGACTTTTTACATGGATTTTTTACATAAATTGAAAAATATTTTTTTTACGGATTTGAGTGTGGGGGAATGTTGTGCTATTTTTGCTAACACCTACAATCACTTTATAGTCTCCTCAGAGTGCAGGATGGCTTTATTTTGGCTTTATAATGTGCTTAATTGGTGCTAGCGGGACCTTTTTCCTGCAAGTAAGCTGCGGCTCGGTTTTAGCTTTGCAGAGAGGGTTCCTGGAGCAATTGAATAGCAACCAGGATTTTCTTGCGGCCGAAACTCTTGCGGCCGTTTTAGATCAAAGGCTTTCCTCCGGCGCGAGCGGCCGCAAGGGATAGCAAGGCACCGGCCGCAAGCCTGCCGGAATCCCCGGCCTGAGGGGAATAGAATAGCCGAATAGCTTGCGGCCGGTCCTTGCGGCCCTGCATCTCCCACGGCCGTTAATAGAATGAGGCCCCTAGTATGGATCTCAGTGGCAAATAAGATCTCTAATTAGACCTGTTGAAAGCTAACAATATTTTGTGGTAATAAACAATATAATTAAATGGAAGTGGAAGTCATAATACAATCATTTTTCTCCTCGGACTCAAAGACAGCAATCAGAGTCTTGTCTCTAAATATGATGTTACACTCATGGCGTAAAGAGCTGTTAATGTTGTTGTTTTGTTGCATAATTCACAAAACTGGGAAGCTTTTCCAGACTGCACTTTCCTATTGTCAGGACATTTGTAAATACAAAAGATCATATACACCTTCTACTTAATTTGTTATTTGATTGCTTATTATTTATCACTATAAATACATATATACTTATGCCATTTAGCAATTATTTACATGAATAGTTAATCATTTTCTTCTATTGCACACATATATTTCTGAGTTTATTAAAATGTCTTCAATACAGGAGATGAGATCATTTGCCAATTATCTTCATGCAGATGTTTCATCTTGAACATTGTATACAAAATGGTTTCATAGAGATCATCAGCCTTATTATATTGTGATTTGGCCAATTCTAAAGGGCTTTATATAAGCACAGAGCATATTTTCTTTACAGAAGTTTTTAGTTAGTGAACTTCTATCCAAAAGCAAGGTCTTCACTAACTAAAAACTTCTGTAAAAAAATATGCTCTGTGCTTATATAAAGCCCTTTAGGATTGGCTGAATAGCAATTTAATAAGGCTGCATATCTTTATCTGGGGTACTCCCTTATCCATTCATAATTGTGTAAGCTAAATGCTAGCAAGCAGCTATGTATAGTGTAGATGCTGACATAAAGGATAATTGACTGATTGTGGTTTTAACTGGTTAGATTTATAGCTAAGAATTTCAAATGAATATTACATAGTTATTTTATAGTACGACCATGGAACAAGTATGCACTCTAGAGGTCATAAGTATATTTATGCTTTTTTTTTCTGCTCAAATTATGTATTTGTCTAATAATATGATATAATGCTATTATCATGAGTTAAAAAAAAATGAGAGTATGATAAAGTAACATAATAGTAGATCTATGAGGACAGACAACTCTGATGAGAGTCTCTCTGTGGAAAAACGTATTTTTTCTCTTTTCTGTGGCTATTCACTATATCTGTTTCTGTTTTATCATTTTCTCAAAAAGACCAAAATAATTACAGTTTTTCTAACCAAATGTGAGAAGGAGAACTATTCAGAAAGGGGTCTACTCTCTAACCTCATAATCAGTAAAGTATAGTTGGTCCTTTTTGTTATATTTTATAAGGTGTCCCTGATTGTATAAGGGTTTTGAGGACCCATGTTTCTTTTTTGTGGTGTCTTGAAACACTTTTTATTTGTTAATTCTACTATTTATAGTCCTCATATTCATCAGCGCTTTGCCAAACTCAATGGTATCCAGCTCTAAGATTTTTCATTATCTCTGATGGGCCTTCAAATACTATATACTTGGCTCACATGACTGCCTCCATTTTATTAATTTTGATTGATCCACTAATACACAAGTAAATAGTCACTGCGACATGTGGGAAGGCCTCACCAGTGCTCTAGTCACTCATATACAAACTATGACAAATACAATACATAAGCAATTTATCTGTGAAAGAACGGGTCAAATTTCTGACCCTGTACAGGGTTCCTTTCTACACTTCAACAGAAACACACTTCATTACACCTCCACAGACTAGGTTAAAAAGTATACCTTAAATTATCACAAAACTACATATAAAGATATATACAAATATCAGTAGATTGTGGTTAAAAGCTTGCTACATTGTTTATGTTTACATGAACATAAACAATGTAGCAAGCTTTTAACCACAATCTACATTCCACTGAGTATTACAATACAACCCACTCTTAAATATACCCAGAGTGGAACTGAGGACCACTCCAATACATTTTGGGTGTTTCTCTGTAGGTGCACTCTGCAGTGTTTGTATCAGTGCACATGCTCTTTTGAATCCACTATAGGTCTTCTGTGCTCAGTATATTCCACTGTGCAGTGTGTCAATATATGTGTTCAATCTAATCCAATCCAATGTGTGCCCAAGGGAGCAACATGCAACCTATTTCACTTGAAGGGCTTCAGATATGGACAGGACCAAACAAGAGTTTATACAAAGCAAACATGGCAAAATCACTTTTGGAGAGAGGAAAAAATAGACAAATTTGTATTAGAGGTATAGATAATGAGAATATGTGTTTTGGGGTGCAAGGGTTTTGGAGTATCATACTGCCGTTATGGTATTCAAGTCTTGATAGCCCGTCCCCTAAGTTGCTCCAATCCAGACACAATACTTCATTCAGGGGGTCGAGTGATCTGGAGCTTATATAGGGCCTCATTCTATTATCGGCCGCAGCCGCTGCGGGCCGCAAAGACCGGCCGCAAACTTTCCGGCTATTCTATTCCCCTCCGGCCGGGGACTCCGGCAGGCTTGCGGCCGGCGCCTTGCTATCTCTTGCAGCCGCAAGCGCTGGAGGAAAGCCTTTGATCTAAAACGGCCGCAAGGAAATCGTCCGTAAGAAAAGCCTGGTTGCTATTCTATTGCTCCAGGAACCCTGTCTGCAAGGCTAAAAACGAGCCGCAGCTTACTTGCAGCAAACAGGTCCCGCTAGCACCAATTAAGCACATAAAATAGCTCAAATAAGGCCATCCTGCACTTTGCGGAGTCTATAAAGTGATATTCGGTGTTAGCAAAAATAGCACATAATTACCCTATACTCAAATCCATAAAATATATTTTTTTTAATGTACGTAAAATATACATGTAAAAACTCCAGAGTGCTTGGAGCACCTCAGACCCACCCACGCCACAGCCGGAAAATAAACAGTTCATTTGAACTCGGGTTTGGGCTGATATGCAAGCTTGAGAGGGGGTTACTTTTAATCCTCATGTCCCCCAATATGATCCCTAGCATTTACAGAGCTGTACAGTGCAGGCTTGAATTTATTTTTGCGTTTTTAGATTTCACAGCTTACGGCCGGTTTCAAGATATGCGGCCGGCCATAAGAGGAGATCCTTGCGGGGCCGTATAATAGAATCGCGAGTTAACTGAACCCCCGCAAGGAATCGCAGCCTTACGGCCGATTTACGGCCGATAATAGAATGAGGCCCATTGTCTGGGGATATTATTGAAAATTAGTATTTCAACAACAATGCACCCCCTTACATCTCTGCTCTCATCTCAAAATACTCCCCCACTTCATTCTGCTAATGACATTCTTCTCTCCTCCTCTCTTAGCACCTTCTCTCACTCCCACCTTCAGGACTTTTCTTGCACTGCCCCTATTCTATTAAACTCCTTGCCTCACTCCACCAGACTATCCTCATGCTTCAAAACCTTCAAAACCTCACTAAAAACACATCTGTTCAAATAAGTCTATCAACTTCAGCCTTAACATGGACAACACATCTATCACCCTCCCAACCCTAACGCATTAGATTGTAAGTTTGCTAGTTTTCAATCTTGTAAGGTGCTTTAGCGTACATTAGATTCTAAACTCAAAGACAGGGCTCTCCACTCTTGCAATGTTCTTTTACCTCTTACTCAACCCTTGTTCAGCTCTACAGAATATGTTGGCGTGCTACAAATAAAGATTATAATAATAATAATAATTTCATTATTTAAATGCACAGAAATTAATAAGTTGGGGCTTTAAGCTTTAAGTTGTTTACACTTTCCTCTTCTCATATGAGCCTGTTATTGGACAGCATACACTGCCCGCTTCACGGGGCATAATAACAACATATTCTTGTAAAAAGTTGAATACTTTGTAGGGCCGCAAATGCGGACTTCACGAAGCGAGTGTCCGCATTTGCGGAGGTGGAGGCACTACGAGGCCTCACGCGCCGTAAAAAACAACCCAGGAAAGCAGGGCTCTAAAACAAACAAAAAAAGAGCAGCGGAACGTAGAAAAAAAAAATACGACTTGCTGGACTTAGATAAAATAAACAATAACGCGAAATGACTGAAAAAACTGAAAAATAAATACAACACATAAAAAAAAACATCACACACAGCACAGGGGGAAAGCCAGGACGTCTTGGTGTGAAGTTGCATGCAAAATTTAAGTCGAATTTAAGGAGTTTCACCACTTGAAAAACGTCTAAGCAAGAAAAAAAATGTCGGCCGAAAAATATGAAAACAAAAGGCTACACGACCCCAATGTGTATAAAACATAGACAAGGATGTACGACTTTTAGAAACAACAATTATGACCCACGGAACTCAGAAGCAAAAATACAAAGTTAACCACAAACACGAAAAGTACAACAACAAAAAAAAATACCACATAACACAAACATCACACACAGCACGGGGGGACAGCCAGGATGTATGGGAGTGAGGTTGGACGCAAATTTAAGTCGCATTTAAGAAGTTTTGGCACTTGAAAATCGGCTAAGCTATAAAAAAAATGGCGGACGAATTTTTTTTAAATGATGCTAAAGGACACAGAGCCGCGAAAATAACTTCCAGGCACGTACGAGATAGCCAGAAGCGTAGCAGATACAAAATATACCATTACAACGGACGGAAAATGCTCGCAAGCCAAGGAACACATAGAATAAAGACGCCATTTTACAACACTAACTTACAACTTACAACATTAGGATTCTAAAATGCCGCTTTACCCGCCTAAACAAACGGTTTGCCCTTGCGCACGCAGCCTATTTACACTGCGCACTTGGCACATTGCTGACACTTTCACCTCAGATGATCAACAGTCCAACTGTACATTTTCACATGCAGGAAAATACAAATAGATTGTTAGCTCTTTAGGATATTGATTGCTGCATTTTAAATATAAATAGGTAAAGTATATTGATTAATTCATATGTACTCACATTTTTTGTCCATTTTACACTGTACTTATATATCTGTCTTCGCGATGAGCGCCAAAGATGATCTTTGCAAAGTCGGACAATAGAAGTACACAAGGGGATAGGCTCACAATGAGCGCCGAAGGTCCACAGAGTAGCAAAACCCTTACATTGTGTGGCAAACAGCATTGCCATGGCTTCAAATGTTATTGCTGTCATTTTTGACGGGCAAGTAGTTAGTATATATATATATTTATAAAGTTATTATTATAGAGAATGAAAACGAGCTATACATATACCCTAGCCACTTGTTTCTAAAGTGTATCATTCCAGCACTGTTTCTGCTGTATTGTTATGCAGGCGATCTATTTGCTGCTTTAATAGACTATATCCTGCTTGACTGTCCCTTTGGTGGCAAAATAAAGCCCCTAAAGTTATCATGTAGTTAGATACGCTCCCCCCCCTTCTCCAGTGGCCAACATCTGTGTGTTGATGAGTTATTTATGGACATGGGTGTAGGAACTCGGGGGGGGGATGGAGGGGACAAATTCTCCCCAGAGTTTTCTATGTTTGTATATATATATATATATATATATATATATATATATATATATATATAAATAAGCTATTTTACAGCCTGTGTATACAATGAGCTGTATCCCCCCCCCCCCCCCCCCCTCCCTGAATTATTCTGGATCCCACACCCCAGCTTATGGATGCTATATAAAATACATTTAAGAATATTAATTGCTTTGTCAGGATATTTCTAAAGTTGTGTACTCAACATGCCCTAAATTGCATGTGCTTAGTAATTTGCTCTACATAAATACAGCGTGATAGTAAAATATTATGTGTGTTAATACAATAAATGTCATTCTATAAAACCTGACAATTTAATACACTGGCACATGTCTGCCTTTCTATAAGATGCCATGTTTAAATAGAACCTGCCTCAGGGAAGCTACTGATACTTTCTGTCATGCAGCATTTATTGTGGGTTGAGCCACCCAGCAACTGATTGTTTGTGTAAAAGTGGAATGGGAACACCCCAAAGGTTTCACAGGGACAGGCCACTTACCCAGTGAGAGGTGGAGAACTGGAACAATGTTTGAGGAGGTTTCCTGAACGTGACTCTGTAATATCACATATATAGTTGTGAGCATGCAAGTTGTTGCTAATGCTTGCGGGCTCGCGCAGCCGAAGGCGCTCCTTGCCAGCAACTGCGGACCTCGCAACATTTACGTAGTTACGAAAGTAAAATACGAAACACGTTACGACCCATTACGACCTCGCAAAAATCGTCCGAAACCCGAGCACATCAAAACATGAAAAACACAATAAATACACAACAAATACATAAAAAGCTTACCTACAGGAAGAGAGAGAACCCAGGACATTGAAAACTGAAGTTACACCTCAATTTGACTTAAAATAAAAGAGTTTAGACACTCAAAAATCCTCTAAGCGAGAGAAAAAATGGCCGCCGAAAAAAACAAAAACGAGGCTACAGCAGTCTAAAGACGCAAAACACCACCAAACACCTACGTATTTCCCGAAAAAGACGTACGAGATCCGAAAACAAGGACGCAACCCACGCGACCCCAAAAACATTACAAACAAAATAAATACACACAACAAAAAGCTTACCCACAGCAAGCTGATGCACCATGACCTCTGCAAGTAAAGTTACACCTCGATTTAAGTACAAATTATAGAGTTTAGACACCCGAAAATCACTATTCAATTGCCAAAATCGATCAACACTTTCAAATAGGACCCACAAAGGGTTTACAGACTAGTTTGTAACACTGAAAATGACAATATAAAGACACCAATGTACTTTAAAACATGGGGAAAGCAACGGAAGGCATTACAAATACATGCACAACAACTCCTAAATATTAAATATTGCAAAAAAGAAAATGTTGTTTTCATATAGGTTGTAATGGTTATGCATATGCCAATATGAAAAGCCATGCTGCAACATGCTGAAAGCTATTAAAGACACACAAACTCATTAAATTGCAAAACAAAAACATGCAAATGGATGACATATTAACCCTTTCTCACTCACAGAAGCAATAATGTGGCCCCTAAACATACAGGGCCTCATTCAATTGCAATTTGGCCTATTGAATAGGGCTCTAAATAAGCACATAGCATATATATTTTAAATAAGTTTTTAGTTAGTGAAGACTTTGCTTTTGGACAGAATTTCACTAAATAAAAACTTCTTTAAAAAATATATGCTATGTGCTTATTTAGAGCCCTATTCAAAAGGCCAAATTGCAATTGAATGAAGCCCACAGACATCATCTTATATACATTTCACTCATCACATCTACATTGGGACAACAAATAGTGGACATATTACAACGCCACATCACATATATCAAGTACCAGGGGAACATTTTACATATGGTTGTTCAATCCCTCACTTGTGTCCGACTCTCTGTGACCCTATGGACTGCAGCCCACGTCCTAAGGTCATTAACTGTGCGTATCCACAAGGTTTGCATGCCAAAGATACTGGCGTGGGTTGCCAATTCCTTCTCTAGTGGACTGTGATTTGTCTGATCTCTCTGCTATCACCTGTCCACCTACAGCGGCCCTACATGGTATAGCTCACAGCTTCCTTCAGGTACACAAGCCCTTTCACCACCACCACTTAGTAATCCACAAGGGGACCAGGGGAACATACACCACACAAATCCACTCTAACCGACCAGGAGGGGCCGCAAACACACATGGAGGCTGCGCAGAGGCACGTGGATCTCCACTACTCCTATCTTGGAAGGTCCCATGCCTTTGCTGGTGGCCATGTGCCAAGATGTATAGCCATTCCTATTTGGTGACCTCCCATTATGTTTTGCTCTTCATCATTTTACATTAGTGTGGCGTATGTTCCCTATGTCCCCTTCTAGATTGCTAAGTGGTGGTGGTGAAGGGGCTTGTGTACCTGAAAGAAGCTGTGAGCTATACCATGTAGAGCCACTGTAGGTGGGCAGGCGATAACAGAGAGGTCACAGTCCACTAGAGAAAGAACTGGCAACTCGCTCCGGTATCACCTGTCATATTGTTAGCAGGGCCTCAGGGGAATGTTGGAAATGATTATATATGATATATATTATTATATGATATCTAATGACTAATATTATTGTTATATGTATTGATCTATTGCATAGTAACTAGGGCTCATTAGTTTACATATATAGGAATGTGACACAAATGTGATGTATGTGGATGTCCCAGAACCCCAACCATTGAAAACACACTGACACAGTGAGAACGGTATAACAAAGCTTTATTTCATACACAGAGAACAATCAGAAATGGTCAAGACTGTGCAATAATATCATGGTGTAGGCAGATACCGGCAGGGCGAAAGGTTATGCTTGTGAACAAGGGGATACCCACAGGGGGTAATGTTAGAGTCTAGAATAATCATGATGCACAGAACCTACCAGGGTCACATGTGGTCACTGCACCATTGCAACTGGAAACTGATGAAAAAAAGGATCATCACAAATCACTCCATTTAATTGAAGAAACCATTAATGTGCATAGCACTTACAACTTGTCTACATCTGCTCAATGAAACAGATGAACATAATCATGTATTTTCAGATATGAAGGAATCATTTTAAATGTATTAGCAGAATATGTGACACAGAAAGAGGAGGTTGAGGAACATGTCTTCATGGTTGTGAGATTGTACTATTAACACCTACAGAGATAATAACAATATATCGATCAGATTGACTTCAACATCACATTCTCAATGGCAAACCATATTGAACATCAATTGCAGAAATATTCAACATAACCATACGTGTACACACTCTGTACCCAGCCATTAGTAAGTCAACATTAATACAAAATTCAATTTGTTGTGGAATGTGGATGAGGAGGACTTAGGGCAGTGGTTCTCAATCCTCTCCTCTGGAGCCATCAGACAGGCTATGATATATGGGAAACAATAAATGGGGCAACTAGTATTCAACATGTGGTGGAGCTTCAAATTGCTTCACATGTGTATTTACACAGTGTTTCACCCAAATCATGTTCTGTGTGGTGGGTCCTGGGGAGAGGTTTGACAACCACTGACCTGTGGGACGTTCACACATATTTCCTCTTTCTGAGCACTGTGTCCACACCTTCTGGAGCCACAGGCTTACTCCCTCTACCACATGCAGGAGGTGTTGGATTGAGGGGGGGGGGGGCATCCAACTGTGGTGCCTTTTGTAGCAGCTGTGGTTAACGGTAAAGGGGTGAGATGAGGAGGCTGTAGGCTCTGGCTGCAATGGTGGTGGAGCCTGTGGAACGGAAGGCTGTAGTGTAGGCATGTGGGCTTCAGCCAACTGTACCAGCTGCGCCAAGTGATGTGTCTGGGCTTGTCTGTCCCTATGAGCCATTTGCTCGTAACTCTCCATCCGAAGATTAAGACTCCTCACCTCACCATATATTGCTCGGATGGTTTCCGCCTGGCCGATAGCAGTTTAATTCTGATGTGCCAGCTGAGGTGTCAGCTCTGATCTCGCGCTCATCAGCCAAGCGGATGTGCTGATATATGTCACCCAAGGTACCTGGTGCGGAGATGTGAATTCCGTCTCCAGACAATGTTGCATTCTGGATGTGCTATGGTGAGGCCAGAGGTGTTGCCCGTTGTGATGGTGTACCCCGTAGGGATAGGGATGGTGTTACCAGTAGGGAATCTGTTGCCAATGGAGTTGGTGCTGGCAATGGAGATGGTGTTGCCCATGGTATTGGCCCATGCTGTTGGGGCAACAACAGCTGCAACAACAGCTGGGGCAACAATGGCTGCAACATCTGCTGGTGCACCAATGGCTGCAACATCTGCTAGGAACAACGGATGCGTCATCTGCTAGAGCAACAATAACTGTGTCATCTGCTGGGGCAACAATGACTGCAACAACTGCTGGGCCAACTGCTGGGCCAACCACTGCTGAGAAAACCACTGCTCTGGCAACATCTGTTGTTGTGGGAGTGGGAGAGAATTGGGGTCCGGCACACCTATTTCCCTAATGTCAGCAGGTGGCAGTAGTGGGCCTGTTGTGAGTGGTACCCATGAGCTTGACATCCCTGCAGGTGGTTGGTGGCTCAATGAACCTCCCGGAATTTGAAAGAGCTGGGAATGTGCCCATGATGCGTGTGAGGGCCCAGGGGTGATTTCCACAATGGTCCTGCTACTGATGGTCCTGCCTCCTGTGATGGGCCTGGGTCCTCGTCTTCCTCCACCACCACCTGCATTGGTTATAGTGGTGGCTCTGGTGGAGCCACTGCCTGTGTCTCCTCGGGCGGTGTACGCCTCCTGGGTACTGAAATGAGAGGACAATGTTATTTGAGTATTGATTCTCTAAACAATTGTTTGCTGTGTGTTTCCATATCCCTGACATCATGGTCACTTGTAATTGGCTATGGTGATTGTTTCCCACAGGTAAACTGTATCATGAGCATTGTGGATCATTGCTTATATCAATATATATATATATATATATATATATATATATTGTGACAAACCACTTCTTTTACAGGTAGGATTGTCACCGATCTTGCAGTAACCACAGCCTTCTGGGGTATACAAAGTCCAGGACACCTTCAGCTCAGTTTTCCTTTTTTATTCAGTTTGAAAGCAGGTACTTTAAATAATAACAAAACAAACAAAATCCCTTGCTCTTACTTGAGCTCTTACTAGACAGTACTTGCTATCTGCAATTGGGTGGCTTTCCCACTTACCAATTTCCCAAACAAAAGCAATGTCTTTGCAATAAGCGCAGCCTCTCCTAGCTGTCTTTTCCTCTCTCCCTTGGAGCAGGCTGCTCTCTTCTTTTAAAGGCCTGTCTGCTAATTGAGTAGCTACAGGTGAGTGCCAATTAGCTAACTCTTAAAAACCAGATCCAAGCTGTGGTCTGTTATACAGCAACTAGTGCTGTTGGAGCATTGGCCCCCCCTGCTCTCCAAATACTCCGCCCCAGGGACCCATACCATGTTTTGCAGAGCATCAGCTATGCATATTGCAAACTGTAACATCTCTCCCTGGGGCATTTAACTGAGAAATCCTCTGGTTGCTGTCTAGCAAATCAGGTCTGATGTATCTCCCATCAACCACTATTCCACCTTTATGCTCACATATCCTCCCCCCCAGCTCATACCCAAGGGTTTGAGCGACCATGGAAATCAGGGAGTGTACCCTCGAAAGCCCATCAGCATTACCTTGTTGCAGACCAGCCCTGTGTTCCACAGTGAAATTAAAAGATTGCAAACTCAAAAACCATCTGGTTACTCTGGAGTTACTTTCCCTGTTCTGATACATCCACGTCAGAGGAGCATGGTCCGTTATCAATCGAAACCTTCTGCCTAGTAGGTAGTATTTAAGAGAGTCTAATGCCCACTTAATAGCAAGACACTCTTTTTCAACAATAGAGTAGTTCTTCTCATGTGGGTTTAACTTTCTGCTCAAAAAGAAAACAGGGTGTTCTTCACCCTGGTATTCCTGTGAAAGAACAGCCCCCAAGCCCACATCAGAAGCATCTGTCTGAACTATAAAATCCCTGGAAAAATCTGGGGTCACTAAGACAGGATGGCTACAGATAGCTTCCTTCAAACTCTTAAAAGCCTTTTCTGCCTCAGGGCACCATTTAACTATGACTGGGGATTTTGCTTTAATAAGGTCTGTCAGGGGTGCAGCAATGGTAGCAAAATCTGGAATGAACCGCCTATAATATCCAATTAAACCCAAAAATGCCTTTACTTGTTTCTTTGTAAGGGGCTGTGGCCATTTTTGTATGGCTTCTACTTTGGCTTCCTGTGGTTTAACCAAACCCCTCCCAATAGAATAACCTAAGTACTTAGCTTCCTCTAAACCAATCGTACACTTGGAAGGATTGGCAGTTAAGCCTGCTGAGCGGATAGCATCAAGTACCGCTTGAACTTTAGGGAGGTGGGATTCCCAGTCTGCACTGTGGATGACGACATCATCCAAGTATGCTGCAGCATAACGAACATGAGGTTTAAGAATTCTGTCCATCATTCGTTGGAATGTGGCAGGTGCCCCATGTAACCCAAATGGCAATACAGTGTACTGAAACAGGCCACTGGGTGTTGAAAAGGCTGTCTTTTCTTTGGCTCTTTCAGTGAGCGGGACCTGCCAGTAACCCTTTGTTAAATCCAAGGTTGTTAGATAACGAGCTTTGCCCAGTCTTTCTATTAACTCATCAACTCTTGGCATTGGGTAAGCATCAAATTTTGAGAGGGCGTTTAACTTGCGGTAGTCATTGCAGAACCTCCATGTGCCATCAGGTTTTGGCACCAATACAATAGGACTACTCCAGTTACTCTGGGATTCTTCAATGACTCCAAGTTTTAACATGCTCTCAACCTCTAAGTTTATAACCTCCCTCCGGGCCTCAGGAATTCTATAGGGTTTGAGGTTAACTCTTTTCCCTGGTTCGGTTATTATGTCATGTTTAATCACTTTAGTCTTTCCTGGAACTATCGAGAAAACATCCCTATTTCTTCTGATGAAATCTCTGACCTCTTGCTTTTGATGGACAGACAGAGTCTTAGATACGTTCACATCTGGCTCTACTATAGGAGGTTCTGAAGGTTTTAAAGCAACCAGGACCTCCCTGTCCTTCCATGGCTTTAACAGATTTATATGATACAACTGTTCAGGCTTTCTTCTTCCTGGTTGTCTGACTTTATAATTGACATCACTCACTTTCTCTATTATTTCATAGGGTCCATGCCAAGTCGCAAGGAACTTATTCTCCACAGTAGGGACCAGAACCAATACCCTGTCTCCCGGTTGGAACACTCTGACTCTAGCATTACGGTTATAGCTGTTTTTCTGAGCCTGCTGGACTTCCAGCATGTGTTCCCTGACAATAGGCATGATGGTGGCCATTCTATCCTGCATTTGAGCTATATGCTCAATTACACTCCTGTGAGGAGTAGTCTCCTGTTCCCAGGTCTCCTTAGCAATATCCAATATTCCCCTGGGATGTCTTCCATATAATAATTCAAAAGGAGAGAAGCCCGTGGAGGCCTGTGGAACTTCCCTAATGGAAAACAGTAGATATGGCAATAAAAAATCCCAATTTCTTCCATCTGCATCAATTACCTTGCGTAGCATACTCTTAAGGGTTTTGTTGAACCTCTCTACTAAACCATCAGTCTGTGGGTGATATACTGAGGTCTTAAGATGTTTAACCTGCAAGAGCCTGCACAACTCTTTTGTGACTCTGGACATGAACGGGGTCCCCTGGTCTGTCAGTATTTCTTTAGGGATACCCACCCTACTGAACATCAACATAAGTTCCTTAGCTATTAGCTTTGCAGAGGTATTACGCAAGGGAATGGCCTCAGGATAGCGAGTTGCATAGTCCAAGATGACTAATATATATTGGTGTCCCCTAGCGGACTTTACCAGTGGCCCCACTAAGTCCATAGCGATCCTTTCAAAAGGCACGTCAATTATGGGTAAGGGTACAAGTGGACTACGAAAAGTCTTGAAAGGAGCCCTGTACTGGCACTCAGGACATGAGGAGCAATAGTTTGTAATAGCAGCAAACACTCCAGGCCAGTAAAACCGTCTAAGGACTCTCTCTCTAGTTTTTCCGACTCCCAAGTGTCCCCCTAATATGTGGCTGTGAGCCAACTTTAGCACTATATTCTGGTAAGTCTGAGGAACCAACAGCTGCCTAATGATGTCTGAATCCTTTTTTTCTACACGGTAAATTAGGTCATTTTGTACTTCAAAATAGGGGAACGGCAGTGCTCCTCCTGGCTGATTAACAACCCCGTTTACAACTTTAATATCATTTCTAGCTGTCAATAAAGTGGGATCTTCCCACTGAGCGCTTTTAAAGTTACCTGGACTAATTCCAATATCAATTAAGTCCTTATCCTTGTCTGCATTATTAGTAGGCTCCTCACTAGTTTGAGCTGGGTTATCTCCTATTAATACTGGTTTAGGGCAGTATTTTTTTTTTTTCCTTATTTTTCCGTCACAGTGGTCAAAACCCAAGTCAATATCGGAAAAAGGGAACACATTATCCTCGACAGACTGACTCATTTCTGATAAATTTTGATCTGTCTTTTGTAAAGCTACCCATAATTTTAGAAAATGAGGAAAGTCTCTACCGATCACTACCTCATGGGCTAATCTAGGTACTACACCCACTCGGTACTTTAAATTCCCATACTGGGTTCCAATATTTACTTCCGCAGTGGGGTATTCCTTTTTATCACCATGAACACAGATAATGCCTATTTTCTGTCCATGATCAGGTTTTACACAAGGTATTATAGACTCTGCTACCAACGTAACCATACTACCTGAATCAAGTAATGCTTTAGACATTTTTCCATTCACAGTTACACAGCATTTATGAGCGTTATTATCATAGTCATTGTTAACAATACCATAACAACTGAGCAAAAATGAACGTGTTCCCTCATTTTTGCCCATATTGCATTCCATAGGTTCATCCTTAAATGGACAGTCTTTGGCCATATGACCATCCTCTTTGCACTTGAAACATTTGACAGTACAGTCTGACCACCAATTAGTTCCGTTCCCAGGCCTATTAGACCTGGATGCCCCCCTTAAACCTTGAACAGTCTTACCCGGTCTTGCAGAATCTTGGGGCTTAGGATTGCGAGGGTTTGCCTGTGAAGTAGGACATAGCAGTTCTCCTGCAGCCGCATATCTTTCCACCAAGGCAATCAGTTGGTCAGCTGTATGGGGGTCACTTTGGCTGACCCAGCGACGCAGGGAAGCTGGTAAACCACGCAAAAACCGGTCCATTACTAAGGTTTCCACAATGTGGCTAGCTGAATGGATTTCAGGTTGTAACCATTTCCGTGCAAGGTGTATGAGGTCAAACATTTGGGAACGTGCGGCTTTGTCTGAAGAATATGACCATGAGTGGAACCTTTGGGCACGTACTGCAGAGGTTACACCCAGTCGTGCCAAGATTTCAGCTTTCAATTTGCTGTAGATACTTGCATCGGCTGGTTCTAGGTCATAATATGCCTTCTGCGGCTCTCCACTTAGGAACGGTGCCAGTATGCTTGCCCACTCACCAGCCGGCCATCCGTCCCTCTCAGCAGTGCGCTCAAATGCCAGAAGGTACGCCTCAACATCATCTGATGCGGTCATTTTCTGAAGATAGTGGCTCGCCCGAATCACCTTTGGCCCCTGGTATCTTCCATCAGGGTCTCCATTCAGTTTTCCAGAGATCGCTTGGATTACCTGTTGTAGTCCCTGGGTGACTTTTTGCTGCTCCTCACGGGCTACTTTAAACATCTCCGCTTGTGTCACAACAAGCTGTTTCACCAAGGACTCAGTGCCCTCCATTTGTGTTTTGGCCAGGACTTTAGCACACTCTGCCTGGGCCAGCACCAGTTGCTGCAGGGCTGCACTGTTTTCTGCAGCTCTCCTGTTAGTCTCCTGTTGCACAGAGGAGGATTGGATCAGAGCCTTGATAACATCCTCCATGTTGAGCTTTAAATGACTTCTACCCTCAGGCTTACGTGGATGCCCGCATTCTCCACCATATGTGACAAACCACTTCTTTTACAGGTAGGATTGTCACCGATCTTGCAGTAACCACAGCCTTCTGGGGTATACAAAGTCCAGGACACCTTCAGCTCAGTTTTCCTTTTTTATTCAGTTTGAAAGCAGGTACTTTAAATAATAACAAAACAAACAAAATCCCTTGCTCTTACTTGAGCTCTTACTAGACAGTACTTGCTATCTGCAATTGGGTGGCTTTCCCACTTACCAATTTCCCAAACAAAAGCAATGTCTTTGCAATAAGCGCAGCCTCTCCTAGCTGTCTTTTCCTCTCCCCCTTGGAGCAGGCTGCTCTCTTCTTTTAAAGGCCTGTCTGCTAATTGAGTAGCTACAGGTGAGTGCCAATTAGCTAACTCTTAAAAACCAGATCCAAGCTGTGGTCTGTTATACAGCAACTAGTGCTGTTGGAGCATTGGCCCCCCCTGCTCTCCAAATACTCCGCCCCAGGGACCCATACCATGTTTTGCAGAGCATCAGCTATGCATATTGCAAACTGTAACATCTCTCCCTGGGGCATTTAACTGAGAAATCCTCTGGTTGCTGTCTAGCAAATCAGGTCTGATGTATCTCCCATCAACCACTATTCCACCTTTATGCTCACAATATATATATATATATATATATATACATACAGTGGATATAAAAAGTCTACACACCCATGATAAAATGTCAGGTTTCTGTGCTGTAAAAAAAGTAGACAAAGATAAATCATTTCAGAACTTTTTCCACCTTTAATGTGACCTATAAACTGTACAACTCAATTGAAAAACAAACTTAAATCTTTTAGGTAGAGGGAAGAAAAAATATAAAAATAAAATAATATGGTTGCATAAGTATGCACACCCTTAAACTAATACTTTGTTGAAGCACCTTTTGGTTTTATTACAGCACTCAGTCTTTTTGGGTATGAGTCTATCAGCATGGCACATTTTGACTTGGCAAGATTTGCCCACTCGTCCTTGCTAAAACACTCCAAATCTGTCAGATTGCGAGGGAATCTCCTGGGCACAGCCCTCTTCAGATCACCCCACAGATTTTCAATCAGATTCAGGTCTGGGCTCTGGCTGGCCCATTCCAAAATGTTATTCTTCTTCTGGTGAAGCCATTCCTTTGTTGATTTGGATGTATGCTTTGGGTCGTTGTCATGCAGAAAGATGAAGTTCCTCTTCATGTTCAACTTTCTAGCAGAAGCCTGAAGGCTTTGTGCCAATATTGACTGGTATTTGGAACTGTTCATAATTCCCTCTATCTTAACTAAGGCCCCAGTTCCTGATGAAGAAAAACAGCCCCAAAGCATGGTGCTGCCATCACCATGCTTCACTGTGGGTATGGTGTTCTTTTGGTGATGTGCAGTGTTGTTTTTGCGCCAAACATATCTTTTGGAATTATGGCCAAAAAGTTAAACTTTGGTTGAAGCACATTAGGACACGTTTGCAGTGTTTGAGACTGACTAATCTGTGACCAATGCTCAACAGTGGGTGTTAAAATACTTATGAAACATGGTACAGGTTAGGCTGGTACATGACACACACATGCAATCCCTCAGAGTCTGTATCCGCATATGCTGCAGTGTGCACACAAATACATGTACTCTCTTTTGGATGTAAAAACATTGTGGATCTACAGCTGTACCTCGTTTAGCGCTGGGGATAGCTTACAAGCAGTTGGTGCAGTGTAATATGGAGAAGATAGGGATAGGGGAACTTATTACAAAATATATACAATTGCAATTGATATTTATACTGTTTTATATTAACTTTGAACAAAAAGCAAACATAACACTAATGCAAACTGCATTGTACAGGCATTTCTTTGATAACAATTAGGATGATAATATGATATATTATAATATTTACATGGTTATTGATGCCCCATATATCTGTAGTCAGAACCAGAAATCTTACAGTGCTATTGTATGTCAGTTATCTACATGTGTGGGGTTCATGTGCGTGCATATAAGGGTGTGATGGTGCATATGATCGTCACTTTGCACGGTTTCCTGATAGCCAGTGTCCTACTGTCCAGGAAGGCCCACTAATGTTGCTGGCTCCAACAACTCCTTGATAGTCCGCTCCCATCCACAGTATGAGATGTTTAGTGGTGGTCCACCCCCAGTCCCACATGCTGCTCTGGCCTTCGCTGCCATCTTCTTCTTCACCTTCATCCGGCAGTCATAATTTCGGTGTTTAACTGCACATCACAGTTTGCAACCCCTACATCGCTACCACCATGGATTCTACGGCGGGCCTGGACTTCCCTGAGGAGGGTTCCTGTCTCTCCGCTATAATTGTGGGCCCTCTGCTTTGGCACAATCTTGTCCTGCCAACCAAGCCTGGGTTTCCTGGCCCCCCTGTTCTCTTTCTGGGGCCTGCCCCTCATCCCCACTACCCCCCCCCCCCCCGGGATCAGGCCCCTGACCCTCTGCTTCTACACCTTTGTGTGCCTACTTCTGGGGGTACATCCCTCCCCCCTCCTGCTCTCCACCACCTGTACCTCCCTAACCTGACCTGCTGCCTCCTATCCCTCTCTCCTTACCTCTATCTCTCCTCCTCTCCTCCTCCGGTGTTCTCCTCTCTCTCTCTCTCTATCTATCTCTCTCTCTCTAACACTCTTTATTTCTCTCTCTGGCAGTCTCACTTGTTCTCTCTAACACTTTCTATCTCTCTCTCTAACACTTTTTATCTCTCTCTCTAGCACTCTCTATCTCTCTCTAGGTCTCTGTCTATCTCTCTCTCTTTATTTCTCTCAAAACCCCACCAACGCCTAGACCTGTGTGTTAACTCTCAGATACAGCACAGTCAAAGAATTACGGTTTTCGCAGTTTTTTAAACCGGTTCCTGCTGAGCTGATTGGCGTATTCCGCTTCCTATTGGTTAATTGACCTGTGAAGGGATCGTAAATTCCGGCCTTGACTGATTTTGGCGCACTTCATCGGATCGGATACCCGGAAGCGTTACTGGTGAAAAACAGGCTTGAGGCTTCGGCTTGTAACTTGCGCCCTTGCACAATTGAATAGCATAGCAATTGGAGATGAACAGGAGCCCGCAACACACCCGCAGACATTCGGTCGACTTTGCGATCGAGTTGCGGGCTTGGAATTGATTGTGGCTCTTTGTCTTTCAGAACATGCTCTCTGAGTAGGTAACCAGACCTAGTTTTTCTCATCTAATTGGTGATAGAAGGCTCCAGACGTGGACTCCTTGCTCACTGTTCCTTAGGGAGTACAGCTGCACCTCACTGATGAGGCCCACAGAGGCCGAAACATACATCTGGGATTTGCTGTTTTTCCTGTTCAGGGGAGAATTGCCTGGTATTTCTAGCCTGGATCACTCTATTGAGTGAGACGTGACTGATATACTACAGGATATTTGTCCCTGTGAATAGGACAAGGGAGCTAAAAGAGGCTGTTCTCTGAGTAGGTAATCAGACCTATAGAACAAACCTACTTAGGTCTTTAGTCTTTCAGAATATGCATCGTTTCAGTCACCCTCCTTTAAAATGTTTATATTTTTTTATATCATTTTGTAAATATGGTTTCCAGAACTAGACAAAGTATATGTCAAGTCTGACATATATGCCCCTCCATAAATCTAGAGGGACATTAGTACTTCTCCTTTTCTGCTACTAGTTCATATGAAACCAAGAACCAAGTGCTGGGCTAATATTGAAATCTAGGCCACCAACCCATTCTTCTCAACCTCAATACATTTACTTTAGTAGCTCTCCTAGAGATCCATGTCCATAAAGGACCACTGTAAAAGGCCATCAGTATTCTGTAGAATAAATAAACTAATAATCATTATCACTGCAAATGTAACAATCAAAGCAAGCTCAGATTATAGTGATGATTAAAGGGGACATTGAGTACCAAATTTCTATCATGCATTAAAAACAGCATGTTTTATACTTATCATTTTTTTTTTTTTTTTTAAATAACAATGAATGAGTTGATCTTTGGGGGAATTGACCCATCCTCCTGTCCTGTTCTGGAAGGAAGTGCGGGTAAATTCAGCTGAAATATTATCATCCTTTTCAATGGTCACCTGGCACAGCAAACATTCTTAATTGGACTAATAACCACTTGACAAGGTTTTCTCACATGTTGCAAAGGAGCCATGAAAATATTTTGCACCAGGACCCTTCATTTACTAGGTTGGAGCTCTATGTACTTTTAAAAATATTTGCTAAAAAATAGAAATATTGTAATCATTTTAAGTAATCACATATGAATGATAACTAATTCACTAACTAAATGCTGGATGTTGTTTATTGATGGGGCATTTCCAGTAAGTGCTTTACGACACTATCCCATTAAGAATAATTATTCTAGATCTAGATCCCAGATACTTATAGGAAAAGCAACAACATTATCTCCTGATTACAACATCATTATACAACAACATAACCAAAGTAGCTGTTTTTAAGGACATGTTCATACATGATTAATACAATGGCTTTTTGAATGAGGGCAGAAACCAAAAACTAAAATGTTCACTCCCTGACTTTGTCCTACTATGTTCCGTTTGGTGGTTTAATACCTGATAAGCATGTTTTACCAACTCCTTGTTGGCCTCCCCATCACCTGCTTATTAACACTTAAATCCATAATGAACTCCTCCGCTAGACTTACTTACAATACCCAACGCTCAGTGTCAGCATCACCACTCTTTCAGTCACTCCACTGGCTCTACATAACCTCCAGAATAAAATGTACAATCATGACCCTAACGTTGGAAGCCCTCAACAATAATGCACCTCCTTATATCTCTGCTCTTATCTCAAAATACTCCCCCACCCTCCCTCTCCATTCTGCAAATGACTTTCTTCTTTCCTCCTCTCTTATTACCTTCTCTCATTCCCGCCTTTAGGACTTTTCTCATGTTGCCCCTGTTCTTTGGAACTCCTTACCTCGCTCCACTAGACTATGTTCCTGTCTCAAGTCCTTCAAAATCGCATTAAAAACACATTTATTATATGACACTTATCACCTTCATACTTAAAGGGACAGTTAATTTAGTACAATGACTGTAAAGTTCTCCTAATACCATGTTGAAATACTTTTTGAACTTTTGAAATACATTCTTTTTTCACAGAGAAATTTATAAATCAAATCTCTTTTTACATGAGACTCTGGCATTCCCTGAGACAAAGCCACAACAGCACCTGCGTGCAGAGAGCATAAGCATAGAGAGAGTTAAACCTTCACAAATTCATCTGGACAGGGCAAGGACTACTGTAAGCAGCAAAAAATAACAGTTGGGGTTTAAAATCTCCTGCTACATTCCTGAAGTTCAGAGAAAAAACATAAATCTTTGTGCTCACAAAGTCTACACCGCTCAGAGTCAGCAGATGTTAATCAGTGTGATTGTAAACAGACCTAAGACTTCAGATTTTTAGATGTTATTAGTGTAATAAAAAAAAATTCCAATAGATAATTTTAACAGAGAATATTGTGTTCTTTCACAGCATGAAGAGCACCTATAGTGAGGTAAATGACCCTTTAATATGCCTAATTTATCTGTCACCTTTGAAATCCCTTAGATTGTAAATTTGCGAGATTTTAATTGTATAGAATGCTTGAAAAAGTACTCTATATACAAGATTATAAACTCAAAGACAGGGCTCTCTTTTCGTTTAATCTGTATTGATATTTTTTTATGTTCTGTTTCATTTTATGTATGGCGCCGCAGAATATGTTGGCGCATTATAAATATTAGATAATAATAAATAATAATAATTAATTAATAAAGCCTGCATGTGCTTATTTTTTATATCAAATGGCTTTAGACTGAAAGCAATTCAGGCATATGCCAATGAGTAGTTAGCAATTATGATAAATCATTGCACTGATAACAGCCCATGGGTAGAAAAGCATACATACCTCAATCTAAGTTTACTGTAAGAAAGTGCTAGCTAAAATACCAGTCAATTGATAAAGGCAAATAACGTCATGTTTGGCACGCCTATCAAAGTTTATATTTGTGGAGGCCACTGGGTATATCGATGGATTTTTACTTGACTTTGAGAGGCAATGTAGACTCCATCACATCGATTGAGAGGAATGGATTTGAATCATGGTTGGGCTGTTGAGTAAGCACATCCTACAGTGCCACAGTCAGAATGTGTTAATCCGATATCCACAGCTATTTTCAACCTTACCCTGTCGTCCTTCTTTGATTAAGAACAATGTCCTCACCCCAGGCCGTGCTCCCCTCCAATAATCGTTCTAGAGCCCCAAGCCGTGGGCGTGATTGAGTCTTCCTGCAGCCCATTGGCCTCCCTGCTTGTGCCTAAAAAGGATGTGTAGTCTGCTGGAAGCTTAATGACATTAACGGATGCTTATCTTATCCCCAGAGTAGATGAAGTGTTAGATCGCTTAGGAAGGGCCTCTTACCTAACCACAATCGACTTGTTGAAGTGCTAAGGAGAAATCAGCTTTTATCACTCTGTTTTGCTTTTAATAATTTACGGTTATGCCATTTGGAATAAAAAATTCCCCTCCACCTTACAAATGCTGGTAGACCAGTTGTGGAAGTGATGTCATAATACCTAGAATATACTGCCACATTTTGCGAGAAATAGGATGACTATCTGTTGCACCTGGCTGCTGTCCTGCGCCAGATACAAAGGGCAGGTCTGACTATTCAACAAGACGAATTCCAGTTTAGGGAGGGAGAAGTACACTACTTGGGGCATCTGATAGTTAGTAGGAAGATCTGTCCTTGGCCAGCTAGGGTAAGATCTATAACTAGGTGGCTCACCCCCCAGACTAAGCAGCAGGTATGGCAGGATATTATCATAAATTTGTAACGGATTATAGCTCTGTGGCCAAGCCTCTAACTGATCTGACCAAGAAGCTGCTGCCCCAAATGACCAAAGCCTTCACCTCCTTGAAACAAGCCTTCACCTCCTTGAAAACCGCCCTCATCTCCCAGTTCTGGCAGCACCTGTCTACCGGCATGTTATAACTATGGCATCAATGCTGTACTCAGCCAGGCCAACAACTAAGGGAAAGAACAAAGAGTTGCCTACCACAGACTTAAGCTGAGGTAAATTGTGAGGCCATGGAGAAGGTGTGTCTTGCAGACATTTAGGCTATAAAGAAGCTGCAACCCAATCTCTATGGCCGGGAGTTCAGCATTGTGACCCCTATGTTGGTTGAACTGGATTGCCAGGGATAATGGTGTCGGCTTCATTGGGGCCTGGCCATACATATTTAAAATGTTACCATTCATTTTAGACAAGGTTTTCAACATCCCGGGCCTGGTACCCTGGACATTAGTGAACAATAAGAGTTGGAAGGAGGCTCAAGTGGGTATGTGGACATTTTGTTTGTGTCTGTTTAATGTTTGACTGGCCTATTGTTCAATCCCCAATAAATATTTACTAATCCCCATTAAAGTTTTCTTCTGGTCACACCAACATTTCCTTATGTGACTTTCTATTCAAAATATATTGGAAGAACCTTGATTTTTGTGAGGGATGATGGATGTGGGAATATACTTCACACTTTTATCTCCATAACTTCCCAGAAATGTTCAATGTTGTTTAGATCTGGTAATTGGGGATATGAAAGACATTTTTCATTCTGGTGTTCATGAAACCTCTCTTGAAAGTATTTAGCAGTGTGTATGGGGACATTATCATCCTGGAATATGTGGAAATAATTAAAGAACAGTATTTGTACCATAAGGCACATCTGGTTCTGTAAAATGGCCTTATATTCCTTGGCTTCTATACAACCATGCAGAGCAATCATCAGCCCTTATGGTATTGATAGCTTTCTTGGGGGAGTCATTAAGGGGCCTCCACCATGTTCAAAAGTTGTCAAAAGACGTTGGTTGAACTCTTCCTTTGGCATTCTCCCAACATAAACCTGTCCATATCAAAGTCTTGTGCTCCTTACACCTTGTTATGTGTCATTGTGTTGGTATTGGATACAAAAATGTCCAAATACTGTGAAAGTTAACATTTTACCATGCCTTCTATATCTATTTAGATCATTACACATTGAAATAAACACTACATATTTAAACAAATAAAAAAAAACGTCAAATGTATCGGGTGCAATTAAACTCAGAAAATTGCTACAGCCACTATAGTCAAACACAAATCTAAAGGATGCCTATCATGCCCCAATTTCAAATTATATTTCAAAGCCGCCCCCACTTGATTTTATTCCAATTGCACACTTTGTATCTCATCAACCAATCTGGATCTTTATGGAGAATTTCCTGATGCACCCTTACACATGGGATAAAATAATATGGCTCCCCCAACCCCTTTCTGTATTAGACATTTCCACAATTCCTATTTCTAGGCAAACTTTAACATTTTGGTCCAAAAATTCAATCTAACTCCCACATTATCTACCATCACCCCACTAATACCATATCCCCAATTTTATTTAGGACTTATTGAGATGGCACTATCTTGGTGAAAATCGAAAGACTTATACAGAACTGGTTCACAATGTGTAGATAATTCCATACTATCTTTTACTACTATTAAAAATTGCTACGACCTTTCTCCACACAAACATTTCAACTACTGTCAAATCAAACTCGTTGCTCCCAGTATTATTCGACAAATGGGTTGACCTGGGGAAAATTTGTTTATTAGTACTTGCAAAAAAAAAGCCCAACTCAAGGTATACTAGGTACAATTTACAACACCTTTAATTTGACCCCAGAAGGTCATAAATTCAATTACATTATCAACTGGGAACACAACCTCTGAAATATGGGACCAAAAATTTGGGGAGGAAGCTTGGTCGATTCTCTAAAGGTGGTCATTAAACTATTGTATTCTTGAAGCTTCTTTCAAAGTAATCCACAGGTTCTGTATATTACCCCAGAGAAACTTAATAAATGGAACCAAATATGAGATCTTGTCTCCTAGGGCTTTCAAGACCTAATTTTCGCAATGACAAAACAAACTACTAAAAAATGTTGGCAACCAAAAATCTCATTGTCAAACGATGAAAATCAGAGTCACTGAACATCCAATCAGATAAAATAAACGAAATGTTATATTAATAAATGAAATACTTACATCTTAGCAGACACAATGTCAAAATATCTTTTAAACAATGGGAACAATGGCTAGCCTCCACCTACACTATTACCAAAATGAGTCTCCACAAACACACAACACATAAAATAATTCAACGAGAGTGAACAAGCGGGGTGGACTTGGGGACCCTGTGGATGGAAATGGAGTCAAGGAAAAGTTGTTCCTTCTATTATATGTTCTCCTTCCTTAAATTATTTGCTTTTCTTTAGTATATTTATTTCTATATCTCAAACCTAATATACTATCAAAACTGCTTAATATTTTCATGAACCTACAATCTAATTCCTCCATTTGTGTTCCTCCTAATATATTCCCACATTTTTTAATTTCTCAACTGGAGGGATAGACAACAACTGAACCAAAAATGTTGTATAACCTCATTACAACATTAAGTCTTAATGACTTTTCTCATACTCCCAACATCCATTATCTACTACATATAAATATTCATAAATGATTCCCACATTATTGCCAAAATTCACATAACTAGGTTTGGATAACACAAAAGGAAGAAAAGGAAATATTAGAAGAAAAATGTTTTCTTATGATTTGTGTTAATCTTTATTGGCACATGTATCAGGCAAAGAATAACAATTTTAATGATATATAATTTTATGTACTAAACTCTCTATGACAATTATTATTATTGTTTATTTGTAACGCACCAAAAATATTCAGTAGCTCTAAAAATTCCTACAGTGCCTTGCAAAAGTATTCACCCCCTTGACTTTTTTACCCATTTTGTTACATTACAGCCTTAAGTTCAATGTTTTGTTAATCTGAATTTTATGTTATGGATCAGAACACAATTGTCTAAGTTGGTGAAGTGAAATGAGAAAAATATATACATAAAACTATTTTTTAGAAATAGAAAACAGAAAATTGGCATGTGCGTATGTATTCACCCCCTTTGTTATGAAGCCCATAAAAAGCTCTGGTGCAACCAATTACCTTCAGAAGTCACATAATTAGTGAAATGATGTCCACCTGTGTGCAACTTTTCTGAAATGCCCCAGAGGCTGCAACACCTAAGCAAGAGGCACTACTAACCAAACACTGCCATGAAGACCAAGGAACTCTCCAAACAAGTAAGGGACAATGTTGTTGAGAAGTACAAGTCAGGGTTAGGTTATAAAAAATATCCAAATCTTTGATGATGCCCAGGAGCACCATCAAATCTATCATAACCAAATGGAAAGAACATGGCACAACAGCAAACCTGCCAAGAGACGGTTGCCCACCAAAACTCACGGACCGGGCAAGGAGGGCATTAATCAGAAAGGCAGCACAGAGACCTAAGGAACCCTGGAGGAGCTGCAGAGTTCCACAGCAGAGACTGGAGTATCTTTACGTAGGGTGACAATAAGCCGTACGCGCCATAGACTTGGGCTTTATGGCAGAGTGGCCAAAAGAAAGCCATTACTTTCGGCAAAAAACTAAATGGCATGTTTTGAGTTTGCGAAAAAGCATTAGGGAGACTCCCAAAATGTATGGAGGAAGGTGCTCTGGTCTGATGAGACTAAAATTGAACTTTTCGGCCATCAAAGAAAACGCTACGTCTGCGGCAAACCCAACACTTCACCCAAAGATCACCATCCCCACAGTGAAACATGCTGGTGGCAGCATCATGCTGTGGGATGTTTTTCAGCAGCCGGGACTGGGAAGCTGGTCAGAGTTGAGGGAAAGATGGATGGTTCACAAGCGCAAACCATCCAACTTGAAGGAGCTGGAGCAGTTTTGCCAGGAGGAATGGGCAAAAATCCCAGTGGTAAGACGTGGCAAGCTCATAGAGACTTATCCAAAGTGACTTGGAGCTGTGATTGCCGCAAAAAGTGGATATACAAAGTATTGACTTTAGGGGGGTGAATAGTTATGCAAATTGACTTTTTCTGTTATTTTGTCCTATTTGTTGTTTGCTTCGCAATAAAAATAAAATAAAAAAAATCTTCAAAGTTGTGGGCATGTTCTGTAAATTAAATGATGCAAATCCTCAAATAATCCATGGAAATTCCAGGTGTTGAGGCAACAAAACACGAAAATGCCAAGGGGGGTGAATACTGTATACATGTAATAACAAATATTACAACTGTATGTTTTTGCAAATAAATTCTTCAAATAAAAAATGGACTGAGAAAAGTCATACAGTTATATTGATTAACAATGGCTGACATACATAACTTGATGTATTGGTGCTAACTGTCTGACAGCCACCACTCATACAGTTAAACTCTATTAGTGCGCTTTGTCTAAAAGGCACAACTCATACATTTTTATTGTGGCTCATTAGCTTATATGGACAATGGAAATACCTTCATAATAACTGTTGAAAAGTTCCAAGCACTGAATATCCTTTTGAAAGCAACAAAGAAAACTTGGATTCCAATACTTCTTAAACAATAAAAAAAAAGTTCACTATTAAATATATATGTACTAGCTACTTGCCCGTCAAAAAATGACGGTCACTAAAATTTTAAGCCATCGCAATGCTGTTTGCCGCACAATGTGAATGTTTTTGTACTGTGAGGACCTTCGGCGCTCATTGCGAGCCTCGCGCTGAACGCCTTTGGCGCTCAATGCGAGCCTCTCCTCTGGTGTACTTTTGCTCCTCTGAGCAGCCTCTGCGCTCATGACAAAGACAGATACATATGTCTATATTTTTGTAAATAATAATCAATTAATTAGTTACTTAATGAATTAATATACCTATTTGCAATTAATATATCCATCAATCAATAGGCTGAAGAGCTAACAATCTTTTTTCATTTTCCTGCAGCATATAATGTCCAGTTGTACTGGTATACTTTGGCCTCTTTTATATGTTGACATGTTTCATTGCAAGATAATGTGCCACAGTTTCAACTTCCTTAACCTGAGTTAAGGTGTAAATTGAGCAGGATAATTGTGAAGGGCCAACTGCAGTGCTCATGCAACGGGGCTTAATTTATCTTAACTTAAGAAAAGCAATATAGATTTTGAAACCTACTTTTGAAATTAGTATTATAACTTCCAACAGGTCTGCTTCTCTCCACCCCTTGTAAGTGTCCAGGGGCTGAAAGAAGATCTAAGACCCATAAGGCTATCTTAACTCTTTTCAGTAATAGCCACTGCAGGGAAGGAGACAGATACATAAACAAATTAAACTCTATGGCCCTCATTCAATTGCAATTTGGCCAATTGAATAGGGCCCCAAATAAGCACATAACATATATTTTTTAAAGAAGTTTTTAGTTAGCAAGCATCTATCCAAAAGAAAGGTTTTCACTAACTAAAAACTTCTTTAATAAAAATATGCTATGTGCTTCTTTAGGGCCCTATTCAATTGGCCACATCGCAAATGAATGAGGCCCTATGAGCACTACAGTGTCCTTTTAAAAACTCATTATAGAAATGCAGTCTATAAAACTACGCCACTGTAGTAATTATCAGCACTGATTACAGGGTATACATTTTGTCTGTAATTATAGTGTATACCAAACAAGGACACATAATGTTGATATCATTATCAAGGAGAAGTTCCACCTAAAATTAAGTTTATTTGATTTTAAAGATCATTCTTAGAGAAGAGTAACTATTTATTTAAAATATCTGAAATTTGCTCAGTTTTACTAGTTACTCCTCCATGTTTGTTCGGAAGGAAAACATTGTAGTAATGGATTTTTGTCATGGACAGTGAGCTCTGTCACCTGATTGGCTCAAAAGTTCAAGAGTTAACTCAAGAGTCAATCAGACTGTCCAGCTGAGTTCTAAACTGCCACAGTTACATTTGTGGTCTATGTTCTTCAGCATCTCACATCTAACATATAGGGATCTTGCAGCAATAATAGGCAAGTGCTAAATCTTTCCCAGATATGTTTGAACTTCTATAAGTAAAGTCTTTCATATTATAGTAGCATGTGTTTAGGTGAAACTTCTCCTTTAGGTAGTTATGCAGCCACAATAAATTCCAAGCCTGTAGCAGCAGCGGTACACCCTCAAAGCCTGCGGGTTTGAAAATGTTGCGCTATTAATTTTAATACCTAACATCACTTTCCCTTTAATTATAAATACAGTAATATGTTGATATTTGCATTTAGAGTGCTACGTAGGTCCTCTCTAGTACTGTATGCTTTTTTGCTCCATTTGCGGGTTACGGGTTTGAACGCCAGTGGATTTGTATTAATTTAATAGCGAATTGCGAACAAAACATTTACAGGCTTGACAGACCAAAGGCTTTGAGGTAACAGAGTTTAGATTTTGACAGCCGTAGGGTTTTTCCGCATGTAACCCGCATATCATTTGCTGGTAGCTTTACAATGCTAATTTAATAGCCATAAGTCTAGCGGGCTCTGTTACGGGCTACGGGTTTACACATTGGGGCAATTTAATAGGGCTGATGGTGTTTGTAGTTATTTTGTAGAAAACTGGCAGTTGTGCTTATACACACATTCATCAAATACATGTTAAATCTCTGGTGCTACCTGTGACTGGGTTGGTGGAATTAAAAAGAGGAGAGCTATTATGAGATGGTGTGTTCAAGGCTGCAGAGAGTCGTTGGGGTCTAAAGTCATTTATGGGGACCCCTGATGGCTGCAAAAAAATGCTTTTACAGGAGCTGTGATTGATCTAGGGAAAACTTAAATAACAATTGCTAAAAGCCAAAGATAAGAATTCTATTTTATGTATGAGAATCACTCTTGGACCAGGTAAGCCTCTAATGTGTCCACGTTTCAAAGCAGGGAGAACTTGATGGGTCCATGGGAATCTCTCATGGAAGCAGGGAAAGCTTGATGGGTCCATGGCAATTTCTTATGGAAGAGGGATAGCTTTATAGGTCCATAGGTTTCTCTCATGGCCCACGGAGAGCTCTGATGGGTCTGTCATGACTGATTTTGGGTCTCCCCTGCACCCCAACAAGTACCACTGTTATTTGGGACTCTTACACATCTCATTGATAACATAAAGACTATCAAAATGGACATGGAATGTTGTCTAAGGTCTGTGACAGGTGTTTTTCCTTTTATGTATAATGCATAATGTATAAAAAATGTATGTTCTAAGCCATGCACTGACTTCCATCCTAGGTGTTTCCTTTGCCCCAATAGTACTTATAAGCAAATGACTTGTGTAAAGCCACGTAGAGCAACTTGCCAGGCACCTGGCCTCTGACCTGGATGTTGGAATGCCATCTGCCCCTTTGCAGGCCCCCAGCGCTTGTGTATCTGGCGATGGGAGGGGGGGGGGGGTTATGGCTGATGATGGGGTGAAGAGGTCACAAGAAGAATTCAGACCTCTAAAAAAAGGGGTGTGTGTGAGATATTTCTGTGCTTTATATATCACTGTAACAATAAAGAAGTGTTCAGTCTTCCATACACTAAATACCGGTATGGTCTGATCTCTCTGCAGTCCCATGACTAATGTCAGGATCTAAATAGATGGTGTGCTGAGATGAGAACAAAGTCACAACCTATAAATGGTCACTGTAAGCTAAAGCAAGAAAACTAGGGGTGCATGGACCCCTCAGTTTTTGAGTAGTGAATTCTTTCATGGAGCAGGAAGAGCTTTAAAGGGTCCATGGGAATCTTATAATATCTTATGGAACACGGAGAGGTCTATTTGTTACATGGGAATCTCTCATGAAACAGGGAAAGCTCAATGTGTCCATGGGAATCCCTCTTGGCAGCAGAAAACACTGTTTCAGGATTTTGAAAAAAAACTAATGTGAACAAACGAATACATGGTTAAAAACTTGTGGTCATCCAGGGGTCTTGAGAATATATGATTGATAGCTTAGATAGGTGCATGGAAAAATGTTGTGGCCATTGTAAATTTCTTATTGGACTATGGACAGTTGTAATTGGCACATGGTACACAGAGAGCTCTTATGGGTTGAATGAAAGCTCTGATGGGTACAGGGAAAGCTTAAAAGAGTCAACGGGAAGCTGCAATGGGTGTAAGATAGCTTTGCTATTACACAGATTTACCACAAACTGAATGTAGTTATGCAGTCAAGTCCACATTTATCATTAGGGAAAGTAGGGTGTTGTCTGAACATGAGTTAATTAGAAGACAGCTTACACTGTCTATAAAGAAATTCTGATTTTCATAGAGGTGTGAAAAAAAAGCTTCTCTTTAAATGGCTGCATTGTCCTACTTATCGAGACACTCCATCTCTTCTCTACAATGCATGCTGGGGGACATAGTCCAAAACAACTACAATAACAACAGTTCTACAGGCACAGGAGGTAACAGAGCTGATATTTTTCCAGAGTTAGAGCACCCTCTTATTACACAGTAAGGTGTTTAAAGGAAATTGATTCCACCGCTGCCAATAGAAACAAAAGAGCAGCTATGATAGTAAAGATCTGAACTGAACAAAGAATATTCTGGACGATAAAGGGTTAGGGTATTGAATTGTGACAAATTCTACTTTACTGCAAGAAACATATGTATGATCTTACCCTCACAATTTGTTGTTATGTTGTTCAGTCATGTCCGTCTCTCCATGACCCTATGGACCACAGCACCACAGCACTACAGGCACAATATTTCTGTTAGTGCTTATCCATTGGGTTTCTTTGCACAGATATTAGAGTGGGTGACAGTTCCTTCTCCAGTGGACCGCGTATGACCTTTCTGCTATGATTTGCCCATATTGGGTGACTGTACATGGTGTAGCTCATAGCTTTATTGAGGTACATAAGCCCCTTTACTACTACAAGATAGTGGTCCAGAAGGGAACCATTACAATAGCTATAGAGTAATGACTGAATATTTTATTATTAAGAGGTCACATTGGGCCTCATTCCATTGTAAGCCCGCAGATTGCTTTGTACTGGCCATATGTCTACGGGCTTGAAATTTGCTACAAAGCGATTCAATTGAACAAGCCCGCAACTTACAGGCTGAAAGCTAAAACCGTAAACCATACAATCGTATGTAGCATTTCAGAGCATGAACATGACCAAATAAGCAAGGCTGTAACTACTGATTTAGAAGCAGCCAATAGAAAATGAGACATTACGTCAGTAAAACATGGAGGTCCGATATACATTGCAATCCTGCAATGTACAAAATAATAAAAATGAATGAAGGAAATGTTCTAGTCCACGTGGGTGGCCTGATATGTATTAACTCATTGATTCCTGACATTGATATAATACCAAAATGACATGTAAAGAAAAAAAAATATTGCAGATTTACGTGCGTGAGGCTGTTGTGCAAGTAATCCTAATGTCTTTCATCGCTTTCCCCGTCTTTTAAAGTGCAGTATTGATGTTTTATTTGTTTTTACAGTGCTACAAACAGGGGTTAAACGCCCTTGCGAGTCCTAGCTGGTACCCGTAGGATTTTCTTCTACATTTGACATTTACAGGTGTTAAAATATTTGCGGGCTTGAGGAATTGAATAGTGATTTACTATTGTAACTCTTGAGGGCTTGAAAGATCAAAGGCTTAGATGAGTTGTAAGTTATGATCTTGACAACAACAGGGATTTTCAGCCTGTAACCCGTAGATCATTTGCGGCTCACAAAAATACACCAATTGTATTGTAAATTAGTTTACGGGCTCCTGTAATCAAAAATAGCTCAATTGAATTGAAGCCCTTGTCTATTTGATTTTAACTTCTCTATGTGATGGTTCAATTCAGTATTAATTAATTCCTTTCTTTGAAGTGATAAGGAATGGGTGTACATGAATTCCCATTAGCTTTCCATACCTGACTAAATGCCATATTTTTTCCAAATATTCCTTAAGTCTCTAAACGTCTGTGCATGTATGTTAGAAATATGAATTTCTTTATATATATTTATATAAAGATACATACAGGGCCGGTGAGGGAGTACTTTTGTGAGGGGCTCAACCTGTCTGGTTCCAAAAGTGTTAGATATTTTGTACACCACTAAATATACTAATTTAATAAGGGAAGCAAATTAAGATATTTCACCAGTATATGTGCAGTTAACATAATGATTGAATATAGGGGAAATGGATCTGCATCTAGTAGGGGTGGCATGGCCATCAAATTTGTAATGGGCCTGATTATTTTTAATGATGGGTCCGGTAAAAGTTTATATATATATATCTATATATATATATATATATATATATATATATATATATATATATATATATATATTATATATATATACACACACACATGTACTATAAATTTGATATATACACTTCATGTCTACAGCATGTTTGTAGTTTAAATAATACAAAGTTCAGAATTAATCTGTTTCTGTGTATATGGGGTGGACCTGGAGAATGTTAGCCTAGGGGCAGCTCAGGTGTAAATCCAGTCCTATCTATAGTTTGTATTTTCTTACGCATCGCCTGTTAAAGGGAAGCTTAGTCATTTTATATGGTGGCTGCATAGTTAATTCTGGTGACCGAAGGGAAAGTTAGTTCTGATGTCTGCAAACAACAATATATTCAACTCCTCATCATTCATTAATGACACTTTAAGTACTTGGCTTCAGACAAGAGGAGGAGACACAAATGATGATGTAAAAACAAGCATTGGCTGTAATTATTTGTCTGATCTTGTTTTTCCTAACCTAGTTAATTTATGCAAATCTCTTTAATGTGATCTCCTAAGACTCCTGTCCCATGCATTGTTAGCCTTCCTATATCCCTGATGCTGGCACAAGCCAGGACTTGCTGAGTGGTATCATGTAATGCCAATGTCAAACTCCTAGTTTCAATAACAGAGTTATTTTCATGATTACATATCTCTGCCACACCCAACACTCCCTAATTAGGATCCCATGTTAAAAAGGATCTAATTATGCTTAAATTATTAAAGGGGTACTGAAGTCCTGCATAGCAGACCATGCCATTAAAAGAGTAGGTTATAAACATCACATATATAGTTGTCAGCAATGCGGGTTGTTGCTAATGCTTGCGGGCTTGCGCTGGTGGAGATGAGCGCCCTACGGAAGTGGAGGCTCCCATGTCGGCTGCAATGAGCCGCAAGGCTCATTGCAGGCTGCAAATGCGGACCCACGCAGACCCTTTGCGGAGGTGGAGGCTTTACGGCCACACAATCGGGACTTTAAAAAAAACATAAACACGCAATAACTAACTATGGACCTACACATGTCTCCTTTCCCCATGTCTCCCTCTCCCCCATGTCTCCCTCTTGCCTCTCTCTCTCCATGTCTCACCTCTCTCCCCCTTGCCTCGCCCTCATGTCTCCCCCATATCTCTCCCTCTTCCCTTTGCCTCTCCCTCTCCCGCTTGTCTCCCCTTGCTTTTCTCTCCTCCCACTTCCCTCTCCCCCTTTCCTCTCCCGGATGTCTCACCCCATTCCCTCTCCCACCATGTCTCCCAATGTCTCCCCCTCTCCCTCCATGTCTTCCCTTTGCCTCTCTCTTCCTCCATGTCTCTCGCTCTTCCCCCATGTCTTTCCCTCTCCCCACCTCCCTCCATGTCTTCCCCTTGACTCTCCCTCTCCCGCTTGTCTCCCCTTGCCTTTCTCTCCTCCCACTTCCCTCTCCCCCTTTCCTCTCCCTCTCCCGGATGTCTCACGCCATTCCCTCTCCCACCATGTCTCCCAATGTCTCCCCCTCTCCCTCCATGTCTTCCTTTTGCCTCTCTCTTCCTCCATGTCTCTCGCTCTTCCCCCATGTCTTTCCCTCTCCCCAAATCCCTCCATGTCTTCCCCTTGCCTCTCCCTCTCCCGCTTGTCTCCCCTTGCCTTTCTCTCCTCCCACTTCCCTCTCCCCCTTTCCTCTCCCTCTCCCGGATGTCTCACCCCATTCCCTCTCCCACCATGTCTCCCAATGTCTCCCCCTCTCCCTCCATGTCTTCCCTTTGCCTCTCTCTCTCTCCATGTATCTCCCTCTTCCACCAGCCTTTCCGTCTTCTCAGGTACATGGACCCAGAGTTAAAAGTATACCAGCATCCATCCAGGCTGGTACTGCCCTAGGATTCCCATTAGGTGACTCTGTTTATATCAACGTCTTTCAGCACAAGTGGAATGCACCCATGAAAGAAAGCTATTTTGTCGTTATACTTGCCACCCCCCCCCCCTGCAGCAAGGGTTGCTGAAAAATTATGGTGGATCCATAACCAACCCAGCAGCTCATGATACCTGAGCCTTTACTCTGTGTTGCCCTCTTCAGACCCAAAACCAGGAGTCCTGCTATGCCCTCTGACTGCCCTTTGTGATAAAAAAGAATGGTTCATGACTACATGCTAGCCACAATGGGGGATGTGTTTTTTTCTTGCCATCTTTGTTTGCTTCATCTTCTGCTTTGTGATGACCTGCTTCAAAACCATGATACAGCACTGTGCCTATACATTTTCACCTTCAGAATTCTACAAGCAACAACATGAAGGTCCGGTAGTATTAAGGTGATACCAGGCCACAATAATGAAACTCACCTCCCTACATTAGGACCTTGGTGTCATAGGGGGGAAATGTAGAGGAAAGTAGGATATTTTTTTATATTGTAACTATGTAACTATGTTATTATAACTGTTTATACATGTATTGAACTATGATTGACCTTAAGTTTCTTCTGCTAACCCAATTTCAGTTTGTAAATAACTATGTACTGTATCCTGACTTCAGTAGCATTTTTTAAACATCTGTCCCCATGAACTGTTAGTTGACATTTTTAGACACTCACATGTAGAGAATAGCTTGTAAGAGAAAAATGATGGTATTCTGATACTACAAGATATTTAGGTACAAAGACAGTTTTTAAGAGTGCTGACATTTTTCATATTTCTACATAGCTTGCGACAATATTTAGCTTGTGACCAGATTGAGAGAAAATAACCTATAACCATATTTGTTTTCTGCTTCTCTGTTATTAGCTATATAACTAGAAAATGTCACACAGTAAGGCAGACCACTTTGCTCACCCTCTTGCATGAGGAAGTCGTCATTGTCATTTCCAAGCTTGCTTGTAAAAAGAAATAAAAGAAACCTTCATTGATGTCCATATGTTTTGCCTCGTTTTCTGGTATCTGCCTGGTGAGAGAATCTTGAGTGGATTTTCCCCCAACATAAATGGCGCCCAATGTGAATGGCTCTAAACAACACCCTCAGGTGACCAGCAGATTTCAGGTCCAACACACAGATCAGCCAAGGCCAATTGATACTTGGCCACAATAATGACCCTCACCTCCCTACATTAGGACCTGAGGTCTCTTGACCTGAAAAACTGAAGATTTCTTTCCTTTCTCAACACCTCTTGGTGTCAAAGGGGGGAATTGTAGAGGAAAATATAACTGTGTTATTAGAACTGTTTATAAACTTATTGAACTATGATTGACCTTATGTTTTTTCTGCTTAACCAAAATTTAGTTTGTAAATAACTAAGTATCCTGATTTCAATGGCCTTGTATTGCTTAAACATCTGTTCCCATGAACTGTTAGCTGACATTTTTAGACACTCATAGGTAGAAAAAAGTGAAAAATGCTGGCATTATGACACTACAAGATATTTAGGAACAAAGACAGTTTGTAAGAGTGCTGACATTTCCATATTTCTAGATAGCTTGCGACCATATTTAGCTTGTGACCAGATTGAGAGAAAATAACCTATAACCATATTCGTTTTCTGTTTCTCTGTTAGCTATACAACAAGAACATGTTACACAGTAAGGCAGACCATTTTGTTGATCCCTTTGCATTAGAAAGTCTTTATTGTTGCCTCAAAACTTGCTTTTAAAAATAAATAAAAGAAACCTTGATTGACATCCATAGGTTTTACCTCCTTTTTTGGTGTCTGCCTGGTGAAAGGATCTTGAGTGGATTTTTCCCCAACCATTTTTAGAGTAAGGGTAGGGTCGTCAACTCCTTTTTTATCAGTCTGTCTAATTACGTATGGTCATACCTATGTTTTACTGTTTTTAGCATTACAAAAGTGTTGGCGGTATATAAATGAGACATAATATATAAATGAGAGTTAATATGTCATATATGCACTACATTTTCAGTACTCTAAGTACTTATCTGAATTTAGAGCATGCATGTTGTGCAATGCATTCCACTTTCTTTTATATATTCTTAGCTTCAGTGCTTTGTTTAAGTCTGTTAACTTCATGAAGAAGCTGAATTTTACTTTTCTCCCTAGCACTCCTCTCTCTCTGAACAGGCTTCATACAAGGAGGGTACAACTACAAACTTGCACCCAGTTTCTCTAAAACTCTCACGTAACAGAATCTTATTGCAAAGTACTATCTCAAAACAGAATCATGTCCCACTATATTGGGAGTGTAGGAAAAAATCCAGTAGCACCAATTCAGGGACATGTCTTTTGGAGGTTCTAGCCCCATGTTGGGCTTTCCACCCCATTTTTGTCCATTGATATTACAATTTATCTGTTTTCTCCGTCTTAAAAAATCTTACAAAATGTGGGCTAATAGACAAACATTTTATTGAGGTTGGATAAAGTGCACATACAATCTTCACTTCTTGAGTTTGCCCTAGTGACTAGCTGTCAGGCGTCCCGCTGTAATTGTATTTTTTAATTGTGGACTTTATTATTATTATTATTATTATCCTTTATTTATAACGCGCCAACATATTCCGCAGCGCAATACAGGGGTTAGGTACAAGTATAAACAATACCCCACAATGAAAATAATGGAAGACCCTGTTATTGAGCTTCAATCTGATATACACTGTGCTTTCCCTAAAGCACCTCACAAGATTAAAACTCGCAAACTTACATTCTAAAGGGTATGGGTGAGGTACAGAAGAGTGAGAGATGCATAGTGAATGAAGAGGCTAAAGATGATAGGCTTTTTTGAATAGATGTGTTTTTAAAGAGATTTTGAAGGATCTGAGGCAGGAAGATAGTCTGGTGGCGCGAGGTAAAGAGTTCCAAAGAATAGGGGCAGCACGTGAAAAGTCTTGAAGCCGGAAATGAGAGGAGGTGATGAGAGAGGAGAAGAGAAGAAGGTCATTAGCAGAGCAAAGAGGGCGGGTGGGAGTGTATTTTGGGATGAGAGCAGAGATGTAGGAGGGTGCACCATTGTGGAGGGCTTTATATGTTAGGGTCATGATTTTGAATTGTATTCTAGACGCTATGGGAAGCCAGTGGAGTGCCTGACAGAGAGGTGCTGCAGACACTGATCGTTTAGTATGGTAGATGAGTCTAGCGGATGCATTCAAAATGGATTGGAGTGGAGACAGACGGGTGATAGGAAGGCCAGCAAGAAGAGTGTTGCAGTAATCGAGGCGAGATATGATGAGAGCGTGAATAAGAATTTTAGTTATGTCTTGTTTGAGGTAGTGGCGTATTTTGGATATGTTTTTTAGGTGAAAGTGACAAGATTTTGTGAGTGATTGGATGTGGGGAATGAAGGTGGGAGTGATGATGGCATTATCAACAGTGAGAGATATTTGCGGAGTGAAAGCTGTAGTAGAGGGTGGAAAGATAAGGAGCTCTATGTTGAGTTTGAGTTGACGGGCAGACATCCAGGAGGATATGCTTGAGAGGCAATTGGCAACATGAGCTAGAAGAGAGTGGGATAGTTCAGGTGCAGAGATGTAGATTTGGGTGTCATCAGCATATAGATGATACTGAAATCCAAAAGATTGTATAAGGGCACCAAGGGAGGATGTATAGATAGAGAAAAGGAGGGGGCCTAGGACTGAGCCTTGGGGTACACCGACAGTTAGAGGGCGAGGAGATGAAGAGGTGCCAGAGAAGGAGACACTAAATGTTCGATTTTCTAGATAAGATGTGAACCAAGAGAGAGCAGTGTCATGGATGCCAAGAGAGTGGAGAATTTGGATAAGAAGAGGATGATCAACTGTGTCAAAGGCAGCAGAGAGATCCAGGAGAATTAGGATAGAGAAATGACCCTTTGATTTGGCGTTGAGCAGGTCATTAGTAGCTTTTGTGAGAGCTGTCTCTGTAGAGTGTTGGGGCCGGAAGCCAGACTGGAAGGGATCAAGGAGGGAGTTGGAGGAAATGAATTGTGTAAGGCGAGTGTAGACGACACGCTCAAGTAGTTTAGAAGCCAAGGGAAGTAGAGAGATAGGGCGGTAATTAGATGGAGAAGCTGGATCAGATGTGGGTTTCTTAAGAATGGGTGTAATTGTGGCTTGTTTCAAAGGTGATGGAAACTTGCCAGTGTCTAAGGAAAGGTTGAATAGATGTGTGAGAGCTGGGATAAGTGTGGTAGAGAGGGGGGGGATCAGCTGTGATGGAATAGGATCATGTGGACAAGTTGTGAGACGAGAGGTTGATAGAAGGTTAGCAACTTCATCCTCAGTTACAGGGTTAAAGGAGTTTATAGTGGCTATAGGTTTGGGAAAGGGTAAAGACAGACTGCTGTTTGTTTTTTGAGGAGAAGGTGTGATATGGGTGCGTTGAGAGGAGAGTTCATTATGAATATTTTTAATTTTACTATTAAAGTATCTAGCAAAATCTTCAGCTGTAAGAGAGGAAGGGGCGGGAGGTGGGGGAGGGCAGAGGAGAGTGTTAAGAGTGGAGAACAAATGTTTGGGGTTGGAGGCCAAATTTGATATTAATGATGAGAAGTAGCTCTGTTTGGCAAGATTGAAGGCATAGTGATAGGAGCGTAGGATAAACTTGTAATGAAGGAAGTCTGATGAGGAGCGAGATTTCCTCCATAGTCGTTTAGCGCTACGGGAGCACTTCTGGATGTAGCGTGTTTGTGTAGTGTGCCATGGTTGTAGATGAGAGCGGGGGCGTCTGCCTGCGTTTTATGGGGGCTAGAGAGTCCAGGGTGGAATTTAGAGTCAAATTGTATTGTGTGGTAGCAATATCAGGGCAAGTAAGGGTAGTGAGAGGACTGAGAAGGGGTTGCAGTAAATTGGAAAGGTGTTGTGAGTTAAGTGTCTGCAGGTTTCTGTGGGTTCTGGTGGTTGGGCGTGATAAAGGGTAGAGATTGGAAGGGGTAATGAGGCTGTAGGTTAGGAGATGGTGGTCAGAAAGAAGGAGTGGGGAGATTGTAAGATTGTAGATAGAGCAGTGATTAGAGAAAATTAGGTCCAGGGAGTGTCCATCCTGGTGGGTAGGGGATTCTATCCACTGTGAGAGGCCAAGGGAAGAGGTAAGTGCAAGTAGTTTTGTGGCTGTGGGAGAAGTGGGAGTGTCAGTGGCAATGTTGAAATCACCAAGAATGAGTGAGGGTATGTTAGAGGAGAGAAAGTGAGGGAGCCAGGCGGAAAAATGATCCAGAAATTGAGAGGCTAGACCGGGCGGGCGATAGATGACAGCCACTCGCAGAGAGATGGGTGAAAAGAGACGGATAGTGTGAACTTCGAAGGAAGAGAACTGGAGAGAGGGAACTGGGGGAATGCAATTGAAAGAGCAACGGGAGGAAAGTAATATGCCCACACCCCCACCTTGATTATTCCCAGGTCTGGGTGTGTGACTGAAATGTAAGCCACCGTATGATAGTGCAGCAGTGGAGGCAGTGTCAGATGGAGAGAGCCAGGTTTCAGTTATAGCTAAAAGGTTGAGGGAGTTGGAGATGAATAGGTCATGAATGTAAGTGAGTTTGTTGCAAACATACCTGGCATTCCAGAGGGCACATGAGAAGGGCAAAGTGGAGGATTTGTGACAGATGATGGGTATTAAGTTATGAGGGTGTCGGGTATTTGTTGCCCTGTGGGCTAAACGTGACTGATAGAAGGTAGGAATGGATAAGGGGCCTGGGTTAGGAGATATATCTCCAGCAGCCAATAAAATAACCAATGAAAGAGAGAGGATGTGAGAGTAGGACTTACAGAAATGTTTCTGCTTATTGACCTTAGGGGAGGGAGGAGATAGTGACTGGAGGAAGGAGAGGAGCTTGTGGGAGCAAAGAAGAGGGGAAGAGAGCAGGGAGGGTGAAATAGTGATACAGTTTGAGACATGAATTGCAGAAAGTGATGAGAGCCTGAGAAACAGACAGGAGATGATGAGGAAGAGGGAAGTTAGAGGAAACATTGTTACACTGTGTGTTCTTGAAGGAGTGGTTAGGGATAATTAGCAGATGTCAATGATTGGACAGGTGCAGGTACTTAGTAGGCCTCAATAAATTAAGTGTAAGCAGGGGTGGGTGGGAAGAGTGGAGAGAGGGAGGGAATTGCTTCAGGTGAGGGGAATTGTGAGCTCTGAGAGGGCAGTATGTGTTCTTAAATGCTCCTCCAGGTGAGGGGAATTGTGAGCTCTGAGAGGGCAGTATGTGTTCTTAAATGCTCCTTCAGGTGAGGGGAATTGTGAGCTCTGAGAGGGCAGTATGTGTTCTTAAATGCTCCTAAAAACAGACAGATGTAGAGAGAGACATTTAGTGGGGGGAAGTAGGGGCAATAAAAAAGAGAAAAACAAACACACAGGCCTATTCTAACTAACAGATAACAACCATTAATAATGAAGTTACAATTAGCAGTAGAATTACATAACACCAAGAAAAGAAAAAAAAGAGAAGGAAAATGACTATCTCAGCAGTTATAAACAGATATTAATAATATGAAAAGGTCCAGTTGAAGACATTGATGAGATGATGTTCTTCTGCAATTTACCTTCAGGTGAGGGGAATTGTGAGCTCTGAGAGGGCAGTATGTGTTCTTAAATGCTCCTTCAGGTGAGGGGAATTGTGAGCTCTGAGAGGGCAGTATGTGTTCTTAAATGCTCCTTCAGGTGAGGGGAATTGTAAGCTCTGAGAGGGCAGTATGTGTTCTTAAATGCTCCTTCAGGTGAGGGGAATTGTGAGCTCTGAGAGGGCAGTATGTGTTCTTAAATGCTCCTTCAGGTGAGGGGAATTGTGAGCTCTGAGAGGGCAGTATTTGTTCTTAAATGCTCCTTCAGGTGAGGGGAATTGTGAGCTCTGAGAGGGCAGTATGTGTTCTTAAATGCTCCTTCAGGTGAGGGGAATTGTGAGCTCTTGGTTTTTTGATTTTAGCATATATTTCGATAAAAGTTCTATTTTTAACCAGTTAAGGTGTCTGTCATGCACAGGGCCTGACTGGACTGTTGGGCACTATGGCCTGGGCCTGGGCTGGGATGAGTTAACCTGTTTATTACTATGGTTATGCAGTTTTTGTTGCTTATGGTTTTTAAAATTACGTATTGTTGTTTGTTTTTATGTTGCCTGTACATTGTTATCTTGTATCCTAGTTATAATATGTTATAGAGAGAAAATATGTTATAGAACATGATACTATACAAAAAATTTAAGTAAAAATGCTCTGTGCATAAGCTTAACTGCAGAACATTCCATCCTCTTGAATACAGACCTTGATAAACAACATTCAAGTCAGATATCTGTTCTTCAGGAGTCTTAAGCAAACACTTGTCATGTAACTGGTGAGCTTATCTCAAGAGTTTCTATAGCAACCAAGGATGCAAGGCAGATGGAACTTAGTTCTGATATCACACACATACACAGGATCTTAGGTAGATCACAGAGCCAGATTCCCCTACACAAAGGATAATTTATCCTGAGTTCATCACCAGATAAGGGCACTTGAACTGTTATCTACATGACCCACTGCAGAGAGAATCTGACATCACTAGGTGTACAGGGTTTCCCAGTGAATCAGGGGCAGGCTATTGCTAATTGGTCTCTCTTCTGTGTACCTAAGGAGTGGGGGTTGTCGATTGACTGTAGCCAGAAAACTGTATAAATGTGACAGTCTAAATAAAGGTGTGGCAGTTTTTTGGACTTACATAATCACAGTGGAAGTGTCCTTCTGTGAATTATTTCTAATATTCTAAGGGATTGCATGGTGTATCCAATGGTGGAGAATAGTCACAGTCAGTGGCTATTGTGTTCCTGATATCCTGGTCTGTTGAAGCACGTTCCTGGGCGTGGTACTTGGGTTTGGTCCATCTTCTGCTATCAGAGGTATAAAAAGACTGCACGATTCTGCTGGATAGGTTTGAACCAGGCTCTTACCAAGTCCAACTGAAGTAGCAGGTTGTGACAGTGTCACTTTATAAATGTTCAGTATTTGATAAGGAATTGTCAGTCATACTGTATATTGGTAACATACAGTAAGAGTGTATGTATCAATACATAGCGCCTCATTCAATTGAGCAATTGTAAGGCCGTAATGGAGGTTGTAAGTTATTTTGCTATTCAATTGGAGTTTTTTTGCGGGCCGCAAAGGGTGGCTACAAGTTGCGGACTTGAAATTCTTGTGGTTATTAAAACCAGAACTTACAGCCCATTGAAGCCTTTGAACTTTCACGTCCACAAGAGTTACGATCGCTTAATTCACAAATCGCTATTCAATTGCACAAATTCCTCAAGACCGCAATTGCAGTCAAGCCCGCAAACGGCAAATGTCAGCCAGAATCTTACAAGCTCCAAATAGGACCTGCAAAGGGTTTACAGATTAATTTGTAACACTGCAAAAGACAATAAAAACCCACTAATGGACTTAAACATTTTTTAAAACATTTCATATGTTGTAATGGTCATACATCTGCCAATATGAAGAGTCATTCTGCAAGATGCTGAAAGCAATTAAAGAGACACAAATACATGAAAATGGTTGCTATATTAACCCTTTCTCCCTCACAGAGGCTCTCATGTGGACCCTAAAAATGCAAAGACTATCTGATATACATCTCACTCATCACATCTACATTGGGAAAACAAATAGTGGGCAAATTACACCACCACTTGATATACATCAAGTGCCAGGGGAACATTTTAGATTTAATTGTTCAGTCCCTCAGTTGTGTCCTATGGACTGCAGCACACTTACTTATGTCTCTGTCTGTGCCTTTCCACAAGGTTTGCATGGAAAACATACTGGACTGTGATTTGTCTGACCTCTCTGCTATGACCTGCCCACCTAGAGTGGCCCTACATGGTATTGCTCACAGCTTCATTGAGGTACACAAGCCCGTTCACCACCAACAGTTAGCAATCCAGAAGTGGAACAGGGAAACATACACCACACTAATGTAATCTAACCCATCAGGGCCGCAAAAACACATGTAGACTGTTCAGAGGCACGTGGAGCAACAGCAAACTTGCCTCCATCAGGTATTATCTCTGCTACGCCCATGGCTGATGGCCGTGTGCCAAGATGTGTACCCATTATCATTTAGTGACATCCCATTAAGTTTTTTTGCTATCAACCAATTGACATAATCACCTGCCATATTGTTATTAGGCTTTCAGGGGAATGTTGCTACTCCAATGTATCACAAATTGATACTTGCATGTGTATTAACCTTTTATTATTATATGATATACATTATTATATGATATATTATGATATTATTATTATATGTATTAATCTATTGCATAGTAACTAGGGCTCATTAGTTTACAGATATATGAATGTGACACAAATGTGATATGGATGTCCAAAACAGAGGACAATCAGAAATGTACAAATATTATTGTGCATTAATATTATGGGTGTGGTGTGGGCAGATCCTGGGTGGTGCAAAAGTAATGTCATAGTCTAGAATAAGCATGATGCAGAGCACATACCAGGGTCACATGTGGTCACTACACCACTGCAACCGGAATCTGAAAAAAAAAAAAAGGATCATTAGAAATCACTCCATTTAAAAACCATTAATGTGCATAGCACTTACAACTTGTCTAGATCTGTTCAATGAAACAGATGCTTAATCCTCTGGACTGTGTAATCCAATCCAGTTTTACACATACAGTGGGGTGACAAAACAAAAATCTGAAAAAATGGTCAAAAAAATGGCTGAGGATAAAAAAAAAAAAAAAAAACATGCATGTATAGTACAGTGCTAAATACTGTAACTGTAGCAATATACTAACTCACATGATTCCCATTTGCAAGCATTACTAACCATTAGCTAGTTCTCAGGATATCTCACTGGCCATTAATAAGGATGTGTCATCTCACAATAAATGGTTAGCTGTGACCAGTGTCAGTGGTCAAGGAGTACTATCACCTTCGAAATATCATATTGTTCATCAACATTGTTATTACATCCATCAGCTATACAGGTGTTAGCACATGTTAAAGAATACTCATGATATCAGCAATAGGGGAAAATACCCCTTAATATGGAGAGGACACAAAGGTCAGTTGCTAGATTCAATGTTACTTACATCAGACCCAAGGATTTGTTTTCAGACTGATATTGAGGTCAGGATCACATGCTTCACTTGGGCATATATTAATGCTGGCTGTCATTAACATGCCATTGTGAGACCTTGCAAGTCCACCGCCATAGCGGTATTAGTCTACATTTAAGCTAACAACAATCATGTCTTACATATCTGGCTATATGATAGCTTGAAAATTGTGGAAGCTACATGTTGGGGGGGGGGGGGGGGGGGTTTTGAAGGAATGTCTACCTGAGAGGATCTGGCAAAATCTTACACTTACTACATTTCCTTCACAATGCTTGCAGATGCAGAAGATGCCTTCATTGACCTGAATTGTACATAAACAAAACAAAAACATAACAACTGCAAAATAAGGCCTTAAAAAATATAGGGACTGGAGCATCTCTTCTCAACAGCATTCCTCAGTGACCATCAATTGGTGAAATGTTACACAGAACCCTATGTGCCCACAGAGAAGAGGATCATGGACCATGTGATGGGAGAGAGCCATCTGCGCACAAAATATCCCCATCACATAGGCCAATATCCAACTCTGTAGCCAGGCTAGATTGCATTAACATTTGGACCAAGAGATTTTCACTGAAGACCGGCACGAGCAGCTGTGCTGATGGTAGGTTGTGGCCTTGGCAGAGGCATGGGGGGAGTTGTTGGAATGCGCTCTAGTCCTGAGCAGCCCGGCAAGGTAAGATTCAGTCATCAAATGTTGCCTCCTCTTCTCTTTATTGTGCCTGGCCAGGCTGCGCTTTACCTTGCATGATTGGCGGAGATGCTGGCCTGGATCTCCTGGAGGCAGTCCAGTTGCTGGCGCATGATGGCCAGCATCTCCGCCTGCACAGCCTGGCTTGGTGGTGGGGATGGAGGTCTGTGGGGCATTGCTGGGTGAGGAGGTGGCGGTGGTGTTTGTGGTGGCCCAGTGGGGAGGGTCTGGGTCCTGACTGGAGCCTTGCTTCATGCGGGTGGTGGGGGTGGCTAGTCTGCCATACTAGTGAGGGGAGGAGGAGATGGGGTTAGGCCCTGGTGATATGCTCAGTCTCTGGAGGAGGGGAACAGTGCCCAGATGACATCCTCCTCCTCCGAACCAGGGCCCTCGGCTCAACTTCTTTCCTCCTCCCCCTGCGCCGGTTCCTGCTGGGGGGGGGGGGCACTCGCTTGACAACTGTCACAGACTCCTTTGCAGGGCCTGGATCCTAGTCAATTGAGCCGCCCCCTTGGAAAAGGTGTAGGGTAATTACATTGCCACAAGGGCAATATGTGCAGATGGGTGATGGGGTGAATAGCATTAAGACATAGGGCCATAATTACCACCATGCTTCATGTACTCTTAGGGCATATGCCTCTGCCGTATCCTGTATGTAATTCCCAATGTAATATTACTGTATTCTGTGTTGTGTTTAAACGGTGACTGAGTGATCATGATGGGGTTAAACAGTGTGTGCTGAGTCTGCAGTGATCAGCCTCCTCTATTATACTGTTATCTGTTTTGGCCCATTGTTAGTAATTTATCACATCTACCATGTACTCTATCTAAGGTCTGGACCACTCAGACACAGAGATGGCAGGATGTGTATTAGAAGGTAGCCCTATTGTTCTCAGGTGCCAGCTATCAAGATACTGCTAGACCCCATGTGGGGTCATCTCCTATAATTGTCTGCCACACCCTCTCATTGTTACATTGTGTACGTCCCCTCTGTATCTAACTGCTATAAATATTGCTGACTTTTCAAAAATAAAGCACTTCTGGAGACATATAGAAATTGTGTGTCTTTTATTTACTCCTGGCTGTGATACTGAATCTATCTCTAACCTGCAAGTAACCTGTCCTTATCACTACCACTGGAAGGTTACTGAGCCTCCTGGAAGCGCTGATTCCTGATGGAGAGACTCTCACTGATACAGAAGCGAGATATCAGGGTGCTGAGATTTATAAAGAACCCAAACGGTGCTTGTGGGTAGTTAACCTGTAGTCTATAGCAGGTTGCCCTGTACATGGAGGCTAGATCCTGCTGGACCACCAGGCCTGAAGCTCCAGCGGTAAGCACCTGGCTAAAAAGTTCCTTGGCCACCCTCTCCCACTCATTATATTGCACACATTTGGGGGCCATCACTTGGTGCTGCAGCTTGACTGTCCTCCTTAGCCATCATTTTCCTCACCTTGACTCTGATGTCTTCAAACCGGAGCTTCACAGACCTCACATCCTTTTCCGCTGTTCCCACTGCTGTTACTGCAGTCGCTACCTCCTTCCATTCCTTCCATTCCTGGGCCCTAGGGCCGGACCTAACTCCCCCCCCCCCCACCCCCACACAAGGATAACGGGGCATCCATGGTTGGCACCAGGGAGGACCACATTCTCCTGGTGCATTAAGTTATGGGCCCTATGCTTGCCTTCCTCTTGCCCTCCCGACTGTGGGCGGGGATCCTTAGCTCCCTCAACTGTCCTTGAGGCCTGTGCCTCCCCTGAACTACCACCCCCCCTTTCCCCTCTGTCCCCCTCTGTCCCTGGACTAGATAGGTTAATTTCTATGGGCACCCTGCCACCACCCACCTCCTCTACTCCACTATCCTCCACCCCTCTGCCACTCCTCACCTCCTCCTCCTCTGCTACACCACTCCCCAGGGCCATCTCTCTCTCCTCTCTCTCCTCCACGGCTCTCCACTCCTCTCCCCTTCTCTCTCTTCCCTCCATTACAATCCTAAAAATAATATAATAATAAATAATATAATAATAAATAAAAATAAGTGTTACTGTATATAAATGATGGAAAAAAATGTGGGTTTTATGTGTATTTAACTGTTGGGGGATAAGATGTGGGGGAAAGGTTGGGGGGTGTATGGAGTGACCTAGCTCTATGTGTATCTATGGGTGTAATTTAATTGATGTGTATTTGAAATTTGTGTAATCTGTAAATATGTGTAATCAAAGTGTAATATCATAAATAGATGAATGTAAAATAAGAAAACAGCAAGATACTGTTCTCAAAATTCTCCTACTCTCTCTCTCACTCTGCTCAAACCACCAAGTCCAGGACCTGCGTGCTACTTCGCAGAATCTACAACACAGTTAACGCGTTGAGTTCATGTGCATAGCTGCGGTCCGCTTTTATTCCAGCCCATTAACATCTTGCGGGCACGGGAGGGATTAAAGGTCTTGAGGCTTTGGCCCATAACATGCACCCTTGTTCAATTGAATAGCACCGTAATTGTAGCAGAGTGCGAGCCTGCAGCAAGCCCGCAGACATACTGCCTATATACCGCAAGATGCAGGCTTCTAATTGAATGAGGCTCATAGAGTCTTAACCCCTATAAACACGAGGAAGTTGGCATATACTTTGTTCTTTTTTCTAAAGTTTTCATTGTATGTTTATTTTGCAGCTTAGTGTGCTCCCAAAGTGAAAACAATATATAAATGGTAATATTGTAATGTCTATCCATGGGGGTTCCCTCCATTCATGGATGTTCTTTCACTATAATATCAGTGTTTCATGGACTAGTTCAGGATTTTCTCTGTTTTCTGCAAACTAACAACATTAGCAGCACCATTTTTTTTGTGAAAAATCTTCATGTTAGCAGACTTTGCTAGTGCATGGATGCTGCTGCATCCTTTTTAAGATACAAGGGGCAGTAACAATGCAGGAAAAGAAAGGCGTGCAAATGTACTTGCACATTGCTCCTACTTAGGCTATGTGAAGGAGGAAAAATTAGGAGAACACTACCACTCAATCTCCAACAGCCATATTAAATTCCCCTAATGTGTAAAACCGTAGCCTGTAATGTAGCCCGTAAGATTCACGGCTATTAAATTGGCCCCGTAATGCAAGCTCCTGCTGATCTGTGGGTTATGTGCGAAAAAATCCTACGGGTGGAACTTAGCGGCCGCAAATCCTTTGATCTGTCAAGCCCGTAACTGCTACCTTCCAATTTAGCTATTAAATTGCAACAAATTCACTGGCGTCCAACACTCAAATGGAGCCAAGAAACCAACAAGTGCTAGAGAGGACCCGCAAGGGGGGTAAAGTCCAATCCGTATATACACACACAACTATACTTATAATAAAAGGGAAAGTGATGTTACGTCTTAGAATTAATAGCACAACATTCTCAAGCTCGCAAATCGGCAATATAAAATACTTTAATTCATGTTTAATTTCCGTGTTATATCGACCCCGGCAATCAATGTGTTAATACATATAATGGAACTCGCATGTAATAGAATATCATGTTTACAGCTTAATCAATATTGCATTATATCTGTAATGTGGGCCCGATCGTAACGTGTAATTGAAACCTGTAAGGGTTTGAAATCCAACTTTCAACATTTTCTGTGATGCAATGATGACAATCTCTGTTTCCATTGGCTCCATCTAAACCCGTAACTACGGGTTTGACTAATTGATCATGTTCACGGCCACTCATCCAACGTTTTTTCAAAATGTTTTACCGGTTTGCGTCTCTGCCAAATTTCAAGCCTGCAGCCCTTGTGAGCTTCCCAATGCCTCTCCGGCCTTTTAATTTAATAGAGCTGCAAGTCAGCAGGAAGTGTGGAAGACCTAAAAATGAATCCTTATAGTACAAACAGTGTTTCCTAAAATGAATATTTTACCTACAAAGGTATTTATGTTCACAGCTTGCACAGCTGCTAATGTTACCAATTTGTTACGGACGTCACAAACATGATGTTTTTCCAAATCTGCTGTGGTCCATTAAATGTGCACAAGAAAATCCCAAATGTCTCTAGGGTTGCCATGCAGGCATCGCTCCCTCTTCCCTTAAAGGACCCCCATGGTATCTAAAGCCTGCATATTATGGGGGTCTATATAGGTACACTAAAATGAACCCATAATGTGCCGTTTTTCATAACCCTAAACCTTGTCATTTTACTGATAACTCCTGAGTTTATGAGTTGCAGGTGAGCTAAATAATATTACAAGTGAAGGCAATTGAATACAAGAATAACATTACTGAAAAAGATCTCTTGGAGTTTAAAATATCTACCTTTGGGGGTTACAAGTCTGGAATTGAAGGAGGCCCATGGTTAACTATTTATGCCACTGGGGTCCATTAGAGCTCCACATTGTGGTGGTTAAAATGTAGGTGCTATGTTGGTCCTTTAAGGACACCCTCTGGCACTGGGTTCAATAGACCCCCATGGTTATCTGTACTGGAGATGGGGATTCGTTTTTTTTTTCTGCCTTTAGGCAGTGCATATACAGTGCTATACAGTGCATGTAAATGTTTTTAGCAATTAATAATATTACGAGTTGCGAGTCATAAGTAATTTTGAGAGTCCTCAGTAAAGATGCAATTGAATAGCAAATTAGTGAAAAAGCAACTCGTAAATTTACAGATGTGTAAAAATCAATGGGAAGCAAATCGTAAAATTGAGAATATGGGTTGTTCTAGGGCATTATAAGTAGCTCACCCACAGGATCAATTGAATAGCTAATATTTAGTGGTGTAACTTTAACAAACAGGGCATTGAATATTGCCCCATGTTTGTATGGGGAAAGAAATTATGACAAAAAAGGGATTTCATTCAAAAACAGCATCACATGGCCAGCCACACTAGTGAATGGGCTTAGGCAACAGTCTACTTATTTTCTAGGAACTTGGAAAACATAATTTTAATAGGCACAATGAAAAATAAAGTATCTATTAAACTATACTCTATTGATGTCAATATATACACTTGCACAAGCTTTCAATTTGATCTCTGCTCAATCAGTAGTACTATAGAAACACTGCATACCTCAGCTCCTGGGAGGGCTTTGCAGGGACTATTTGGAAGGTTTCAGTGAGGTTTCAGGTTTTAAGCACTTTAATGATGTTTAAATATCTAAATAAGCATGTCGGTAGGTTACTTTAATATTAAGAACAGGAAACCTTCCATATCCTTTTAAGTGAGCTTCTGTTTGGCAGTGTGATCAGAGTCACGTCAGTACAAGTTCTTAGTCCTGCAATAAAACCAGAGCTGACTGTAATAATTATATGTTTGTAGATGGTGCAATTAATGATTGAACCACTCCTTGCACTTTCACTGGTTAATGAGGAATATGTAGGGCAGACAGTATACAGTATTTACCAAAACAGGTTGACACTGCAAAGATTTTATAGGCTCCTAACATTGCTGCTGAGCAGAAGAAGCTCTGAGAAAGTCCATGCTTCTGACCTAGGAAGACTACTTTTAGATGGACTCATTGTTTTATATAGATGTTTTATCTAGATAGATTTATTAATGTTATCCTCCTCAGTGTAATTGTGATATAAAATGTATACTTCACTCACTTCTAAGACGTCCCCTTGGAAACTCCCCATTTTTTTCCTGTTTTCTCTCATGAGGGTACCATGTTTAACAAATGGGAACTAAGGGCACACCAACAGCGAGGGGCTTCATACTATGCATGTAATACTGTTAGCAAGCACACAGTGACATGCTGTGTGTCTGCATACTACAACCCTACAAAATGAGTTAGATGATCATTAATAAAAGTTATATTAGATTATTTTGAAGATCGTTATTCAATATTACATTTTCTTTCAAAGATCAGAATCAGCTGCTGCTGGTCTTAGCCCACTATAAGGTCAATGTAGGGAGGTAGCCTTGTCTAGCAGGAAGTTGCTACATTTTCACAAGTTTTATTAACACAATACTTTCTATTTGCTGAAGATAGAAAAGAAGAAAATACCAGAAGCTCTAAGAGGTTGCAGAAATGGTGGAAGGACCAATGACTTCTGGATCCCTATGGGATGTAGCGATTATGAATAGGATATATGGAGTGCCTTGAAGGGTGCGGGCAGAAGTAGACATCTATGGCATGTGGAAGTAACGGGAGGATGAGGAGAAAAAGAGTAGATACCCCAAAAAATAAACTTGTGAATAGGGGCGAGAGGGCAGCGGGCAACCCCAAAAGGGCAACACAGGAAAACGACACTGAGGAAACACGAGGGGCACCTGTGGCAAAAGGGTGATGAGGAAAGGGAAGGGACTAAGGAAGGCAAAATAAGAAATTCCCAGGGGAGTAATAGAAAGAAAGGCTCAATATAAAGCTTTAGCTGAAAAACACATCATAGGGTTTTTTCAGTGCATATATAATAGCTGATTAATAATGTAGGACCACAGATTATCAGGACAGGCTCGGTACATTTATATCTGCCAATTATCAGTGCTGTGCTACCGTGTAAGGTAGGATAACAGATGATCAGGACAGGTCTTAGTAAAAATATACCTGCTGATTAGCAATGCTGAGACACTGTTTAATGTAGAATCATAGATTATAAAGACAGGGTTCAGTACCATATAACAGCTGATTGGTAATACTTCAGTAGACACAGAGAGGAAAAAATAATCCACTATGCTCCTTTAAATGAAGATAGATGTCTCATCTGCAGCATAATATGCAATCACAATCTAGAGCCAAACTGCAAAGAGAAGAGGGCAGCGAAAGGGGGTAGCAATGGCAGCCGCAGCAAAACGGGAACAAAGAGAAGCGGTTGCCTAGCAAGCAGGAAATCCATGGCCAGACAGTGGCAGCGGGAGTGCCTCTTAATAGAAACATAGCGATGCCCAGGTCATATCGGTAAAAAGTTGAGGATGTAAGAGACGGGGAAAAAGGGGAGAACCGACCGTAGCAGAAAGAAATTAAACAGGAAGGCAGAACAGAGAGGGAAGTGCCTGGGGACTGATGGAGAGGCTACAGAAGATAGGGACGGATCCATGAGAGATGGAGGTGACAGCCATATAGAGGGAATGAAAGATGCTAGGAGAAGGAAGGAGGCCAAGCAGCAGAGGAATGGAGGAGAAAATAGGAGACAGGTAAGGGAAAGGCAAAGTGGCTTCCCAAGGAGCTGGAAACAAAGGGAGCGAGGCAGCATAATTGAATGCAGAGGTGACCTGTGGGGAAGGTTTAAATAGGGAGGAGGCTCCTCTCACAACTTCCAGGTTGCACCGGGACATAACTGCAGGCATGGCCAGATTACCCATTAGGCTAACTAGGCACCTGCCTAGGGGTGCCACCTTTTTTTGCCTAAAAACCCCTACAATTCTGACATAAAAAATTAAATACTGCAATTCACAGACGGGCCACTAGGTGCTTAGAGCTAGAGATACAACAGGAACAGGAACAGGAAGAGGCTGTCAGACTGTCACAGCTTGGAATGCTGGCCTACTTCCTGCACAGAGCCTGCGCTTGGTGCTGCCTGAAGGTGACAGGTGGCAAGAGATGGGATATAGCGAGTCACCCGTGTGTAGTGATTGTACTGACATAGTAATGATGTATGTGTTGTGTGTAATGAGGCCGTGCACATAATACTGATTAAAGTAATAATCATAGTCAGAGAAAAGCTATCTAAATACCCAAGAACTAGCAGCCGAGGGATCATTGTAGATATGTAGTGATCTCTATTAGAGATATGAATTGTAAAGGAAGGCTGGGAATAATGTGTGTGATTGTGCTGAAAGGCATATCTAAGTTTGCTGGGTTATGAATGCATCTGAGAGAGGAGAATCAGTAGTGTATGCAAACATTTTTTGCATGTCAAAATACCAAAATAAAGATTTAAAAACGTACCTTGAAGTTAACAAAAAGCCTTGTAATTTCTGACAATTGAAAATTAGAGTAAACACCTCCTTGAAACCCAGCCTAAATTAGCACAAAATTCATAATTTGTTTTGGCCAATCAGGTGGAACCTCAGGCAACTGAAACTTTTGTATCAATCTCTGGGGTTCCTGTTTGTGCTGATGGAATACATCCAAGGGTACTGAGGGAAATGGGTTCTGTAAAAGCCAAACCATTATATTAAATTTTTCAAGACTTACTCACCCCAGGGTCGCTACCAGATGACTGGAGAAAAGCAGATTTGATACCTACAGTATATGTGTCACATTCATAGACTCCAACATTATTAGCTATGCAGTGTCTTGTGGGAGGAATTCAAGTGCTATACAAACAATACTGAAAATTGACAATGTCAAATCAATCTTGGTCAATTTTAGAAATTAAATCAGCTTTACCACATATTTGTCAAACCTCTACCTGAGAAAATAGACATCTCATAATGTCAGTGTCACTTTAGGCTTTTTCATTTTTAGACATTATGTGATGCTGGATTTCCTTTAGTTATAGAACAAGCATCAAGATGACAGAAACTTTTCTTTGCTATTTTTTTGTATTATTGATAGTTTTTTTTGTTTGTTTTTTTTAGTTGCTTTTGCAGGGTTAGGTAAGTCCTCTATTGTACTATCCCCAGTTCATCCATTTGCTATGGACACCGTGTTATTATTTCAGCATTACTTATATAATCTAGAACTCTATTGCCACCTAGTAGCTCAGTGTGAGAACAAATTGCACAGAGCACTTTTTACTTCTTAACTAGGTCAATTCACTTCGACTTTATACTGATGCTAGATATGTGGCATAACAAATGCAAGCACTAAACTGTGTAGGAGAAAAAGAGAAATAAACAATTCCTTCAAGCAGTGAAACAACACAGCAGAATTTAATTTGCACTCTGCTTGATCATTTATTCTTGCCCTTATTGAGAGTGAGAGATTTCAATAGAGCGTCATCAAAGAGAATTCTCCTTTATTCTGGGAAACTGTTCAATCTAGACAATAATAGAGTAAAGGCCCATTTCAAGAAGGCTCGTCTCAAAGCATTGAAAGAATTTATTTGCCGAATGAATTTCTAGTCTACATAGTAATGGTGTGAAAATGAATGCAAACTCTCATACTTTTTACTTCTATACATAACTAAATATTTTATAACGGTTCTCAAAAATTCAGGATGGGTAAGATAAAAAAGATATCTCCACAAAAAGTATCCCTGAGCATTTTAAAATGTCAGCAGAAAGCTAAACTCCTCCCCAAGACTTGGCCTCTGGTATCTCTGATGGACCAGACAGTGAAGGAGATCTGAGAGATTCAAATCAAAATGTGGACATGTCTGATGTCTGTGGTCGATTGCTAGGTTTGAAAAGATGCTACAAGCACATTTATCCCTAGCAGTAGATTAACCGTAGATGATCTTCAAGACAAGAGTTCTAGTCCTCTCTGCCTCTAGGAAGCTAATCTCAATCATTAATCCAGAGGGTTCCTCTCTCAAGGTTTTCGCAGATTTAGCCCCAGCAACATTAGCGAAATGCAGATTGATAAGACCTGCCTTAGCCATGTTAAAGAAGCCCAAAATTCATTATCGATGAGGCTTCCAATTTACTTTATTATTCCAATTTAACATGCGGAAAACTCCAACCTTCTGAGGCACCTAAACCTAATCCCATAAGAAGAAATCTGTATGATTCGAGAACCGAACTCAAACTTCTCCCAGACCATGCCGGCAATGGACTGAAGTCCCTTAGAATAAACGACAAAAGAGGACATGCTTATTCTTGAGGGAAAATACCCCTACCTGACAAAGTCTAACTCAGATTGTAAACATGACTAAAGAATTTACCTTTTCTTATTCTGAAATGTACTTCACATTTTGAGCTGTATTGTGATCTTACAAGTATGATTCTTGATGCTCTTTATCTAGGCCGTTATAATAATAACTTTCATTCTACAAAATGTTCAAAAGCAAACTGTTTAGCTATTAACTTGTTTTTCAAGAGAGGTAAAGTCATAGAGTAAACTATTCTTGAAACTCTACTTAGTTAATCCACACTGATGGCTGTTAAGTTGATAGTATTTGCACCTTTTGTATCATCCTCTTATTAGGGGAACGTTGAGGAATGTCAACCTAATTCCTCCACCCTAGGCACTTTTGTGCACAAAGTAATTACAATCGGAAATATTATACACATATTGTTATACATAATTTTCTTGTTGTTATCCAAACCTTCTTGTTCCTTTTTTACCTTTGTAGGGATTTCATCCAATCTGAACAACTTCCTTGGCTTTCTTGTGTTCTGTGTCAGGGTTTCTCCTGTAGTTATCTTCTAAGTACTCACCAGATATGTTTGTGGCATAGTATGATAGTAGATCAGCAGCCACATTAAATTTGAAGCCCGTAGCGGCATCAGCAAGCCCGCAAAGGCTGTTGGCTTGAAATTTAGCTGCGTTGCAGAGCTATTAAATTTAACCATATGAGTTACGGGCAGTAGACGCAAGCCCATAAAACATTATTGCGCCAGTTGGATGTGCGGCCTGAACCTGATCGATTAGTCAAACCCGTAGTTACAGGTTTCGACGGGCCAATGGCAAATTAGATGTCATTACTTCACTGAAAAATGTAGGTTAGATTTCAAAGTCTTACGGGTTTCAATTATGAGTTTCAATCGGACCCACATTCCAGAAATAATGCAATATTAATAAATCAGTAAATATGATATTCTAGTCCATGCAAGTGCAATTATATGTATTAACACATTGATTGCCGGGATCGATATAACAAGGAAATTAAACAGAACTAAAAGTATTTTATATCGCAGATTTGCGAGCTTGAGAATGTTTTGCTATTAACATCACTTTCCCTTTCATTGAAAATAAAGTAGTGTGTGTATATTTGCATTGACAGTGCTACTAATAGGACTTTAGCCCCTTAGCGGGTCGTTTCTAGTACCCGTTGGCTTTTTGGCTACATTTGCGTGTTGAACGCCAGTGGATTTGTAGCAATTTAATAGCGATTCTCCAACAGTTACAGGCTTGACGGGTCAAAGGATTTGCGGCCGTGGAGTTCAGATTTCGACATCCCGTAGGGTTTTTTCGCACTTAACCCGCAAGTTGTTAGCGTTTTGCTTTACAGGGCCAATTTAATAGCCGTAAGTCTTGCGGACTACGTTACGGGCTATGGTTTTACAAGTTAAGGGAATTTAATATGGCTGCAGTATTGTTTTATTAAATGGCTAATATAGACTTTACATTTTTGGCTCATAATGTGAGAGGCTTTAATTACCCCTTCAAGAAGCATAAAGGTTTCCTTTTTTTATAAAAACTACTGGCCGTCAGTGCTCTGCTTACAAGAAACCCATTTTGTCCACAATAGAAACCCTATATTTATTCATAAACTATATCCAAATTATTATGCCACTAGTCAGGCCGCCATTCTCATTCATAAAGACTTTCCCTTTAGATTGAAACACAAAGGGCCTCATTTAATTATCGGCCGTAAAACCGCGAAAAAATTCCTTGCGGCCGTCTTACGGCCCCGTGTAGAGCTATCTTTACCTATCAAGGTCTGAAAACTTTAAATGCAAAAATAAATTCAAGATGGCACTGTAAAGCTCTGTAAATGCTAGGGATCATAATGGGGGACTAATAGCAACCCCCTCTCAAGCTTGCACATCAGCCCAAATCCGATATTTCATTAACGGTTTATTTTCCGTCCCGCAGCCTGGGCGGGTCTGAGGTGCTCCAAGCCCTCAGGACTTTGTCCACGGATATTTGACATTAATTAAAATAAAAATTATTTGCGTATTTGAGTGTAGGGGAATGTTGTGCTATGAATGCTAACACCCCCAATCACTTTATCGTCTCATAAGAGTGCAGGGTGGCTTTATTATGTGCCTAATTGTGTGCCTGCGGGACCTTTATGGTGCAAGTAAGCTGCGGCTCGGTTTTAGCCTTGCCGAGAGGGTTCCCGGAGCAATTGAATAGCAACTGGGCTTTTCTTGCGGACGAAACTCTTGCAGCCGTTTAAGATCAAAGGCTTTCCTGCGGCGCGTGCAGCCGCAAGGGATAACAAGGCGCCGGCCGCAAGCCTGCCGGAGCCCCCGGCCAGAAGGGAATAGAATAGGCAAATAGCCTGCGGCCGGTCCTTGCGGCCCCTCATCTCCTACAGCCGATAATAGAATGAGACCCACAATGATAGACCCTGGGAATGATATGATCCGTACTGGAACTCTTTTAGGCACTAGAATTTCTCTTGTTTCATTATATTCTCCCATGACTACTCCTCATAAGGTTCTAATAAAATTATTGAAATATTTAAAGCCACAAGACTTAGGCAAGATAATAATAGGGGGAGACCTTAATCTTACTTTAAATCCTGAATTAGACAGATCAAAAGGGTTGAGCGGAGGCCACTTCTCTAACAAGCTGAGTCAGATAGGTCCCCTATTATCCAAGCTCTGTCTAGTAGATGCTTGAAGGGGGGCATCAGCCTAGAGATAGGGGGCATACTTTTTACTCTCCAACCCATGGACACTATTTCCGGATAGACACCTTTTTGATTGACTCTTCTGTATTTAACTATACCAGATCGGCCTAAATACATCCGTGCCTATAGTCAGTTGTTTCAATAAATATTGATTTAGGGCTAAACTTGAGGTCTCCATCCTCATGGAAGATTAATGAGATGCTCTTGACCAATAGAAATTTCCTGGAGCAAATTGCTCAAGATCTGGATCTCTTTTTCAAAACAAATCTAAAGCAAGACACTAGGATTGGCTGTTTTTGGGCAGCTCATAAAGCTTTCATAAGGGGCACCTGTTTTTACTTTCTAAAATTTTGATTAGATTTTCAAGTTACAAATTTAACAAATAGACAAGTAAAACAACATTAACAAGACATTCATACAGTAGAGGTATATATTATTACATATCAGTCTTTTTACAAAATTGTATAAGGGAAACTCAGCAGAAAAATTATGGTATTATATTCTAGGAGAATGTTTTTAAGGGAAGTAATTATCCCATACTATGCACTTAGATGTGGTATTCTTCCCATTACAACTAATACATTTAAGATCTTTTTCCAAAAGTCTATATTTATGTAAAAAATCATTCCACGTCACTCCATGAAGGTATACATCCAGTTTTCCATAACTTTACTAAATGCCATTTGGCTGAAATAAAAATATGGGAAATCAGGGGTTTACGGTTTGGTGGCAATTTATCCAAAAGCAATGTGGAAGAGAATAAATTCTGGGATAAAAGGGATGTTTACTTTTAATATTTCAGTAATTTTTGATGTACACTGCCTCCAGAAGTCCTGAACTATAGGGCATAGCCACCAGACATGTAAGTGGGTACCTCTATTACCACAGCCCTTCCAACATTTCTCACAATTTTCTATATTAAATGTATTCAGTTATCATTTTCGCCCATAGCTTACTTTTCACTTTGTCAATCACCAACCTACTTGGGTTTTTATTGAAAATTATCTGATGAGCCCTCATTCTTGGGAAAAAAATATTTGCCCGACAAAACCTTGGTCCTTATTACCTAACCCTTACAATCTCATAGTCAAATTATCATTATCTTGTTGGGTTTGGGCTAATTTTAAGTATCAATTTACTTCTAAACTTTCCCCTTTAACATATGTAACGGAACCCATCACTGTTTTACCCTGTTTTATGGTTATGTAATTCTTGGTTAAAATATGATCCTACTGTTATACTGTATGTATGTGGTCTGAGCGCCATTCAGTAATAATGTGTGCTCAGACCTAAGCTATCTGCAGATATGGTCCTTTTCATCCCCAACTCAAGTGTTGAATGGAATCCCTGTACGCTAAACTGAAAAGACCCACACTAAAGGATCTCTTGGAAACCAGAGGAAGGAGTGCCAACAACCGACCACGGAGAGAGCTGATAGCTGACCTACTGGAGCTGGACGAGATGGATCGATCCATGGAGGTTGTGGACCAACCTACCCCTGTCAGCGAGGAGGAGGAAATTACAAACCTGGTTCAGCTGAGATTATCCATGTACCCAGCAACATCCGTGGAGCTAATAGATCAGCTGTTCCGGGAAGCGAGAACGGAGATACAAAATAGGAGGGGGCACGAACTTGAACTGGCAAGAGCTAGACAACCCCTTGCACATACAGTTCATACTCCCCCACCCGCTGCTACAGTAAAGAAAATACCGTTCACTGCCTTCAAAGCGTTTGTGGAAAGTGAGGAAGAAATTGATGGATATTTGGCTGACTTCGAGAGGCAGTGCTCACTAACCAAATACCACCAGACCAATGGGTCACTATTTTGGCTGGAAAGCTATCAGGAAAAGCAAATGAGGCTTTTCGGGCGCTTACTGAGGAAGATATTGCGCAGTATCGCCGGGTGAAGGCTGCACTGCTCACCAGATATGCCGTCACCCTGGAAACATATCGCCGTCGCTTCAGGGAGTCTAAAAAGAAGGCTGCAGACTCCCACATGGAATGGGCCAGCAAGATACAAAGGGTCGCATCACATTGGGTGCGAGGGTGCAATGCCAACACAGGAGAGGAAGTACTACAGCTATTCCTGATGGAACATTTCTTCCAAGATCTGCCGGCAGACATACAGGATTGGGTGAGAGATCGTCGCCCTGCTAACTTAATCGAGGCAGCACGGCTAGCGGACGAATACGCAGAGTCCAGAAAGGTGAGCCAAGGGTCCACACGACCAACCTCTAGAGCAGAGCCACGCACCTCAATGCCCGCTGCACGCACAGAATTTCGGGCCCCAGTACCCCCAGGACTGCCACGGCCTCAGGGGTCTAACCACCAACCCCGGGATTCTTACAAAATGACGTGCCATCGCTGCGGCAACCCGGGGCATATTGCTCGTTATTGCCCCTTGGGATCAGCCAATAACAAGTGGAGGCGCCCGACCAATAACCCAGAGATCCCTTTATCACGTACCTCTGCTGCTCACTGCCTGGAAACCGAAGGGAGACCTAAGGAGTGTTGGGCATCCTGTACGAGGCAAACCCCATACAAGCTGCATCCCCAGATAACCGCCAGCATCACCGCCAGGAGGTGCGTGTAAATGGACAGGTGGCACAAGGCCTAAGGGACACTGGCACTACCATCACGTTGGTGCAGAAACATCTTGTGAAACCAGAGCATGTATCTACCCGTACTGTTGCTGTCCGTGTCGCAGGGGGGGCTGTTTTTCGCTTACCCACTGCCCGGGCACACTTGGATTGGGGAGTCCGGTCGGGAAAGACCACAGTCGGGATCATGGACAATTTACCTGCTGAAGTCGTGTTGGGAAACGATATTGGCCCTCTAGCCTCAGCCTTTTTACCCTGCTGCTTGTCCCGTGACCACCCGCTCACAGACCCGTACCGAGGACGATCCTACAACAGGTCGGGAGACCCAGGTAAGCCACAAGCAGACACTTAGCACTAATGCCACAGAGAGACCCATAGCGTGGGACACCCCCGAAGAGCTTGGGAGGGAAACTAGACAGGACCCCACCCTCCAAAAGTACCGAGCATTAGCCGACGATAGAGGGGATGAGCGGGAACGTTTTATATGGAAAGGGGTTTCTATGGGACAGAGATTGTGGCCCACCTTTTGGACACTGGGATCCTGGACTGTTGGGATGGGATCCTGGATTTTTTTGGGTGGGTGTACAGGGGAAGAACAGTGGGCCCTGTACAATAGGGGCCCGACCACAAGCTGGGGGAGGAATGTACTCTGCAACTTGGGATGGTTTTGCTAAAGGACTTCAGTTCATTTGGAAGGCTGAGGTTTTTCTGCCTCATTATTTAATTGTCTGAAACCAGTTTGTAAAATGTATTTTCCCTCTCCTTGAAATGTTTATTGCTGTGAAAGCTGTATGAAGTGTGCGTTTGTTTTGTTCTTGAAATGTGAGGAAATGTGAATTGCAGTAATGCTGATGGGTTGTCAAACTATAGAAGTGACCAACAAATACTTTTGTCCGGACATCCCCAGGCCGATCCGTTGGGATCAGACCGTGTATGCCGGCTTATGGTCACGGGGGAGGTGTGTAACGGAACCCATCACTGTTTTACCCTGTTTTATGGTTATGTAATTCTTAATTAAAATATGATCCTACTATTATACTGTATGTATGTGGTATGAGCGCCATTCAGTAATAATGTGTGCTCAGACCTAAGCTATCTGCAGATATGTTCTGGGTTATAAAATGTGGTTATTATATCTGTAAAAATATTGTATTGTGTGGTATGCAGTCAAATATCTTTGGTCTCATACACTTGGTCAGGAGTTGCCCATCTGCCTCTTAATAGTATTTGCTAAACCACACAAGAGATAGCAGAACAAAAGGGTTTTAGCAGACATGATGGCATCATGAACAATGGGGGTAGGGACTCTTGAATAATGAGATGACCTGGGGTTTCCCCATACTCCCAGCAGGGGAATAAGTGAGCTTATAGATGTTACTCTCTCCACCGTCAGAGGGAGAATGAGCAGTTAGCCACGCCTAGTGGGTGGCTCCTGGGGGAGGGGACTCCTGGCTCCCACGCATTAACCCTGTCTGATTGGCCAGAGGTAATTAGGGGTTGACCAAAGGTAGTCACTGCCCCTACTGTGTATGTGAAGTGTTTAAAAATGTGTTTTTGTTTTTAATAAAGGAGAGTTCTTTGACCCTTCAAAACGTAGCCTTGTCTCGTTCTTGGGGGGGGGGGGGGGATTTATGGTACCGTTACTCTGCCACATTTTACAGCACTCCTGGATTATACAATGGGATATCGTGGATGGGAATAAACATTTCATTACTGCACAGCACCTTGCTTCAGAAAAGGACGTCTCTAACGGCAGGTACCCCTCACCAACTAGGGTAGCCGTTACAACATATATTTCTATTGCCCACAATCTACGGAATGCTTTAGTAAAGAATCTAAATCCTGTTGGACATCCCAAGGCTTGGACAGGTTTGTCTCCTGGTTTACTAATGCTCTTTTACTCTCATATGAGAACCTCACAGACAGTGAAGTGGGGGAGGGGGGAGAGGAGGGGGAGGTTGTAGGAGAGGAGGTGGGAGAGGAGGAGAGTGCAGTGTCGGGTGGTGGAAGGGGCCCTGAGCATCAGGCACATCTAGAGGAGGGACAGAGGGGAAGGGGGGTGATCCCAAGGGGGTGGTAATTTGGGGAAGGGCCAGGCCTCAGGGACAGGTCAGGGAGGCCAGGGTCCCTGTCCACAGTCGAGAGGGCAAGAGGCTAGGGGCAAGCACAGGGCCCACAACTATACGCACCGGGAGAATGTGGTCCTCCTCTGCGCCATCCGTGGCCGCCCAGTCATCCTCACAGGGGGAGGGAAGTGAAGCCTGGGCCTAGCGCTCAGGCTTGGAAGGAGGTAGCAGCAGAAGTAACTGCGGTAGGCAAAGCGCCTAGGGATGAGAGGTCTGTGAAGCAGCAAATTGATGACATCAGGGCCAAGGTGAGGAGGATGATGTCCAGAGAGGAGTGAGGCCGCAGTGTGACCTATATTGAGCGGAAGAGGGTTGCAAGGGACCTTCTGAGACCGTCACCCGCTGCTGGAGCTTCAGGCCCGGTGGCCCAGCAGGACCCAGCCTCCATGTCAGGTGAATATGACATACACCAATGTGCCACCACATGTGCATCACACACACTACACATGTACATGATGACCAACCAGGACACTGACATGTCAGCTCCATGGAACAAAGGATAGATGGATGCATAATTGAATCCATGAAGCTGACAAATCACTGTCATTCCTGGTCACCACAACAGTAATCAAGCAATAGAGAGTCCATGTATTGGTGTGCCCACTGCAGCCTATGCGGTTACAGACCGCAGCTGGAATCAAGATAGCATTAGAAGCCAATAATGATTAAGACCATAAACCTAAGAATAGATCAAATCTAGCATATGATTTTTCCCCATTTGTTTTGTTTTAGGTACAATTCAGGTCCATGAAGGCATCTTCTGCATCTGCAAGCATTGTGAAGGAAATGTGTGAGGTGTGAGGTTTTCCCAATGCCTTTCAGGTAGACATTCCTTCAATGACAGCTGGGGGGGGGGGGGGGGGGCTGTGTTGAAGCTACATTGAAGCTAACAGCAATCACGTCTGAAATATCTAGCTATGTGATAGCTTTAAGTTTGTGGGAGCTACATGTTAACTTGTAGCTCCCACAAAGTTTAAGCTATCATATAGCCAGATATCTCAGACATGATTGTTGTTAGCTTCAATGTAGACTAATACTGCTATGGCGGTGGACTTGCAAAGTCTCACAATGGCAGGTTAATGACAGCCAGCATTAATATATGCCCTAGTGAAGCATTTGATCCTGATCACAATATCAGTCTTAGAACAGATCCTTGGGTCTGATGTAAGTAACAGTGAATCTGGCTGCTGACCTATGTGTACTTCCCATATTAATGGGTATTTTCTCATATTGCTGATTATCCAGAGACCTAGCTAATAGTTAGTAATGCTTGCAGATGGGAATCGGGTGAGTTGGTATATTGTTGCGGTATTTAGCACTGTACTGTACAGGCATTGTGATTTTTTTTTTATCCTCCTCAGCCTTTTTTTAGTTGACCACTTTTTATTTATTTTTTTAAAAAAGTTTTTGCCACACTGTATGTGTGAAACTGGATTGGATTACACAGTCCAGAGGCTTAAGCATATGTTTCATTGAGATGATCTAGACAAGTTGTAAGTGCTATGCACATTAATGGTTTCTTTAATTAAATGGAGTGATTTGTGATGATCCTTTTTTTCATCAGATTCCGGTTGCAGTGGTGTAGTGACCATATGTGACCCTGATAGGTGCCATGCATCATACTTATTCTAGACTACACAATTACCCCCTTTAGGTATCCCCTTTTTCCCAATAATAGCCTCTTGCTCTCTCGGGACCCACCCACAACACACCCATAGTATTAATGCACAGTCTTGACCATTTCTGATTGTGGTCTGTGTATGAAATAAAGCTTTGCTATACCGTTCTAACTGTGTCAGTGTGTTTTCAATGGTTGGGGTTATGGGACATCCAGATGCATCACATATGTGTCACATTCCTATATATGTAAACTAATGAGCGCTAAGTAAACATGCAATAGACCAATACATATGAAAGGAATAATAGTCATAATAACATTAGATATCATATAATACAAAATATCAGATCTAATAATAATAAAGGGTTAATACACAGGCCAAGCCCAATTAGTGATACTGTGAAGTATCAATATTCCCCTGAGGCCCTGATAACAATATGACAGGTGACACTGGAGTGGGTTGACAGTTCCGTCTCTAGTGGAATAGGATTTGTCTGATCTCTCTGCTATGACGTACCCACCAACACTGGCCCTACATGGTATAGCTCACAGCTTTATTGAAGTACACACGCCCCTTCACCATCACCACTTAGCATATGAGGGAAAATCAATTACTTGCACAATAAGCCCTCAATAATAAAAATGCATTTGCAAAATATATGTTTGTCATCATATACCGTGTGGGAATAAAAGTAAAAGGAGTAAATCACAACCCATGTGGCTTAACAATGATTTAAAGATCAAGATACGGAGTAAAAAACAGGCATTTAAATTATACAAACAAGAGGGGACAGAGACTGCTTTATGGGAATACAAGGAAATCAACAAGGCTTGCAAAAGCGCGATTAGACTGGCTAAAATAGAAAATGAAAAATTAATTGCAAAAGAGAGTATGACTAACCCTAAAATATTTTTTAAGTATATTAATGGGAAGAAGACTAGGAAGGAAGCTATAGGAACATTACAATGTGAAACAGGCTGTCTGAAAATTAGTGACCAGGAAAAGGCAGATGAGCTAAATAGGTTCTTTTCTTCGGTATACACAAGGGAGGTACCAGTGGTTGGGACACTGTGACATAATGGGGCTACACTACCTTTGCCAAATAATTGGTTAACACAGGAAGTAATCCAAAAGAGGTTGGAAAAAATAAATGTTAATAAAGCCCCGGGTCCTGATGGAATACATCCAAGGGTACTAAGGGAACTGGGTTCTGTAATAGCCAAACCATTATATTTAATTTTTCAAGATTCACTCAACACAGGGTCTCTACCAGATGACTGGAGAAAAGCTGATGTGATACCTATATTTAAAAAGGGAGCAAGAGCAAATCCGGGGAATTATAGACCAGTGAGCCTCACTTCTGTAGTGGGCAAGCTTTTAGAAGGGTTAATAAGGGATAATATACAAGAATATGTCTATTTGAACAGGATTATAAGTAGGAGTCAACATGGGTTTATGAGGGATAGGTCATGTCAAACAAATCTAATTAGTTTCTATGAGGAGGTTAGTAGGAACCTGGATCAAGGCAACTCAGTGGATGTAGTCTTTTTGGATTTTGCAAAGGCTTTTGATACAGTGCCACATGGGAGACTATTGGGCAAACTAAGGGATACAGGAATTGCAGTAAATATCTGCTCATGGATTGAGAGCTGGCTAAAAGACAGGAAGCAAAGGGTTGTTGTAAATGGAACATACTCCGATTGGACTAATGTGGTAAGTGGGGTTCCTCAGGGTTCAGTATTAGGTCCTCTCCTTTTTAACATATTTATTAATGACTTAGAGGTAGGATTGGAGTGTGGGGTCTCCATTTTCGCTGATGACACAAAGTTGTGCAAGGTAATTAAATCAGAAAATGATGTGCTTTCCCTCCAAGGGGATTTACATAAAATTGAGGAATGGGCATCTAAATGGCAGATGAGATTTAATACGAATAAATGTAAGGTTATGCATCTGGGAAGGAAAAATAGCCATGCAGTTTATAATCTTAATGGAGCAAATCTAGGTGTATCATATATTGAAAGGGATTTGGGAGTGCTTGTGGACAACCACCTAGGTAACAGTGCTCAAAGCCAAGCAGCAGCTGCAAAGGCAAATACAATATTAGCATGTATTAAGAAGGGTATAGAAGCCAGGGAAGCAAATATAATTCTGCCACTATACAAATCTCAAGTACGCCCTCATTTGGAATATGGAGTACAATTTTGGGCACCACTTCATAAAAAGGACATTTTAGAGCTGGAAAAGGTACAGAGAAGGGCAACCAAACTAATAAGGGGAAGGGAGGGGCTAAGTTATGAAGAAAGACTAACCAAATGAAACTTATTTTCTCTAGAAAAAAGGCATCTAAGAGGAGATATGATTACCTTATATAAATACATCCAGGGTCAGTATAAAGATTTGTCGGGGGAGCTTTTTGTGCCAAGAGATTTTCAACTGACAAGAGGACATCCCTTGAGGTTAGAAGTAAAAAGATTCCACCTCAAAGAAAGAAAAGGGTTCTCCACAGTACGGGTGGTTAATCTGTGGAATTCTCTACCAGAGGAGGTGGTGACAGCGGATTCGATAGATAACTTTAAAAGGGGACTAGATTTATTTCTAATTAAAAAGGGTATTCAGGGTTATCATGGATAATTAGAGAGACAGTAATGATCCAAATTTTTAACATTTCTCGCTTGTTTTTTTTTTTTTTTTTCTATTTGCCTTCCTCTGGACTAATTAATAATAATAAAAAAACAAACAAAAAAAAAACATTAAATAATTGATTAATAATTAATTAACAACTAATGAATTAATAGTTAATCCGCATATTGCAGATCAAAGGAGATCTTAAAAGGTTGAACTTGATGGACTGAAAGTCTTTTTTCAACCTTAAATACTATGTAACTATGTAACTATGTATATGTTGGAATGGCCATGCATATGCCAATATGAAAAGCCATGCTGCAACATTCAGAACATAATTAAAGCCACACTAATAGTGGCCATATTTCACTGCAACATCACACAAATCAAGTACCCAGGGAACATTTGTTTATTTGTTGTTCAGTCCTTCAGTCATGTCTGACTTTATGTTACCCTATGGACTGCAGAACATTTAGCTTAATCTCTGCCTGTGCTGATCCACAAGGTTTACATGCCAAAGATACTGGAGTGGGTTGCCAGTTCCTTCTCTAGTGGTCTGGGATTTGTCTGACCTCTCTGCTATCACCTGCCCACCTACACATCTCACTCATCACATCTACATTTGGGAACACAAATAGTGGCCAAATGACACCGCCACATCATATAGATCAAGTATCTGGTGAACATTTGATTATTTGTTGTTCAGACCTGCAGACATGTCCAACTTTCTGTGACCCTATGGACTGCAGCACATTCAGCTATGTCTCTGCCTGTGCTTTTCCACCAGGTTTGCATGTCAAAGATACTGAAGTGGGTTGCCAGTTCCTTCTCAAGTGGAGTGTGATTAGTCTGACCTCTCTGCTATCACCTACCCACCTAAACTGGCCCTACATGGTATAGCTCACAGCTCAATTCAGGTACACAAGCCCCTTGACCACCAACAGTAAGTAATGCCGAAGGGTACCATGGCTAGGGTTGTCTGTGAACCATTTGCGGGTCCTATTTGGCGACCATAATGTTTTGGCCTCCATTTTCGGGTTGCAAAATAGTTACCTAGCACTTACGGCCTTGACAGAACAAACGATTTGCGGCCGCGAAGTTCCACAGTTCGGGCTTAAGCCGCAAGTCGCGCGCGGCTTCGTTTACGGGTCTGATTTGATAGCTCTAAGTCTTGCAGGCTATGTTACGGGCTAGGGTTTGACATCTAACGTAATGTTGACGGGTTTTTATTTGCTGTTTCTAAATCGGGAGTTACGTCCCTTGCGTCTGCGATCATGTACAAGCCTGTAGGACTTCAATGAAAAATGGAGGTTGGATTTCAAAGTCCTACGGGCTTGAATTATGCAATATCAATAAAGCCGTAAATATGATATTCTGTTACATGAGAGTTACAGTATATGTATTAATACATTGACTGCAGGGATCGATATAACATGGAAATTAGACATGAAATAAAGTATTTTTAGGCCGATTTGAGAATGTTGTGCTATTAATTCTAAGACCTAACATCACTTTCCCTTTTAATAAAAGTACAGTAGTGTGTGTATATATGTGCATTTAAAGTGCTATAAAGTGCTCTGTACATGTCACTAAGACCTTTGCGAGACCTTCTTGATACCCTTAACTTGTGGTTCGATTTTTGCCATTTGCGGGCTTGATGGGTGATTAGCGAGGGGGAATCGGAGCAATTGAATAGCGACTTGCGATTTTACAACTCTTACGGCCGCGAAAGTTTAAAGGTTTGGAAGGCATTAACTTGCGATTTTATAACTCACTATGAATCACAATGAGTCAGAGCTCAGACTTTGTAAAGCTATCGGAGCCAGCAAACAGAAGCCAATTGAATAGTAAAATAAGTTACGGGCTCAACTTGCGAGCCCGGATCTCCTGAATACCTCAATTGAATGAGGCTCTTTGTTTCCAACACCTATTTATTACCAATTAATGACTATTTAAAAGGAACATATTTGTGGCCTGTTCCTCCACTGTTACACACTGTGTTAAAGTGACAAGTGCTTGTGCAGAAGTGCAACAAAAGAATTTGACTTAATATTGTGCAAAATGTTTTACACTGTTTAAAAGAAATAATTACACCCTTTAATTCATACGTATTGTATTCAAGTGAGGACAGAAATGTTGTCTTTGTTCCTAAAAGGATTAGAAACCTGGAAAGAGTGGGAAGAATGGTGGATTCAGTTAAGATCTATATTCATTTCTATTAAAAACTTCCTCTCCAGACAGAACATTTGACAGTAGAAATCAACGGAGCAAGAAACTCTCCCCGCACTGTAGGTCATGATAGATGGATGGATGCTTGGATAGATAGATAGATAGATAGATAGATAGATAGATAGAGATATTTTTTATAGACATATATTAATATGAGTAGATGATAGATGCTTGCCAAAACACTCTGCACCTCTTACATTTATAGAATAGTTCAATTTGCTGGACATTTGCAAGTTATGACATCCTAAGTATGATGTCACTGTTATTTGAAGTAACAGAGCTCCCTCTAGTGGACACAGCTGAGCATTCATTAAATATACACATTTATCTATAGATATGAAAAATGTGATATCCACAACAGGAATGTTGAGAAATAACAAACCCACATGGGGCAGAAGACAAATGGGTTTCTTATTTGTGGTCGGGTCCCCCACATGTGGTAGCTGACGGTGGATTTATGGAAAGCTGCATTGTTTGGTTAAAGGTTTAACCTTGAATGTGGCCAAAATGTTGCTCAGTGACTATGGGCTATAATCTGCAATGGAGGGCTTGCTGCTATAATGGCTATGGGCTGAATATGCATGAAAATCTTATATAAAGTCACATGTTTTAGTAGATATGGGCCAGAATATGCATGAAAGGCTCATGAAAAGCTGCATTGTTTAGTAAATATGGGCCAGAATATGCATGAAAGGCTCATGGAAAGCTGCATGGTTTAGTACATATGGGCCAGAATATGCATGAAAGGCTCATGGAAAGCTGCATGGTTTAGTAGATATAGATATGGGCCAAAAATTACAATCAAGAGGGTGGAAAAGTGGTACTTACTTAGTAGATATAGGCCAAAATTACAATATCGGACTAGTTTACGGACAATAGGAAATGGCTAAAATGTAAGCAGAAATGTTAGGAGGATCCCTCTCTGAATCAGTAGCTGGAGGTTGGACTGGTGCTACTTGACACCTTGTTAGCCTTTTTGAGGGCTAGGGAGATCCAGAGAAGGGCACTGGTTAGTAGTTGGGCCTAAGATCTGCAAATTAAGTGCTTGGTGAAAGCCAACGCATAGGGAATAACTGAGGAGCAACCTCCAAACACAGATTTAAAAGTGAACTGAGGTTTGCCAGGAAGAGGCGTTGCAGGAAGTGCATATGAATGTTAGGGGGGCCCTCCCACAAACTCCAGGCTATTTCGCAACATTCTTGTCCTGTATATCCTAAATCCTAATGCTTATGCTAAATCCTAATCAGTATTGCTTCTGACCCTGAGGTACATGAGCCACATAGTCAGTTTAATAAAGGGGCTATTATAACGACCATCAGGACTTTGAGAAAAACTTACCATTTGATTTGTTATGTTCTGTGATGTTTTTCCTCTACCTCTGGTTGTATGCCCTGGACCCCTAAGAACCCTTTCCAACATGCAATTTGAGCCTAGAGTGCTCTGAGTCCATTTTCCATTTTTAGGGCCATTATTTGGTGTTTAGAGTGTGTTTGAGGTGCAACTATTGCTTTAAGCTAATAAAAATATTTCACCATTCCGGTTGGACTCCAACACCCCATCCAACTATTCTGGATCCAGGGCTCACAGTATCTTATCAACACCTGCTGGAGCCATATACTCCTCTGCATCGAGGAAATAGACAGGCTGGCGCTGGATCCTTGAAGCAAGTCCTAGCGGGTTATGACTATATATATACATTGATTATATACAAACATTATGAGCCTGATTCAAATGTGCAATTGTAACTTACAGTAGCCCGTAATGGAGGCCATAAGTTATTTACCTATGCAATTGGCGTCTTTTTGCGCGCTACAAAAGGGTTACGGGTTATGAACTTATACCCTATCAAGGCCTTTAATCTTTCACGTCCGCAAGAGTTACGATCGATAAAATCGCAAATCTCTATTCAATTGCTACAATTCTCCAAGCTCGCCAATGTTTCCACACCCATAAACGACAAATGTAGGAGAAAATCCTACGAGTACCAGATAGGATTCGCACAGCGGTTTAACCCCTATTCGTAGCACTGTAAATGCAAATAAAAAAACAATACTGCACTGTAAATAACTGGGAAACTGATGAAAAACATTACACAACAGTCTCAAGCTCGCAAATCGCCGATATTTTTTTTTTTATGATTCATTTCGGGGTTATATTGATTTTGGGAATCAATAAGTTAATACATATCAGGCCACCCACATGGACTAGAACAGTATTGGCATTCATTTTTATTATTTTGTATTTTGTGGTTGTGCGAGTCTGATTGCATATCGGACCTCCAAACCTAATTGATTGACATGTAACCTCCATGTTTTACTGACGTAAAGATGGCGGTCTCATTGTCTATTGGCTGTTTCTAAATGGGTGGTTATGGTCTTGCTTAATTGATCATATCTCCGCCCTGAACTGCTACATACGAGTGCATGGTTTACGTTTTTGGCTTTCAGACCCTAACTTTCGTGCTTGTTCAATTGAATAGCACCTTAATTGTAGCAGACTGCGAGCCCGCAGCACCACGCAGGCATAAGGTCTGTATATTGCAAGATACCGGCTTTGAATTGAATCTATATACTTACAAATTATTACACTCATAATTGCCGCTTGATTGATGTTTTAACTGGAATATCCCTTTTAACTTATTGATATATTTCAAAAAACAGTATCATTATAATGATTAAACTGGCTGTTTTCACCCTAAACAGAGCTGTGCCTTAGCAGGGGGCATGGCCATCTCTCTCTGAGCGCTGGAATATCGTGTAGCTTGTACACAGGTTGGGTTATGATGTCACTGGCACCACCCTGCTATGTAATTGCTTTGCCCCCACTGTGTACATACACAGTGGTAAAAGCTGTATTGTTACTTGCTTGCAGCAGGCCAATTATAACAGACTAACAATAACAATGATACGTTTTCGGTTCATCCCTCTTCATCACTGAGGATGGACAGAGAAGATTTCAGGGACCAACCTGAGTCCTAGGATCGGCTCTTGAGAACCACTGCTGTAGAGGTCCCTCTGATACTACCAGTTTCTAGCACTAGAGGGAAGCCTTCAACCAGCCTTATCATGTTTTATCATGCCCAATTTTCTTTCCCATGCATTATCCCCCATTCTTCCCCTTCCCCTTCCAATCACCATTCTATCTCTCTCTCCCTTTGTCGTCTCTCTCTTTTTATTCACTATTCTCTCTCTCTCTCCCTTTCTCTCTCTCTATATACCTTCTCTCTCCTTCCATGTATTACTCTCACTCTCTCTATGCCCCTCTCTCTTCAATTCACTACTCTCTCTCTCTCTCTTCTCCCTTTCTCTCTACCCCCTCTCCTTCCATTCATAACTCTCTCTCTCCTCTCTATGCCTCTCTCTCTTCAATTCACTACTACTCTCTCTATGCCCTCCCTCTGACTGGGCAGATAGTGTCCTCCATTACTGCATCCCTCAGATTTGACCAATCTTGTCCCTTATCCATGCATCCATTTCATACTGGTACCAAATGCCCTAGTAATCTTGGCTAAAACCATGAGTTTTTGTCTATACCTAATTTGCCAATGCATGCTCTGACCCTGCCAACCAAATGTTGAAGTGTGAACATGTCCGGATTTCTCATTAGGCCAACAAGGCAGCTGCCTAGGGGCACTACACTTTGAAAGGTGTCTTATTTCACAAATGACCAAAATAGAGGTGCTCAATCAGGTTAGTTTAGTTCTATGGACATGATAAGCCACTCTGAGAGCAACCTCTTTTAGTCACTTGTGCCCTTCACAGGGAGAAATATCCTGTAGTATATCAGTCTGGTCCCACTCACTAGAGTGACCCAGCCTCAACATACCAGGCAATTCTACCCTAAACAGGAGAAACAGCAAATCCCAGACCTACGTTTCGGTCTTAATTGGGCCTCAGCAGTGAGGTGTAGCTGATAACTTCTTAAGGCACGGTGAGCAAGGGGTCTACGTCTGGATTCCCCTATGACCGTTAGGGAGACTAATCGCTAAGAGTGATAGGGGACTCCAGACGTGGACCCCTTGCTCACTGTGCCTTAGGGAGTTCAGCTGCACCTCACTGACGAGGTCAATAAAGGTTGAAACGCGTCTGGGTTTGCTGTTTCTCATGTAAAGGGTAGAATTGCCTGGTATGTTGAGGCTGGGTCACTCTAGTGAGTGAGACCAGACTGATATACTACAGGATATTTCTCCCTGTGAAGGGCACAAGTGACAAAAAGAGGTTGCTCTCAGAGTGGGTTATCATGTCCATAGAACTAATGTAAGGTTAGTTCATTCTCTGATGAGCACCTCTGACTTCGTTTTGTTGTGTCTTATTTCACACTTCAAAATGTTCCTTGGCATAAAAAAGGAAATACTGCAGTTCACAGATTAAGTGCTTGGGACGAATGCCTGAAACTAGACAGAAGGAGTAAGGTGCTGTGCCTAGGGGCACCTGAGTTGTAAATCTGGCCCTGAGTGTGATCCTTGTCATGGCAAGTACATCGCTTGCTACATGTTGTACCATAAAAGTGTTCTTTCCAATGATTGCGATTATCATTATTAATAATCAGTTGCAATTATCCTTATTTATATATAGAATATTATGATTCCCAATGATTGCTGGATTTCACATCATTCGGTTTTCATCACTTATCAATTCTTTAAAATACTCTTTTAAATAAAAAACAGAAAATTGAAAACAAAACTGCCTATTTAGAGTGTTGTTTCTTCTACATAGTTTAAGTATATGCAGCACAGATCCCAAATATTTTTCAAATTAAAATGTCACATATAAAAAGATATTTGCAACTGCTTGTTATTAAAAAAATTTTTTAATTAGTGTTAGATTTTTTTTATTTTTTTTAGACATACATTTCTAGAGGAGATCCTCCTACCTGGCTCTGTCTCTAAGGTGATTATTTATGTCTCATAGTGGGGGACATGTTAGCAGGAAGAACATCCCCAGGTAGTATGTATTCACATAATGATATAGGTAGTAATACATCAGTGTTCCTCCCGAGTCCCCATTTTATATCGGCGCTCCACCAGCCGAGATTGGGGTGGTACCCAGCTTCAGGTGGGTAACGCAAACATTGTAGAGATGTGTGTCCAACCAGCTGCTCCTTCGTCTCGCCCAGCTGGTTGGAATTTCTGGGGAGAACACTATACATATAAGACTTATTATTCTTATAATACAAACTGGGCATGCTATCCTGCTAATCTCTCCTGACTGTGAGAGCTAATTAATCACATCAGATAATAGTGGAAGACAGGTAGGAGGATTTGCATGGCAATTTCTGCCTGAAATAGCAACATTCAATGTAATTTTTTTAACACTAATTTGGATTTTTTTTATACCTGCCAATTGCAATTATTCTTATTTATAGACTAGTAATTTACCCGTTTACAGACAACACTGTAAAAGACAATAAACAACACACCAGTGGACTTTAAAACATGGGGAAAGCATGGAAAGGCATTACAATTACTTGCAAAACAGTCCCCCAAGAATAAAAATGCATTTAAATGTTTTTATTTTTTTTATCATATGTTGGAATGGTCATACATATACCAATATGAAAAGCCATGCTGCAACATGCATAAAGCAATTAAAGACACACTACCTGATTAAATAGCAACACAAAAATGAAACTCATGCCATATTAACCATTTCTCACTCACAAATAGAAATATAATTGCATATACATCTCGCTCATCACATCTACATTTGGGTACACAAATAGTGGCCATATTTAAATCGCCACATCACATATATCAAGTACCCGGGGAATATTTATTTGTTGTTCAATCCTTTAGTAGTGTCTGACTCTCTGTGACCTTATGGACTGCAGCACATTTAGCTAGATCTCTGCCTGTGCTGTTCTACACGGTTTGCATGCCAAAGATACTAGTGGGTTGCCAGTTCCTTCTCTAGTGGTCTGAGATTTGTCTGACCTCTCTGCTATCACCTGCCCACCCTTACTGGCCCTACATGGTATAGCTCACAGCTTCATTGCAGTACACAAGCCCCTTCACCACCACCACTTAGCAATCCACACTAATGTAAATTGATGAATAGCAGAACAGAATGGTAGGTCACCAAATGGGAATGGCTAGACACCTTGGCACATGGCCACCGGCAATAGCGTTAGACTTTCCAGGATGGGCGTAGTAGAGATTACCCCTGATGGAAATGAGTTGGCTGTTGATCCCCATGCCTCTACAAAGCCTCCATGTTTCACATTCATAGGAATGTGACACTAATGTGATGAATAGTGTCACATTCATAGGAATGTGACACTAATGTGATGAATGTGGATGTCCCATAACCCCAACCATGTAAAACACACTGACACAGTGAGAACGGAATAACAAAGCTTTATTTTATACAAAGACCACAATCAGCAATGGTCAAGACTGTGAATTAATATCATGGGTGGGCGGATACCGGAAGGGCAAGAGGCTGTGGCCAATCAAAGGACACCTAAAGGGTTAACTATTAGACAACATCATATGGATAAAACATAGCATCTACTAGGGTCGCATGTGGTCAGGACACCATAGTAACCATAATCGGATGTGACAGAGGAACATCATATAACATTACATTTCATAGAAATAAACATTATTGCACATACAGCAACCATAAGGTCTCCATCTGCTGGATTAAATAGATGCTAGAAATCAGGGATCATGTGATACTAATCAATTCCACACAAAGTGTGTTTTCATACATTTCTGCTGATTCACAAGCAGATGATAGGAATCTGGAAAATATAAAGAGGAGGTGTTAGAACAATCAAAAGCTGTTATTAAAGTACATTGTTTTTGCTCTTGACACTACAATAAACCAATTAACATGAACGTCATCTACGAGCAGTGATAACCATATTGATTCTGTCCTGTTCAATCAGCCTTCCTGGAATATGTTGAGGATGTGTAATACAACAAGGCATGATTCACTTTGAACACAATCCTTCTACATGGAATAATTGTGCCATGCTGATATCACTGGTGGTACCAAGGCCAGACAGATTACACTGTTCACATTACCCCTAAACACATGCACATTGATCCTGATGTTATCCATTTGGTTTTGATGACATGATATACATAAACCCACTTTAATACGGTTAAAGGGATGAAATGCAAGAAAAACGCACGTATAACTACTGGTTTGGACTAGAAGATCCCAATGGGACCGTGCATTGTTAAAAGCCGGGAAACTATTCATTATAATTGAAACTCACAACAGTCATGTTAGTCTTATATTGCATTTCAGATCCATCTGCAGTGGTGAATGACACTGATGGAATGCCTGATGCGAACTGGGTTAAGTGTTCACTCATATGATGGTATTTTACTGCTCGAAGATGAAAAACATGCCTTCATGGTCGTGAGATTTGGCTAGTAACATCTACAGAGACAAGAACAAGATATCAATCATAACAATATTCTGATTAACTACAACATCTCATCTCAAGGTCAATCCACATTGAACATCAATTGTTCAAATGTTAAACAAAAAACAGACATGAACACACTCTGTAGCCAGCCAATAGTATGTCGACATCTATACCAATCAATTATCAGTGAGGAGTGATCAGGAGGAGGACTTCCTTGATGGTCCTAAAACCTCCGAAAAGGGTCTGAGTACTGGGTCTGAGATGAGGAGGCCGACGTCTCTGGTTGCTGTTTTGCACTGAAAGCTGGAGAGGTATGAGCTGCCATTCGGCTAAGCGGTTGAGTTGCTGTTTGTCACAAATCACCGTTCCTCATATCTCTCCATCCTTCAGTTGTGCCTCCTCACCTCAGAATGGAGCGATCTTGTGCTCGCCATGAGGGTGTGTGTCAGCCCACACTGCCTTCTGAGCAACCGTTGCCTCTCATTGTCTTGTTTTTCGGGCATGCCATGTCCTCCCTGGCGAACTGGCCCATGATGTCCCGCAATGTCAGGGGTGGTAGTGTTGACGGCAAAGGGGACACAGGTGATGACAGCGGGGCTGGAGGTGTTGGCATTGTGGCCAGAGTTGTCAGCAGCGGGGCCGGTGGTGACGGCATTGGTGGCCAAGGTGGCAGCATTGGTGGCCATGGTGACGGAAGAGTTGGTGGCCGGGGTGACGGCAGCGTTGGTGGCTGGGGTGACGGCAGCGTTGGTGGCCGTGGTGACGACAACGGCCTTGAGGCGATGGCAGCAGGCCTTGAGGCGATGGCAGCAGGCCTTGAAGTGACGGCAGGAGGGACTGAGTTGTAGGCAGGAGGGCCTGAGGTATAGGCAAGAGGGCTGGGTTGTTGGCCCATGTTTGTGGTCCCCATTGTGTGGGAGGCCATGCTGGGGCACCCATTGTGTGGGAGGCCATGTTCAGGGGGCCCCATTGTGTGGGAGGCCATGTTTGGGGACCCCATTGTGTGTGAGCAGTTGTGGGCTGCCATGGTCGCAATGTTGATGTAGCAGGTGGCAGCTGGGATGATGCCTGGGGCCAGGCATGCCTGGGAGAAGGGTCTGGAACAGCTGTGCCTGGCTGTATGACTGGTATGATGGCTGTAATTCTTGGGGGATACAGCTCATTGTATACACCAGCCAGAGTACAAGCTTATTTATACATACATACAAACATCATGATATCTGTGGGGTATTTGTCCACCCCATACCCCCACCCCCACAATTTCATACACCAATGTGTGTGGTGTGATATAATACTCACTCTGCATGGCTCTCGGCACACCCGTGTCCACCTGTCCTGGTAGGCCCACCAATGCCGCTGGCAGAATCCACTTCCTCAGGGTCTGCTCCCATGCACAGTATGTAATGTTTGCTGGAGGCCCACCACCGGTTGCACGTGCTGCTCTTGCCTCCTCTGCCATCTTCCTCTTCACCTTTGCCCGGCTGTCGTCATATCTGTGTTTAACAGACTTTATGTCCCTATTAGCTACCCCTAATGCTGCAACAGCTGAAGCAATCTGAGACTAGGTCTTGTGCTTGAGGCCAGCCCTCACATCTCTCCCACCATGTATGATCCGATAGCGAGCACAGATTTCCCTGAGGAGGACTTCCATCTCCTCTGGGATATAATTGGGGGCCCTGTACTTTGCCACAGCCTCTTGCCCTACCAACTGGCCTCCCTGTCCTCTCTCTTGGGCCAGTACCTTATCCCCATCTACCTCCACCCTGGGATCAGGCCAATGACCCTCTGCCCCTCCACCTTGTCTTCCTACATCTGGCGTAACATCCCTCCCCCTACTGCTCTCCTCCACCTGATCCGGTCCTCCCTCTCTCCATACCTCTAGCTCTCCTTACTCTCCTCCCCTCCTCACTCTCCCTTACAGTGTTTCCCTCTCTCTTCTCCCCTCCTCTACCCTCCTATGATATATAAAATAAAATAAGGATAAATAAATATAATATATATGTGGATGTGTATGTGGTAAAACAAGAATGTGAGTATTATGTGTAGTATAGTGATTGTATGGGGGGGGTGTTATATGGGGGTGTAGATGTACTGTGGCCTACCGCTATGTATGTGTATGTATAAATCTATGTGTGTGAATTATGTGATATTAGTAATTGTGTGTGTTGTAAATTAAGGGTTAAATTATCTTAGAGATTAAAATGTCAAAAACTTACAAGGTTCCCTCTCTCTCTCTCTCTCTCCAATGATCAAAAACCCACCAACGCCTAGACCTGTGTGTTCACTTGCTCAGTTACAGCACAGTCAATGATTTATTGTTTTAGCTCCCTTTTAAACCCCTTCCTGCGTCTTTAATTGTGGTTTCCTGCTTTCTATTGGCTGTTCGGCCTGTGTCGCACTGCGTTATAACGCAGTTTGATGGTTATGGCCGATCACGGCTCGTCTGTCCCCATAACAGCTTGCGTGCGTGGAAAGGATTTACAGGCTTCAGATGCAAGCTTGTAACTCGCGCACTGCTCGAATTTAATAGCTCTGTAACTTTCAAGCCCGTAGCCATTGCGGGTCTCACGTTGCACATACAGGCTTGGAATTTAATAGGGCTGCATGTAAGTATTAATCATGTCCTTTATTTCAACCGTGCCCGATAGTGTAAATTACAGTAAACCAGGAAGCTAAATTAGAGGCTAAGAGTCGGCTGCATCCATTGGCTGACAGGAAACGTCTTATTGTTAACACGAAAAATGCTTCCTTTTGGGGGAGGATTATGAGAAGCCCCAATACATACAGGGACACCATGGAGACCCTCTCTCTTAGTACTCAAGAGTCTGCACATAATACAAAAAGGAAACAGTTTACCTTATATTACTCTCCATTTCCTAACATAAAACCTAAATCAGCAGCTGAAGATTTTGGTGTTTCGATTAAGTCATATAAAGTGACACATAAAAGGCCGTTTAACTCTTCTGCTGCTGTACTATATTAGGCTGTGTTTACAAAGGTGACAGATTTCTCACTGGAGGGACAAGACTTCTCCAATTTATATATTATTCAAATAGGTATTATATGCCTTTTGTTGTTTTTTTTGCATCGCACAGTTGTTTCCAACTCTCCTTGACCTCATGGACTATAACACACCAGGCACATCTTTATATCCATTGTCATGCTGATCCACTTGGTTTTCATGGCAGATAAACTGGAATGGGTTGCCAGTTCCCTTTACAGTGAGCCACAGCATGCAGCTCCTGGTATTCCTAGGTGGTCTCCCATCCAAGTACTGACCAGGCCAAACCCTGCTTGGCTTCAGGGTGGTATGACCTCTTGGTTCCCTGACTGGAATCAAACCTCGGTTGCAGTGGTGGAAGCAACGAATACTAACCACTGGACCGCTAGGAAACCCTCTTGTTGGATTAGGGATAACAAAATTAGCCATCCACAAGAGACAAGAGACCTAATTGTCTGCTAATAACAAATACAAAACTGGCAGAGATAGACCACTCAGTCATCACTTGGACCAGTGTGTGCTGCATGTGGATAAAGAACTGGGGTCATGGGTGTAGGAGCCAAAGAAAATCTGGGGGAGATACCACATATAGAATAAAAATACCACTCAACTGCTTCTCTACACATAAACACACATTGAAAAATCTGGGGGGGGGGGGGGGGTTTGTCCCCCACGCCCCCCCCCCCCCCCCCCCCCCAGTTCCTACACCCATGACTGGGGTGTCCTATTTATTGCAGATTCTTATGATGTAACATACCTGACGTTGTGCATAATGTTTCTAAAAACGTATAAAACAGCCTTTAAGTTCAACTATTGTAGTAAATGTTGATATAATGGATTAAAGGCATAGATGCTTTAAAGAAATGGGAGGAATTTATGTGGCAGATGATATCGATTCAAGTGTGTTGAACAATTGCCACTATGAATAGCCACTTGATAACATAACTAAATAAAACAATCACTCACAGTAGGTTACTCCCTCCGTAAGATTGCAGCCCAAGAAGTAGTCTAAGATGTAAGTGTCCAATATACATATAGAATATATTAAATGTAATACTTCTTTCAAAAAGTATTTTATGCTCATGGCTACTAATGGTATTAGTAAAACAGAAATTTAGAGAGTTGGATGGGGTGCATGTGTGTGCCATAAAGCTTAATTCTTTTCTTCAGTGCCAGTTTTATAACCCAGGTGGTCAGAGACATTTTAGAGATTTTACATTGCATTTGTTTAAGAAAATGTCAGACAAGTATAAATATATATTATTGTTTACAGGCTGACAGGGGCAAGGCTCACATAGCAGTAAAATGACCAATACCGTCAAAAGTTTTCTATGGTGTTTTGAATAACTGAATAACTTTTATACAAATTTCCTTACTTTCAGTTTCTTTTCTCAGATGGTTCTGTCTGATAGTCTCTCAAGAAAATTGTCATGTTAAATGAATGTGCTTTCCACTACTACTGCTACTAACAGCCTGTGAACCCCATGGCCCCTAAATTAAACTTGTTACCATGGCGGTTGATACAGAGCCCTATGATATACTACACTATAAACATGGATCCCTAATCTTAATTTAACCCCTATATCTTATGACCCCCCATGGTTCATATTAATAATATTAGCCCCTATAACTTGCCATAGGAATGCAATGGCAAGTCTGGATAAGCTATTAATAAGTAAAGATATAAAACTATCAACAATGGTCTGCATAGTTAAATCTATGGTATACCCAGGAGTAACATACAGATGTGAGAGCTGGATCAGAAAGAAGGCTCTGTGCCATAAAATAGGTGCATTTGAACTGTGGTGTTGAAGAAAACGGCTTAGAGTCCCTTGGACTGCAAGAAGATCCAATCAGTACTACAGGAAATAATGCCAAATTGTTCACCAGAAGCTATGATCATGCAGATGAAGCTCAAATATTTTGTCCATATCAGGTGAAGACAGGATTCCCTAGATAAGACTCTAATCCTGTAAGATTGAAGGCACACAAAGAGGTGCGAGGGAAAGACGGAGATGAATAGATGAGGTCATTGAAACAATGAACATGAACTTGAGGAAGCTCAGAGGGGCAGTGGCTGACAAACTTGCTGTAGTCCATGTAGTCACGGAGATTCGGACACATCCCTACGGACCATTGTGATATTCTAAACTATAACCACAAGGGTGTTTATGTATCTTCATGATACAGTGTTAGATGCCATAGGGGTCCTAAGGAACCCGTGGTTATGAGAAGAGGCCCTAGTGGGGTCCATAGGAACTTGGGGTTAATGGAATTCCCTACTCCAGAATACAAGGGGCACCCCATAATGCTAATGTTACACCCCAAGTATTTATTAGCTCATTACAATGCTAGGACTCTTTTGTGGCTTTCAATCAGTTGAATGAGTGTTTAGAGCAATAGCTATAACAATGGCAAAACTGCATAAATTCTAATAGTTTATTTAACATTACTAACTTTTCTACAAATTTCATTGCTCTTTATGTTCTTTTAAACACCAATGTATAAATGACATGTCAGTGGCCCTCTAAGGACAGCTCCAATAAGGTCCTGTCAGTACAGTGACACATCTTCCTGTCACACTTAGTATTATGCTGCTGTGTAACACCTGTACAGACCGGTGCTGTTGTTGTTATTGTTACACTAATAAAGTTTAGTTTAAAAAAAAAGCCTGAGGGGTCAGCAGGTTTCAGATAGGGAGGCGGGAACAATAGATTGGAAGGGAGTGTGACACAGACCCGGCCTGTCGCCCAATTACCAGCCGAGCTGTCCTGATGGATGGATACGTCGACCAATGAGATCGCACAAGCTCTGCAGTGGGCGAGCTTCCTTCCCTGTACTATCTGGAGTGGAGCGCCGGGCGGATGGGTGCGGGCAGCGAACTGAGGAGATGCTGCCGGTCAGCGGCTTGTTAAACCTCAGTGTAACGGTCAGCTGCTGGTGCGGGGAGAACTGAACAGGCGGAAGTGGAGCGGTGGGGGTTGTTCCTGACTGGGGCAGGTGGTATTTCCCCTTTAAGGCCCTGCCTGCTGGTCTCCCAAGTTCTGTGGTTCTACTGAGGTGCACATCACTGGATGGATCAGAGTCCTGGATGATGACAACTGGATCTACTGTCTATGACATGAGGATTTACTGGATCTGCTAGCCAAGGTTGTACTCACTGATCCATGATCTACTGAGGTTCTACAGACTGATCCAGGATCTACTGGGGATCTAGTCACTGGTCCAGGTTGTACTGGATCTGCTAGCCAAGCTTGTACTCACTGGTTCACATGGTCTATTGACCGATCCAGGATCTACTGCTCTAGAATCCATTCACTGGTCCAGGTTCTACTGGATCTGCTAGCCAAGCTTGTACTCATTGATTCCCTTGTTCTACTGACTGGTCCAGGATCTACTGGTGATCTATTGCTCTGTCTATATATAATCCTTTGGTGCCATTGGATTCCTTGATGTTATCTTGAGACCTTACAAGCTATGACTTTACTTCTAACCCCAAGTGTACCAGATCTTCTCGCTCTTCAACTTATTGTTCATTTGTGGGATGGGCATCTCCTGGATTAAAGTTTCATACTAAAGGAGGATCCAAGTCTTATTGTGTGTAGCTGGAGTAACAGATACTGACAGATCTGGATGTGCTGGTGGTACAATACTCACATCCTCTGGTTCATAGACTCAGGATTGTCCATCTTTTCTGCAGAGGTGCCTACTCCATATCTGTACTGGGGTATCCCTGATTGGATAAAGCTTACTTTAGGCCTGTTATTAAAGCTTTCATTGAATATAATAGAAGTTGCTTCTGCTGAGTTGTTTCCACTCTCCAAAGTATCGGTGCATGAGCACAGGGCTCCAAACCACAAGCCTCCCCTATGGATCAGTTCAATGGAGCCCCTCAGATCTCTGCTCTCCCTGCCTGGCAGTAGCAAGTCTTTTGGGGTTATTAGAGGGTCAGCAAATGCATCAGTGTTACCAGTATCACTGGTCCCAGAAGAAGATGAAGAGCAGGAGGACAGAGGAAGTTTACCTCCAAGGCAGGAGTTCTTGGAGGATGATGGAGGTGGAGGAGGAGCTTGTGAAGTTGCAGGGGTCATTGGGGAACAGCCTTCATCCTCACCATCTACTCCCTTTTATTGGACTGCAGTGTTTGACTATGAGGCCTCTGCAGAAGATGAGCTGACCCTGAAGTTGGGTGACCTTGTTCAGGTGCTATCCAAGGACTCGCGTGTTTCTGGAGATGAGGGATGGTGGACCGGGAAGATACAGGACCGTGTGGGCATCTTCCCCAGCAACTATGTGACCAGAACTCAAAGCTTCTCCAGCAAGCTCCAGGGCAAGAGGGTGGAAGATCTACCTTGCTATCCGGCCTCAGCCCTACAGTGTAAGAAAATGTGGGGTATCTGAGGGAGTTGGGTGTAAAAGTATGATATATACCAAAATAAATAATACCGTTCCACTTTAGGACAGCATTTATCAAATGTACTAGCCAGTTGAACAACATGCGTGTGTGTATATACATACACACGTCCTTTCCCTCTTCATATTTGCCAAACATTCACCAGCAGTCACCACCAATCACTAGATGTAGCTGCTGATTTTCAGTGCCCATACCATAGAGTTAGGGGCATCAATCCCATGGTAAATTCGCCAGCACTGACAGCTGCAGTGCCAGCAAGTAGCCGCTAGAGGGTGCTGCGGATATTTTGCAGTGCTGCCGATATTTCACACAAGTTGTAACCTTAGAAGCTTATCCTAACCCTCACCCTCAACGTAACCCTGAAAGTTTACCTAACTCTATGGTATGGGCACTTAAAATCGGCATCTAGTGGTTGGTGGGCGTTGCTGCTGCCACTGCTGGTGACTTTTTGGAGAATTTGAAGAGGGAAAGGACCAGTTAGGGCTAGGATAATATCCACAGCGCCATCTAGCGGCTACTTGCTGGCACCGCAGCTGTCAGTGCTGGCGGCTTTACAATAGGATAGTTCCCATTCATACAGTGTGTGTATACACTTATACAATATATATATATATATATATATATATATATATATATATATAATCTACCTGGTGTGGTTCAAGTCTGTCCTGAGGGTATTGCCTTCTAACCTTTTCTCCCAAATCAATAAATCCGTACTTTTAATCTAGATAAAGAGTTGGGCAAATCCATTAACTGGATCAGGCCTCAAGGTTAAAGGTTAAATGGGCTTTAAATGGGTATTTGTTTCTTATACAATACGACCTCTGTGCGTCTATTTTGTATCTTCATTCATTCCAAGTGTATTCTCACAAGGAAGTAGCATTTCAGTAAAGTGATCAGATCTCCAAAAAGGGATCCAATGACTTCTAATTATGAAGCCATTTAAAGGGATATGGAAGGTTCCTTGTTTTTAATATTAAAATAAATTACTCAAGTGTGTGTATTTGCAGATCTAAACATTATTGTATTTATAAGTGTTTTAATACCTCTATTTTTACTCGCTGAAACCTTCCGAATAGTCCCTGCAAAGGTCTGCCCCCAGCATCTCATGCACACAGTGTTTATATTGGTATTGGTTGTACTACTGAGAGACAATCTGTTACTGACTAGTACATCTAGTACTACAGATAAACTATGTGCATGAGCTACAGATGGCAGACCTTTGCAGGGACTTATTTGGAGATGTCAATAACTAAAAACGGAGTATTTAAGCATTTAATAAAATCAAGTTGATATATGCAAACAATCAGGTGGTTTATTGTAATAATAAAAGCAGGAAACCTTCCATATCCCTTTAAGTAATAGCATAACTACAATGTTAAAGTTGTCTGGTTCAGTATAATGTTCTGTGATTTCATATCCACAACACAAGCTGAGATCCCACTCCATGATAGCCAGTAAGCTTGAAACCGCTGTACATGGATAGGATTCTTGGCTTGTGTATAATCCAGCCTTGGCTTTGCATAAAAGCTGTATAATACAGCAGGCATAAGCTTAAAGGAAGCTATATTTAAAATTGGCTATGGATTAAAGAGCAAGGCATATATGGGCACATTTGCATGTCCCAGCTCAGCTTCCCAGAATGCAGTGTAATAACTGTTTTGTAATAATAATAATACATTTCTCCTCCCCATACTACTTCCCCTGTTTGTCTTTCCCCACTCTCCCTCCCCTTCGGTCTCTTTGCCCCTTTCCCCTTGTGTCCCTTTCCCCTTGTGTCCCTTTCCCCTTGTGTCCCTTTCCCCCTCTATTTCTCTTTCCCCCTCTATTTCTCTTTCCCCCTCTATTTCTCTTTACCCCTCTATTTCTCTTTACCCCTCTATTTCTCTTTACCCCTCTATTTCTCTTTACCCCTCTATTTCTCTTTACCCCTCTATTTCTCTTTACCCCTCTATTTCTCTTTACCCCTCTATTTCTCTTTACCCCTCTATTTCTCTTTACCCCTCTATTTCTCTTTACCCCTCTATTTCTCTTTACCCCTCTATTTCTCTTTACCCCTCTCTGTCCCTTTCCACCCCTACTGGCGTTTCGCGGTGCGCACTGAGGGATGTATGGAATTCCGTACAAATAGTTTGTAAAGTACGCATGCTCTCCCCTGGAGCATTACAGACACTTTACAAACTATATTAGTGTTCATATTCCCTGGTGGTCAAGTGGTTAGGATTTGGTGCTTTCTCTGCTGTCACCTGGTTTCGATTCCAGTCAGGGAACCAAGAGGTCATACCACCCAGAAGCCAAACAGGGTTGGGCCTGGTCACTACTTGGATGGGAGACCATCTAGGAATACCAGGAGCTGTATGCTGTGGCCCACTGGAGAAGGAAAATGCATCAGCATGGTGTGTTGCTGTCCATAAGGTCACAGAGAGTCGGATATGACTGAGCGACACACATACATATGTTCATATACAGTATATATAATTTCTTTCCCATTCCCTAGCTCCCATAAAAAGGCTTTTTCCTCACTTACCAAACGGACACCTTACTGACTCCTTGAAGTCACTTGCCTAATCAGTCTCTCTCTTGGAGCATTTTTTATTACCACACAGTTTTGCACTAAAGACAATAGACTCAGAGCCCCAGATGTTTATATATATATATATATATATATATATATATATATATATATAACCAATTATTGGCAGTAACCTCCCCAGTAGCAAGAGAGGTCAGTCTGTAATTAGTGGGTGGATCAGAAAGCCTGATTAATGCTAAAAAATGCAAACTTCAGTGTTTACCGTAGGAAAATGCATATTGAACATTCAATTGACAAAGTACTTTGTTATTAAGTATAGTTTTTAAATTACTGTGTAACATATTTAGAACTGCTGCGGTATCATTTAAAAAAAAAATATATATTTTTTTTTATTTTTTTTATTATTATTTATAAACATTGACTATTACGTACAACCTTCACCAGGCTGCAGATTGATGTTTTTAATTTAATTTTTTTAATGAAAATTGCAGTTTATCTGTCAGACTAAAAGTAATATTACACATATAAAATATTTGCAAGATTTATGTATTTAAATAACAAATTGCAAGTATATTGCTTTTTATATGTGTAATTTCATGTAAAAAAAAATAAAACCTTTTTTATTGTTTCCCTTTAAAACTATAAAATTAGAGTTTTCTTCATTTGTTTGTTTGGAGAAAGGACGGGAGCCATCACTGGTACACAAGCAATGTATCTAAACATAAATATATCCGTGTGACGATGTCCCTTTTAAAGATATGATGGCAGACATTGCCAGGCTGAGGGGGGTCACGTACTATATATTCCGTGGATAAGCTGTCATTGGGCCAAAAAAGCATTTTATTTCTAATATGTACAGGATGTTCCCCAGAGTAAAGATATGTTACCAAGCGTGTGGCTATTAATACATTTTTATTGATTTATTTAATGAAACTCCAGAAGGGAGATAGAGAAGTGGTCATAAATCTAGAAGCCAGCATATATATGCCCACCATATTATAAATGATTATTGTGGTAAAATACCTTCTCATAAGGTCCACAACACAACCTGAGATCCCACTCCATGCTGATGATAACCCGTAAGATTGAAACAGCTGTACATGGATAGGATTTCCGGCTTGTGTAAAATCCAGCCTTGGCTTTACATTAAAGATGTGTAATACAGCATGCATAAGCTTAAAGGAAGCCATGTTTGATAATGGCTATGGAATGAAGAGCTAGGCATTTGCAGGCACATTTGCATGTCCCAGCTCAGCTTCCCAGAATGCAGTGTAATAACTGTTTTAGCTTGCTTTAGACATTCAAATGTGAACACAGATGTACTATTTTATTTACAATATATATATATATTACTAGCAACTTGCCTGTCAATAAAATTGTAAGGCATGGCAATATTTACCACATAATGTAAGGCTGTTGCTCCTGTGTGGACCTTCGGCGCTCATTGTAAGCCTTTCCCCTTGTGTACTTCAAGTGTCCGGCTTTGCAACGATCACCTTTGGTGCTCATTGCGAAGACAGATATATAAGTACAGAGTACCCCAAAAAAAAAAAGTGAGTATAGTGAATTAATAAAGTAATATTAATTAATTTATTAATATACTTTACCTATTTATATGTAATATGCAGCAATCAATATCCTGAAGAGCTAACAATCTATTTGTATTTTCCTGCCTCTAAAAAATGTACTGTTGGACTGTTGATCATCTGAGCAGAAAGTGTCAGCAATGTGCCAAGTGCGCAGTGTAAATAGGCTGCGTGCGCGAGGGCAATCCGTTTGGTTAGGCGGGTAAAGCTGCATTTTCGAATCCTAATTTTATTAGTTGCAAGTTAGTGTTGTAAAATGGTGGGTTTTTTTGTGTTTGTTTTTTTTTTTTTTTTTTTCTATGTGTTACTTGTCTCGTGAGCATTTTCCGTCAGTTGTAATAGCCAGAAACCTAGGAGATACAAAATATACTAACTCGTATGCGACTGGAGGTGATTTTCGCGGGTATGGATCCTTTAGCCTCGTTATCATTTGCGTGGGAGCCTCCTATACATACATACATACATACATACATACAAAGGCGCTCATTGCAAGCCTCTCCTTCCGTCTTCTGTATGGGCCTCGCGATAAGCGCCTTTGGCTTTGCCGCTCATTGCAGGCCTCCTTAACCTGCAAGTTTTGTGCTTGGGAATGCCATGTGTCTCTTTGCACCATCTCCCCCCTGTCCCTTCCCTGGGTCTTTCTCCTCTGTGTGTCTGCTGAATGATTGCATGGCGCTTGATGACTGGCAATGGTTTTAGTCTTGCGTGCCTGGCGTCGTTCATCCTCGTTTTGATTCTATTTGAGAATTTTTACGTTTTTTCGGCTGCCATTTTTTCCCTTGCTTTGCCATTTTTTCGTTATTGGAAAATCGGCTAATATGGATCAAATTTACTTGCAACCCCACTCGCATGCTTCCTGGCTCTCCCCCTGTGCTGTGTGTCAGTGTGTTGTTAATTTATTATTTGGCTTTTTTGCGGTGTTTCTAGTTACGTGCTTGAAAAACTTTCGGCCGTTAAAATAGTAAACTGCGGGCCTCGCAATCAGCACATTAGCTGGTTATTATTGTGACTTGACAGTGTGTTTGTGTGTAATGTTATATATATATATATATATATATATATATATATATATAATTACACACACATGTGCAGATGAATTATTCCTAATGACCGTTGTGTTTAGTAAAGCATGTTAAATTGTTACTGTCACATGTCAGGAAGTCCGATACAATACTTTTTAGTAATAGACAATGGAGTCGTGAACCGGATGGTCGCCGCTTGAAGTGCATTTACAGGGTTAGCTGAGATCTCTGCTGATCACATAGGTTTAAATGTTACAGCTTCCAAATGGGCAGACTGGAGATTTATGTTGGCTAACTATAGACCAGTGGTGTATTTGGGTCTCCAACAGTTCAGGATTTCAGTACATCCTTTAGTGACACCAAGTGGATTAGTCCGAATGAATGCAGCTAAATAACTAACTTGTGCTAAAGCAGAGAAATCTTGTTTACAGAAGCAGAGTGATCCATAAATTCTGGCCTTTGTCTTAATAAATTGCATCTTCCTCAATGTAATTGTCATATGAAATATACACTTCACTTACCCACAAAGTTTTTCACCACTGGGATTGCCCCCTTTCTTCCTGTTTTCATTCATACAGGGTGTCACCTTTCACAGCTGTAACCTAAAAACATGCCAACAAGGAGGGGGTGGACATAAATATCTAACAATTAGATTTTATAAGTTGTTTTCAGGACCATTGAAGTCCTTCACAGAGATATAAAACTATTTAGAAGACTTAGGTGACTTTAGAAGACTGTGCTCCTAATAATTTACCATTTTTTGTTTATTATGGGTTTTTTTGACACTGAATGGTATATTAACACAGGAGTCCCCTAGTAACATAGTAATTGAGATTGAAAAAAGTATTTTAGTCCATCAAGTTTAACCTTTTTAGATCTCTGATCTGCAATATGCAGATTCATTATTAATTGATCCAGAGGAAGGAAACAAAAAACATTGAAACATTATCAATTGTCTCAAAAGGGAAAAAAAAAAAAATTCCTTCTCGACCCCAGATACTGGCGATCGGATTCCTCCCTAGATCAATACTCTCTCTAATTATCCAGGATAAGCCTGAATGCCCTTTTCATACAAAAATATATCCAATCCCTTTTTAAAGTTATCATCAAATCTGCTGTCACCACCTCCTTTGGTAGATAATTCCACAGATTAACCACCCTTACTGTGAAGAACCCTTTTCTTTCTTTATGGTGAAATCTTTTTACTTCTAACCTCAAGGGATGTCCTCTTGTCAGTTGTAAATCTCTTGGCACAAAAAGCTTCCCTGACAAATCTTTATACCGACCCTGGATGTATTTATATAAGGTAATCATATCCCCTCTTAGACGCCTTTGTTTCTAGAGAAAATAAGTGTAATTTGGTTAGCCTTTCTTCATACTTAGCCCCTCCATTCCCCTTATTAGTTTTGTTGCCCTCCTCTGTACCTTTTCCAGCTCTAAAATGTCCTTTTTATGAAGTGGTGCCCAAAATTGTACTCCATATTCCAAATGAGGGCGTACTAGAGATTTGTATAGTGGCAGAATTATATTTGCTTCCCTGGCTTCTATACCTTTCTTATACATGCTAATATTTTACTTGCCTTTGCAGCTGCTGCTTGGCTTTGAGCACTGTTACCTAGGTGGTTGTCCACAAGCTCTCCCAAATCCCTTTCAATATCTGATACACCTAGATTTGCTCCATTAAGATGATAAATTGCATGGCTTTTTTTCCTTCCCAGATGCTTAACCTTAAATTTATTTGAATTAAATCTCATCTGCCATTTAATTGACAATTTCTCTAATTTATGCAAATCCATTTGGAGGGAAAGTGCATCATTATCTGATTTAATTACCTTGCACAAGTTGGTGTCATCAGCAAAAATGGAGACAATACTTTCCAATTGACACATTTATCTGACTTTTATGAGCCAACTAGGTCAGTTCAGAGTCAGGTCCCTCCATTATGTTGTGTGATTTAATGTAGAGACTAATTGTTACATCTCTTTGGCCTCTTTTTCTCCCCTCTATTAATAACCAGGACTTAGCCAGTTTTGGGGACTTCCAGTCAGGAGGAACCCCATGGTGGGTTATCTACTCTTTCCTTAACCCTTCCTGGCTTCAAAACTGCAAAGTATCAGCTGATATTTTATACTGGTTAATGTCCAATGACAACCATAGACTGTGCAGTTTCTAAGTAAGTGCGATGTTTCATATTTTTTTAACTTTATTGTAGTTAGGTGCCTGCCAATGTATAGATTACGCATAGAAAGATGTGTAAAATAACTAAAAAGTTAGTAGCCAGCATTTCAATTTCTGACCCTTGATTCCTGGGTTTTATCAAGCTCTGTGTTAGAAGATTAATTGGGTAAAGTTAGTAGTTTTGTACTTGGTTATATAGGACAATAGGCAAAAACATTTATTAAGGGTTAAATGTTCATTTAAGCAATGAATTGCTTTTCTTTAAATCATGTCTCGGGCCATATACGCTCCAGATCTCTCACCCTCTGAATGATGTATTGTCTCTGGAGTGGGAGCCTCCCAGGGGGAAATAATAAACTGAAACTTTTTTAAGACAAATCTGTTAGATGATGCAAAATGCTAACGAACGCAGACCATGTAACCATCACAAACTGCTTGATTGGTTCTTGAGGCTATGGCCTAATCAGTTCAGCATTCTAAGTGTCAGTGATGGAACTTAAAATGGCATCTTCCACTCCATAAACATGGAAGATTACAGAAAAAGAAGTTCCATGGTTTAGAGCTGCAGGTGTAGTCTGATTGGCTCTTGTACTGTTTCTTGAAAGTTTTGACCCAATGAAATGACAACTCAGCAATTTAAGTACTGGTTGAATCTGGCTGCTAAGCGAGACCATAAAGCATACATAATCTTGTATCCAAATGCTTAAAGGGACATGGAAGGTTTCTGGATTTCACTAGGAATATAATATACCTGTGTATCTATTTAATTTTGTATACTTTATTTTAGTGCATAAAAGCTCTGATTTTATTTTATTTTTTTCTGCCTAAAATATTTCAAATAGTTCCTAACTGGTTTCTCCCATCTGCATCTCATGAAGACAGTATACTTTTAAGTACCGGGGTTCCACTGTTTTATAAAAAAACAATCAGTGGCAGCATTCAGTAAAATGCTACTTGAGAGAGGTCACCATCAGGCTAATTTGAAATTCTGCACTTCAAGATCTGTGCATTAAAAAACAAACAAAAAAAACATAGCTTATAGGCACTTTTTAATAAAATGAAGTACATAAAAGTAAATAGATACACAGGGATATTATATACCTACTAACATACAGGCACCTTCCATATCCATTTAAGTGACTTTATTTTTCTTCCATCAAATATCATTATTCTTCCAAGAATCTTGTTAGTGCTGAATGAACAGCTCCTGCTGAGTGCTCTATAGCAAAATAGTTTTTATAGAAAACTTATGTCAAGGATTAGCCTTTATTAGATTTTAATATAAATGTTGGTGACAACATTATTATCATATGTCAATATATTTCACCCTAAAGGTACAGACTTTATTTTGAAATTCTTCTGAAAAAGCAAATTAATTATGCATGCTGTATTACACAGCTTTAATGCAAAGCCAAGGTTGGAATAAACACAAGCTGAGTATCCAATCCATGTACAGCTGTTTCAAGCTTACTGGCTATCATCAGCATGGAGCTGGATCTCAGCTTGTGTTGTGGAAATTATGAGTAGGTTTTTCACCACAACAATCATTTATAATATGGTGGGCAAAAGAGCGATAGAAGCCCTCCACCGTACAGTAGTACAGTAAATAAATAGTACATCTGTGTTCACATCTGAATGTCTAAAGCAAGTTAAAAAAAACCTGCTTCCAGCTCAGAGTTCCGAGAAACAGTTCTTACACTGCATTCTGGGAAGTTGAGCTGGGACACACAACTATAATTTATGTAGATTTTCCTGGGTGCTGTCACAAGACCACAACCCACACAAGAGGGGCTTCTCCCTATCCATGTCATACAGCTGCATGCAGGTCACTGTCTGTTTGCTAAAAGCATTACACTGTTAGTGTGAAGCCCTTCACCACTAGGCATGGAATGAGGTAATCCCTGTGAAATATGGCAGCATGCATGAGAAACAACAAGAATAAAGTGGGAGGTTCCAGAATCTTATAATGTTACACTAGAAGTGAAGTGTAAATGTTATTGTTTTTAATTCAGGGGATACAATTAATTAAGCTTGTTGAACATTTATATAATACAAAAAATGCCTAAAAGACTTAATTTTAAACATTTTAGGTGATTGCAATACCTTTTTTCTACTGTGACTTGTATGGCTGAATTTAATTGGAGGAAACTAAAATATTTTATCCCTTTCTTTTCCCTTCTCCTGACCACTATTTAGTACTAGAGATAGACTTTTCCGAGATGGTCCTGGAGGAAATCATCGGGATTGGAGGCTTTGGTAAAGTGTACCGTGCTGTTTGGGGAGACGAGGAGGTGGCAGTAAAGGCTGCTCGTCATGATCCCGATGAAGACATTAGCCAGACTATTGAAAATGTCCGTCAGGAAGCCAAACTGTTTGCAATGCTTGATCACCCGAACATAATCGCCTTGCGGGGAGTGTGCCTGAAGGAACCCAACCTGTGCTTGGTCATGGAGTTCGCCAGAGGAGGGTCGTTAAACCGTGTGCTGGCTGGGAAGAAGATTCCACCGGATATACTGGTAAACTGGGCAGTGCAGATCGCCAGAGGGATGAACTACTTGCACGATGAAGCCATAGTGCCTGTTATACACCGGGATCTGAAGTCCAGCAACAGTAAGTGAATAAAAAGTAGCACATAATAACACTTCGCTACTAAAGAGCTCTTTAATTAAAAAAAATTATATATATACGTCAGTATGATTATTTATGATTACCTGAGCAAGAAGCATCTTAAAAAAATCTTTCAGCAAGAAAAGCCATGTATAAAGTTTATTGCATTAAAGTGTGAAAATGCATTGTGTACTCATTTGCATATCCCTGCGCATTTTCCCAATAACTTTCTGGGAATTTTGAGTAGGAAATAAGTTTTTTTAACCTATTTTAGATATGTGCTATTTATGTACTCTGTATGGTGTAGGGCTTTTGCCACTTTCTTGCCCACCCTAAGCTAGATAATGTTCTATAAATAGCAAAAAAAGAAAATTTCATTTATACAGTCATACATCGGCACTCGTCGGCTTCAAAACTTGTCTAATTCGGTATTAAAGGCGCCTCGTCAGGGAGGGGTGGGGGGGAATGGCTCTACACTTGTCGTGCTTGCAAAAACATGTATGGGTCAAGAAGCTGCCCACGAATCTCGTCTTAGCAGAAGAAAAATAATGAGAACCACCACAGGACAAATAAAGAGATAATCGCGAAGTATGAGCATGGTAGCCACATTCGTGATCTCGCTGCTGAGTACAAAATTACTAAACAATGTTGATGTTTTATTGGAAGGCGACTCGCCTTCCAAAGCAATAACCTCTTCTCCTCCTCTATCTCGCCACCATCCTTAGGCCATCAACTCCTAAGTAAAGTGAAGTTAAATTGTATTTTATCTAATTATTGTTGTTTTATTTATGTATAATTTTTAAGTTTTTTTTTTTTGTTTTTTGTATCAAAAAAACAACCCCATCAATTAAAAGTAAAAGGTGACATTGCTGGGGTTCAGAAATAGATTACTAAAACTTACATTACTCCTTATGGGAAAAATGTGTTTGGTATTAGCCGTTTTCGCCACTTGCCGTGCCTTCGGAAACAAATTAACGAGTACCAGTAACCACTGTGTATAAGTGTTTCAAAATATATTGCTCCCTCTCTCCCTCTCTCCCTCTCATTGAGATCAGCAAATTGATCACATTTATCAAACTTTATGTGAATTTGTCAGTAGTGAATTTGTATTTATGTGGTGTATGGTCTGTTCTTATAGATAGTAAATGTGATATGTAAAATATGACCATTATTATATATGCCATATACTGAAATACTATGTATATCAATACACTAGCCCTCCTATTTATGTATATAAACCGCCTTCCCTTAGCAGAGAAGAGGTTAAATAATAATAAAAGGGGGGTTATGACTCTTCACCCTATGACCTGCTACACCTTGATTCCTTGATTTTTTCCCCCAGCTAAAGTATAACCATGAGGGACCCTGTGGGCACCCATGGTCCCTAATGTGTTTGTGTTCAGTCCTTCAGTTGTGCCAGCCCTTGGTGACCATATGGAACTCGGCACACTGGGCTTATCTGTCTGTTTCTGGTTGTGCTTATCCATATGGGTTTTCTTAGTAAAGATGTTTGTGTGGGTGCCACTTCCTTCTCCAGTGGACCGGGACTTGTCTGACTTCTCTGCTATGACCCGCTCATCTTGGGTGACCCTACATGGTATAGCTCACTACTTCATTGAAGTACACAAACCCCCTCACCACGACAAGGTAGCGATCAAGAAGGGGACCGTACCTCATATTAACCTCTATACCATGAGGATCCTCCATGATCTACTCAATTATGAATATGGATGTCCCCATGGCACCCTTTCTACCATAAGGGTCCATATTGGACCTTCATGAACCTTAACCCACCCATAAAGGTGCCTATGGATCCCCACAGTCCCGAACACTAAATACATAAACAATAAATACCAAAATAAATCTGTAAGTGGTGAAAACATACATTAATATCCTTTTGGTGCCCTCCAGTGTCGATTTAGTCATGCCCAAGCCTCAATCGTAAACCACGAACATTAGATTTTATTTAAGCCCTTCTCTGCCATGAACATACAGTGTTCTCCCCAGCCCGATTTTGGAGGGTGGTGCTGAGCCTTTTGAGAAGCAAATAGCACATGAACTATATACCCACCTGGCTACTCCTTCATGCGACACAACTGAAAAATGTTATGTATAGAAACTGTATGCAGATATCAGAGCCGCATTTGAATGTCAATACCTAGAATCCTTAGCTACCATGCTAATACTGTTTACTGAGAGGTTCTGTGGGACTAGGAATAATTGAGACATTTATAAGTGTACTCAGAATTATTTTATATATATATATATATATATATATATATATATATATATATATATATATATATATATATATATATAGAACTGTGAAATACAGTAAGCATATGCTTTAAAGGAGCCATGTTTAAAATGGTTTGGATTGACAGAGTGATGGTGCATTATGTGGCCTCATTTGCATGTCCCGCCCAGTTTTCCCATATTGCAGTGCATATACTGTGTTTCTGAGTCCACAAATGCCTTGCTCTTCAATCCAAATATCATTTATAAATATATATATTAGTGTATTATATAATAATGCGTGTGTGTGTGTGTTATCCATCTGGGAAGGAAAATGACCATGCAATTTAGAAACTTAATTAAACAAATCTAAGGGTATAGGATATTGAAAGGGATTTGGGAGTGCTTGTGGACATCCATCTAGGTAACGGTTCTCGATGCCAAGCAGCAGCTGCAAAGGCAAGTAAAATATTAGCATGTATTAAGGGTATAGAAGGAAGGGAAGCAAATATAATTCTACCTCTATACAAATCTCTAGTACGCCCTCATTTGGAATATGGAGGACAATTTTGGGCACCACTTCATAAAAAGGACATTTTCGAACTGGAAAAAGTACAGAGAAGGGCAACAAAACTCAGTGTCTCTTCTTAGGCTGCTGGCTGTATTCTCCAGGCAATCCAACTTACTTGCCAGTGTCTCTCTGTACTTTAATCTGTATTATAAGCAGTCTTCCTGACTGTCTCACTTCAGAGCTTATTTCAGCTCAGCTCCCAGGATCCAGTCTTCCTGACCGTCTCACATCACAGGTTCTCACAGGCTGCAGCACCACACAGACTCCTCACGGCTCTCAGGCCACTCCCCCATGTCCGCTTTCCAGGCGATAAAGTGAAGTTGCACCTGCAACAATTAGGAGTACTTTAGAAGTTTAACTCCATCACTCCTGTCAAAAACTCTTTACACTACTTTACTTGTCACCATCCTCTAGGGGGCAAACGGTTACAATCTATACAGGAAGGATCTTAACAGCTGTGAGGACCTCAATAATATATCCAATGAGCTGGAGCCAGACATCATGGAGACTGAAGTGAGATGGGCCCTAGGATGTCTTACTCCTAATCATGCTGCAGGAGGTGATGGAATTCCAATTGTACTATTCAAAATTTACAGGAAGATGCTTTTAAAGTGTTACTTGCCTTATGCCAACACATTTGGAATACTCAACAATGGCGAATAGACTATAAAAGGACAGTCTACATCCCACTAGCCAAAAAAGGCAGTGCCAAAGAGTGCTCCAATTATCAAACCATTACACTCATTTCACATACCAGCAAGGTAATGCTTAAGATCCTACAAGCTCGGCTCCAACCATATATGGACCATGAACTACCAGATGTGCAAGCCAGGTTCCGCAGAGGAAGAGGCACAAGAGATCAAGTCGCCAATGTCCGCTGGATAATAGAGAAAGCGAGGGAGTTCCAAAAAAACATTTCATTCTGCTTCATTGACTAGTCTAAAGCCTTTGACTGTGTGGATCACCACAAAATGTTGCTGCGTTCTTGAGGAGATGGAGTACCAGATCATCTCATCCACCTTCTCAGAAATCTGTATTGGGACCAAGAAGCCACTGTCAGAACCGAACATGGGACAACAGAATGGTTTAAGATAGGAATAGGCGTGCAACAAGGTTGTATATTATCTTATTTATTCAACTTATACGCAGAGTTCATCATGCGTAAGGCAGGGCTGGATGAATCCAAAGCCAGAATTTAATATTGCTGGAAGAAATCTCAACAACCTCAGATATGCGGATGAAAGTGAGGGGGAACTAAAGGTCCTAATGATGAAGGTAAAAGAAGAGAGTCCAAAAGTTGGTCTGCTGCTCAATGTTACAAAGATAATGGCAAACGGCAATCTCACTTCCTGGCAAATAGATGGGGAAAGGGTGGAGGCAGTGACATTTTTCTTCTTTTTGGGATCCAACTTCTCTTCAGATGGTGACTGTAGCCATGAAATTAAAAGATGTTTGCTTCTGGGGAGGGAAGCTATGTCAAGTCTGGACAGGCTAGTAAAAAGTAAAGACATTACACTATCAACAAAGGTCCTCCTAGTTAGAACTATGGTATTCCCTGTAGTAATGGATGTGAGAGCTGGACCATAAAGAAGTCTGAGCGCTGTAGAATTGATGCCTTTGCATTGTGGTGTTGGCGAAAACTGCATAGAATCCCTTGGACTGCAAGAAGATCCAACAAATCAGGACTTCAGAAAATCAAGTCAAACTGTTCACTGGAAGCTATGATCATAAGGCTGAAGCTCAAATATTTTGGCCATATCATGAGAAGACAGGATTCCCTAGAAAAGACTGATGCTGGGAAAAATTGGCACACATAGAAGGGGATAGCAGAGGCGGAAATGGATAGATGAGATCATTGAAGCGATGAACATGAACTTAATCGAGGTCAGAGAGGCAGTGACTGACAGAAGTTCCTGGTGTGCTGCGGTCCATTGGGTCACGGAGAGTCGGAAACGACTGAACGAATATATATAATATATATAATATAATATATATATATATATATATATATATTGTTTTTTTCTCATTGTACAGGACCCATCATTTCCTTCTTGAGAAATGCCCTTTTACTTCTAGTCCCAAGTCCAATTCAGTATAGCCTACTACTGCATAGAAGTGTTTGGTAGTGTAGTATATTTAGGCAATAAGCCCCCTCCTGCTCGGGTCAGAGCTCCGCAGTGAGTGCTATAAACCAATCCTGGTTTATTGAAGACATTTTAATTTTTTAATTAAATGCCAGTTAAGATGCCATGGGGAGCAGGATCTGGGTCAGACAAAAGACTAACAATGTGATCTTCACAGTATTACTGCAGACCTGGCAAATTAATACCCTACGGCAGCAAAGGTTTTACACAGGAATAATGTCTGAACAAAGCACAAAAACCGCCAGTGGGGACAACGTTACATCTTCAAACGCTTGCATCAGCACTAAGGTTTAGGGGTTTTGCTATGTAACGAGAAGTCATTTGGAAGACGTTCTAAGATCTCTATAAGAGGTCATAAGAACTTTTATATTTTCAGTTTTTAAAGCAGAAAATATTGTAAAACATCTTAATATTTGATTAGTAAGCTCCACTCCTTGACTGCCCTCCTCTTTATTTTAATTGTAAAATCTTATTTTTAGGAAAAAACTCACATTTCTGACATATGTAACAATCTAACAAAATTAGCAGCTATATAAGCAATGAGCTTAAAATAATGTTTAGAGAAATGTTTTTAAAGGTATATTGAAATTACCGTTGTTAGATTAATTTTCTAACACATGGTGCTTATATCCGAAATGTACATTACATTGTCGTTCTATACACATACAGACTTATTTTTTTTGTTTAAATGGTTTCCACACCCTGCTTCCATAGGCACCTGGTATTAGCCTATAGAAACACCTCATTCAAGTACAGTTTTTAACTCCTCAAGCCAACAGCAGAACAATGCAGAAATCCACAGCAGCAATATCTGAGCTCCTGACTTCCCAGAGATTGCAGAAACTGACTTTCCAGAGATTGCAACAATGTTCTAGCTGTCTGTAATTGGCCAAAACAAGTTTTGAATTTTATGCTAATTTAGATTTTATTTTTTAAGGGAGTTTTATCTCCGAATCAACTGCCATAAAAGCTGAAAAGAAATTGCAAACGTCAGATTAAGATTGTCTGCATACACTACTCATTCTCCTCTCTATCGGATGCAGTCATAGTCCAGGAAACTTAGATATGCCTTTAAGTCTCTGTGTATAAAACATTTTAAAAAAAAATATGTGAAAAGTAGCCGGGTTAGTCAGGAGTCAGGCATATTTTTTTTTCTTTTTAGGAACCAGCAAGGGAAATGTTATATATAAATAAATGTATAATAACAATACATGACTGGCTCATAACTGCTTTTACTGCAGGGCTTAATAGACAGGTCTTCTAATGTTTATGGCAATATGCATATATTTCTAGATACAGCCCACTGGCTCCTAAAGCTTCATATTAATTTGTCAAGCTCTGTGGTTTGTACAACATTGTTGGGCTGATTAAACAGCAGCACCAAGTGCCCAAAAACCTTTCCTAAAGAGACCTGAATTCAAAATATACCTCTTATTGGGTAACTTGTTCTTCCTCTAAGCATTCTGGAATATATATATTAATTACATTTATGTCCAGGCATTTCAAAATAATGTTTGTACAGTGGTACCTCTATTAAATTACATAATCACTAATATAGTTTCCGTAAGTGTGTAACGCTCCAGTGGGAGAGCATGCGCACTATGGAAACTATCGTACAGATTCCGTACATGCCGCACAGTGCGGCACCAGTGCAAGGAACAGAGGGGTGAATGGGACAGAGCGGGGCAAAGAGACATAGGGGAGGAAGGAAGGGGGGGAGAGAGACGCGGGAGGAAAGAGACACGGGGCAGGGGGGAGAGACACTGGGGGAGGGGGAAAGAGACATGGGGAGAAGGTAGTGTGTAGGGGGGAGAGACACATGGGGGAGGGGGGAAGAGACATGGGGAGAAGGTAGTGTGGGGGGAGAGAGACAAAGGGGAGGGGGGAAGACGCATAGGGGAGGCAGAGTGGGGGAGAGAGGGTGAAAGAGGGGAGTTGGGGTGGGGGGGGAAGTGACCCAGGGGAGGGGACATATGGGGGGATACTCCCTCTTGCTGTAGGTAAGCTTTTTATGTATGTGTTGTGTGTATTTATTGTGTTTTTCATTCTTTCATGTCCGCGGGTCACGGACGATTTTTGCGAGGTCGTAATTGGTCGTAACGTGTCTCGTACTTTTTTGAGAAGCCGCAGTTGCTGGCAAGGAGTGCCTTCGGCGCTCCATGCCAGCAACTGAGGCCCTCGCTTTGCGAGCCTGCAAGCGTTGGCAACAACTCGCATGCTCACAACTATATATGTGATAGGAATATATATATATATATATATATATATATATATATTCTTATCATAAATACCAGAATTTGACATTTGGGCTATCAATCACCCTTTTTTGATTCACCACCAAACCAATATTTGTTTTGGATAATGAGATCATTGTGATTAATTACCAATAAGCGCTGAGGCCGCAAGCGAGTTTTGCTTCAGTGCAGCTGCCTGCATTAAAGGCATTTTTAAGTCTCCTGGGTTATGAATGCATCTGATAGAAGAGAATCAGTAGTGTATGAATTTAGTATTTTTTCATGCAAAAAAATAATAAAAAAATCTAAACATTAGCTAAATCTCTTGAGTTTACAAGCAGTTGATTTTAAGAGTTAAAACATCTTAATATCCCTCCTAAAATTAGCATTAAGTTCAGAATGTGTTTTGGCCAATCCCAGGCAGCGAATACGTTGTATCAATCAGTGATAGCAGTTTATGCACGAAGGAGTCGTGGGATGTGTATTCCCCTGCATTAGGAACCAGGATGAGCCAGACATTGCTCTGTAGATCTCTGAATAGTGCTGCTGCTGGCTTAAAGGTTAGTGTAGGGTTTTAAACCGTACTTGAATGCAGGGTTTCTATTGGTGGTTATCCGGTGCCTACGTAAGCAGCTCTGGGGTATGGAAGCCATGCTTCTTAAATAAAATCTGTATGAATGAATCTATGTATGTGTGTCTGATATAAGCAGCATGTGTTAGATTAGATAAAAAGTAGACACATTAACAATCTATTGATAAAGTATGTATTAAATTATACCATATTCAGAACTATATATCACATATATAGTTGTGAGCAAGCGGGTCGTTGCTAACGCTGCGGGCTTGTGTAGCTGCGGCCCTCGCTGGCAAGGAGCACCGAAGGATCTCGGAAAACCAAACAAAATTAATGTGTCAACCAAACACCATTACCTGCCTTACGATCTTATTGCCGTCATTTTTTGACGGGCAAGTCGCTAGTATATAATATTATTTAATCATTTAGACAACAGTAAACTTTTCTCCTCCTTTGGTGCCAAGGTTAGTCTGAGTCATGTAAAGCCAAGGTCGGGATTGTTTTGATCTTATATTAATAATCTTTGTTGACCGACAAACCTTTGGCGACATACATGGATGGAGAAGAGGAATTTCAGTAAATGTTTGCTGATTCTGGCCAACCAGTTCTGCTATCCCTTTTGTGATAAAATATATTATTAATGATGTTTAATGTTTTATTTGTAGGGGGTGCAGGATCCTGAAATATATTTAACCCTTTTAACAGCCAATCTTTTTTCCCCTATAACGTGAAGCAAACTGAATATTGGCATATACGAAATAGCAAAGTAGTGATATCAACTTCCTTATTGAACCACTATACAGAGGAAAAAACTAAATTTTAATTTGAACCCCCTTTATTTATTTATTTATTTATTTATTTATTTATTTTTTATATTCATCTGCTGAAACTTGGAGGCATCTGTGATACTTTAGCTGAAGTTGTGTGAGTGACAGGGTCACTTACATTTCTAGAGAGCTGTGCTTGCATCTATTGATACAAGATGATTGGTTCTGAGTAGTCTAATGGGGTGGTGTCAATTTGAATCAGATATAATAATTTAACACCTCCAAGATCTTCCATATTACTTCTTCCCCAGTCTTCGCTCCACTGATTTTGATAATAAACACATTCTCATGAACTAGCTCTCAGGAATTGATGCAGCAAAAAAAACATGGATTTTTTTTTTTTTTTTTAAAGGGTCTTGAAAAATTTGGATTTTCTCAAAAAAAGTTGGCTTATACAACGTCTAATTACTAACTTAGTTACGTTTCATAAACATGTGCGTGTACCTTGAACTATATTGGTGTGTATTATACTGAACTCTATAACTAGACGTTATGAAATCTTAGGCATTGTAGCTTTAAATGAAGCAAAGATGGTATAAAGTATTGCTGAGTTATGAAATTATTTGCAGTATTCAGAGCCTCTGGATGACTCCTATTCATAATAGGTTATTTAGGAGCCAGAATATCAGCCTTATTAAATTGTGATTTGGCCAATTGAATAGGGCTCTATATAAGCACAGAACATTTTTTTTTTTTGACAGAAGTTTTTAGTTAGTGAAGACCTTGATTTGGATAGAAGTTCACTAACTAAAAACTTCTGTAAAAAAATATGCTATGTGCTTATATAGAGCCCTATTCAATTGGCTGAATTATAATTTAATAAGGCTGTATGTATGTGAATACAAATGTACTATTTATTTACTGTACGGTGGAGGCTTCTGTCGCTCTTTTGCCCACCATATATTAAATAATTGTTGTGGTGAACTACCTATTTAAAATATCCACTACACAAGGTAAGGAACCGGCCCCACGCTGATGATGGGCAGTAACCTTGAAGCAGCCGTACGTGGGTGGGATTCCTGGCTTGTGTGTAATTCAACCCTAGCTTTGATTAAATCTGTTTTATACCGTGAGCATGTCCCTGCCAGAATGCAGTATAATAACTGTATTTCTCGGAATTCTAGGCATGAAAGAAGATTTTTAACTTGTTTTAGACATTCAAATGTGATCACAAATGTGCTATTTAATAAAATAAATGTCACTCACATTATTTTGGTCTAGAATGCAGCATTGTGCAGTGGTTTTGTGCCTCCCTCCGGGGCACTATCAAATAGCACAAAACTCTGCATTGTTATGTGATCGTGGCTGCGCCTGTCCTATGGAGGCACCATGCAGGTATCGCCTCTGCACCAGCACTCACAGCAACGTCTGCCAACTTGTACAGGGTGGAGCGCCTGCCAGAATGCTGCACAGCTAGGGCCTGAATTTTTTTTTCTTTGTTGTGTCCGAGGTTATTTGATAGTGCTAGTTTTTCTTTTTACAAATAAGTCTTGGAGCATAAAAACATTTTCAGACATTTATGGGCTTGCCTTCTGCCCCCGTTTCCTCTTGGTTTCAAGTTTTTCATGCAAAAAAATAACATGTGTGATGTTTAAAACCTGCTCTTGAAAAGAAATAGCGTTGTATGTCTCTTTAAGGACCGTGCAACTGCCATAATTAAAACAAAATTGAATACAGTAGTAACACATTGTTTTAACACTGTAAAACATTTGCACATTATCAAGTCAAGTTCTTCAAAATATAATTCTAAAAATGATACATTTGTGGTCCTGGAAGGGTTCCCTGGTGGTCCAGTGGTTAGGGTTGATGAGGGGAGGGAGAGGATGAGGGGAGGGAGAGGATGAGGGGAGGGAGAGGATGATGAGAGGGAGGGGAGGGAGAGGATGATGAGAGGGAGGGGAGGGAGAGGATGATGAGAGGGAGGGGAGGGAGGATGATGAGAGGGAGGATGATGAGAGGGAGGGGAGGGAGGATGATGAGAGGGAGGGGAGGGAGGATGATGAGAGGGAGGGGAGGGAGGATGATGAGAGGGAGGGAGGATGAAAAGGGGGAAGAAAAGAGGCACAGGGGGGAAAGAGAGACAGGGGAGGGGAGGGAAAGACACGGGGGAAGAGACACAGGGGAGGGGGAAGAGGCGCAGGGGAGGGGTGGGGAAAGAGGCGCAGGGAAGGGGTGAGGAAAGAGACACAGGGGAGGGGAGGTGAAAGAGACACAGGGAAGAAGGAGCAAGAAACACACAGGGAAGGAGGAGGGAAGGGACACAGGGGAGGGGGGAGAGAGAGGGGGAGCAGGGCAAACAGACACAGAGGGAGTAGAGGGGGGAAGAGACACAGAGGGAGTAGAGGGGGGAAGAGACACAGGGGACAGAGGGGGGAGAAAAGACACAGGGGAGAGAGGGGGGAGAAAAGACACAGGGGAGAGAGGGGGGAGAAAAGAGACACAGGGGAGAGAGGGGGGAGAAAAGAGACACAAGGGAGGTAGAGGAGGGTGGAAAGGAAACACAAGGTAGTAAGTAGACAGGGGGAGGGGCTCGCGGTGAGCACCGAAGTCGCTCACATTAGGTGGCAAACAGCTTTGCCAGCATTACAATTTTATTGCCGTCATTTTTGACGGGCAAGTCGCTAGTGTATATATATAATGATTATCATTGATAATAGGTCTTTTTAAACAAAAGGCTTTTCCCTGCAGACCGTGAAGTATTCATTATATGTGGGAGTCATTTAAAAAAGGTTATCATACCAGACGGGTACAGTGAGAAGATTGGAAATTCTGTACTCAGGGCAGCCATCACATATTATAATTGTCAAACTGCGATTTGTCGTCACTTTTGCGAGCCTTGCGAAGCAAGCAGGACTTAGGCTGAAATGAGCGCCAACGGAGATCCTGCGAGCCTCGGAAAGCGAGGTGAGCAGTTGAGGAACGTGGGACTTGGATAAAAAAAAAAAAAAAACCTCGGGGGCAAAAAAATCGGAGCTCGGAAAAATATGAAGGGAACAGACGAACCGCGTAAATCGAAAAAAGACGAAAAACAATAAAAATATAAAAAAAATACATTACAACACACTCGCACACAGCACAGGGGGAGAGCCAGGAAGCCTGGGAGTGAGGTTGCAAGCGATTTTGAGCCTTATTTACCGTGTTTTGTCACTCGAAAATTGACTAAGCGAGGGGGGAAAAAAAGTTGGACGAAAAACGTAAACAAATCTGAATCTAGATTAAAAACGAGGCTGGGCAAAGCCAGGCATGCGGGACTTAGAAAATACACGACGGCAAAGACAATAACACTTACACCAACAACACAGGTCTTTGAAAATAAAACAAACGACAGTCAGCGCCCCCTACACAAACATTCAGCAGACACACAGGGAAGGGACAGGGAGAGCTGCTGGAAAGAGACACATGGCATTCCCCAGCGCAAAACTTGCAGGTTAATGAACCCTATAATAAGCGGCCTGTACAGTAGGCGGGAGGAAAGGTTCGCAATGAGCGCCGAAGGTGCTCAGAGAAGCAAAAGCATCACATTGTGTGCCAAACAGCATTTACTGGCTTACAATTTTATTGCCGTCATTTTTGAATTTGCTAGTAAGAGGCAGGAAGTCAGCGGCATCTTACAGGATTTCCTCTGTCCTCGTGTAAGGAAGTGTGATGTTACAGGGAATCTCGAGATCCAGCTGGGATCACTAAATATACACTCCAGCTGTACGGGATTCTTTTTGTTTTGTTGTTCACTCATGTCCGACTCTAGCTGACCTCATGGATGTAACACACCAGACACATCTTTATGTCCCCGGTCTTGCTGGTCCACTTGGTTTTCATGGCAGAGATACTGGAGTGGGTTGCCAGTTCCTTCTCCAGTAGGCCACACCATACCCCTGGTATTCTTCCATCCGATTACTGACCAGGCCCATCCCTGCTTGGCTTCATGGTGGTGTTTCCTCTTGGTTCCCTGACTGCTATTAGCTGCCTGTTATTGTCCAAAACATATTATGAATTTTATGCTAATTTAGCTTGGATTTGTAGGGGGCATTCTTTCTCAAAATCAACTGAAGAAATTTGCAAACTTTAGGCAAAGTTTATTTGGTGATATTTTTTTTTATGCAAACATTTTTTTTTCATACCCTACTGATTCTCATCTGTCAGATGATTATTATTATTATTATTATCTTTTATTTGTATCGCGCCAACATATTCTGCAGCGCTGTACAGGGGATAAGAACAGGGGAAATACACGTTTAACAAATTCAAAAGTTCAAGGGCCCTGTTTTGAGCTTAGAATCTTAGCAGAAAGTGCTTTATCCCAAAGCACCCTACAAGATTGGAAACTCGCTACTTACAATCTAAAGGGAATTAAAGGGCAGAGAACTGGGGAAGAGTAACAAATAAGGAATAGCAAGGGTCAGGAAGCAGGTGAAAGAAAGAAAGAGTTTTATTTTAGAGGGAGAGGGGAGGGATCTGAGGTGAAAGACTAGTATGTTTGCTGACCCCTAGTGTTGAGATGATATATCTGCAAGTAGGAAGTAAGGTGATTTCCATGGCTCTATAAATTTAATCTGAGTTGGGGTGGGTGGGTGAGGGGGAGGGAGGGCAATATTCTGAGTATCTCACAGATGTAGTAGGCCTTAAACCAGAGTGAATTTGCACTGAAAGAAAGAGAGAGAATGGATTTGGGTCAGACAGTACAGGAAGATAGGGGAGTTAGGAAGGAATGGGAGAGAGACCTTAGATGCACTCCTAATCCAGGAAACTTCCATATATCTTTTAATATCTTATCCCTTTATTCAAAGTGTTCGGTATCTCAGAGCTGATCCCCAGGAGCATTTGAAAGTAACCAGCCGGCTCCCAGATTTAAAAGGCTGAGAGCCACTGGTGTTAACCATAATGAGATGGCTTCTGAAATCTATTGTGTGTTTGCCCCTTTGTTCCACACGTGTTCTTACAATGCTTTTGATAAATGAAATGTCATGTGAATATAGTCTCTCTTCCTCATTATTTTGGCTCTGAGCGCCCCTGCATTGCACGCTGCAGCATGGCTTATGTCAGGCAGATGGTTATGTGTATGAATAGTATAATTGGTGCTTCTGCTCATTTCGTAGGATCTGGTGGCTCTTGCGTATTCAGCAGTATTTAGTACAGATTGCAGTGCTGAATAATTTAATGCTTCTCAGTATGAGCCAAAGTGTTCAGGAGTAGGGGGATGTTCGTAGGAAATGCAGATATATACCTTGGGGGGCTTGTTTGACCCCCCTAATACTCTATTGCCCATGAGTTGCATGGGTTGTTTGCTCCCTGTTAATGGTATTCTGCAATTTTCATTATTTTAAAAAAATTCTGTGAATTTCTTTTAGCAATAAAATACTGGGGGCAATTTACCTGCAATAGCTCAGTAATGATCGAACATGTGGGGCTTTTTGTAGTCGTTGTCCAGTCATATCCAACCCTCCATGACCACATGGACCGTAACACACCAGGCACATCTTTATGTCCATGGTCATGCTGATCCACTTGGTTTTCATGGCAGAGATACTGGAGTGGGTTGCTAGTTCCTTCTACAGTGGGCCACAGCATACAGCTCCTGGTATTCCTAGGTGGTCTCCCATCCAAGTGTCCAGGCCCAACCCTGCTTGACTTCAGGGTGGGGTGACCTCTTGGTTCCCTGACTAGATTTGAACCCAGGTCGCAGCAGTGAAAGCACTGAATCCTAACCAGTGATCCTAAAAACACGCACCACTCCAAGGTGACCTTGGTCTGGAGTGCCAGGATATCTGCGTACAGGTGAAAGTCAGTCAGGTTGATTAAAATCCCGAATTCCTGAACTGTGTTTTTGCACTGCAGGCCGGACATTGTCTACCCATGCAATATACTGCATTATAATTCCTGCATGTTGTTGTTCAGTTGTGTCTAACCCTTCGTGAACTTACCGACCACAGCACACCAGCACATCTTTTGTTATGTCTCTGGTTGTTCTAATCCATAAGGTTATCCTGGTAAAGTTACAGTACTGGAGTGGGTTGCCAGTTCCTTCTCCAGTGGACTGTGATTTATCTGACCTCTCTGCAACGACCTGCCCATCTTGGGTGTCTCTCTATGGCATAGCTCACAGCTTCATTGAAATACACAAACCCCATCACCACAACAAGGTAGCGATCCAGAGTGGGAGGTAATATTTACAGATTATATAAAATATAAAGAGATATGTCATCCTTAAATTAATATAGATGATCGAGAGGTCCCATTCCTTTAATTGAGGATCATAATGAGGATCAGCCTCATATGATAACAGGAAAACTCTCATCTCACTAATGAGAAAGAGGCCACTTTATCGACTATAGTTCAATGCATTTGTGGTACAGTTTCACGTGACAGTCCACATGGAGAGAAAATGTAGCCGTTTTAACTATATATTGGTAATTTTTCTGTAGCACGTGGTCTTGGAAACATCCATTCTCACTTCCCCAATCCAGCACCCCATACTCCAATATGGTTTTGATGTGTGTACCAAATCAAATAATAGGGAGTACATGTTTTCCTTCTAGAAGACAATAACTCAGCCGGTGCAGTGCCAAGACACACCCTAATCTAACTTTTCAGTGGGAGGTCCTCACATTTTCCAAAAGCTGCATTGTACTGGGATCAACAGGTGTGTTTTTTGTTGTTGTTTTTTTGGTATATCTTTGCAGCACTTTATTTGTCATTCGTTTGCAAAGATTAAAGGGCTATGAAAGTTTATTGGATTCTATTAGGTATAGATTATACACGTGTGTCTATTTTACTTTTTATGTCTTCGGGTTAAGGATGAGAACCGTTCTTGAGAATGTTCTTAAGTCCAATTTTTATGTAAGTTTGATCCCTGAAGAATGATGAATAATATTATAATGGCTTTTTGTAATAATAATACAGTATAATCATAATAATTGTACTGTAATAGTAAGTTACAGAAACAATTGTGTTCTCTCTTTTAATTGAAACAAACGGAACATAAAAAAAAAATTCTTCTAAAATCCTTTGGGGCCCTGTACTTTGTTTTATTGAAAAGTGCTTATAAGCTCTGTTTTTACTGCCTAAAATCATACAAATAGGTCCTAAATGGGTCTGCCCACTGCACTGTATGCAGACATACAGCCCTATTAAATTTAAAGCCTGTACGGATTAGACTTTACCCCCTTTGTGGGTTCTCTCCAGCACCCGTTCGGCTTCTTGGCTCCATTTGCGGGTTATGGGGCTGAACGCCAGTAGATCCGTAGCAATTTAATAGCGAAATTGGGAAAGTAGCCATTACAGGCTTCAGAGAACAAAGGATTTGTGGGCGCGCAGTTCAAATTTCCACTTCCTATAGCCTTTTTTCGCCCTTAACCCGCAAGTCGTTGGCGGGTTGCTTTACCGGGCCAATTTAATAGCCGCTAGTCTTACGGGCTACTGTTTTCAACGTTGAGGGAATTTAATAGGGCTGGGTGTGCAGTGTATTGTCCTAGCCAATCAGGGACCACATCTCAGCAGCATGTTCGCTGATTGGTTAGTACAGCAGAGTCTGTGTCTTTGAGCTGCAGTGGGCAAACCCATACAGCAACTATTTGTATGATTTTAGGAAGTAAAAACAGAGCTTATAAGCACTCCTTAAGATAAAGTACATACAAGTAAAAAGATACACAGAGATATTGTATACTTGGAACATGCAGAAATCTCCCGTATCCCTGTAGAACATGATGGTGCTCTGACTACATGCACCAGTAGCCCATGGAAGCGGTTGGTCGGCTCCTTACATCCCTGAATGGCTTGTTCACTGAGCTGAGAAATACTAAGGAAGAGGGGGATTTTGCAGTGGAGTTCCCAGTCATTCCGGCCCTTTCCGCAGGATGCCTGTTATCTACAGGGGTCAGACATCCTGTACGGTCCACAAGCTTCAGCGATCTGCTGTGTCAGCCCTTAACCCCTGCACTGCCCTTAATCCATCCATTGTTGAGGAGTCCCAGCCCTTTAACACAGGGGACGAAAACAGGCTGCTTTTATATCCTTGTAAAGTGCAGAACCTGGGCACGTAGAGCTGAGCTCCTGCAGCCAACCGCGGGCCCCTGGCAAGGAATATTGCAAATGCATTTTAAATATTAATTGCAGTTTCTTACGGTAAACGTACATTGGAGTTTTGTACATTACTTGTTAATCAGCCTTTCAGATCCACCCACAATAATGTATGTGATGTTTTCGTTGATAACATTTTTATTGGTGAATCTAAGAACAATGATAGCCTAATTATCCCTAGGGGTCTGCGCCTGCTCCGATTCATCCAAACAATGCATGCAGGCTCCCAGTGAGTAATTCGCAATAATAAGTAATCATTACTCTATGGAAACTGATAATGTTGCAAGAATGTTGTGGTTGTGACAATTGTATTGCATTTTATATATATATATATATATATATATATATATATATATATATATATATATATATATATATATATATAATAATAATGTGTGTGTGCGCGCCTGGTATGCTGAGGTTCATAGGGTCATGGAGAATCAGACGCAACTAAACAACATCTATATATCTATCCCCTTCTGGGTCACTACCCTGTGGTCCACTGGAGAAGGAACTTGCAACCCAACACAGTATCTTTGCTATGAAAACCTTATGGATAAGCACACCCAGACACAAGATGTGCCTGACGTGCTGTGGTCCATAGGATAACGGAGAGTCGGACACAACTGAAGACTTAACTACTACATATTGTTCATCTATATCGTGTTCATCTGTTTTACTTTCTAAAACAATTTGCTGATTATCAAGTCTATGTCTTCAGAAGTGCATACAATAAACAATGGTGGTGCTAGTTATTGAAGGTGTCCCTGGGCATCAATAAAACAGCCAAGAATATATGTAGCTGATGTGAATACCAAAGGCTGAACACATTGCCTTTCGATAAGAACAATTGTATGCCCCCTATCCCCTAATAAACTGAGCCGCCTTTACCCCAAGCTGCTGCTGTAATGGATCCCAGTGATTTGCACCTACTGCACCACCAGTAGCTATGTTACAGACTGTAAACATCCTTCTAATGTCCCTTGTAGGGCAAAAATCCCTATATGTGTGGACAAAATTATATAATACTTAGGAGCCAGGTAGATTTTGTAGGAGCCTTTGGGGATCCCATTCACATAGATACATAATGTTGCAAAAATCTACAAATAGAGTGTAAATACAAATAAACCTTTTATTTACTGTCATTACATTGGCTCTGCAGCTGTAGGACAGGAACAAAAGCAATTTTTTTTTTTATTTTGCGCTCTCAATTGCAGATTTTTGCAGAAAATCTATAAATGATGGTTAATTAGTTTCTGGGTTCGCTGGTGGTCCAGTGGTAAGGATTCAGTGCTTTCACAGCTGCGTTTGATTTGGGTTTGATTCCAGTCAGGGAACTACCCTGAAGCTAAGCAGGGACTGGTGAGTACTTGAATGAGACAGCACCTAGGAATACCAGGAACTGTATGCTGTGGCCCACTGGAGAAGGAACTGGCAACCCTCTCCAGTATCTCTGCCATGAAAAACAAGTGGATCAGCATGGTGTGTTGCAGTGCATGAGGTCATGAAGACCTGGACACGACTGAAATACGCAAACACATTATATGGGCAATATGGCCTGTCTTCCTGTCGGCCCACTCCTGTTTGTGCCACACGCTTGACAACTGAATTAACACAACACAAATTAAATGTCAATGGATGGGCTGTAACTTTAAATCATCAGTCTGGACCAGACTTGGACACATATTAGGAATTGTGCCCCTTAGTATTATTGTTAGACTCAAGAGAACAGCAATGTAAGTGGAGCCTTAAATAATCCCAGGACAATACGGTCAAAAAGCCTGTATCTGTATTACTGTAACAGAATGGATTATCTCAGTGATGCTGATCTGTGAGAATAATGCTTTTATCACTGGTCAATTATTAATGGATGTCTCTGTGTGTAATATAGTGAGAGCCCTTAATGGGTATAATTAGGAGCTGATGAACCTTCTTAACATCTGCATCACATGAGGCAGGTTGTATGATGGATCATTTTTGTTTCCACAGAAAAAGAGCATTGTGCTTGAACCAATGAGTGTCCGTCTTAATATGATCAGTGTTGTTAAACAAAAGATATTGGGGACCAGCACCAATCCCTGGTCTAGCTGCTGAGTTACACATACCTACATCATTGGCTGACAAAGTCATCTGACATTTAGTAGCCAGTCGGATTCATTAGGAGCTGGCTAATGCTTTTTAGAAGGTTATGCATTATATACAGGTGTTTTACACTTAATGCCTACAAATTTAATCGGCAGCACATTTCTATGAACCACAGTTCCCTGGCTACTGGTATCTGTCAAGCCCTGATGTAGAGTATTGTGTTTGGTCCTGGAAACTATCTCCAAATGCACATGAATTAGGGACTGGGTGATGCAAGATCTTGTCCAGTGGTGGACAACAGGTGGCTTTCAGATCCTTCCCATACTGCCCCCGCCTGTTCCTTTTCAGCAATACATTTTATATCTCCATAAGTGGCAAATTATTCCCTCTTGTACTTCTTATTATGTATACTCTATCATCATTTACCCCACCTGTATCTCTATCTGGGGTGGGACCAGTACTGTGCGCACTGCATCTCACCTAAATATTCCATTGCACAGGCCCAAGGGGCAAGTCTGTATCTAGGCAGATGTGGACAGCATCCCTCTTAAATCCTTGTTTGCGAAGCCAAGATGATGATGATGATCTCTAGCTCTTTCCAACACCATCTTGCTATTCATACATAGCGTTAAACTCGTTGTCTCTTATGTTGAAAGGCCACATATGTGGCCTTTCAGTCGATATCTTGCCAACCACTGATTGCTCTAGTCCATAGTTGTGATGCAGGCCAGACATGGACCACTGCCCCACCATGGCCTTTTTGCATTTTAATCCAATAATATATTACTACAAGACCTCATGTATGATGCTTTTAACATATTTTTACTGCCCACTAAACAGTTTGTGGAAAGGTGTGTACTTTCTCTAGCCGAACATATATAGCCTTTGCCGTTTGTATGGGCATTGTCCAAATAATACCAAACTTTGGAACGAGCCAGACTAGTGCATCTCCAACTATACTGTTTATTGGAAATAAAATGCTATATCTACTATTATTTCACAGTCTGTAGTTGTATCATATTCAGCACTAAATTCTATATATTACATTATTTTTCTATTTGTTGTCTTTTATTGCATCCAGGCTCTTCAAAGCCGTATCTCATGTTTTTTTTGTTTTTTTCTTCCAGTTTTAATCCTGGAGATGGTAGAGAATGGGGACCTAAGCAACAAAATCCTAAAGATAACAGATTTTGGACTGGCTCGAGAGTGGCACCGAACAACCAAGATGAGCGCAGCTGGTACCTACGCCTGGATGGCACCGGAAGTCATTCGCTCCTCGATGTTCTCCAAGGGCAGTGATGTGTGGAGGTATGACCTTGGACAGTGCAGAAATGGCCTTTATCCACTAAACCTGCTTATTAGAGACTGTTTTACTTTTCTCCTTCTTTCTGTACCATATTATCTTTTCAAGTTTAGCTTTTTTTCTGTGTCTTTCAATTTCAAAATCTATAGCAGGAGTCAGGTACCGTCACCACACTGATGAGATCCATTTAAGATCGAAACATCTGTCTGTGGGTCGGTCTCCTAACTCCTGCATAATCCATCCAATGCTATGCACGAAAGCTGTGTAATACAGTGAGCATATGCCTAAAAGGAGCATGGTATCGAAAATGCATTGTGGCCTTATTTGCATATCCCTGCCCACTTTCCCAGAGTGCAGTGCAATACCTTTATTTCTTGGAATTTTGAGCAGGAAATACGTTTTTGAACTTATCTTAGGTTAAAATATAAACACAAATGTACAACTTTTTATTTTTTTTATAAAACTTTTATGTGATCAAACCTGATATTCTTCATCTAATGATGAGAGTAAACCTAAATTGATTCTGACTCCATTTCAATCAGACAAAATATAGTAATCTAATAAAAGAACACTCCTTTAAAGTATTATTTTAAATATAATTGTTAATTATTATTAATTGTAGGTCAGAAACATTTCCTTCCCACCTTTTTATTTATTAGATTGTCTCCCTGATTGGACATTATTGGACTAAATTAGGTTTTGTGCAAAAAGAAAAAAAAATGCATGATATAATAGTTTTTGACAAGCAAAATAAGTTGCAACTTATAATAGAGGTCTTCCAGTAATGGTGTAAAGTATTAATTTTCCATGATAATGATGGACATCACCTACCAGCAGAAGTGCTGGCTGTTAGAACTGAATATTTGCATTAGGATGTCATAGGCATATGCTGAATATAAGAGCGGGACAAATAAGTGTTAAACACCCATCCAATGTATATAAACTTTAAAGAACGAATATAAAGATTCATAAAGTACTTTATAAATAGTTTTATGAACATGATAACCAACTCTCTTAGCTCACTTGTGCCCGTCACAGGGAGATACATCCTATAGCATATTAGTCAGGTCTCACTCAGTAGAGTGCTCCAGCCCCGAAATACCAGGCAATTCTACCCTGAACAGGAGAAACTCCAAACCCCAGGCATATGTTTAGACCTTCACTGGGCCTCATCTGTAGGGTGAAGCTGGTCTCCCTAAGGCGCAGGAAGGAGTCCACGTCTGGATCCTTCTATCACCCTATATTATATATTAGGGTTGTTCCGCCACACCCTACTGACAAGGCCAAACTAAGGTTGAAATGTACATCTGGGGTTTGCTGCCATTGAAGTCAAATTTGAATACTGTTGATTAAAAATTTAAGGCTGTATTTATTTATTTTAAACATATTGCATTATCAAGTAAAGTTCATCAAAGAAAGAGTGCTATAAATATGGCATGTATGGCAACTACTGGTGCCTTTACTGTGTCACTTTAACAGATCAGGAAGCTTTCCGAGACGGGCCTCTTCTTGCATTAGCTCCACCCGTCGTGGACATTTTTAAAGATTCTGTTACTCGGCTAAAAGTGATCATCAGCTGCAAACACTTTGCTCTTTTCCAAGATCAGTATGTCACTCACTACACGTTACTGTGTAATCCACAGTGATTGGGTTCACAGGAGGACACGCTCAGGTTTATATTCAATATATACAAATATGTTCATTGTGTATGTTAGTCATAGAAATACGTCTGAGCATTAAATAACCACAGAACTCTGAAGGAAAAAATACATTTTAATAAAATTAATCTTTTGATCAAATGTTTTGTAAAATATAAGAAATATTTTGCCCTTATTTGCTTTTTTTCTCCCTCATATTACTCCGTATAAGAGCTGCCATTTTGTCTGTCTCATTCTGCCTCACTGTTAGTTTCCTCCACCTTGTTTTGCAACAGAATATGCACAGATTATGTCAATGTTTTAGGTGGAGCCATGCACACAGTTGAGCAGAATACACTTACAAACTGACAGTGAGAACCTCTCTACAGTCAGCAATGTGATTCACCCCTAGCAGGAAAGGAACACTTTAATACATATTATTGTACAGCACTCAATACTCTTCCATGAATCAAAATGAATTATACCTACACAATGTATTAATTTAGTAATAGGTACATATAATGGGCCTCATTCTATTAGCGGCCGGGGCCGCAAGGACCGGCCGCAAGCTATTCGGCTATTCTATTCCCCTCCGGCCGGGGATTCCGGCAGGCTTGCGGCCGGCGCCTTGTTATCCCTCGCGGCGCACTCGCCGCAGGAAAGCCTTTGATCTAAAAAGGCCGCAAGAGTTTCGGCCGCAAGAAAATCCTGGTTGCGATTCTATTGCTCCGGGAACCCTCTCTGCAAGGCTAAAAACGAGCCGCAGCTTACTTGCAGGAAAAAGGTCCCGCTAGCACCAATTAAGCACATTATAAAGCCGAAATAAAGCCATCCTGCACTCTGAGGAGACTATAAAGTGATTGTAGGTGTTAGCAAAAATAGCACAACATTCCCCTACACTCAAATCCGTAAAATATATATATTTTTTTTATATATGTCAAATATCCATGTAAAAAGTCCAGAGTGCTTGGAGCACCTCAGACACGCCCACGCTGCGGCCGGAAAATAAACAGTTAATGTAAACTCGGGTTTGGGCTGATGTGCAAGCTTGAGAGGGGGTTGCTATTAATCCTCATGTCCCCCAATATGATCCCTAGCATTTACAGAGCTGTACAGTGCAGGCTTGAATTTATTTTTGACTTTAAAGATTTCTGAGCTTACGGCCGGTTGCAAGATATACGGCCAGCCGTAAGGGGAGATCCTTGCCTTGCGGCCATTTTACGGCCGATAATAGAATGAGGCCCAATGTGTTTAAGCTTGTGTGTGTATATATATATATATATATATATATATATATACACTCCCCGCAAGGCGATTATGTTCGGGTGATCAAGCATTGCAAACAGTTTGGCTTCCTGACGGACATTTTCAGTAGTCTGGCTAATGTCTTCATCGGGATCATGACGAGCAGCCTTTACTGCCACCTCCTCGTCTCCCCAAACAGCACGGTACACTTTACTAAAGCCTCCAATCCCGATGATTTCCTCCAGGACCATCTCGGAAAAGTCTATCTCTAGTACTAAATAGTGGTCAGGAGAAGGGAAAAGAAAGGGATAAAATATTTTAGTTTCCTCCAATTAAATTTAGTCATACAAGTCACAGTAGAAAAAGGTATTGCAATCACCTAAAATGTTTAAAATTAAGTCTTTTAGGCATTTTTTGTATTATATAAATGTTCAACAAGCTTAATTAATTGTATCCCCTGAATTAAAAACGATAACATTTACACTTCACTTCTAGTGTAACATTTTAAGATTCTGGAACCTCCCCCTTTATTCTCGTTGTTTCTCATGCATGCTGCCATATTTCACAGGGATTACCTCATTCCATGCCTAGTGGTGAAGGGCTTCACACTAACAGTGTAATGCTTTTAGCAAACAGACAGTGACCTGCATGCAGCTGTATGACATGGATAGGGAGAAGCCCCTCCTGTGTGGGTGTGGTCTTGTGACAGCACCCAGGAAAATCTACAGAAATTATAGTTGTGTGTCCCAGCTCAACTTCCCAGAATGCAGTGTAATAACTGTTTCTCGGAACTCTGAGCTGGAAGCAGGTTTTTTTAACATGCTTTAGACATTCAAATGTGAACACAGATGTACTATTTATTTACTGTACTACTGTATGGTGGAGGGCTTCTATCGCTCTTTTGCCCACCATATATTAAATGATTGTTGTGGTGAACTACCTACTCATAATTTCCACAACACAGGCTGAGATCCCGCTCCATGCTGATGATAGCCAGTAAGCTTGAAACAGCTGTACATGAATTGGATACTCAGCCTGTGTTTATTCCAACCTTGGCTTTGCATTAAAGCTGTGTAATACAGCATGCATAAGCTTAAAGGAAGCCATGTTTGATAATGGCTACGGAATAAAGAGCGAGGCATTTGTGGGCATATTTGTGTGTCCTAGCTCAACTTCCCAGAATGCAGTGTAATAACTGTTTTTCTAGGAAATCTGAGCTGGAAGCAGGTTTTTTAACTTGCTTAAGACATTCAAGTGTGAACACACATGCACTTATTATTTACTATATATATATATATATATATATATAGAGATAGATAGATAGATAGATAGATAGATAGATAGATAGATATTTTATATAATATAAAATGCACAAGGTCGGTGCTTGGTGGATATAGGCCTAAAATGGCACATAGAGCTTGGTTAAAGGAGCTCCCTCCAAACACAGCAGCTCTTATAGTGAGCACCATGAGCGAATCAAATTTAATGTCTCATACTATTTTTTAAATCATTTTAGTGAAATGTATGAAATATTTTTGGCTTTGCCAACGTAAAAGATATTTCCATAGTATAGTGGCCCTTTAAATCCATATACCTTCATTAAATGATGTGCTTACTATCAGTAAAGAATTAAACGGTGTGTGCTTGAGTGAATTTTAGCTTTTTTGCAGAAATATTATCTTAATTTTCTGCATTTAGAAAACCATTGCAGTCGTAAAATATACTATTTTGAAGATCTACACTTATTTTTTGCAATACTGCTGCCTTTAAAAATTTCACATTTTCCTTTCTCGGCGTATTCAGCCTGTTCATTTTTCAGTAATGTGTGTCCTTGCAAAAAAGATGAACTTTCCAGTACTGGCAGTTGTAGATACCACATTCCCAAATTGGAGACTTTGAATTCACAAGAAGTTTCTCCCACCTCAGATAGTTGATTAGTAGAAACCAAAGTGGTAGATTTCACAGCCTCATAATTGCATATAAAAGGTCAAAATAATAGAAGCTATATTTTATTTTACAACCTGTTTTTTTAGTTTAGTTCTTTAGAAGTTTATATTTTAAAAGCATGCTATATCATATAATACTGATCAAAATGACAACTATGTTTTCTGACTTCAGTGAATTTTTAACTATTGCTCTGTGCAGTGATCCCAACAAACACAAATGTAATCCTTCCCACATCTATCTGTGCAGGTATGGAATACTAGTACTCCCCTAAAACAGGTCAGCTAAGGGTTAACAATAAATCTTAGCCTTGCTCCACAGAGCCTCACACAGTGCACGCTGTACTCTTCCATCGGCTAACTACTAATGTAACAACCAGTGGGCAGGGTAGACTGTATGTAGAGAAAGATATAAAACTTCAGATTTTTGTAGCTAAAAAAATAGATCCTTTTAACATACAATCGTGTGCTCTTTCACATCATGAAGAGCACTTACAGTGAGTTTAGTGGCCCTTTAACCATTTTTGATGTTTATCACATGGACTGTGACATGCTATGAGTCACAATGGATCACATGTCTGCCATATATAAACATGGATAACTTACCTGGGCTCGATTAGACCTAAAGTGCCAGAAAACCAACTTGCTTGTAGCCACTGTTTTTAACTCTGTTGGTCTCACCCCTGTGAGTCAATATTTGGGGCCTAATAAAACTTGCCCCAGTTTTGGTGAGTTGAAATATGATAATATTCCCACCCCTGTGTGTACTAATAATGAAATTGAATCCATTTTGAACAAAACCAACTGGTCTGTGGACGGTTTGAGTCATGGTGAATTTAGACATACTGTTATGAAGAAGAATAGGCAGAATAGCTTTTGGAAATTAAACAAAGGATGGTCCGCCACCTCCTTTAGTCCATACAAAATTGATGAATACAATTTTTTGTAATAAAAAAAAATAATCTTGTTATATCACTCACCGGTACGGTACCTTGACACATAGAGTATTAATAAACTTATATTTGTTTAAACTAATGTGCTGGTAACCCATATTTCTACAGAGGAAAGCTATGGGAGGCTTGGACAAGCTAGTATAAAGCAAAGGTATTACACTATCAATCAAGGCCTGCAGATTTTAAACTATGGTATTCCCACAGAGGCATGTGAGAGCTGGGTCATAAAGAAGTTTGGTTGTCGTAGAATTTATGTGTTTGGATTGTGGTGTTGAAGAAGACTGCTTAGAGTCCTTTAGACTGCAAGAAGGTCCAATCAATCAACACTACAGGAAATGAAGCCAAACTGGTCATTGAAAGGATTGATCATGAGACTGCAGGTCAAATATTTTGTCCATATCATGAGAAGACAGGATTCTCCCAGAGAAGGGGAAAGATTGAAGGCTCATGAAGAAGCGGACGGCAAAGGCGTGGATGGATAGACAAGGTCATTGAAGCAATGAGCTTGATGGAGCTCAGAGGGTCTTTGGCTTACAGGTGTGCCCGGGGTGCTGTGGTCCATAGGGTCGCAGTCGGACTGACTGAGCAAATAAACAACAATACAAATCCATATTTCATTTAACTATTTAGTTAAACATTAATATTTCTTTAATTTAAGGTTCTTGCATTCCATGGTTCTTTGGAGACAGATGGGAAGTGAAAAATTAGTGGGTCTGAGTGTGCTGATGAAATGACTACCATTGGTTTGGCAAAACATTAATTCATCAAAGCTTTGGAACCAGGGGTGCCGGAAAATCTGTGTTGTACCTGTATTAATATTATAAAATATTGTGATGGGTTTCTCTGTTTTTTATTTATATCAACTTGAACAATACAGTTTAAATACGTGTGCATTGTAAATTTGATTGTCTAGTTCATTGTTTTCTTAAACCAAAATCATGGCCTTTCTGGTGAGTCTGGAGGAGGTGTTTGAGAACCACTGATCTAGATGGACATACGTGTTGGTTTGTGGTAGAGCTAATTCATCTTGTAGAGCCGTTGTTTTCAGCCTTTTGATGTGGAGTATGGCTGGTTACCTTCCAAATGCTCATTGGGAACTCCTTTGAGACGCAGAAGATGGTTATACTACTTATAACTCACTAACTTGTCATCTAGATTTGCACCGATTTGGCTTTAGTACAATTTACCTGCAGATATGTTCATGAATAACCTGTCTATAATTGCACTTATGGTAGTGGTATGATTTTACTAGGTATGTCTTTGTATCAATTTGCTTTTTATGTACTTTATTTTATTAAGAAGTGCTTACAAGCTCTGTTTTACTGCCTAAAATAAACAATCCCTATATGGGTCTGAATCGGAAATCATTTTTGGAATTCCTATATCACAGTAAGGGTTGTAGGAAAGTGGGAGAGACTTATCCAGTGCAGAGAACGTATAAATGCCTGGGAAATGCATGAGGCTATCATTCGGATTAAGTGAGGCTCTTCAAATAATAACCAGACTACATAAGCCTTTTAATTATTTGCCATCAGAATATCTTTGATAGAACTCACTAAATCCATTAACTGAATTTGCCTAGATTTGATTATTACAGAAGGTAATTTTAATTTTCTCATTATATTCTCATTCTATTCAAGCTATGGAGTGCTGCTGTGGGAGCTGCTGACTGGGGAGGTCCCTTTTCGTGGAATCGATGGTCTGGCTGTTGCTTATGGAGTTGCCATGAATAAACTCTCCCTCCCCATCCCTTCTACCTGTCCAGAACCCTTCGTCAGGCTCATGGAGGGTGAGAGAATTTTTTTATTTGCAAGTTCATTTTAATCTGAAAGACAATTTATTATATCTATTTTAAAATTCTTAAAGGAACACTGTAGTGGTGAAATCATAACTCTTTAAAAGTATAAGTTGTGTATAGGTTAATGTATGTATATGGTTTCCTTGGTGGTCCAGTGGTTAGGATTTGGTGCTTTCACTGCCTCAACCTGGATTCAGTTCCAGTCGGGGAACCAAGAGGTCACACCACCCTGGAGCCATGCAGGGTTGGGCCTGGTCAGTACTTGGATGGGAGACCACCTAGGAATACCAGTAGCTGTATGCTGTGGCCCACTGGAGAAGGAACTGGCAACCCACTCCAGTATTTCTGCCATTGATACCAAGTAGATAAGCATGATCATGGACATAAAGATTTGCCTGGTGGTTACGGTCCATGAGGTCACAGAGAGTCGGACCAACTGAACAAAGCAAACACAAACGTGTGTGTGTGTGTGTGTATGTATGTATATAGATGTGTGTGTGTATGTATGTATGTATATAGATGTGTATATGTATGTATGTATGTATGTATATGTATATATATATATATATATGTATATGTATATATATATATATATATATAAATATATATACATATATTTTACACAAACACACAGTATATAATCTGTGAATATATATATTATTGAGTAGTGCTCATAGTAACTGTCTGCTGTAAAGTATTATAATTCCTTACCAGGGCACATCCTTCTTGCTCTCTAGATTGCTGGAACCCAGATCCGCATTGCCGGCCTCCTTTCACCAACATCTTGTGCCAGCTTACTACTATAGAGGAGTCTGGCTTTTTTGAAATGCCCAAAGACTCCTTCCATTTACTGCAGGAAGACTGGAAGCAAGAGATCCAAGAGATGTTTGACCAGCTCAGGGCAAAGGAAAAGGTGAGCCCAGTGTCGTGCTGGCCAAGGTTAGGCTTCATGTGATCCTTAGAAAACAAAAATCATTCAGCAGTAAATGGGTCCTCCAGTAGAAGAGTAAAATTTAAAATGGATTCTTTTTTTGTTTTTTTTTCTGTGTTAATTTTCGATCAGTAATTGATAATGGCTATATTCTGTTCTGGGAGCAGAATGCTGTGATACATCAGATATATGTTTAAAGGGCCACTTAATTCAGCACAATTTGGACCACATCATGGTAAAGATCTCCTAAAAGCATGTTGAAATACATTTTTAAATACATGCTTTTTCACTGAGGAAATCAAATCAAATCTTTGTTTACATATGTAATAGACTGCCCACTTGCATTTGCATTATTGCAGCCAATGTGGTTGCAGGAGTGTGTGTCCCATTCAAGTCAATGATACGTCTACTTCCATTTCGAAGGGAACAGAACTTGTAATTTCTATGGCAGAAAATTGAGGTTTCTGCTCTCTTGCCTCTATAGAATGTGAACAATGCAGACCAATGATCTGCTCCGGTTTTGTCCTTGTAGAGATCCCAGAAATGTTTTTTTAAAATAACCCTTAACAAATCCATCTAAGCAGCTATTGAATGATGGACTCCCTTAAACAGGTCAGTTATGGGTAAACTGGTCGGTGCCGTCCTGAGTACAGGGAAACACTGCTATGAATCACTGTCTTCACCATTCATTCAGCTCTGTTATTACTCATGAAACAGCCAGTATGCAGATTACACTTTGTATGTTAAGAGGCTTAACCCTTTAAATATTTTTTTTTCTGTTATTAGTGTAATTAAAACAATAGATCATTTTAACATACAATCTTGTGCTCTTTCACTCCATGAAGACCACTCACAGTGAGGGAAATAGCCCATTAATTTTCTTGCGGTTTTTACAATATATTTATGCTGTCTATTGACATTCAGTAGATAATTAAGTTAAAAAAAAACTATATACTTCCAGTATCCTTTACTGAATTATAATAATAAAAGCCTTAAGTAAAGTGGCACTCTAATAATAATAATACCTGTAATGGTGCCTACACTCAGCTACTAGCAATTTCAGTATGATTTCCAGCCCATCTAGCTAATTAAAGTGAAAAAGTATTGATTTTTTTTTTTTAAATCTTTTGGATGCATAGCCTTTAGTAGGTTATATTTTTCATCCAAAAATATTCCCTGTTGGTTGACAATTTAAATTCAGACTATATTTTTCACTAACATTGTGAGTAATGATATACATTAGTAGTGATATAGAGTAATAGTAGTAAAAAGTGAGGTAGCCGTGAATGACCAGTAATCTAGATGAATAATCAAAGTATTGCTTCTGTCTTTTACAATAAAGAGAGGTTCATCTCTCAAAAGCTTGTCAGCATTAGTATGAATATGTTTGTCCAATTAAAAAGGTATCGCTATATATTGCAATACTCAGATTATTCTCTCTGCCTCTCCCTCTCTCCCTCCCCACCACCGTTCTGAGGGTAATGCCTCTCGTCAGTAGATTTTGTGGGGAGGTAGTTTATTTTGGGAAAAGAGTGACAGAAGCCCTCCGCCGTACAGTAAATAAATAGTACATTTGTGTTAACATTTGAACGTCTAAAATAAGTATTTCCTGTTCAGAATCCAGAAACAAATCTGCTATTGTACTGCATTCTGGGAACCTGGGCAGGATCATGCAAATGAGACCACATATATATTATATTATAGGTAGTGTTTATCAGATTTAGAAGATACTTCCTGTTCTGTGTTGCCTCTGAAGCAGTGCATATCTGGTACCAAAGAGTTGTACAGAGCTCTAGATCCAATTTTGGATGAACCCATAAGAAGTATTCCAATACAAGTGTTTTCATTGCATGTATTACTAAACTATATACTAGCCCACTGTTGCCCAATGTTGCCCAATCCCTCCCTATTAGATCTCTACTGTCTCCTACTAAATGGATACCTCTTCCCAACTTCTTACATCTTCTACCTAAGTATATTATACTTATATACCTGTATATTGCTATGGAATATGTTGGCGAGTTAAAAATGATAATACTAAACACCATCATTTATTTAAATCCAGGAGCTGCGCAGTTGGGAGGAGGAGCTGTCCCGAGCAGCCCTAGAGCAGAAGAATCACGAGGAGCTTCTGCGCAGACGTGAACAAGAGCTGGCGGAGCGAGAGATCGACATCCTGGAAAGAGAGCTCAACATCATCATCCACCAGCTGTGCCAAGAAAAGCCCAAGGTCAAGAAGCGCAAGGGCAAGTTCAAGAAGAGCCGACTGAAACTGAAGGATGGCAACATCATCAGCCTGCCCTCCGGTGCGTCTTTGGAAGGGCAGGGTATTTGAGGGGGTCACTAAATTGGGTTTTTTATGACTTGCATTGGATGTAATGCACTTTTGTGAACTCTTACAGGGTTTAGTCTTTGGATATTTTTCCTCTCCTATATGTTTAGTAGGTATTATTGGTAATTTTGTAATTCCTCTGCTCCCCATACAGTTTTGAGAGGCCACTGTATTTACAAAACACTGTGACAATGTGAAAGAGGAGTTTATATTTCTGGAGAACAGGACTTGCATTTATTGATGAAGACTTCCTGTTTCTAAGCATGTGTTGTAATTGATGTGAAATTCTAAAGAATCCAATTATTATTTTCCTCCTACCTTTCATCAACCTTTTATTTATTGTGTTTTATTAAAAAGAGTTTAACAACTCTGTTTTTGCTGCCTAAAAATCAAACAAATAGTATGGGTCTGCCCACTGCAGCGTATGCAGACACCGATTCTGTAGGGCTGGATGCGCAGGGTTGTGTCATAACTTATCATGGACCATGATAAGCCCTTTAATGTAGTTAATGACAAACTGAAAGGCAGAGATGGAGGGAAGAAATTGGAGGTGGACAAACTCAAATTGTCAGCATATAGCCAATAGCTCTAACAATACATTATGTTTGGTCGAGTACATGTGGTGTCCTCTTCACTCTAGTTCCCCTGTGTGTAACTTGTCTTTAATTTAAGGAGGTCATTATGCTGACGATTTTCTTTCTCACTTCACTCTGCAGATTTCCAACACAAGTTCACAGTGCAAGCCTCCCCAACCATGGACAAAAGGAAGAGTTTGATCAGTACAAAGTTCAGCCCTCCCGCCAGCCCCACCATCATCCCTCGGCTCAGGGCCATCCAGTGTAAGTGGCGTTTTGGAAAACTCAGCATTGCTGAACATTGTAATTCTAATCATAACCTTCTGGTGTCTGTGACACTTTTGTTTCCTTACAGATTTATTTTCAGGTATAATGCTTCCTACACCACTAAGAATGTAATGTATTCTTAAAGGGACTCTTTTTATATAATAATGTTGAGTTAATTGGTTCCTCGACAGTATAATTGTCATATAACATTTGCACTTCACTACTTCTAAGAAGTCCCAAGAGTAACAGTTTCTCACCTGATGCAGCCTACCCCTTTCTTCCTGTTACATCTCAAAAGTTGGCATCCCCTAAGGCCACACCTAAAGGGAGTGGCTTCACACTACAAGTGTATTGCTGATAACAAGCAGACAGTGCCATGCTGTGTGCCTTCTTGCAGCAGCACAACACTGGTAGTGTAAAGCCATGCCCTATGGATTCAGCTGTGCAAGATGTCACCTTTCATGAGAGAGAACAGGAATAAAGGTTCCAGAAGGAAAGCATCTGTTACTCTGGGGGGTAAGTGATGTTTTTATATTGCCATTACATTGAGACAGATACAGATACCATTAATTAACCTAGCTAAAACATTTAAATAAAAAATAATAAAGAGTCCCTTTAAAAATACATTACAAGCTCAATGAAATAGGAGGCATTGTACCTGAAAATGAATATGATAAAGTGCAATTACCAAATCAAACTTTTTGCTGGAAAGTAATTTTTAAGAACGTATCAAAGCTTCAGGATCTTATATTCGTTTTTCACTCCCGTCAGTGACTCCAGGGGACTCGAACAAAACAAGAAACAGAAGCACAGGAGGTCCGAAGGAGGAAAGTGAAGAGGACGAGAAGAAAGAGACGAAGAAGAAAGGGCGGTCGTGGACACCAGGTTCTCTTTGTCCAAAGGACTCTGGAGCAGGGGAGGATTGGTAAGAATTTGTGAGGATTTAATGTATTTTATAACTTGTAGGCCCCTTCTGGATCTCTACCTTGTTATTGTGAAGGGGCTTGTATTCCTCAATGAAGCTGTGAGCTATTCCATGCCAGGTCACCCATGATGGACAAGTCATAGCAGAGAGGTCAGACAAATCACAGTCCACTGAATAAAGATCTGGCGACCCACTGCAGTATCTTTGTAAAGAAAACCTTATGGATCAGCACAACTGGAAATCTACAGATGTGTCCGGGCATGACTATCTGGAAGCCATTGGAAACACCTGGCAGTTGTTTCATTCAGGAGTTGTGCCCTAGGCATTGATTTCATCGTTTGGAAAATTAGGCAAAAAAAAACAACTGATATTATGTGGGACCTGGTCACAAATGCACAAAGCACAGGGATAGGGGCGGTAAGTCATAACATTATAATAATTAAAGAGCTGCCAGTTGACTTAAGTGACTTCCAGAGAAACAATGTGAGTCATGGGAGGGAGGTGGAGACAGACACAGCGCATCAGGCAGGTAAGCTTTACCTTAATCACATTTCCCAAGAACCTATAAATATTTTATTCAGTACTTTTGAATACACAATTAATTAATCAAACACTGCTAATTCATCTTATGATCACTTTAGCTCTATCTAGAGTAGGGTCTGAGATTTCTTTCTGCAGTTCTTCCAAGTTACCTTAATACAGTTTTTTCTAAATATCAGGCCACCTATTTAACATGAAATATTTTAAAACAGCTTTTAAAGCAATCTGAATAAAATATGGGAGATATCTTTTTTTTGTTTTTTTTACTAAACCCCACACTTAAATAAAACAGAAGTGGATACAGATAAAATGCAGCCTTTTATTTGAAGATAATATTCTCTCTCGTGTAGTGTAAAGTACTGCAAGCTATAATATTGCTGGAAACATGTGAATTTGTTGCAGGATGTGGTTACCTATAAGCGCTCAGCAAATTAAATTATAGTGGGCAAAACTTTCAAAGCAGTGTAGTTTTCTTCCCATAAATTTCACCATTTTATTTTGCACTACACACTATAATTTAGTCTATAAAGGGCTTTATGGTTTCGTCCTAGCAGTATTACTTACAGCATGAAATAGGATATCACATATAAATGTCTTTTGTTGCCAGTAGGGAAGTACAAATTATTGCAGGCTGCGCTGTCAAAAAAGGATTGTACAGCACTTGAAATCCGTTTTTCCCAAACGTATTCAATTTATGGAACCGTTTTTAGGATTTAAAGGTGTTCATGGAGCAACGGGTCAAATGTAACCTCACAACATTTTCTCTTGGACCCAGGTTCCTTTCTCCAGGTCCTCATATTCCCAGTTACTGCAGTCACTTCAAAAGTCCACAATTGTTCCTGGGGCCGCATGCCATCCTAGGAGGCTTCCCATGTGGCCATAAATGTGTTCTTTGTAGTTTGAGATGTTCCTCTTAAGCAAAACTCAGTACATTTTTGCCCACCACAACTACCCTATGAATCTCCCTTGTACAAGACCCCCCCCCTTATGATACCTCTATTATTCAAGTTATGGTACTTTACAGATTCATAACTTGAACAATAGAGGTATCATCAGGGGGGGGGTCTTGTACAGTATTGCTCCAAATGGTCTGTATGTTAGAGGGCATAGATGATCATGATTCTAGGAAAATCAGTAACAATGAAGCTGACTTCAACTAACTTGTCTTCACAGAGGTTCTCTTACTGAAATTAGAAATATGCCTAGAACTGGGCTTGCTGTTGGTTGTTTTGAAGGCTCCATGTTCCAATTACGTGAGTCATTCGATGTTGTGGGCTAGATACTGGAGATGACAACAGAGCTTTAGAGGTGGTCTGTACGGACCCACACTTGGCTTTAAAATCATAGGTTAACAAATGAGATAACAAGAGATGGTTTTAGTTAAGGTGAAAGAACCAAGTGGCAGATGATGGTGAACTTTTTGGTTTCTCCACCTTTGTTTGTTAGGATGTGAAGTCTGCGAATATTTTAAGGGAGACGATGAGGCATAATATTTTTTTCTGTTTTCAGATATTTAAAACATTCATTCAAGAACCCAAAAAATAAATTTTGCTTATATTAGTTTGCTGGCCTATCGGAAACTAGAAATGGCAAATCCAATCATTTGGGGTGCAAGTTCATACAAGTATGGATTACAGCTGGTTGGAATAGGTTATGCTTTATAGTAGACTGTCTGAAACTTGGATGAGTTACAAAGCGTTCAAATCCACAGAGTTTGGTTGGTCTTCTACTATAGTTGACTTACAGATGACCACATTAAATTGTATACTATTGTAAATAGATTAGATTGTGTGCAAAGTCATGTGACCGTCATGTCTCTTCATCCAAGCCTTAGGATATCCATGGATGGAACCAAGCCGAGTTCATCTAATACATCAAATCATGGAAAGCTCCTCAAAACATCCATCACACCCGGAATCGCCACTGTGACGGAGACAGGTATGAAATACCATATGACTTTAGATGGCAGTTTGAATTAATTACAATCAAGTGCAGTGTGTATGTGTTGGACAAAACATATGGTTTGGTTTTGGACACTAGATTTACATTTTAGGCTTTCCCATAGATAGTTTTCCTTTTCTTACAACTCTCTCTAAATGGCTGTTGTGCATTACTTTCTGATTAATTTCCATTTCCATTAAATCGCTCTTTGAAATGGAGTGGGCAAGTATTGAACTGATCTTTGTAAAATGGGAAGCTTAAAAGACCACTGTGGTCAAACATTCATAATGGCCTTTTTTGACAAACTACACATGAAAATAGGAATAGAACAAAATGTAATAAAAAAATAAGTCTCATTTATTATTTTATATGCAGTTATGCTGCTGTAGAATCTACCATTTTAGTTTCAGTGATTGACTTCTTGAGGTGGCAAGAGCCTTTGAATACACAGGATGTTTATATCTGTACAATAAAAATTTTACATTTTATATCTGCAAGAGCTCTCATTAGGTGAAAGGAGAAGAAAAAGCCCTGTGACCCTTGAAGGGAGCCTCCTATCTGGAAGGCTCACTAAGCAACGCCCCAAATCTGTATAATACATTGAAACAGAAACACCCTAAAGCATAGGAGTGTGTGAAATGGAGATATCCTGTTGTAAGAAACCATTGCCAGTCTTGGTAATCAGCTAATATGCTTAAAAGATCCTATTATAGGCCATAACATCTCCTTGTATGCCTCACTAAAGGCCAAAAAGTTGGGTGCTCTTTCAGGAACATCACAATAGGTATATACAAGCTGAAAATATAGCTGACAGACTTCTAATTCTGCCTAACGTCCGTCTCGCCCCTACACAATGCACCTTCTTCAGAGGCTAAGTAATAGTGAAATTGGGCAGCAAACTTAGACTTTAAAAAAGCCCACAAAGATGGCAACATCATAACATCAGCAAGCAGTAGCTCATTATAGCAGAGTAAGGATCCCACAAGTTCAGGCTTCTAACATTTTATTGCAGGCTCTCAATGCCTTCTAAAAATTCTTGCCAACTTCCTTCATGATATGTTACTCCATCTATTATCTTAACTGAAACATTACATTTCCAGTATGGTTCCTTGGGTTGACATGGCAATTACCCCTGTAAATCCAACTTATTATTATTATTATTATTATTATAATTATATTTGTGTTTACTTTTTCACATTTTTCTTCTGGCAGGAAAGATATCATTTGTATTGGCTTTGTGGGAGGAACTTTTAATTTAAGTTGGGAGGTTTGCTATAGGAAAACAAAGGAGGTTCTTGGAATACGTCTTTTAGTCTTTCACCGGTCTGTAGGGTGGCTTAAAGTTCATCTTCCCTGTTTCCTTTTCGTGGCGTTTGTATTGTAGGACAGTTTTTCATAGGAATGTTAGTGGCTCTCAGAATCTGGGCACCGTAGACCTGATTGATTAACAAAGTCCAGATTTTGTGGTCTTAGAGCAGATGCAGTTATATCTTATTACTTGGCTGTAGATGACAGAGGATTTTGTGTGTTTAGGATCTCAGCTGTTGCTTTTGGGATGATGGTCTTTCTGTCGGTTTATGGTATAGAGATGTCTGGGAGTGGGGGGGTTTCTATGGATGGAAGTGTCCAGAAAGTGGTTATGCGTGGGAAAATGTGTACTTCTCACATCTGTCCATGGTCACATTTTTATTTCACTCACCATCCATACTTTATATTTATTTTCTTCCAGCTTTAGCCAGTCATTTGGTAGTCATTCTTAATCTGTTCTGAACAGCAGGTTGAGTACCAAAAAGGTTGAGTACTAAGGTAGCATTTCCCATAGGAAATTTCACATTTCATTTTGAACTGATTGTATTGTTTTTTGATGCAAAACCTTAAAACGAAACTGACAAAAAACAACAACAATATTTACAGAAAATAAAATAGAAATTAACTTCACTTTAACTCTACTGAGAGGTCTTGAGAGCCCAATGGGATGGTGTCGATATGGAGGAGAGAGGTTATTGCTTAAAACTTTGGTTCTTGGTAGCACAGGCTGCACTTCGGCTCTTGAAGGAACACTACATTGTGCCACAGTACTTTCTTACTTCCTGGTGAGACGGGATGCTGGGTGGAGCAAACGCAACAAGTACCGAGCAAGTGTTGAGTTCCAAGGCATTTTTTTCCTCATCAGCTGTGTGGAGTACAAAAACAGATTAGTTCTGAGGTATTCAAGTACCGACGGTCCACTGTATGTGTACATTTTGTAAAGGCCTTTTTTTGGTTTGTATTGTGGTATATAATGGTCCATTGCTAAAATATTTTTTTCATGTTCCCATGTCTTATTTTGATTTGCGCAGAATCTGAGAATTCTTCCGACACCGTTGTAAACCTGGTGGATATCAAAGATTCCCAAACGCCTACTCCTAACAAGTCCTACCTCTGCATACCATTCCATAAAGGAGACGATGGGGAAGGACCATTTAGTGATGCCAGTGAAAATCCCACACCGGTGAATTCTGCTACAAGCACCCCACAGCTTACCCCCACCAATAGTCTCAAGCGTGGGTCTCAACATAAGAGGTGCTCAATGGTTCTCCTAGGCTGTGGGGCTCTTCTTGCTACTGTAGGTTTAGGCTTTGATCTTCTTGAAGCAGGTAAATGCCAGCTTGGTCAAGAGGAGCCTGAACCAAAGGAAGAGAAGAAGAAGAAAGAGAGCATTTTTCAACGAGCCGCTCGTCCAAGGAGAAGCACCAGCCCACCCTCAAAAAAGCTCTTCAGGAAAGAGGACTCTCCATCCCATGTAGGAGAACCCACAACATCCATCACACTTCAGTCCCTATCTTCCATTTCTGAATGTAATTCCACTCGATCACTACTGAGATCAGATAGTGATGAGATAATTGTGTATGAAATGCCAACACCTCCAGCAGAGGAGCCAACACCTGTAGTCAGTAATCCACTTGTCAATGTCCACATTGAGACATTCAAACGGGATCCCAACCAGTCCCTCACACCAACCCATGTGACTCTAAACTCTAGGACCCAGCAAGGACACAGGAGGACCCCTTCTGATGGAGTCATCAAGACAGTCCCTGTAGTAGCTAATGGAACATCCCCCAATAATTGTATTGTAAGCTGTTCGGGAGCAAGTAAGTCCATTCTATATGCAATCAATTTCTTTGTTGTTCAGCCGTACTTAAAGGCTTTATAATTGTGGCCATTTTATAAGGACCACACCTTTTTGTTTAATGACGTGTATATATTATATGTTTATTCAATCCATATTAAATCACATGCTGTAAAAAAAAAAAAAAAAAACTAGCACTTTCTAACTGTTTATAAATACAGATACTTTCTAAATGCAATATAAAAGTTATAATAAAAATGCAAATAAATAACCTGTTGTGAAATGTACTCAGCTTTGAGGTGCAAAACATGTTTTATATATTTAAATATTTAATCCATATATAATTTGTCCATAAAGACATATTTTTCAATATTAACAATTAAGCCACTCTCCAAGAGCACCACTTTTTTAAACTCTGTAGAGGGGTGATTTATTACACAGATTATGTGGCCAACTATACACACCACTGTATTTATCAAATAACAGCTTTTCTTAAAGTGTCACTGAATTCAGCACAATTTGGACCACATCACAGTAAAGAACTCCTAAAAGCATGTTGAAATACTTTTTGAAATGCATGCCTTTTCATTTTTATGAAGCCAAATCTGTGTTTACATGAGTCACGGACTGTCCTCTGCCATACCCACAGCTACAGCTCCGTGTTAACCCAAATAAAATGCATCTATGCAAAGCAAGAAATGCTGGAATCGCCTTAACAGGTCAGTTATAGGTTAACATTTCAGTGCAGTCTTAGAAACTGTTATCAATCATTGTCCTCATCGCAAAGCTCCTTTCTCTCTTTACCTCCCCGTAAGTGCTATTCATGGTGTGAAAGAACACAAGATTGTATGGTAAAATGCTTGTTTTTCTAAATACACCAATAGCACATCAAAAAATCTAAATACATTTTTAAGCCTGTTTACAAACACAGTTTATCCTGCCTACTGGCAGTTTTATGATACATAATAGAGAGCCAATGTGTGCAGTGAGGACTCTGATTTTATAGCATTTTTCCCCTGAACCTAGGAATTCACTGAAAAGTTAACCCACAACTGACCTATTTAGGTGATTTCACCATGCAGTACTCTGTACAGATTTATGTGGTGAGAGATAACTTCTGTTTTTTGTTTTGCTCACTACACAGAGCTGCAGCGTGTGTCTGGCCAGTGGCATGTCAGTGACTCCTGACAAATTTCTCTATTTCAAAGATTCAAAAAGTATTTCAACATGCATTTAGGAGATATTTACTGTGATGTGGTCTAAATTGTGCTTTAAGTGGCCCTTTAACTCTAGTGGCAAACTGAAGAGACTCTGTATATAAAAGTACAATTACCCATTGTTAAATTTATCCTGTTTGTGTTCTTTTAAAGTCACTAATTACGTATGATGAAAGAATGACTTCGTCAAATGAAATTTATTGTTTTTTCTTTTGAATTCTTTAGGTTCCATATTGTCCCCAAGTAGAGACCCGAATGAGTTCCCTCGACTTCCTGACCCTAATCTTGTGTTCCCTCCAACTCCACGGCGCTGGAATGCGCAGCAAGACTCTGCACTGGAAAGGCCCAAAACCTTGGAATTTGTGCCAAGGCCAAGACCCTCCACCAATAGACAAAGACTGGACTCCTGGTGGTTTGTGTCTCCTAGCAGAAACCGTAGTGAATCTCCTGCTAACAGCTCTTGCACCGAAACTCCAAGTAACTTTGACTCCTGCTTTGCCAGCAGCAGCGGGAGCACCGTGGAAGAGCGACCCGGTTTCATCCCATTCCAGATGGGACACCCTGTAAGTGAACGAACACTACTGGATGTGGACGTTGAAGGTCAGAGTAAGGATATCACTGTTCCCCTATGCAGAACCAAACCCCAAGCTTACAAAACGGCGGCCTATGAACAAAAACAAGAGTTTTGGTCTTAAGACGACCACAGTCATCAGAAACAAAATGCAGCCACAAATCTTGCACTGAATGCACTTTGAGGATTAAAGTAATCACTGAAAGGCAATATGAGAATTAGTCATTATGCTGCTCACCTTAAATACACCTTTTTATTTCCTGGAGAGTGACGCATGATGAATTTTGGCATCAACAAGAATCTGTATCATTTTCCAAAATTCCTGATTTTTGAGTTGGTTATTTTTATTTTTGTTCTGATCTCCAGGACTCTAAACTTTTTTTGGTTTCTTGATTCTATGTTGTTCTCATAGACTGTGTTTTTTTTTTTATTTGTCAGTGAAACCGTTGTCCACTCTAAATTCCATTTCAAGTGCAACTACAGTACTGTTGATGTAAGTTATCTCTGAAATATGCAAATGGGATGTACGGTCCCGTTCAGTATTTTTGTCTTTGCTCCCGAACAAGTCGATCCCACTGGTGACTGCGTGTCTTTACTCTTGATTAATATGTCTTGCACACTGATGTTTTATTCTTATTCTCTCCGGCAAAATTGATGCCAAATTCCTTTATGGATTCGACACTGGAGACCCACCCAGAAAGCATTAAGGGAAACAGGTGATGTGGCTAGAATGGGTGGATACAGCCTCTTATCTCAATCCTGTTGTGTTTCCCAATAGGCTGTTCTACTCTTGCTTGCGTTGTCTGTGATTATTCAGACTGAATTATAGCATTGGCAGATTATTAGTGCTATTAATTATTCAACATATCTGCATGGATAGATTGTAAAATTAAATACCAAACCACCTCTCTTTGCCTCAGGGCCAATGACACATGTAGTGCACATTATTTCAAGGCTTGGAGTACAATATTTTTGAGGTACACTCAACAAATTGCAGTAAGTGCTCAGCCTTAAAATAATGTGCAGTACATCTGTATACCATGAAACTGATGGAAGCACCCACAATGCATTGCTTTTAATACAGCTGTTGTATATATCTCTGTTGGTTTGTTTTCATCAGGCTTGGGTTATGCTTTATGCAGAGAAATCTCCCCCGTAGAAAAAGAAGACCACGACATGAGACCTTTAGAGTCGTCTTTTGCATTCCCTTTAAAGTCTCTAGTTCAGTGTTTGCCAGAGTAATTCAGTTATGAAACTCCTTTCAGGCTGAAAGGGACTCAAGTCACCCCAAAATCAAGTTTTAGGTTATTCTTAAAGTGCAGGAAAACTGACTATACATTGTAATTACCATTGTTTTCTAAAGTGAACAATTTCTGTGATCTTCAGTATTATCAGTGCTATATTTTTATGCGGATGAGTGACAAGTATAAATTGGTTGCTTTGATGTGCTAATTAGCATCATGGTCTGCTTGTCTGTCTTTGCAAGATGATAGCTACAAATATTGTTTTAGCCATCAGTTAGGTCCCCTCCCCATTCTTATCAAGTACACTAAGCAACAAATTAGCATATAGACTTGTACATTGGCATAAAGGAGCCACACAAATGATGTCTCTGGAAATAGTGTAGACAAATATTTTAGTACAATGTATATACAGTTATGATGCACTTTAAGATGAAACCTACATCCTGTTGGGGTGATAGTCTCCCTCTTTAAAGTCTTGATGGACCTCATGACTCCTGGTATCCCACAACACCATTTTCCTGCGACACCAGATCATACAAAATGGACCAGTTTATTAGGTCTGGCTTTCTCCTTTTAGAAATTGTTACATTTAAATGATTTATGTTAAGGAAATTCTGAATGTTTGATATGGATGCTACTTTTAAAGAATGGACCAAGGTATTAATTCAGTTTTATTTTACCCCTTCCTCAGCAAAAATTGAGATTACAGGATATTGTATGAACCCCTTTTCATGGTATGATGACAAGGATTTAGAAGGCTTGAACAGATTTAGTCATAGCAAATTGCCTATTTTTATAATCTCTGTTGAATGCACACATTTTATTGGGTTAAAAAAAAAAAACATGTCCTCCACTTGGACATCCTCTGTGCAATAAGCCTGCAAAATGCTTGTTGTGCAAAGATGTTAAACGGTGACCAAAAGGGCTTTTTCATCACATCAATACCCAAGTAGGTTAGGGTATACTGAATGGAGAACATGGTCGGTTTAATGTAAAAAGTCTGTCAACCATTATATTATATTCCTTTCTTAAAAAGGGATGCTATAATTACTCAATATCTAATTTTATGGATGCAATTTGCTACCACTGTTGTAAATCTTCCTTATGAAACTACTGTGAATAATGCTAAATAATAAGGCTCAAGTACATTTTCTGACAGTAGTAAGACCATCTCAATGCACTGAAACTTTAAGAATTCATACTCTAGGCTTATATTTTAATGGCTTCTTTGGGCTTCTTTTAATGGCTTCTTTGGGTAAACTCAGTTGTTTATATACTTTCTGTGCCGAGTCGTCTTTACACCTGTGTAGGTGACCATTCCGTACGACTAAGTAGATCTGCTTAAAACTAAAGTTCATTTCCCCAAAATATTTGACTCCATGACCAAATAATATTGTTTCTGAAAACCAAGAGCAGAAATAATGTGGATGCTGCTAATTTTACTTTATAATGCTTAAAAAAAAATATTGTGCTCGGTTTGAGCAAAACCATTAGACCAATACAATTTGATCCTTCTGTTAATGGCTGTGGAGCACTACACCTCAGCTGATACTTGGCTATATATTATGTTTTGGGTTGCTATGGTTTTATCCAATTTTTTTATTACCTTCCTCTTCTGTAATGTGAGATCAGTAGAGCGAGAGCGCTAGGTTTCAGTCTATAGATAGACCAAAGGTGCTTATCCTGCAAATAGTTATCTTTCCTGTGTTGGTAGAGCATTATCCCCTTTGACTTTGGACCGGTCTGCAAGAGAAGGCAGGCATATGTTCAACACACAATTTAAGGCGACTTCAAGGCATGGTTGGCACATGCTGCTTGGTTAGTAGACCATGTTAGGGAGATGACTTCTTCAAGTCTGGTAAACCTTGTTGTAGAGAATTGCCTCTCACTATAGAATATAGTATAAATAAATAAAAAAAACTTTTTATTCATTAATTTGATCCTTCTCAATTTAATATTAATATAAAATTTACATTCACTTATAAGAGCCCCACAAGATAACAGTTTCTCTGCTTAAGGGACCTTCCTCCTTCTCCCTGTGTTTTCTCTTACAGGCTGCCATCTTGCCTGACCTGCAGCACTGCATTTTGTAAGTGTAGTATACTCCTATAGGGGAAAGGATTTATACTACCAATGTCACTGTGCTTGCTGTTTTACAGCATGACACTGTGTGAAGTGCTGCAAAATACAGATGAGCAAAATGGCAGCCGACCGGAGAGAATACAGACAGAAAGGGGGAGGTTCAGAAGCAGAGGAACTGTTACTCTGTAGGTCTCTTACAAGAAAATGAGTTTACATTTTATATGGAAAGTATTGAGTAAATAATAATGTTTTGCAGAAAGAGTTACTTTAAACAACAATTATAGCTCAATTAGAAGTGCAAGGCCCAATAAAGCATGTATATGTAGGGTAAGACCAAAAGGAAGTGAACCCAATTTCTGAACTTTTATATATATATATATATTACATACATATATAGTGCACTCTGGGAAACTGGGCAGGGATATGTAAAAGAGCCAACAATGCATTTTCCCTCTAATCCATTACACCTGATATACTCTATTTATTCTTTTGCCCACCATAAACTAAATGATGTTGTGGTTAATGACCTTCCCACAAAATCTATAGCACATATGTACTGTTTATTTACAGTACGGTGGAGGGCTTCTATCACTTCTTTGCCCATCATAAGCTAAATGATATCCATATCTTTCTATGCTCGCCTATAATGATGTGGAGCCGAATGTTTACTATGCTCCATATCTGCTGAGCAGCGACATTTAACAATTAAGACCTCCTAATTGCTACTTATGTACAATTATCTATTGATCTATTCAAAGATGACTTCATCCTGTGCATGCATTTCTAGTTATACTGTAGGGTTTCTGTGCTTTTTAGTGTACCCACAAATCCAAGTTAACAAAGGGGTAAGAACTAGACTTGTAAAATATATCAGAATTGCATTCACATTGATATTTTGTGTGCATTTCATTTAAATGTAGTTAAGTGTTTTTATTGTATCTACCCAAAAAAGGAGTCAGAGTTCTTTGCAGGAGTTACCATATGTGTTGCTTTCCATTATACTTCCGCCATATTGATTGTACGTGCTGCTTTTTGGAGCTGTGTTTTTTGTCTGAAACAAACTGTAGCTTAATTAATTTCTGGTTTTAAACTTGATAATGTAGACCGTGCACTATTTCCTTTGGGCCTCATTCTATTATCGGCCGCAGCCGCTGCGGGGCCGCAAGGACCGGCCGCAAGCTATTCTGCTATTCTATTCCCTTACGGCCGTAGGCTCCGGCAGGCTTGCGGCCGGTGCCTTGCTATCTCTTGCGGCCGATCGCGCCGGAGGAAAGCCTTTGATCTAAAACGGCCGCAAGAGATTTGCAATTCAATTGCTCCGGGAAACCTCTCTGCAAGGCTAAAAACGAGCCGCAGTTACTTGCAGGAAAAAGGTCTCGCTAGCACCAATTAAGCACATAAAATAGCTCAAATAAAGCCATCCTGCACTTTGAGAAGACTATAAAGGGATTTTAGGTGTTAGAAAAAATAGCACATAATTATCCTGTACTCAAATCCGTAAAATATTTCATTTTTAATATCCGTAAAATATACATGTAAAAAGTCCAGAGTGCTTGGAGCACCTCAGACACGCCCACGCCGCAGCCGGCAAATAAACAGTTAATTTGAACTCGGGTTTGGGCAGATGTGCAAGCTTGAGAGTGGGTTCCTTTTATTCCTCATGTCCCCCAATATGATCCCTAGCATTTACAGAGCTGTACAGTGCAGGCTTGAATTTATTTTTGAGTTTTTATATTTCTGAGATTACGGCCGGTTCCAAGATATGCGGCCGGCCGTAAAAGGAGATCCTTGCGGGGCCGTATAATAGAATCGCGAGTTAACTGAACCCTCGCAAGGAATCGCAGCCTTACGGCCGATTTACGGCCGATAATAGAATGAGGCCCTTAGTCATTAGCCAACATGTCTTACTGTGTTCTTAAATAACCACAGTAGTGTCCTACCAACATGAGATAGATGTTTTATTTAGGTATTGATCATTAATAATAACATGTATATTCAGTTGTTTAAAAAAAAAGAACCATTCAACATTAAATTACTATCAAAGCTCATATTTAGCAACTGCTGGTCCCCACCCTCTACAAGGCAATGGGGGAAGTGTCTTTCTCTAGCCAGTAGCTGCTAAAGTTTCAGGCACAACATGGTACCCCAACACAATGATCTCTGTTGGCGGCACACTTGTTGAGTTGGAGGTTTCACTTTTTGCTCTGGGGGCAGCGCACAAAAATTGTTCTTTTATCATTTCTGATTGGTCTTCAAACCACCTTCCCCTTAATGACTCTGAGGGTGGAGACAACAACTTATTTGGAGGCTGCTGCATTCATCTTTAAAGATGAATTTAGCATTTAATATTACTTAATAAAAATTGTATTAATGGTAATTGCAAACTTAAAATAACTCGCTCCTCTTGCTAGGACATTACAGTGGTCCTTCTGCTTCACTACCTCTATCTCTTTCTGCTGCTAATACCACCTCATATATAACCCAGTATCCTGCTATTGCTTGTCTACTTAGAATATAAAAAAACTATTATTTCTAGGCCCATTTCCTCTATTGTTATCACTACAAGGTCACTACTACTATATCTGCTTTTGGAATCCTTCATCCCAAGTGCATTATTTTACACTTGTTTTACATGTTGAATTGTAATTATTATACACGTGACCATCCTTTTTATATTTTCATTAGTCATTCTGTTTACTTGTGGCACAACCGCTTGCTGCTTTGATCTTCTCAGCATAACCGTTCTCTGACTTTGTTTGTTTGTTTGTTCTGACCAATCTGTAGTAAATTCACAAAACCTTAGAATCTTTAATGGTGTTAGATATTCAGAAAATCATTATTTTAATATACCTTTTTTCAATATTTCTCCCATTGCTGATCTATGTAGTACCCTATATGGAGACTGAAAGAGAATATTACATTATTGGTATTTGGATTCTCTTTTCATACTGTATTTTATATAGCATTCATATTTAAGACGTTTGCCTCATACTTTTTTCCTGAAAAACCTGCTTTTGGATTTGCTCCTTATACCACTGCCTGACTTATTACATTGATCTGACTTGGGGTTTGATCCTCCATGTCTCCCTCCTGGGAAATGGTCAACTTTAACTCATCCAGCACCCCCAAAGTAAATAATATTGAAATGGGCAATCATAACCAGCTAGCTTTAGATCATGATCAATATTTGTTCTGTTGGTTTCCAACTGGAGGCCCTTTTAAAGGGGAAGGTGATGCGTTTAGTCTTTTTAGATTCAAAATAGTGTAAAGTGATAATTGAAGTGTCGCCCTATCTTTTAGCTTCTTATATATTTGCTGTGTGTGTACATACTTTTAAGATCACATTTTTGGGCCTGTTGCTTAGTCGATAAAGCTGGTTGTGGCCCCTTTTGTGTGTGTGCCCAAGCACCAATCCTTTGTCTTCTGAGTTCCCTTTCCTGCTCCATCCATCATTACGTTATCTTGTTTACTCTTCATTGCACCCCTCCACACTTTCATGTCTGTCTAGATAGATGCCTCTGACTCTTCTTAGGAGAACCTTCTGTTTCCTTGGTTGAATCATTCAATCACCAAGGGTAAATATAAAGATTCAGATCTAATATTTTACTGTTCAAACACTGGCCTATCCTTTGAACACTGTCTCTTTTAAATAGTGAGACAACACCCACCATATATGGCTGTATCCTATTTATGAAAAGGCATCATGAATTAAAACCAATCAAAATAATGTATTAATTCTCTTCCTAATTGGTTAGCTATTGTTAATTGTATTGCTGAATATTCTTCTTTGGAGTATGGGCGTTTTTAAAGCATTATCATCATTGTTCTAAAGGGCGGCTCCGGCCTACCAGTTAATCTCAAAGTCTTAATGGGCAGATCTTCACTCTTAGATAAGGGCCAAACCAAATAAAGGTTTACATCTTAGTATAGTTGCGAAAAGATGGTGGATGCCTGTGGTCCATTGACAGTAGAACTGGTTACGATTACTACCAAAACAGTATATAACATCACTAAAGTCTTGGAGATTATTCTTTTCTGTTGACTTCTATTTTCTTTCAGGGTATGTGCATGTAAACTGAGTTTTGCATTAGTTTTAATAAGAGCTCTGGCAGTTGTAGCTATCACATTCCTACTGTGCTGATAGAAAGTTTGTCTTTCTATCAGCACAGTACTAAAATCGATAATGTTAGGTTCACCAGTAGCATAATTGCAAATAAAATAAGAGGTTGTATTTAATTTTTTTTGTTTTTTTTTTAGTTAAAAACAACTTAAGATGTTCCAAAGAATTACATGCAATTTAAAGAGGTCTAAACTCAATGAATGTAACTCATAATATTTTACTAGAGCTAGTTTCCTGAATTTGTATTATAGAGAGCTCTTTATTTATCAAACATGAGATTATAATTCTTTCTAAAGGAATATCATGAAAAAAAAAATCTGTGGTTCCAAAATCACTTTGACAATTGAAACCCATTTATTAAGCCACCAACACAAAAAGCAACAACATGGTATTTGTAAATGTATCTTGTTGGCTATTGCACACGGCATTCATTATTGACCGGTAAAGCGATCCAACGTGCCATAATTCTTCAACCCACCAAAGCCAAATACAGGCAGCTATCTGTATTCCTGAAACTGAGCCACGTGTGCAGTGATATTCTGTTCAAAAGGGACACCATTACAGAGAATATACTGATAAATGTGAAATAAAGCATATATTCCCCCATGATATCCTTATGAAACTATAGCACTGTCCTTGGTTACATACATGATTTTGGTTAATGCCGAGTGCGCAGTGGAACAGACCTAAGAAAATGTGAACACTTTTTAAGTAATATTCTTCATTTTATGGATTCATACACTGTACTAAGGATATGCTCTATCTGGTGCAACCTTCCCTAACATTTTGAAGGCACATTGGATGGTCATTTGTGCGTTTAAACATCACAAATGCTGATTCTTGCATATGATAGTGTTAATTAAAAACTCTTGCAACTTCCTTAAAATTTGTATGTAGGCAAACAAGTATGAAGCATACAGCTATATTGCTGCACTTTGTTTGACAGGCCTGCAAAGGCAATCTCATATTCATAACGTTTTATTCTGCTTGAGGACCATATATATATATATATATATATATATATATATATATTTTTTTATTTTTATTTTTATTTTTAAAAGGCACACTGTGAAACTTTCAGATGAATCCATGAAAAAATGTTTTCCACGGGCCTTTTAAAATAGCAGCTTAACTGTAGTTAGGTTAGATTATTATATGTGTTCTCTGCTGAAGGAGATACCACATTGTTATATTAGTGTTCCCATAATGCCTGTATTTCTTGAAATTCTGGGCATAAGACAAGTTTTTTTAACTTGTTTTAGACATTCAAATTTGAACTATTTATTTCATGTACTACTGTATGGTGGAGGCTTCTATTGCTCTTTTTGTCCACCATATATTAAATGATTGTTGTGGTGAACTACCTACTCAAAATATCCACTACACAAGCAAGGAACTGGCCCCAGGCTGATGAGAGGCAGTAACCTGGAAACGGCTGTACATGGGTGGGATCCCCAGCTTGTGTATAGTCCAAACCTGGCTTTGGTCAAAGCTGTTTGATACAGCAGGCATATGCTTAATGAAGCCATGTTTGATATGGTTATGGTTTGCAACAGCAAAGTCTTTGTGGGCCTATATATATATATATATATATATATATATATATATATATATATATATATAAGTGTGTGTAAAATCTAATTGGATAGTTTAGTGCGGGCCGGACTTGTTCCTCAGCATCGTTGGGGATGTGTGCCCGTCTAGGCGCCTTCCTGGCTGCTCCTTCATGCTGCCCACCTGCTGGAGTGGACACTGATATACTCATTTTTCCTGTTTAAGGTGGCATGGTTAATGTCCAAGCTTATCCAGATATCTGGTGATGATGTCTTCTAGCACTGTCTATTATCAGTTGTTCCTGTGCAGTTATCTCTGTGATGTCTATAGAATGATACATTTGTAATTCCTACATACTCCGCAGTGCAATGTCTCTCTGGGTCTTTGTACTGGACACAATATAGGTCATCATTTTGTACATCTCTTCTATCTTTTGGATTTCACACATGAATCTACAATTTTATGCACAAAACAATTTTTAATATTTTCCTCCCCAAAGTTTATCTTCTTGTCCATCTTTTCCCAATTTAAAGACTTTTTTAGTTTTTGGCAAATTTTAATCAAAAGCCTTTTTTTGGGCTTAGACACATTTCTTGTGATAATTTAAAGGGACTCTTTAAGCAGATTTTATTTGGTTTCTATATAAATGTTTTTACAAGCTTACTTGATTTTATCCTTATCAATGTAATTGTTATATAAAATGTAACAAATGATCATCCTCTGGAGCCTACTCATTTCCTTCTGTTATCTCTTATGCTGGCTGCCATATGATTTAATGACATGCCTACTGTGGACAGGCTTCATAATACTAGTATCTCATGCTGCTTAGATAACTAACCACTTTAAAACATAATGAATTTCCCTGTGTTATACTTTGTATTTGATCAAATCTTTCTAGTAGACATCATTGATAAATGCTTCATAATCGGCTTTTTTCTTAGTCTCAAGAAATGCCATCTTGCTTTGCAATCCTTTTCCGGTGGAATAAACTCTTGCTTAAATTTTTAGCTAATAGTTCATTTTCGACAGGCATAATCCTTTATTCTAAGTTTATTTCCCACAAATATACCACAATAAAACTCATGTCCTTGCGATGCAGTTGCCAAATTAATTCCAAACGTCCAGACTTAATTTATACATCAGAGAAGCAATTAACTTCCCTGGTCATATATAAGTATTTTGAGGTAGTATATAGAACACTGTGCTAAAGGTACATCCACTTCAATAGCCTATACCAGCCCTCCTGTATAATAATGTTCCTATGTTTAGCTTAGTATTTTATAAAATGGCGAATCCACCAAATTATAATGTCATAGGTGCCAATTTCCATTTGGTTTGCTATCCCAGAGTGCTTAAACATTATATATATATATATATATATATATATATATATATATATATATATATATATATATATATATATATATATATATATATATATATAGTATGTTACGAATGTCCTGTAATTGCAACTTGTGCATTTAAAGGACCACTATAATGCCCTAAGACTATGAGCAAGATGTTTTAATTAGGCACTAATTATTTAAAAAATCTTATATATAAAAAAAAATGTAATCATTTAACACTACTGCTGGTATCCACCCACTATATGGTCAATGGTGGGATGTGGCTTTGTCAGACATAATGTTTGCCACAACACAACAATCGCCATTGGCCGGAGACTTGTATTAAAGAGGTTTCCCTGTCTATGAGTTTTGGGGGGAGCCTACCAATGATTCTCTTATCCAATCTATTTGTTCATCAAACCCTTTAGACTCCAGCTACCACCACCTTCCTCATAATGATGTTATCAGATTAGAGACAGGCACTCTCCTGGAGGCTAATACTCTAATCTTTGAAAAGGAATTTAAAATTCAATATTACTATTCTACATTTATAAATATAAAAAAAAATCCAAGGTGTTCAATCTGAGAACGAACAATTCTGAAGTAGGCTTGGTAACCCATTCCAAGAGCTAAATATTTTTAGCTCATTTGTATCCTTCACAGGGAGAAACATTCTGTATTATTATATCAAGAGTGATCCAGCCCTGACATACCAAGCAATTCTACCCTGAACAGGAGAAATGGCAAACCCCGATGGTCTTTTCGGCCTCAGTTGGGCCTTATCAATTGGGTGTAGCTGAGCTCCCTAAGGCACAGTGAGCAAGGAGTCTGGAGACCCAAGATAGACTAGCCCCCCACCCCCACCCAATTTATTTTTTAATGTCTAATATAAATTACTAGCTACTCTTGCATGGGCATTACAGTGGTACTTTAAGGCTGTCAGACTTACCCTTTTAATAACACATCTAAACTAAAAGTAAACCAAGCTAAAAAGGGTTCCTAAAAAAAAGTAATAATTTCCTCCGAGGAGTTTTACAGTCTTATTTCTCTGTTTATGTATCGGGAAGAGCGTAAGAATGATGGTCTCCATTATGTAGCTGTCCAACGTCACTGTGAAATTGATCAGTATGTCCCATATATGTGAGACTACTTTTATTCACTCCATTCTAAGCCGAAGAACAAAATACTTCTGTAACGTCTTTAGTTTAAAAGTGGTTATAATAATGGGCCAATTTGTGCAAAACCTACTGTGTGTTGTTCCCATTTACTGTGTGTGTAACTTGGAATATGTTTTTTTTTTTTCTTTTTTCTCTTTTTTTTTTTGTATTAAATTATTGTATGTCAAAGTATTTAAATTGGAGCCAGAAGCTAATGGGATTCAATTTTCTTTTGGTTTGTATGTTAATATTAAATGAAGATTACCAAGCCGGCTTGGTGCAACTGGAAACGTGTTCTGATATAATGAGCTGCCCTAGGCCTGGTCTGTATATTAGAGCACACAGACCATAAATAAAATGTTTAAACACTGTCCTATGTCTCCTAGCTCTTATTTTCCACATATTGCCATTCATTGAAAAAGTTCAGCATTAAAAATGGATTTGTTGGCAGAACTTTGTAATAAGATTTGAAGATGAGCATATTTGGTTAAGCTTAATATATTTAACCAATGAACTACATTCCTAATAGGTCATCAAAAATAACAAAGTTCATAATCCTTCTATATTAATTAACTAAAACTTGCCATGAGCACTAGACAAATAATAATGATCGAAACAAGTAATAAGCCCCCTCCCCTCCTTCTGGAGCACTACCTTCTTATGGTGAAGGGGCTTGTGTATCTCAATTAAGTTGTGAGGTATACCATGTAGGGTCACCCAGTATGGGCAGGTCATAGCAGCCTCTATGTTCTGAGGGATGGCGTCCCCGGCAAACAAGCGCCCCTAGACGACCTGCCTAATTGAAAATCAGGCCAAAGCCTTAGCAACATCATGAGGGACATGCAAGTATTATAATACAGAATATTTGCAGGATGTACAATACAAATGTGAAAGGGCTACTGTGGTTATTTTGTTTTATATGTTCTTTTGAATAATTAACCTTTGATATTTGGCAAAAAGCTTTAAAAAAACTTTAAGTTTTTAACTTTTACATACAATTATTATCCATGGGTTTGATTTTCTGAGCTAATTCGGCTCCATGTCCTCAATATTTATGGTGATCTAAAGATCCCCTAGTGGTCCAGTGCTTAGGATTCACTGCTTTCAACACTGCAACCTGGGTTTGATTTTAGTCCGGGAAACTAGAGGTCACACCACCCTGAAGCCAAGCCGGGTTGGACCAGGTCAGTACTTGGATTGGAGACCACCTAGGAATACCAGGAACTGTATGCTGTGACCCACTGGAGAAGGAACTGGCAACTCACTCAAGTATCTTTGCCAATAAAACCTTATGGATAAGCATAACCAGAGACATAACTATAAAATGCAGTTTTGAAGCCATCTATGTTTGATTTCTGTAAGTATAACCCATTTTTACTAAATGGAGAGTTTTTGGTGGTGTACAATAATGTTTTATACATTATTAGGGGTGGGACCTGTGTAGCACTTGGTGGCTCCACCCCTAACAGTGACCTCACTTTTGCATATTCTTTTGCAAGGAGCAGCTAAAAAAGATGGAGGCGGCAGATATCACCGAAGGATAATGTGAGGGGCAAAATAGCTGACCCTTTACTGAGCAATATGGTTGGCAAGATAGGCAAGTAAGCCCAAAATATTTTAATATATTTCACCAATATATTTATAAAAAGTATAGAAGAGATTACTTTTGATTCAGTGGTGTTATTTTCTCACTTGCTAGTGAATTTCACTTGGTGACTGCCAACAATGTAAAAATACCCTTTTGTTTACCAATGGTAAAACGGCCTCCTCTTTAGCTTTAAGTGCTGTCCCCTTGGCATTTCTGGAAAAAGTTTCCTTGACTACTCTATTGACTTTCTATATTTGTACAAATTAGTCATATATTATCACAGAGGCCTCTCTTCTTGAGTGAACAAACCTGATTTGGCTAGTCTTCCCTCATAGTTTTAACTCCCCATTGACATTTTGCTGGATTCTTTGAGCATTTTTGAATAGTGTTGTATTACCCTCTACACTATGTTCCAACTCGTTTATAATGAAGCAAATAATTTACAGCATTTCTGGGCAACAGCTAGCCCACTGGACTAATGCAGCTTTCACACACTAATCATACAGCCCCCAGCATGTCCCCTAAAGTGGAAGAGCATGTCCCTCTTCAACAATGCAGAGTCCATTGTATCTCCATAACTATAAAGTCATATTCGCATATCAAACCATATATCCTCATTATCACCAATACATCCACCTCAACCACACTCTTCCTAATTCTGCTACTTGTAAAATTAAAAACTAAAAACCACCAGTCTTCTCTTTTAAGGACTTAAGGGCCATATATATGGCCTTTCAAATTAACTAAATTGCCTGTCCCTGACTTAGAGTGCCAGATTTACATCTGTGGTGTTACAAAGCAAAGATCCCTCTGTTAACTCTTCCAGATACATTATTTTCTTAATATTAAAATGTAACAACAGATAATAGTTGTGGTAATTGCGAGTTGTTGTCACACAATGTTAAAATTTACAGGCTTGCGCATGAAGGCGCTCATTGTGGGGATCGCGAGACCGTAACGTAGAGAGGGTGGGAGGCTCCGAGCAACTTACGAGTTACAGGCTTCAAAAAAAGCCAATTGATTAGAAAATTAGCTTAAAACCTCACACACAGCACAGGGGGAGAGGTAGGGACCCTGTAAGTGAGGTTGCAAGCTAATTTGCTTTTTAATTGGCGTTTTTTGCTGGTCTCAAAACGGCTCGGCAAGGGGGGAAAAATGGCGGCCGTAACCCTGTAATTTTTTTTTCAAGCCCGTAAATCGGAAAACCATTTTGGGCTTGGGGAAAATTATCAATTTCCAAAACCTGCAAATGGTTTCACACCGTAAATGGAAACTGTAGCATGGAGAGGGGGGAAGAAACGCAAGGGAGGGAGAGTGGGGAGAGGCTGGCAACGAGCGCCAAAGGCGCGCTCATCGTGAGACCTGAAAGTTGCGGGTTGGTTTATGCCTCTCATTGCGGGCCTCGCGAGTTATAGGGGTGGGGAGAGCCTTGCATTGTGTGGCAAACAGCATTGTGAGGCTTCAAATTTTATTGCCATCATTTTTGACGGGCGAGTCGCTAGTTAATACATAAAACAGTAACAGAATATAATGAGCCATGAGTTAGATGTCTTGAGTCTGCAAGCTGAACAATGGAAATCATTCAAAGACAATGTTAAGAGTTCTACTCAACCTTTGTGTGTGTTTGTGTTGTTCAGTCGTGCCCGACTCTCCGTGACCTCATGGGCGTAACACACCATGCCAATCCACTTGGTATTCATGGCAGAGATACTGGCGTGGGGTGCCAAGTCCTTCTCCAGTAGGCCACAGCATACAGCTCCTGGTATTCCTAGGTGGTCTCCCATTCAAGTACTGACCAGGTCCAACCCAGCATGGCTTCAGGGTGGTGTGACCTCTTGGTTCCCTGACTGGAATCAAAACCAGATTGCAGTGGTGAAAGCATTGAATTCTAACCACTGGACCACCAAGGGATATTTAGATCACCATAAATGTTTAGGACACAGGACAGAATTATCTCAGAAAATTAAACCCATGGATGTATGTAAACATATAAAACAAAATAATCACAGTGGTCCTTTAACATTTGTTTTGTACATCCTGCAAATATTCTGTACTATTATACCCACATGTCCCTCATGATGTTGCTAAGGCCAGGGCCTGATTTTCAATTAGGCAGAGTAGGCAGTCGCCTAAGGGCGTCTGTTTGCAGGGGACACTGTCCCTCAGAACACAGAGGCTTTATTTTTGTTTAGCTTTCCTTCCAAAAAATGTTTAGTAGTGCTACCAATCTACACAGCCTGCTGGGAATTGTAATTTTATGTTGAGGTACAGATATAAACTATAGGCAAAAGAATCACAACTACCGTACCAGAAATCCCTGGGGCAGTGACATGACTTCCGGCTCAAAGTCTTAATCTATTCTAGGGAAGATCACAGAATATTCCCAGGTACATATATGGAGTTATTCAGCGCACCTTTGACTGTGTATGACTAGCGATGGTACTAGGATGGGCCAGACAAGACCTTGAATATCAATAAGGTGATTACATAATAGTATTAAAACTCAACCCCCGTCTCTGCCAGTGTAAACAATACAGAATTTAGACCTCTGGTGTATTGAACAGCAAACTCTGCTGGTAGCTGAATGGTTATTATAGTGAATTATTAATTAGTGCACTAAAGTACATTAATTAATAATTCACTATCATATACCGTATTTTTCCATGTATAAGACTAGGTGGCTAGCAGGGCGCAGAGGCGCTGGTTAGCATGGCGTGGAGAGGGCCTGGATATCAGGGCATGGAGTGGGTCTGCTAGCAGAGCATGGTTGTGATCTGACAATATGCCTCAAAAAAATAGGGGCCGTCTTATAGACGGAAAAATACAGTATATGAAAATGATTGTAGAGTTTTTGGCGTGTTTTTTGTTAGTATTAACATTTATTATAACATCACTACCTCTTTTTTGGTGTCATAATATGTACATAGTAATGGCTGTATAAACATGTTAGAGTAGACTCTCAGTTATCCGGCACACACTGGGTTTGGAGATGCCGGATAAATGTAGTTTATGGTTGCTTGAGAGTTGCTATTAAAAGAGTCCTAGATTAGCTGCACATAGGATTCTCTGTTAAGTATATTTGTCAGTGAGGGTGTTCTAGCAGCAGCAGCTTTCACTCCTCACTTACATTCCCCGAGTTCAGCACCGCATCCTCCGTACTTGTGTGTAACGCCAACACTGCCCTGGCTCAGTCACTCATGCCTGTCTGCCTCCAGGTAACATTGAGACGTACAGTGGATGAGATCTAGGTGCCTAGAAGCATTTTGTGGCATGACAACCTGGCTCCTGGCATTTGTTGAGCCCTGTAAAATTTGAATTTTTATTTAAAGTACAGTAGTAAAAAAAATTCTGGTTGCTTGAGTTCTGATAACTGAGAGTCTACTGTATATATTTTTATTTTATGCAGGTAACCAGCTCCCAGCAAAATATCTTAATATTTCATACAAGAACAAACACAACTTATATATATCTATCAACTATAATAGTTGTCGTAATTGCGATTTGTCGGTAATGGTAACGCTTGCCAAAGGCAGGGAGTCCATAAGTGAGGTTGAAAGCTAATTTGATATTCAATTGGCGTCTTTTGGCGGCCTCCCAAAGGCTGCGAGTTACGGCCTTGGAAAAAAAATGGCGGGGTTAAACCTGTAACTTTTTTTTCCAAGCCTGCACGGCTAGAATCAATACAGATTTAATCTTCAAGTCTTGTGGGCTTGAAAAAAAGTTACAGGTTTTGTAACAGGTTCTGAGAGAGGGGAGGGAGAGAGGGGGAAAGAGATACAGGGGAGGGAGAGAGGGGGGAAAGAGATACAGGGGAGGGAGAGAGGGGGAAAGAGATACAGGGGAGGGAGAGAGGGGGAAAGAGATACAGGGGAGGGAGAGAGGGGGAAAGAGATACAGGGGAGGGAGAGAGGGGAAAGAAACACTGGGGAGGGAGCGGGGGGGGGAAGAAACCCTGGGGAGGGCGAGGGGGGAAGGAGATACAGGGGAGGGAGATAAGGGAAAAAATGAGTGTCAAAGTTACGGGCTTGCACATGCGCGCAGCGGAGCCGCTCATTGCAGGGCCCGCGATGAGCGCCTAAGGCGCTCATCACAAGGACCATAAAGTAGAGGGGGAAGAGGCTTGTATTGTGTGGCAAACAGCATTGCCACGCATCAAATATTATTGCTGTAATTTTCTGGGGCAAGTCTCTAGTATCACATATAATAGTTGTCAAACCGCGAGATGTCGTCACGCTTTGCGTGGTGCGAGCCTTGCAAAGCGAGGCGAGCCGTTAACGCGTAGCACTTAGGAGCTCATCGCTGTGAGCCTCGTGAGGCGAGCCTTTAACCTGTAGAACTTAGACGATGATCGCGAGGCGAGCAGTGAAGGCAATTAAGCATGCGGGACTTAGCCACAAAACACTTAGTAAACGCGCAATCGCATTAGTCTTCAAGCACTTGACAAACGTGGGCCATAGAAAAAAAAAATATGAGACGCGTGACTTTGAAAAAAAAAAATACGAAATAGCAAAAATACCAGGTTAACGGACAAACCGCGAACATCCCAAAAACACAAAAAACTGCGGTATTGAATAGCGAAAATGTAAATAAATACAACAAAAACATCACCCACAGCACGGGGGAGCAGGCAGGATGTCTGGGAGTGAGGTGGAACACAAATTTAAGCCGATTTCAATGACTTTCCCCACATGAAAATCGCCTAAGCGAGAAAAAAATGTCAGCCGAAAAAAACAAAAACGCTGCTACACGACCTCGGGCCACGCAAAACACTGCCAAACGCGTAGGGCACAGGAATGAATGAAATACAAAATACACTATTACAAATAATGGAAAATGCTTGCGAGCCGCGTAACACATTGCCAATCTACAATAGCGCTTTACTGAACTGCACCAACGGATCTCCCTCGCGCACGCAAACAATTTAGAATGCACAGTTAGGACATTCATGACACTTTATCATCAGGTCACTAACACCAATACTGTACATTGTATGCTGCCGGTAAATACAAACAGATTGTTAGCTCTTCAGGATATTGATTGCTGGATATATTATTAACAAATAGGTAAAGTATATTAATTTACTCAAGGACTAATTAATTCATTATTGATTAAGTAAATATAGATAAATATATATTAATGACTGACCAATGTGCTCAGAGGAGCAAAAATAGACGAGACAAGAGGCTGGCAATGAGCGCCGGAGGCCATCACAGTACAAAAAGGTTTACATTGTGTGCCAAACAGCATTCCCATGGATTCAAATTTTATTGCCCCGTCATTTTTGACGGGCAAGTCGCTAGTGTAGTAAAATAATTACCAGTTTCTTATGTCTGTCACACTAGACAGGGCCATGACATCATTGAAAGGCGGGAACTGAGAGACAACATAACAGCAGCCATTACACACTTCAGAGAGAGACAAAGCAAAGAGAGAGAGAGACTATGCCACACACAGCAGCAAGCGGCATAACCACCACCATTATACACCTCAGAGAGAGAACGAGACAGCTCAGAGAATGAACGTGCCACACCACACCGCAAGCAGTATAACCAACGCCATTACACACCTGAGCAAGAGAGACAGCACACAGAGAGAGACAGCAAACAGTGAGAGAGAATGCTCCACAGACCACAGCATAACAGCCACCGCTACAAACTCTGCATGCTGGGAACCTTGTCAGAGACATGCAAATGTGCCCACAAAGGCTTCACTCTTGCACTCCATAACCAGATGAAACATGGCTTTCCTTAAGCATATGCCCGCTGTATCAAACAGATTTGAGCAAAGCTAGGGTTGGCAGGGAGTCCATAAGTGAGGTTGAAAGCTAATTGGATATTCAATTGGCGTCTTTTGGCGGCCTCCCAACAGCTGCCGAGTTACAGCCTTGAAAAAAAAAATGTCGGCATTAAACCCGTAAAAATGTTTACAAGCCCACGAGGCTTGGAGCAATACCGGTTTAAGCTTCAAGCCTTGCGGGCTTGTAAAACAATTACGGGTTTAACCGCCGCTAAGCCTGCAAATGAGAGAGGGGAGGGAGAGGGTGGGGGTAAGAGACACAGGGGAGGGAGAGGGGGAAAAGAGACACAGGGAAGGGAGAGGGGGAAAAGAGACACAGGGAAGGGAGAGGGGGAAAATTGACACCGGGGGGGGGGAGAGGGGAAAAAGAGACACGGGGGGGGGGGGGCTAGGGGGAAAAGAGACATGGGGGGAGAGGGGGAAAAGAAACACAGTGGAGGGAGAGGGAGAAAAGAGACACAGTGGAGGGTGAGGGGGAAAAGAGACACAGGGGGAGGGAAATAAGGGTGGAAAAAACAGGGCACGGAGAGGGGGCAAAGAGACACGGGGGAGTTATGAGTTTGCGCATGCCACGGCCAGCAATAAGCAGCGAAGGCGCTCATTGCAAGGCCTGCGATGAGCGCCAAAGGCTCTTATTGCAAGGCAAGTAAAGTAGAGGGGGGTGAGCCTCGCATTGTGTGGCTTCAAATTTTATTGCTGTCATTTTTTACAGGCAAGTCGCTAGTATGTGTATTTACTTAGTTAAATGTATGCGTGGAGGAAGGACCTAAGGAATCTTTCCCTATAGGCCATATATAAATACGTCTTTGTGGACAACTGTAAATTTGGAAATATATTTATTTTTTTCTAAAATATGAGCATAAAAGCATTTTTAGAAAAAGAAAAATAGTAGGTGTCATGGGGCTTCCACATTTGACTAGTTTGTATGGACCCTGAGGAGGGTGACGCTTCCATTCCAGCTACTATTCTCACTGGCAGCCTTTCAAAAGAACGGTATAGAGATCTAATATGACAATAACAAATAAAAAAAAATTAAATTTTAAATTTTTTAAGAATGTTGTGTTTTTAATGCAAAAATGTAGTTTGTGACAAAAATATATACAGTGTTGCTAGTCTAGATTCTGGCCACCAGGTGGCGCACAGGCAAATTGCTTTTTGCATTAATATATAATGAATTAGAGCCAAATACTGTAATTATCAGAGCTGACCACTGAAGAGATCTATATACGGTATATCTATACTATGAAGAACCGGACTTGATAATGTGCAAATCATTTTTATAAACTAAAAAAACAAGGGAACCCTCCATTTTTATCTATTACTTTCAAATTTTCTATAAGGACAGCAGCAAATGTTGTTCTTTTATTACCCATCTTTACCCCAAATCTAAGTTATTCATAAGGAGCATGAAAAACTAGCTATATCTAGCCATTTGTTTGTAAAGTGGCTAATTCCTGAGATAATCCAAATACTTTCTGCTGTACACTTATGCAGAAGGATGACTCCCCAAATTCAAATTAGCTGCTTCCATGTGCTAATTAGGATTACAGTATGCTTGTTTCGCTGTGGGGGAAAAACAATGTTAGTTCCCCTCTCCCAAGTTCATCACATACTCCAAGACACAAATTAGCACATTAAGCCGCATAGCAGGGTATAAAAAGTCAAATTTACTGTTGAAAAAAAGCTAATATGATATAGGAGACCAAGTTATTGGTGTGACATTGTCCCTTTAACCTTTATTAGCCTTTGTTTGATATCTGGAAGACTCCTTGCTTGAGGAAATGCAACCACAGCTCTCCAGAGATGTAAATGACACACACACATACATACCTACCTACCTTCCTTCCTTCCTTCCAACAACATATCATGGATTCTCCCAGGATCCAGTAGACTTGTATTGTTTTTCTCTATTTAGCTTCTGTTGAACGATCTCCTATATAGGATAAACCCCTAATAATATGGGAAATCACTGGGCCTGTAGCTTCTTTAGCTGACCAGGTGTGTGCTTCTATATCCATTTCAGGGCGTGGTGCCGGTGCCACCATACAGACAGGTTCAGGTCATATAACAGTAATGATACCTGAGTAACAGCAGTCGGGCTGTGGCTACTAAGCTGGAATTACATACTCACTTCAGGTACTGCAGGGAACAAACTATACATAATCACCTCTATAATAGTGTCTAGGACACAGCAAAGGCACAAGTACTGCAGAGAATACAACTATACATAATCACCTCTATAATAGTGTCTGGGACACAGCAAAGGCACAGGTACTGCAGGGAATAAAACTATACATAATCACCTCTATAATAGTGTCTGGGACACAGCAAAGGCCCAAGTACTGCAGGGAAAAACACTATACATAGTAATAGATATAATTACAGTTGGTTGTTGCTAAAAGTTTTCAGTGGAAGTGTTTGATAATTAAACCTTAAATTTGTGTATTATATTGTATTGTATTTTTTTAAAACATCTTCCTTTGACATGTTGTAGATAAATAGGAGAGTGCATAAAACCGAACATAGTTACATAGTAATTGAGGTTGAAAAAAGACTTTCAGTACATCAAGTTCAACCTTTTAAGATCTCTTCTGATCCACCATATGTGGATTAGTTGTTAATTAATTGTTAATTAATCGATCCAGAGGAAGGAAAACAGAAAAAAAAACAAGTGAAACTTCAATCATCTTAAAGGTATCTGACCCCAGATACTGGCGATTAGATTCCTCCCTGGATCAATACTCTCTAATTATCCAGGATAAACCTGAATTGCCTTTTTAATTAGAAATAAATCCAGTCCCCTTTTAAAGTTATCTATCAAATCCACTGTCACCACCTCCTTTGGTAGAGAATTCCACAGTTAAGAACCCTTTTCTTTCTTTAAGGTGGAATCTTTTTACTTCTAACCTCAAGGGATGTCCTCTTGTCAGTTGGAAATCTCTTGGCACAAAAAGATCCCTTGACAAATATTTATACTGACCCTGGATGTATTTATATAAGGTAATTATATCTCCTCTTAGACGCCTTTTTTTCTAGAGATAAGTTTTATTTGGTTAGACTTTCTTCATAACTTAGCCCCTCCATTCCCCTTATTAGTTTTGTTGCCCTCCTCGGTATCTTTTCCAACTCTAAAATGTCCTTTTTATGAAGTGGTGCCCAAATTTTTTTTCCATATTCCAAATGAGGGCGTACTAGAGATTTGTATAGTGGCAGAATTATATAGGCTTCCCTGGCTTCTATACCCTTCTTAATACATGCTAATATTTTATTTGCCTTTGCAGCTGCTGCTTGGCTTTGAGCACTGTTACCTAGGTGGTTGTCCACAAGCACTCCCAAATCTCTTTCAATATTTGATACACCTAGATTTGCTCCATTAAGATTATAAATTGCATGGCTATTTTCCTTCCCAGATGCATAACTTTACATTTATTCGTATTAAATCTCATCTGCCTTTTAGATGCCCATTCCTCTATTTTATGTAAACCCCTTTGGAGGGAAAGTACATCATTATCTGATTTAATTACATTGCACAATTTTGTGTTATCAGCAAAAATGGAGACACCACATCCAATTCCACTTCCAAGTCATTAATAAATATGTTAAAAAGGAGTGGACCTAATACTGAACCCTGAGGAACCCCACTTACCACATTAGTCTAATCAGAGTATGTTCCATTTACAACAACCCTTTGCTTCCTGTCTTTTAGCCAGCTCTCAATCCATGTGCAGATATTTACTGCAATTCCTGTATCTCTTAGTTTGCACAATAGTCTCCCATGTGGCACTGTATCAAAAGCCTTTGCAAAATCCAAATAGACTACATCCACTGAGTTGCCTTGATCCAAGTTCCTACTAACCTCCTCATGGAAACTAATTAGATTTGTTTGACATGACCTATCCCTCATACATACATGTTGACTCCTACTTATAATCCTGTTCAAATAGACATATTATTGTATATTATTCCTTATTAACCCTTCTAAAAGCTTCCCCACTACAGAAGTGAGGCTCACTGGTCTATAACTCCCCGGATTTGCTCTTGCTCCCTAAATATAGTTTTCACCTCTGCCTTTCTCCAGTCATCTGGTAGAAGCCCTGTGTTGAGTAAATCTTGAAGAATTAGATATAATGGTTTGGCTATTACAGAACTCAGTTCCCTCAGTACCCTTGGATGTATTCCATCAGGACCTGGGGCTTTATTAAAATTTATTTTTTCCAACCTCTTTTGGATTACTTCCTGCGTTAACCAATTATTTGGTATGGTAGTGTAGCCCCATTATGTTGCAGTGTCCCAACCCGTGGTACCTACCCTTGTGTATACAGAAGAAAATCACATTGTATTGTTCCTATAGCTTCCTTCCTCGCCTTCTTCCCATTTCTATACTTAAAAAATATTTTAGGGTTAGTCTTACTCTCCTTTGCAACTAACTTCTCATTTCCTATTTTAGCCAGTCTAATAGCGCTTTTGCTGCCTTGTTGATTTCCTTATACTCCCGTAAAGCAGTCTCTGCCCCCTCTTGTTTGTATAATATAGATGTCTGTTTTTTACTCCTCCTCTTCATCTTTGAGTCATTATTAAGCCACATTCGATGTTATTTACTCCTTCTATTTTTATTTCCACATGGTATATTGTGATAAGTATGTATATTTAGTAAGGGCTTAAGTGTAGGGACCTTTCCTGTTATGTCCCCCGCTAGTAGGTGGCGCAACAGTGGCTCGGCAAGACTGTTCAATTTAGGGTTTAGGGTTAGACTTAGGGTTACAGGTTAGGGTAGTGGCAGATGATAAGCTTTACATAGTAAAATAGTGGTGCACAGAGTGAGCCACTAGTTTACTATGTAAAGGTTATCATCTTACACTACTTTAAACTGTAACCCTAAGTCTAACCCTAAACCCTTGATCTAAGCCTAAATCTAACCCTAACCTATAATCATAACCCCTAAGTCTAACCCTAAAACCTAACCCTAAATCCGAAGTCAAACCCTAACCCCTAAGCCTAACCCTAACCTTAAAAATTAAACCTTAAATCTAACCCTAACCCCTAACTCATAACCATAAACCCTAAGTCTAACCATAACCCTAACCCCTAACTCTAACATTAAAAACTAGGTCTAACCCTAAAACCTAACCCTAAGTCCTAAGTCTAACCCTGAGCCCTAACCCCTAAGTCTAACACTAAACCTTAAATCTAACCCTAACCCTAAAACCTAACCCATAACACTAACACTAAAACTAATTTAACACTAAACCTAAGTCTAACCCTAAAACATAACCCTAAATGCTAAGTCAAACCCTGAACCCTAACCCTAAACCCTGCTGGCAGGGATGAAATTGAAAAGATCCAGGAATTGCATTAATGACCAATGTGTGGTTACAATAACTAGCTTTTGCTATGCTACATTGACAGAACAGTCATGACTCATTTCTCACGCCCCAGTAGCCGACGTTATCCTGCTTATACAATCACTGGTTTTGAATTAATTCCTGAGTTTCTTACATGCAGTTTCCGAGACCCCTTGCTGGCCCCGTCCTTATCAGCCCTTGGCAGCTGCGCGGCCCCTCACGATATCTGCAATGGCGTAAACACAAATAAATAGTCACTGACCTTGCTTGAGAGGACGCACCGGGTGCGTTTGATTATAAATCTGTATTTTATCCCCCCCCCCTCCCTCCCCCTGGCAAATTCTACAATGTATAAGGGTCTTACATCAGTGACGGAGCTTGTGAATGGAAGCCCCAGTGCAAAATAATTTGTTGCCCCCCTAGCAACTTTCCTGTCCACCCCTAGGGGTCAATAAAAAAAGACAAACATATATGTAGATGATCAGATCACCAATATAGAGTTTATCTTTTTATCTGCTATCCTTTTTCTAATAAATTAAGATTCCTCTCTTACAATAGCTTTGTCTTAAGTATCTCTGTGCATTCTTAAAGGAACCACTGACTCATATATGTACAATATACTATCATGAAGAAGTACACTTAACAAAATAACACAGCATGTAAGATACAACCTTTTACATGCAATTATGCTGCTGTGGGATCAATCATTTTAGTTTCTGCTGATCAACTTCCTTAGTTGGAAGAGACTTAGGATCTTTCCTGTTTCCAGCCCACCAGCAGTGCCGTGCAGCAGACACTAGATGGTGCAACACTTGCTGTTGTTCAGTTTGTTCTTAAGGTGGGTGTTAGATTCTTGGGTTAGGGTAGTGACAGGTGATAAGCTTTACATAGTAAAATAGTAATGCGCACAACACACCATTACTTTAGTTTGTAAAGCTTATCATCTGCCAGTACCCTAACATTAAGAAATTGAAGAAAGTCTCAGTGAGCCACCATAGTGCCATCTCTAGTCTCTAGGCTGAACACGCACTGCAGTCAGTGTTTGGTATAGCTGTATGATTGTATTTTATATGTGAACTCTATGTTATTCTTTGCTGCAGGGACTGAGGTTGAATGATCTTGAGTTGAAATCTGCTGCAGAGAGAGAGAGACTCTTGTAGGGAAATACATGGCACCTTCTTACATGGATATGTGCCAGACTACAAATCCCATGATGCTTTGATGCAGAGACAGGATCCCCATGCTTTAATATATTGTTGCAGTTGCCTCTGATTGGCCAAAACAAATTATGAATTTTATGCTAATTTAGCCTGGGATTTTAAAAGGGCATTTACTCTCAAATTCAACTGTAAAAAAAAAATAGAAGGAATGTTGCTAACTTCAGGATAAGTTTTTTTAATGTTTATTTTGGTATTTTTTAATGCAAAACAATATTTTCATACACTACTGATTCTCCTCTATCAGATGAATTCATAATCCAGGAAACATAAATTTTCTCTTAGAAAGGGGTGATAAGCTGCATACAGTACAAGATCATGCCCACCTGGTACAAACTAATAAGTTGTTGTGGTTTATCACCCCTCACTATGAGAGATAGGCATGTGAGATAAAGTCATTAGTTAGGTTGGAGGAACTTTTCATGTAATTTATGCTTAATGTACCTACCTTTGCTCCGAATAGCAGATCAAACAACTGCAGCAGTACTCAAGGAGTTAAAGATTATCACGCACCCTGCAATGTTAATTATCTTTTCCTACAAAAGCCCAGGAGACTGTAATCCGCAATAATTGCAAACACAGATCTGCAGAGAGTTCTGTTGCTGAGTGTGTTGTGTTCAGAAGCCGTGTGCAATGGGCCTCCAATCTGTATTATTATCTGAATGTAATATAGAAAGAGGCCTAGGGAGGACCACTGTATTTTAGGAAACGAACAGGTAGCTTTGTAAGCCATGAGCATATAAACCATTTGTGTATAGAAAGTTTCCATCTTGTCTGACTTGATAACGTGGAGATTGAGAGCAAATTCCTATCTGCTGAACAGTAGAGCGTGGGGTTGGGAAGAAGATGGGGGTTTGTTAAATCATTTTAATATTTTGGAATCCACTGCACATGCCAGACAGCTTGCAATTATAACTGCAAGTATTGTCCTGCAGAAATGTAAACATCCCCCTCACACACTCATTCTACCAAGTATTTTGGATGCTTCCAGGGACCAGCAGAGACATGAAAATTACTCATTTTACTCACTATAGCTCTTTTCCCTACCTAATTGGTCAGACTCATACTGTGGTCGTGTTCCCTGGTAATCCAGTGATTAGGATTCATTGCTTTCACCGCTATGACCTGGGTTCAATTCCAGTCAGGGAACCAAGAGGTTACACCTCCCTGAAGCCAAGCAGGATTGGGCCTGGTCAGTACTTGGATGGGAGACTACCTAGGAGTACCAGTATCTGTATGCTGTGGCCCACTGGAGAAGGGACTGGAAACCTACTCCGGCATCTCAGCCATGAATACCAGGTGGATCTACATAGTGTGTTGTGGTCCATGAGGTCATGGAAAGTTGGACATGACTGAACGACACAAACACACACATACTGTGGTCATTTAAATGTATAGCCTAGAAATATAATGTGGGGCAGCTCTTTTGTAAGCAGATCATTTAAAGAGCTGGTTACCTAAAACTTTGCCAGTAATGGAGTGCACACACATTACAAATGCTATAGTTGGGTAGAGGGGATCATGTAGACTGATAAGACTTCCATTAGTCCTACTGAAAGCAACAATTATTGGATAGAATCAACAAGTGGTTTAAAGTTTGTGTTAGCTGGGTAGTAAAGGGGTTACCTCCTTCTGGATCGCTACCTTGTCATGGTGAAGGGGCTTTTGTACCTCAATGAATCTGTGAGCTAAACCATGTAGGGTCGCCAAAGATGGGCAGGTCATAGTAGAGAGGTCCGACAAATCGAGGCCCACTGGAGAAGGAACTGGTAACCCACTCCAGTATCTTTGTCGTAAAAACCTTATGGATGAGCACAAACAGATACAAGATGTGAATGGTGTGCTGGGGTACATAGGGTCACAAAGAGTCGGACACAACTGAATGACTAAACAACAACAAAAAGGGTTACACATTCATGTTACTGATGAATGCTGGGAGTGCCAGCAAGCACTTGGGACTGCAATACCAAGACTCTTATTGTATGATTTACAGCTATCAAACAGAATAGGAGGTGTAAGGTTACAGTCTTTTGTCATTTGCACTAATAGGATGCTGAGAACATGACCAGGCATCTGAATTTCCCAAAAATCCATCTGCAGAATCCAACAGACTACCTGGTAAGTACAATTTAAGTACAGGGTTTTGTGTGTATTATTTCTATTTTAGTGCAAAACTCAGATCTATCGTAAGAGAAGCCCTTTCACTTGGTTCTGATGAACAGAAGCAACATCCTACTATCAGTCCAAGCTGCCCCCCAGACAATCAGAGACACATTGAGCAGAATGATGTCAACAGTGAATCTGATCCAGTATTAATTATTGTTTGTTGTTTTTGTCTTTTAGTTGTGTTGTGTATTACATTGACTGTAATACACCAGGCACATCTTTATGTCCATGGTCATGCTGATCCACTTGGTATTCATGGCAGAGAGACTGGAGTGGGTTTCCAGTTCCTTCTCCAGTGTGCCACAGCATACAGCTCTTGATATTCCTAGGTGATCTCCCATCCAAGTACTGACCAGGCCCAACCCTGCATGGCTTCAGGGTGGTGTGACCTCTTGGTTCCCTGACTGGAATCAAATCCAGGTATCAACGGTAAAAGCACTGAATTCTAACCACTGGACCACCAGGGAATCCAGTATTAATAGCAAACATGTATATGGATCAACAGGATGAGGATGCAGTAGTTTTTTCACAAGAGCCAGCCTGGCAGTCACATGGCTGCTCTGCCATTACAGAAGTGGCCCTGGATACCTCTTTGCAGGGTGATATGAGCCTTTGCTCCCCCACTGAGAAGTGGCAGTCACCGCATTGCTCAGCGTGGTTTTGTGAGAGACCTAGAGGTGCTCCAGCTTCCCTAAATGTCTTTCGCCATGGGAGTACCACATCCAAAACAACTTCCTTGCTACACTATTCCTACTGGTAGTTTCACGTAAATGGGATCCTGCAAGCAGGGCATTGGGTAGTCAGTGCAGATGTTGGCTGAATGGACAGTCTATTGTGGCTCTTGGATCTAATGGACTTCTGCTTTGAACTGAATCTCATATTGGTAACATTACTCCCTGCATTATACAACTATCTGAATTCCAGATTCAGAAATTGTAAGGCTGGGAATGCTGTTTGGCACACAATGTAAGGTGTTTGGTCATCTGAGCACCTTCAGCGTGCATTGCAAGCCCTGCGCTGAGCGCCTTTGGCGCTCATTGCGAGCCTCTCCGCTCGTGTAATTTTGGTGGTGTGAGCACCTTTGGCGCTCATTGCAAGGGCCACGCTGATCACCTTTGGTGCTCATTGCTAGCCTCTCCCCTCATGTACTTTTGCTCCTCTAAGCACTCTCCATTGTGAGCCCTGTGCTGAACGCCTTTGGCGCTCATTGCGATCCTCTCCTCTGCTCTACTTTTGGTTGTCTGAGCACCCTATGAGCTGATTGTGAGCCTCACGCTGAGAGCCTTTGGCGCTCATCGCGTGGCTCACAATGAGTGCCTTCGTTTTTTCACCATATTTAAGTTAGCGTTCCTACAATCCTACTACCATTTACCAAATGGTGGCATGGACCACTTTTCCTTATACTCTGCCACCAAAGATATGCCAAAGTGAACTGCACTTCTCACTGTGCCACATTTTGCTAGATGTAACGTACACTTTTAAAAGGTCTTGACATGTTTTTTTGGTATTTAATAAAAAGCAAATTGCCTGTGTAGATCAGGTAGTTTATTATCACTGTTTATATTGTTCAATGTAATATATGAGCACTGAAAAGGTTAATGCCATCTCTCTGGCTACTAGTTGTCCACCAAAATTATATTTCCACCATGTGCTATTAGACCTCTTATAGCTAATAAATCATACATTGTTGAGATTATCCCAGAAAACACTATTTTTCAAACCTTGTCTACAAAGTTTCTGCTCTAGTGGCCTGAGAGCAGGATGTGGTATGGAGAGAAAATTTCCTCTACATCATTTCATCCTCTTATTCCCCTCTGTATTCCCATTTTTATTTGCTTTCCATCATCTTGTCCCCCTCCCTATTCACTAATTTAATCTCCAACATTTCATCCTTTAATTTCATCCTCTCTTTTCACCTCTCTATTCACCTTCTCATTTCCTCTCCATTATGCCATCCTCTCATCCCCCTCTCTTAACCTACCCATTTCTCTCCACCACTTCATCCTCTCATTTAAACCTCTTTTCCCCTCTCTATTCACCTTCCCATTTCCTCTCCATCATTTAGTCCAACTTATTTTACACTTTATTTTATGCTCAGTGCTTTTCATTTCATCCTCTTAGTTCACCCTACTCATTTTACCCATTCCCCATCACACTGTCAATTAGATCTCTCCACCACACCTTAAATATGTAGTTCAAGAAATGCAGCAGTGTGTGAGGTATGTAACAAACTAACTGCATTAGCAGCTGTGTAAGTCATGGACATAAAAACATTTTAAAGAAAATCTGAATTTGAAGACTCCATATAGAGAGAGAAGATTCCATCTTGTCTGGTTTCATAATTTGCTACTAGCTGTAGCATTTTCATATATTTTATTTATCTATAAGTAGAGGCAGGGGCGTTGGAGGAGGGAAGGGAATTTGGTATATAATTGGATATTAACGAAGATGCACATGCTCAAAAATTGGCAGCTTGCACAATATCTGCAAAGTGGCAATATTTTGTGTGGCAACCATTATTTTCAAGCACTGCCTTAACCCTCATGGGAGTGGAGTACACCACGTGTTAGATAAAGTGTCGCTTGTGTGGGTGTTTGTAATCGCTTGTGAGGCGCCGTAGATCCTCCACCTCCGCAAATGCGGCCCCTCGCGAGCTCGCAAAGCGTGACGACGATTCGTAGTTTGACAACTATTACAGTGGATATACAAAGTCTACACACCCTTGTTAAAATGTCAGGTTTCTGTGCTGTAAAAAAATTAGACAAAGATAAATAATTTCAGAACTTTTTCCACCTTTAATGTGACCTATAAACTATACAACTCAATTGAAAAACAAACTGTCATCTTTTAGGTGGAGGGAAGAAAAAAATAAGAAAAAAATATTGTGGTTGCATAAGTCTGCACACTCTCTTATAACTGGGACTGTAGCTGTGTTCAGAATTAAGCAATCACATTCCAAATCATTTTAAATAGGAGTCAGCATACACCTGCCATCATTTAAAGTGCCTCTGATTAACCCCAAATAAAGTTCAGCTGCTCTAGTTGGTCTTTCCTGAAATTTTCTTAGTCGCATCCCACAGCAAAAGCCATCGTCCACAGAGAGCTTCCAAAGCATCAGAGGGATCTCATTGTTAAAAGGTATGAGTCAGGAGAAGGGTACAAAAGAATTTCCAAGGCATTAGATATACCATGGAACACAGTGAAGATAGTTATCATCAAGTGTAGAAAATATGGCACAACAGTGACATTACCAAGAACTGGAGCTCCCTCCAAAATTGATGAAAAGACGAGAAGAAAACTGGTCTGGGAGGCTACCAAGAGGCCTACAGCAACATTGAAGCAGCTGTGCAGGAATATCTGGCAAGTACTGGCTGTGTGGTACATGTGACAACAATCTCCCGTATTCTTCATATGTCTGGGCTATGGGGTAGAGTGGCAAGACGAAAGCCTTTTCTTACAAAGAAAAACATCCAAGCCAGGCTACATTTTGCAAAAACACATCTGAAGTCTCCCAAAAGGATGTGGGAAAAGGTGTTATGGTCTGATGAAACCAAGGTTGAACTTTTTGGCCATAATTCCAAAAGATATGGTTGGCGCAAAAACAACACTGCACATCACCAAAAGAACACCATACCCACAGTGAAGCATGGTGGTAGCAGCATCATGCTTTGGGGCTGTTTTTCTTCAGCTGGAACTGGGGCCTTAGTTAAGATAAAGGGAATTATGAACAGTTCCAAATACCAGTCAATATTGACACAAAACCTTCAGGCTTCTGCTAGAAATCTGAACATGAAGAGGAACTTCATCTTTCAGCATGACAACGACCCAAAGCAAACATCCAAATCAACAAAGGAATGGCTTCACCAGAAGAAGATTAAAGTTTGGGAATGGACCAGCCAGGGCCCAGACCTGAATCCTATTGAAAATCTGTGGGGTGATCTGAAGATGGCTGTGCACAGGAGATGCCCTCGCAATCTGACAGATTTGGAGTGTTTTTGCAAAGAAGAGTGGGCAAATCTTGCCAAGTCAAAATGTGCCATGCTGATAGACTCATACCCAAAAAGACTGAGTACTGTAATGAAATCAAAAGGTGCTTCAACAAATTATTAGTTTAAGGGTGTGCATACTTATGCAACCATATTATTTTATTTTTATATTTTTTCTTCCCTCTACCTAAAAGATTTCAGTTTGTTTTTCATTGTACAGTTTATAGGCCACACTAAAGGTGGAAAAAGTTCTGAAATTATTTATCTTTGTCTAATTTTTTTACAGCACAGAAACCTGACATTTTAACAGGGGAGTGTAGACTTTTTATATCCACTGTATATGTGATACCATATTTTATGCTCATATTCCATGTGAGTTATTCTGAATTTTGAAGGCTGATTAATTAACAATTGATGCTATTACGAAGCAAAAAATAAAATGGTGCTTTGCTGGATATTTTCTCCCTTGGCACATTCAGTGTGCTCTGTGACAGTCTAGTTTCATGGTGCCTCACTTCGCTGCTGGTAATCGCTCTTGCCATGGTCTAAAACATTAAATTGGCTGTGCTGCCAAGGACGTTACAGGGTCAAGTGCTGCCAGCTCTGTGGGCACCAGCTCCTCACCTCTTACTGAAGCACTTTACTGAATTACATACAGAGTGATATATTTATATACAAGCCAACTAGGCCGAAGCCTTGTGGGTATAACTGAAGGAGCTGCCAGTAAGGAGCATGGAGTGTTTGCAGCCTACAATTGATATATAACAAGTAAAAAATAAGGTCATAGTCAATGGAAAATTCTGTTTTAAAAAAAGAAGTGAGGAGAAGAATTAAAGGACACTGTGGTCAATGTTCTGAATATCTAAACAAAATGCATTTAGAATTAAAAAACACAACCTCGACACCCAAATATAATTTTTTTAACAGCTAATCCTGGCTGATACTTTTTCAGGAGCATGTATCTTTGTAAACTAGTGAGCATTTAATTAGCCCTAATAAGCATTCAATTATACCTAATGAATGCACTGGCTAATGTAGATACCACAATACCATTGTGGAGATAGGATCTTGCTGAAACCAAAATGATAACTCCTACAACAGTATATATGCATAATAAAAGATGATAAACTAGAGACAATTTTTTCGCAAAATTTATGGACTTTAAATACGATTCAATTGCAAGCCCGCGGTTTACGTTGTACATGTCGTATGTCTGCAGGCTTGAAATCTGCTAGTTACAGAGCGATTCAATTGAACAAGCCTGCAATTTAAGGGCCAAAAGCCTAAACCATAAACCATACAATTATAAGTAGCATTTCTGAGTGTGATCATGATCAATTAAGCAAGGCCGTAACTAACGATGTAGAAACAGCCAATAGTAAAAGAGACCGTCATCACCGAAATTAAACCTAAAAAATAATAATTTTTGATTGCAGATATGCGGGCTTGAGACTGTTGTGCAATTAATTATAATGTCTATCATTGCTTTATTTACAGTGCAGTAGTGATTTTTCTTTTACAGTGCTACGAATAGGTGTTTAACGCCCTTATGAGTCCTCTCTAGTACTCGTAGGATTTTCTTTTATATTTTCCATTTACGTGTGTGAAAACATTTGTGGGCTTGAGGAATTGTAGGAATTGCAATTGAATAGCGATTTGCGATTGTAACACTTACTGGCTTCAAAGATCAAAGGCTTAGATAGGTTGGAGTTACGATTTTAGAAATCGCAGGGATTTTCAGCCCGTCAAATCGTTTGCGGCTACCGAAAAGACGCCAATTGAGTAGGAAATTAATTTACGGGCTCCATTACGGGCTCCCACAACTACAATTTTCTCAATTGAATAGGGGCCAAAGTCTTCTATCAGGTCATGCCCCATTCACCGATCTTCTCTCACTCCTTGGACTCCTGATATGGACAGAAAAAGAGCTGCTGAAGTCCAAACACCACATTTAAATTTAAAGATTTAAAAGCAACAATTAGTTTTTTTTCCTTAAAATAACAGTTTTATTGCTAACAAATTATTAAAGCGACAAATTAAGCCCTGTTGTGTAAACACTATAATGGTGCTGTAATGTCTGTTACTGGGTAGAGTATCCTCATTCTGTTGCAGACAAACTTCATTAATTCCAATCAGTACACAATTAACTTTGTAAATTAAGCTCTAAGACGTAGAGGTGCAAATTAAATTAGTTGGTTAATGTAACAGGATGAACGGAGTAAAGGGTTGAATTTGTGCTTTCACCACTGCAACCTGGGTTTGATTCCAGTCAGGGAACTAAGAGGTGTACACCACCATGAAGCCAATCAGGGTTGGGCCTGATCAGTAGTTGGATGGGAGACCACCTAGGAATACCAGGAGCTGTATTCTGTGGACCACTGGAGAAGGGACTGGCGACCCACTCCAGTATCTCTGCCATGAAAACCAAGTGGATCAGCATGACCCTGGACATAAAGATGTGCCTGGTGTGTTACGGTCCATTAGGTAACTGAATCACATTGAAATTTACACCAACTTCCTTCCCCTACTAAGCAGGCGAGCTTATTATATTATCTTTTATTTGTAACGTGCCAACATGTTACCTAGTGCTGTACAGGGGATAAGAGCAAGGAAAAATACCATATTAACAAACTGTAGAAGAGGGAAAGCCCTGTTTTGAGCTTCAAATCTTTGCAGAAAGTGCTTTTTCCCAAAGCGCCCTTATGGAGCCCATAAGTGAAGTTGGTAGCCAATTTTCTATTCAATTGGCGTCTTTTAGCAGCCTCCCAACGGTTTCAGAGTTATGGTCTTGAAAAAAAATGATGGCTTTCTTTTTCAAGCCCGTAACCCGGAATCTGGTCAGAGCCTCTTTTGCTAGCCTTGGGATTAGTGCCTTCAGCGCTCCTTGCAGGCCTCCTGATGAGTGCCAAAGGCCTAAGGCCTTCAGCGCTCATTGCGAGCCTCTCCCCCCCCATCTCAGTTGCAGGCCTTGCCATGAGCGCCTCTTTGCGAGCTTCTTCCCCCTCCTCTACTTTACTGGCCCCCTCCTCTACTTTTACACTGCATACTGTTTTTAATAGCTTATGCCAAGCAAACAAACATTAAAGTGGCCCTTTAATGGGGATGTTTCAACAAAACAGGAGTTTATATTATTTGAAAGTGTACACTTTGAGAAGTTTAAATATTTATGCAAAGCTTTAAGCTTTGGCGTTCATTGGATCCCCTCTACCTTACAGGCCTTGCGATGAGCGGCAAAGGCGCACATCGCGAGCCCTGCAATGAGCACCTTTGGCGCTAATTGCTGCCCTCTGCAAACCCGTAACCTTTGGGTCTCACGATGAGCACCAAAGGCACTCAACGCGAGGCGTGCAATGAGCGCCGCCATGTGCGCCGCAATGAGCATCGCAATGATCCCTTACAGGCTGTTCAAATTGTTTGTTTTAGATGGTCAGTACTAGGTAGTCAAGGGTTCCCCAGTGGTCCAGTGGTTAGGATTCAGTGCTTTCACCGCTGCAACCTGGGTTCGATTCCAGTCATGGAAGCAAGAGGTCACACCACCCTCAAGCCATGGAGGGTTGGGCCTGGTCAGTTCTTGGATGGGAAAAAATGTCTCTAGTACCATATTGTTTTGAAATTACTTACTGTATATTTAATGTTTCTACTCTCCTTGTTCTTGCTTTCACTTCAAAATGTTTGTGCATTGACCAGTTAACCCATAGCTTTCCTGTTTTGGGTAAGTACCATTCTTCCATTCATGTATAAATAATGTGGTAATGGTTACATTTTTGTTTGTTAAGATCGCTGCATGGCGCAAAGACCTCCCCTCCTCCCTCTCCCCATGAGCTGGTCTGCATAACTCAAATTCCAGAGAGGCAAGAAAGCAGAAACCTGAATGTTCTGCAAGTAAGAAAAAAAAACAATTAAAAATGGTCCCTTCAAATTTGAAATATAAGCAACATTTCCATTGACTTGAAATGGGGACGCAGGTTGCATTCATGGAGCAGGCTGTGGCCAGGCTTTCATACAAATAAACACATTTTCTTTGATTTCTCAGTGAAAAATGCATGTTCAGTATAACCAAAATTTTAAAAGTATTTCAACATGCTTTTAGGAGATCTTTACAGTGATGTGGTCCAAATTGTGTTAAAATAAGTGACCCTTTAATTATTCCTACAAGCAAGAAAAATCAGCATTTTGGTAGCCTTTTAAATAGCTATTTTACATTTGATGCTCCATCAGTAATTAGCTGAGCACAACCTCAGCCTCCCTGTTCCTATTTATAGGTTTTTAATGACTTCAAACATCTATGTTAATGCCATCCTGTGGCTAATACTCTTGTATTATTAAACAGAAGTATATTTGGATGCAATAGTGGCTAGACACGGGTTCCTTTTGAATTGCCTGGGTGCATCCGCATTAAACTTCCACTTAACCTGCAGGCAAAAACTGATGAGACTTCTGAAGTGAATTTATATAAAAAAAATACTGAATTGCAAAAGAAACGGCAAGAAATGTGTTCAAAAGATCATTAATTAGGGCATTTAATGCCTCTATTGGACCCTGGAGGCATCCAGCTGTGTGTGTACTCCCATTTACTGATCCAAGCTGTCTTCTTCTTGGCTTGTGAGGGGTGTGGTCTCAGTTTAGATATTTAGTCATTCAGTCGTGTTCGATTTTCCATGATCCTATGGACAGCAGCATGCCAGGCACATCTTGTGTTTGGTTGTGCTTATTTATAAGATTTTCTTGGCAACAATACTAGGGTGGATTGCCAGTTCCTTCTCCAGTGGACCGCAATTTGTCTTATTTCTCTACTATGACCTGCTTATCTTGGGGGATCCTACATGGTATAGCTCACAGCTTCATTGAGGTACACAAGTCCATTCACCATGACAAGGTAGGGTTCCAGAAGGGGTGTCAAATTTTGTAAGATCCAGTCCCTCTCACCTCTTCTTTCCCCTTCCCTCCATAGGTATAGAAGACAAAAAACATTCTGGGGATATACAGCTCATAGTATTCAAAGAGCTCAACTGTTTCTCAACACATAAATGCACACTTTGAAAAATCTGGGGATTGAATTAATTATTCAGGCCAGATAACCTGGAACATGCTCAGATGCAGGTTATGGAATTGCAGCCACAGGCCCCTTAGATTATAGAGCATGCTCCAGTATTCTAGCCTGCATAATTAATGCAACATATACTAGATTGTTTTCTTGTTAAAGTATTTTTACATATATGTGCTGCTGTTTGCACATATATGTGCAATGTTAATTACCTTGACACTGGCTCTTTAAATACAACAGAATAATACCCGGACCTCTTCTGAGCACTTTAATAATACATCAGTTATTTATTGTTCTGCTGCAGAAGTTTTTCCTCTTAACTATGAATCAAATATTTGTGATTGATCATGAACTTTCATTTAACAATCTGTGAGCTCATTATCTTGTCACCCAATGTAGATAACTTACAGACAGCTCCCACAATTGTCTGCATTTCATGAATTTAATTTCCATTATATTGTGATGATGAGTTTATGGGATCAGTTGGGCTGAATCGAAAAAATTATTTGGTGTGCAAAAACGTGAAAGTGGCAGAAATGAAACAGGCACGTATAAAATATAATTGCATTTAGTTGTTATTAAAATATTTTTTTTCCTGTTGTTCCCAACGGTCCATGATCTCATGGACCGTAACACACCAGGCACATCTTCATGTCCATGGTCATGCTGATCCACTTAGTTTTCATGGCAAAGATACTGGCGTGGGTTACCAGTTTTTTTCTCCAGTAGGCCACAGTATACAGCTCCTAGTATTCTCAGGTGGTCTCCTATCCAAGGTCTTACCAGGCTCAACCCTGCTTGGTTTCAGGGTGGTGTGACCTCTTGGTTCTCTGACTGGAATCGAACCCAGGTAATAGAGGTGAAAGCGCGGAATCCTAACCACTGGACCACTAGGGATAGATAGATTGATAGATAGATATGTTGTGTGAGTTATCCAAGTAGTTTATGTGAGCCACAGACTCTGCAAAGCTCTCTTCTCCCATTATGACTTCAGGGGTTAACTTGTCTGCTCCTGGGCAGCTCTACTTTAAGACTGCTTCTGGAGTATGAGACAGGCTTCTTATGAACTGATTGTTTGCAGTTTTGTTTGACCTGGATAGACACACACAGAGACAGCAGCCTGCAGTTTGTGATTGTTTGAAGCAGAGTGGAGACCCAGAAATCTGAAGTCTATGCAAACTATTTAACTGTATGTTTTGTTCCATCCAGGATTAGCTGGATGAAAGCTTACTGACAGCTCCCAGAGAGGAAGCAATTATCAGTTAAGGTACTGCTTCAGTGGAAGATAGGCCTATTATTTTCTTTGATTTGTTTTGTTTTGTTATTTTTGTATTACTGGTGAGATTTTAGTAAAACTTGGAAAAGTATATATACCTTCTTATATTGTATTCCTCTATCAAAGCGCCAGAAACATGGACACAAATCCAGAGACTGGTAACTTGTCATCCTATATGTCCCATATGTCTTTATAGGGTGGATATATAATAGGGGGTCACTTTGCTATATCATTTTAATGTAAGATATTGATACGCATTGAAGATACCAAAGGGTGTCTTGTCTGATTGGACAGAGCATGAGCGGAGCTTGATTATATTTTTAGCAGTTGGCTTGGTAGATGTCGGATAAATGTAGTCTCTGGTTGCTTGAGAGTTACTAGTAAAAGAGGCCTAGATTAGCTGCACATAGGATGCTCTGCTAGGTATATTTGTAAGTGAGGGCTGTTCTAGCAGCAGCAGCTTTCACTCCTCACTTACACAAAGGTACGTTGGACTGGAGGGTGGGGTGCTGACCCTGGGGAATGTAACACCAACTCTGCACTGCCTCAATCACTCATACCTGCCTGCTTCCAGGTAAAACTGAGACGTATAGTGGATGATAACTAGGTGTCTGTAAGCATTTTGTGGCACGACAACCTGGCTCCTGGCATTTGTTAAGCCCTGTAAAATGTAATTTTTATTTAAAGTACAGTAGACCACCCAAGGCCTCGTGGGGTTGTGGCCACTTGACCTGGCAGGACTGGGGTAGGTGATTGGAGGTGGCTAGCTGGGGGGTAAAGCAATTTATAGGCTCTATATAATTTATAGGCAGATGGTGCCATCTGCGCTATTATGCCCCTAGCTAGCCATGTGTGAGGATACCGACCCACCAATCCCTATAAAACGGGGGGAAAAAACATTTCAAGGGAGGTATTTATCTAGTTGGTTTTATTTAGTAGTCATTTGTTCTGGGTATATATTAAGTCTGTATTATATGTTAACAGAAAAGGTATTTTGTTGTTGTCACAGAAGCATATGGTGAGGGTAGTCGCCGGGACAGTGGTAAAGAACCTACCCTACGGTGCTACGGATGTTCCATCACGGTAGGACGTGGCTGAGGGTTCAGGGCGTAGGACGTACTGTCTCTGGCCAGGCTCCTTTCTTCACTTGGTCATTGTTAATTTATTATTGTTATGGTTTGACGTTTTTTGTATTAACCAATAAACGCTGTGGCCGGTTTCCCTCCAATAAGTGGTCTGTGTCTAATCATTATATCCAATATGTGAGTTGTGTCTAATCTCTATATTAAAAAAAAAAATGTTCATGTTTCTGAGGTCCCTGGAGGCATCCGTGAAACTTTGGTAAAGGTTGAATGTATTAGAGGGGTTTTTACATTTCCGCACGACCAAGACTAACAGTCATGTTTGCAAGCTGTTTCTGAGCGTATGTGGGGGAAGGTAGAAGCGGCTAAATATAAAAAGGTCCAGTAATTTATTAAACCCCTTTCCATTGGCGGAGCTAGTGATTGGAGGATCCCGGTGTAAAATAATTTGGGGCCCGCTGTGTACAAGGTTGGAGTTTCATTGGCTCGAAAATAGTTATATGTTGGTGGTCTGATTACCGGAGTGTGTAGATCACCTTTCTATAAAGTAAATCATCTACCCATCCTACTTATTAGTTTTAGAGTACCCAGTACCCCAGGCCAATGATGGTAGCAGTGGCCAGGTGCTGTGCACCTGCTGCATCAGTAGCAACTCCACAACTGCCACTGCCACTCCCCACCACACTCTTTACTGTTCAGTACATAAGAACATGCCATGAGGCTCCAAGCTACCAGAAAGTGCTCAAGTCAGACACAATGGAATCTTTCTATATACAAACAAAAATCGTTTTTTTTATTATTAGTTTCTTATTTATTTCACAAATTTTTCTGAACCTCAGGATTCCTTTAAAATGACACAGAAAATGTGATTTGTAGTAATAAAAATAGTTAAATAATTGAAATTGATCTAGCTACACAGGACCTGCCTCTCCTAATGAACTACTCTCCCAGTAAAGATAATAAGGAGCATGACAGGCTGGTATAATAAATATAATGACAGCATTTTAACAATAAAATTAATATGACTATTACACATGATTAATCTGTGGTTATGATTATTTTCCATAGCAATTAATGGCCCTTGATAAGGAGATTTACAGAGAGGGAAGGTTCTGTATAGATAATTAATTTCAATGATCTAATACATTTACTCAAATTTTTTAAATAAAAACTAATTGTAGTTATATTTATTTATAAGTGCAATTTAAATGTCAGCACAACCTGTGTCGCTTATCCTACTCACACAGGGCCTCATTCAATTGTGATTTGGCTAATTGAATAGGGCTCGATATAAGCATAAAGCAGATTTTGTTTACAAATGTTTTTAGTTAGTGAAGACCTTGCTTTTGGATAGAAGTTCACTGACTAAAAACTTCTGTAAAAAAAATATGCTATTTGCTTATATAGAGCCCTATTCAATTGGCCAAATCGCAATTGAATGAGGCCCACAGTGTTTTACAATAAATAGATTTAAAATAACTGTTTCAACAATATAAGTAATCCCAGCAGCTGAGCATGTTATGAATCCGCTGAAGCAGATAAGAAGTCACTTATGCCAGGTGCTGGTGTAAGTGCTTGTTTTCTAACTTGCACAGCAAATCTGAAATAATGCTCCATAAATAAAATACAAGGAGTAGAACTGCTGCCGAAATCACTAGACAGAAACATCTATAGATCGGTAGAATTGTAGTACGGATACTAATGTTCCCACTGGACCACGGAAAACACACGCCTTGATACACTGCCACGTGTCTGCCAAGGGTGCTGTAAGGTGGTGGCTAAAGGGCAGTGGCGAGCTAGTGAATGGGGAGGGCAATTTTTTTCTAGGATCTCCATATAAAACTCTTCACTGGCTGCTGTACTCCGCCCCCCCAGAACTTACACCTTATTTTAGGAGGATCCGTGGGAATTAATTGGAGATTCTTTTTCTTTGCTCTCCTGCCAATGGGCCTCATTCTATTATCGGCCGTAGCCGCTGCGGGGCCGCAAGGACCGGCCGCAAGCTTTCCGGCTATTCTATTCCCCTCCGGCCGGGGACTCCGGCAGGCTTGCGGCCGGCGCCTTGCTATCTCTTGCGGCCGCAAGCGCCGGAGGAAAGCCTTTGATCTAAAACGGCCGCAAGGAAATCGGCCGTAAGAAAAGCCCGGTTGCTATTCTATTGCTCCGGGAACCCTCTCTGCAAGGCTAAAAACGAGCCGCAGCTTACTTGCAGCAAACACGTCCCGCTAGCACCAATTAAGCACATAAAATAGCTCAAATAAAGCCATCCTGCACTTTGCGGAGTCTATAAAGTGATATTCGGTGTTAGCAAAAATAGCACATAATTACCCTATACTCAAATCCATAAAATATATTTTTTTTAATATACGTAAAATATACATGTAAAAAGTCCATAGTGCTTGGAGCACCTCAGACACACCCACGCCGCAGCCGGAAAATAAACAGTTAATTTGAACTCGGGTTTGGGCTGATGTGCAAGCTTGAGAGTTGGTTACTTTTAATCCTCATGTCCCCCAATATGATCCCTAGCATTTACAGAGCTGTACAGTGCAGGCTTGAATTTATTTTTGCGTTTTTAGATTTCAGAGCTTACGGCCGGTTTCAAGATATGCGGCCGGCCGTAAGAGGGGATCCTTGCGGGGCCGTATAATAGAATCGCGAGTTAACTGAACCCCCGCAAGGAATCGCAGCCTTACGGCCGATTTACGGCCGATAATAGAATGAGGCCCAATGTGTTTTACTCTCGTAGGCAGGGAATCCCAAATGACATCACTTGTGGGTCGTCATTCGGGATTCCCTGCCCACACAAAAAGACCTGTTGGCAGAGGACGCAAAGAAAACAAATCTCCAATGAACTTCCAAGGATCCCCCTAACAAGTTCACAAGGTGGGACCTGGTGAAGACCAGGGGTTCATGGGTTGGAATGGGGAGGGAAATAAAAAAAATGAAATACTGTGGGCCCCCTTACAACTGGGGTAGTCTGTAGTCGGGCCTGGGTCTGAATCAGGACCACCAGCCCATTTCCTCTGGATCTACAGTGGATCATAAGTATAACTAATATATCTCAACTGAGTCTTGCAAAAATGCTTAAAGGCATATATAAGTTAACTGGATTATGAATCTGATAGAGGAGAATCAGGAGTGCATGCATTTTTGCATGAAAAAATACCAAAATAAACATTTACAAACTCACCCTGGTGTTTGCTAGATCCCCTCAGTTTGCAAGCTACTGCTTTTGATTAGCATAAAATTCATAATTTGTTTTGGCCAATTAGGAGAAACCAGGGGTTAGCTGAAACATGTGTATCAAACTCTGGGGTTCCTGGGTTGCAGAGCAGCCTGGGATATGTAGTATCTCTCTATATATATATCCTTGTGCTCAGATTCAGATGTGAGCTCAGACTCCACCCAACCATGTGATTCTATCCTGCAGCAAATACTTCATTTGAAATGTTAAACTCTGTATTTGGCTGTATTTCCTGTTTGTACTTGGGTTATGTAAGCTCCCTGTGGGTGTGTAAAGCTGGATTTTACTTTCCTGCCTATAACTTTGTAAGTACACAACTTATTTATATGACACATATTTTTCTGATTTACTATTTTTCTGATTGCCTGTTTTTTTTTACCAAGCATTTGAAACCCAGGAAACTTATACATACCTTTTAAATAAGTGATTAGTTACAAGTTGTTCCTCTCCGAAGCCACAGTCACTTTGTAAAAGTCCTGCCTGTGCCCTTCTGAATGCAATTATATTTAAAAAAAATATGTATATATAAAACCACATGCATTTCGGACCTTGGCTTCATTTTCATAAGGACGTTCGGACCTTGGTGAAGTTTTGTAAAAAAAATAACTATTTCACCCTACAATATGCTGTAGTAAATGGAAAGGTAAACAACACTGCAATAAAACTTTGTATAAAAACAAAACTATTTCGTTAGCGGAAAATTCCTTGTAAAACTGTAATTTTGTACCTCCAATGATGTGTATTTTTGGTACAAATTGTATATCACAAAGTATGTTGGAAAGTTGTTTATCTTACTGTGCACTTGAGCAGTGCTGTCCACCTTCTTTAGTGTGTAGGGAGTTTTTTTCGGCCAGTGAGCTGTTGAGCCTAATTTCTATTGGACAGTGAGCTGGTGAACTGGATTTAAATTAATACATTTATAAAATAATAATTAAAACATTTTTTATATACATATATAAATTGATATATGTATATATTTTATATGATACAACTAAACAACTACATATCTATATGATAATGAGGAGTTACTCCATGTCAGCCAATGGGCCACAGAAATCAGTTAGTGGTCTGCACCCGGCCCACGGGGGGGATCACCAGTTAGACATGACTGTATTAGAGTATACTGCAGAGTGTTGGAGACTCACTGTGCCCCTTTAATAAATCCTTGAGCTTTCACATTAAATTTTCTATGTGAAATCATGCACTCTGTAGCAGTCAGGAGTGCAGCAATGTTTACATTTTGGACTGTACCCAGACTGTGATTGCATACAAATACGTGTGTGTCAGCTGCATTACTTTAAAAACAAATGGTTGGTGCTAATGTGTAATAAAATATCTCAGCTCCCTTAATAGAGCATTCAGAAAGTCAAAATGCGCCAGTATTTATAGTAAGTAAATAAATAAAAAAATAAAAATAATTAAACCAAAAAACACATTTAAGGGACTGTATTGAACACAAAAGTATTAAACTTATAATAACAATGTATTACAAAAAATGTAATATATTTGTGAAATCTGTCCCCAGACGGGGAATAAACAAGTAAAACAATTTCACCAGCAACGCGTTTCAAAATCTCTTGCTTCGTCAGGCTTATGGAGACGTTTTCTACCTTAGAAGTCATCCATATTTTATTAAACTTTATTATACTATATTTTACTTTTTTATTTAGATTTTTATACAATTTTAAGAGATTTTTTATTTTATGTTTTTTTTAAATAATATTTCATTATAAGCTTAATACTACTGTGTTTAGTATTAAGTGTGTTTTTGGGTTAGTTATTTGTGCCCCTCCTATTTTTGGGTATGCTTTTGCCAGTGTTAACAAAAAATGAGAGGGGAAATCTTCTTAACTGCTGTACCTTGGGCTCAGCCTCAAGATCTTTTTTTGAACCTTGAAATGCTTTGACCGCCATCTTAATTAATCAAGAAATGTGTCTAAAGAATTCCCCAGGTAGATTACTTTGGACTTTCTACACCATTTGAAATTTAACATGTATGAAAACAAAATACGTCTACACAAATGTTTAAGATAATCTTTAATGTCTTGCAGTCTCCATGTTATTTATATAAAGACATGCAGTGGCTCCAATAACACCAATAATCCCTTAACATAATAATGTGAAACTTGTAGCTAATCTAATAATGTCTGGCTGATAAAGAGTATCTGCTGAGCAGTAAGGTCTGGATATCGTGGGATCACAAATCCACGTAGTACTGGCATAGGGCCTAACTTATAGCATGAGTATGGTCCCCTACGCTACATTAACAGTATGTATATATAAATATATATATATATATATATATATATATATATATATATATATATATATACTGGGATACAGTAAAACATTGTAATGACAATATATAATTTGACAGACTGATACAAAAGATGTCGATGACCCTAACAATCCCAATGTGCTTTGAAAGACTGTCTGAAAGTCTTTCAAAGCACTTTGGGATTGTTAGCTCAAGGGCAGCGAGGCCCACAGTTGCGGGGCTGCAATGAGCGTGTGCCACTCTCTCATCTCCCCCTGACTCTCTCTCTCATCTCCCCCTGACTCTCTCTCTCATCTCCCCCTGACTCTCTCTCATCTCCCCTCTGCCTCTCTCTCTCATCTCCCACTCTGTCTCTCTCTCTCTCTCATCTCCCACTCTGTCTCTCTCTCTCATCTCCCCCTTTGCTTCTCTCTCTCTCATCTCCCCCTCTGCCTCTCTCTCTCTCATCTCCCCCTCTGCCTCTCTCTCTCTCTCATCTCCCCCTCTGCCTCTCTCTCATCTCCCCCTCTGCCTCTCTCTCTCTCATCTCCCCCTCTGCCTCTCTCTCTCTCTCATCTCACACTCTGTCTCTCTCTCTCATCTCCCCCTCTGCTTCTCTATCTCTCATCTCCCCCTCTGCCTCTCTCATCTCCCCCTCTGCCGCTCTCTCTCTCATCTCCCACTCTGTCTCTCTCTCTCATCTCCCCCTCTGCTTCTCTATCTCTCATCTCCCCCTCTGCCTCTCTCATCTACCCCTCTGCCGCTCTCTCTCTCATTTCCCCCTCTGCCTATCTCTCTCATCTCCCCCTCTGCCTCTCTCTCATCTCCCCCTCTGCCTCTCTCTCTCTCTCATCTCCCCCTCTGCTTCTCTATCTCTCATCTCCCCCTCTGCCTCTCTCTCTCTCATCTCCCCCTCTGCCTCTCTCTCTCTCATCTCCCCCTCTGCCTCTCTCTCATCTCCCCCTCTGCCTCTCTCTCATCTCCCCCTCTGCCTCTCTCTCTCTCTCTCATCTCCCCCTCTGCTTCTCTATCTCTCATCTCCCCCTCTGCCTCTCTCATCTCCCCCTCTGCCGCTCTCTCTCTCATTTCCCCCTCTGGCTATCTCTCTCATCTCCCCCTCTGCCTCTCTCTCATCTCCCCCTCTGCCTCTCTCTCATCTTCCCTTCTGCCTCCCCCAGCGCCTGGAACTTACCTCCCAAGACTTACGGACCCCGTCAGCTGTAGGCTGCTCCTTCACTGGTGGTTCAGCGGACCAATGGCGTCCCACCCCTGTCCTCTCTGCAACGCCATTTCGTCATGCTACGTCCCTACGCTGAAGAGAGGTCGGGTCGGCAGGGGTGGGACGCCATTGCTCCGCTGTACCACCAATGAGATCAGGTACAGAAGGGAGGGGAAAATGAGACACACGGGAGGGGGAGGAAGGGGGAAATGAGACACAAGGGAGGGGGGAAATGGAGAAACATGGGAGGGAGAGGAGGGGAGAAATGAGACACTAGGAAGGGAGAGTAGGGGGAAATGGAGACACAAGGGAGTGAGAGGAAGGGGAAAAGGAGACACAAGGGAGGGAGAGAAGGGGGGAAAGGAGACACAAGGGAGGGAGAGGAGGGGGGAAAGGAGACACAATGAAGGGAGAGGGGGGATGAGACACAAGGGAGAGAGAGGAGGGGGGAAATGAGACACAAGGGAGGGAGAGAAGGGGGTAAATGAGACACAAGGGAGAGAGTGGAGGTGGAATGAAACACAAGGGAGAGAGGAGGGGAAAAATGAGACACAAGGGAGGGAGGGGGAAATGAGACACAAGGGAGGGAGAGTAGGGGGAAATGAGACACAAGTGAGAGGAAGGTAAAATGAGACACAAGGGAAAGAGAGAGAAGGGGGAAATGAGACACAAGGGAGGAAGAGGAGGGGTGAAATGAGACACAAGGAGAATGGGGGAAGGAGACACAAGGGAGGGAGTGGAGGGGTGAAATGAGACACAAGGGAGGCAGAGGAGGGGGGAAATGAGACACAAGGGAGGAAGTAGACAGGGGGAGAGACTCGCAATGAGCACCCAAGGTGCTCATTGCAAGCCACGCTATGAGAGCCAAAGGCGCTCAGCGAGGGGCTCGCGATGAGTGCCAAAGGTACTCACATTGGGTGGCAAACACCATTGCCAGGCTTAAAATGTTATTCCAATAATTTTTGATGGGCAAGTAGCTAGTGTATATATAAATATAGGAGTGGACAAAAATATTTAAAATGTAGATTGATTGTTTCTAGGATCCTGGAAGAAATTGGAAAAATATTTAGAGGTGAGCAGTAAAAGTTTAAGAGCCCTGACTCCCAGGCTCTTGTGAAATTTCAACCACTGTCTCTATCTGTGTATCTTTGACTAGCCATTTATTCTTCTTTGCTTTTCTATACAAATAAAAATATTTTTTGCTAGCCACATCCAAAATTAGCTATCCATAGATCCACTACCTCATGAAATTTACTGCTCCGCCCTCCTCCTAAAGGCCACTGTAGTGGTCTTACAATAGGGTTTCATTTGATTATTTAGTAATAGATTAGCAGCTTGTTATGATATGCTTTCTTCAGACGGGCTTGATAAGGCTGTTATGGCCAAACCTACCCAGCAGATCTTTCAGGTTCTTTTGATCCCTTCACCAAGGCAGCAGATGTCTCTAAAACCTCTTCCTTGGATGCAGAATTAAAAAATACGTACACAGGATCAGCATACAAGATACTTCATCTAGACAAGTGGTGCTGGAACTGCTCTTATTGTGGTGGAAACTTCATAACAGATACACCTTTTTATGTATCAACCATCACAGCAAACAGTTACTAATTAGCAATAGGACTTTCAGGTTGGATATAAGCTTTTATCAGGAAGAGTGGACATATAATCTAACATTAAGCATACATAGAGAAGCAACATAACATACAGTAATTTACATACATAGGGTAATCAGCATAACATAAAAAACATATTAAATAACTATAACAACTACTGAACCCAAAGGGTGGTCAGGGGGATTTTGAAAATACCTACATTTGAACTTTAGAATTTTAGGAACTAGCAGAGTTGATTGTTCAGGCTTAAGCGCAGTGGCCAGGTATATTTCTACCATGTAACTAATAGTCAGCTGTTAGTTCCATGGTAGATATATAATTGATTCCCTGGTGGGCCAGTGGTAAGGATTTGGTGCTTTTACAGCTGCAACCTTGGTTCAATTCCAGTTAGAGGTCACACCACCCTGAAGCAATGCAGGATTAGACCTGGTCGGTACTTGGATGGGAGACCACCAAGGAATACCAGGAGCTGTATGATGTGACCCACTAGAGAAGGAGCTGACAATCCACTCCAGTATCTCTGCCATGAATACCAAGTTGACCACACACATAAAGATGTGCCTAGTGTGTTACGGTCAATGAGGTCACGGAGAGTCAGACATGACTGAAAGACAAAACAAAAGACATAATAATGGAGGACTTTAACTGGTGTTTTAGTCTCTGGATTAGGATTTTTCTTAACATAACACATATTTTTATGAATTTGCTGATGTTTCCTTGAAAAATGATCAGACCATATACTTGCTTTGACAGGCACCTTTATAGACACTCTATAGACGCAAGGATGGGAAGACATATCTGGAGGCACTTGGATGTAGCTTGAGGACCACCAGCTGGGAAACCGAGTTCACAAGTCAAAATATCACACAGGTTGTTACAGGACACGGTTGTTATCTATATCTATCTATCTACTCTATCTATCTATCAATAAAGTTATTATTGTTGTTGTTAATATATCTATACTTACACGTAAACCCTTCTCCCTGGATCCTGAAAATATATGGCTTTTCTATCTAGCTTCTTTGCCAACCTCTAAATAGACAGCTAGAAATAGACCTCACTCTGACAAATAGAAGAACGATGATGGTTCAGAATTGTCCAGCTGACAGATACATAAAAATGTATGGACATAATTCAGTATATTAACAACCATATATGAAACCAGATCTATGATGTGGCTACTTGATATACAACATTTGTGCCTATATCCACTTTCCATGATATAAACACCAGAGACTCATAGCCGCCCTAGACCTTAATGTCCTTGTTTGTCTAATTCAGCTGACCACAAGAATATTTTATATATGAACTTGAGAGTTCAAACATCTAATCTAAAAATATCTGTATAATTAAGGACATAATGCAATAACTGTATATTCTGGGAATGTTAAACATTCCCAGGAGTAATATAGGAAACCAGCAGATAAGCATGCCCAGGTTCAGTTAGAGGGTCACTCTCTTGCAAAACTACACTTGAAATTTAGCAAAATATTTTGTATAAATGTATAATTAAGCCCCTAATTTATTACCCACTGTGGAATCTACCATCTTGGTTTCTACGGAGCAACTTCCTAAAGTTGAAGAACACTTGAGCCCAATGGGAAATGGCATCTAAAATGAATAGTGTTTTCAACAGGACTAGTGGAAAGCTCATTAGTTTACAAGGACATAGTGAATAAAAATCTAGACATAGACCGGACATCAATAAACGGATTAATCTAGTCCAGAAACATTGGTTTAACCCATAAGCATCAAAGCATTTTAGAAACTTAGTAGACCCCCATCTAGAAACTTCCTTATAGAATCTATTTCTAAGTTTTGTGCTTCGTTCCGAAGAACTGTACAAAGGTCTTATTTGCATCCAAATTCCCTACCAGATGACAAATCATGTTGTATAAAAATAAATAAATAGCTCAAACAAATTTAGTTTTTTTATTTAGGTAATTAATTATTGTAAATATGCTAAATATAATTGTCATATAAAATGAACACCTTTACTTATAAGAGCCCCAGGAGTAATCAAACTCTCTTCCTGTTCTCTCTCATGTAGGGTGCCATGATTCACAGTTCACAGTTGTAACATAAGGCCACACCCACAGGGAGGGGCTTCACACATACAGTTCTGTATGTCACTGTTTTCCTTGCTCTGGTAGTGTGAACCCCTCCCCTGTGGCTTTGCCTTAGGTCACAGCACTAAAACATGGCACCCTACATATGAAAGAAGTGTACATGTATATGGAAATTACATTGAGATGGATAAAATAAATTAATAAACAAAGTAAAAATGTTTACATTTCTTCAAAAGATATATATATATATATATATATATATATATATATATATATATATATACAGTCAGGTCCATAAATATTGGGACATCGACACAATTCTAATCTTTTTGGCTCTATACACCACCACAATGGATTTGAAATGAAACGAACAAGATGTGCTTTAACTGCAGACTTTCAGCTTTAATTTGAGGGTATTTACATCCAAATCAGGTGAACGGTGTAGGAATTACAACAGTTTGTATATGTGCCTCCCACTTTTTAAGGGACCAAAAGTAATGGGACAGAATAACAGTCATAAAACAAACTTTCACTTTTTAATACTTGGTTGCAAATCCTTTGCAGTCGATTACAGCCTGAAGTCTGGAACGCATAGACATCACCAGACGCTGGGTTTCATCCCTGGTGATGCTCTGCCAGACCTCTATTGCAACTGTCTTCAGTTCCTGCTTGTTCTTGGGGCATTTTCCCTTCAGTTTTGTCTTCAGCAAGTGAAATGCATGCTCAATCGGATTCAGATCAGGTGATTGACTTGGCCATTGCATAACATTCCACTTCTTTCCCTTAAAAAAACTCTTTGGTTGCTTTTGCAGTAAGCTTCGGGTCATTGTCCATCTGCACTGTGAAGCGCCGTCCAATGAGTTCTGAAGCATTTGGCTGAATATGAGCAGATAATATTGCCCAAAACACTTCAGAATTCATCCTGCTGCTTTTGTCAGCAGTCACATCATCAATAAATACAAGAGAACCAGTTCCATTGGCAGCCATACATGCCCACGCCATGACACTACCACCACCATGCTTCACTGATGAGGTGGTGTGCTTTGGATCATGAGCAGTTCCTTTCCGTCTCCATACTCTTCTCTTCCCATCACTCTGGTACAAGTTGATCTTAGTCTCATCTGTCCATAGGATGTTGTTCCAGAACTGTGAAGGCTTTTTTAGATGTTGTTTGGCAAACTCTAATCTGGCCGTCCGGTTTTTGAGGCTCACCAATGGTTTACATCTTGTGGTGAACCCTCTGTATTCACTCTGGTGAAGTCTTCTCTTGATTGTTGACTTTGACACACATACACCTACCTCCTGGAGAGTGTTCTTAATCTGGCCAACTGTTGTGAAGGGTGTTTTCTTCACCAGGGAAATAATTCTTCGGTCATCCACCACAGTTGTTTTCCGTGGTCTTCCGGGTCTTTTGGTGTTGCTGAGCTCACCGGTGCGTTCTTTCTTTTTAAGGATGTTCCAAACAGTTGATTTGGCCACACCTAATGTTTTTGCTATCTCTCTGATGGGTTTGTTTTGTTTTTTCAGCCTAATGATGGCTTGCTTCACTGATAGTGACAGCTCTTTGGATCTCATATTGAGAGTTAACAGCAACAAATGCAAATAGCACACTTGAAATGAACACTGGAGCTTGTATCTGCTCTTTGTAAATGGGATAATCAGGGAATAACACACACCTGGCCATGGAACAGCTGAGCAGCCAATTGTCCCATTACTTTTGGTCCCTTTAAAAGTGGGAGGCACATATACAAACTGTTGTAATTCCTACACCGTTCACCTGATTTGGATGTAAATACCCTCAAATTAAAGCTGAAAGTCTGCAGTTAAAGCACATCTTGTTTGTTTAATTTCAAATCCATTGTGGTGGTGTATAGAGCCAAAAAGATTAGAATTGTGTCGATGTCCCAATATTTATGGACCTGACTGTATATAAACATAGGAGTGGCACTTTGGATTATGAAAATATGTGGTAGTGAAGAGTCAGGGAGTAAAGAAGAGAAACAAAATTAAGGGGGTCACAGAAGATTTGACAAACCCCACTCCGTGCTGTCCACTAATAGTTAAATCAAACACATCCACAGGCTACAAGCTATCGGGGAGTTTTATTACACCTCAGTCACTTTCCTATACATAGAATGCCTACATATGAATATTTAATACCAAAATGCCCTTACTCTATAACATTTTCCATGCTATATTTATATCAATGCTGCTCCGCAGTAGGACTTTTTAAAGTCATAATATTTTAAAAGCCATTATATATATTGGCTGATAACTCCATGGATCCTTATTATAGCTACCTGAGCGCAGAGTGTAGAGCTGAAAGCAAAAGGACGGTAATAAATCACAACCTTGTGAATGTTTAATATATTCCACAAAGCTTTCAAACACTTTGTGTCTGAATTAATGGAGTTACTAACCATTCCTTACTAATCCATAGGACGCCTCACTTATTTTACCTATACAAAAAATTGCATTTCGTTGCACTACCTTTATTGCTGCAATACAGTTTTAAATACTAACAATTCGTCTTATATACACTCTCTTAAAACCAGTTTACCCTTTATAAATGCTACAAGTAATAAAAACTGGCACTTGGAACTTGCTTTCCTGAATTTAAATGATGACGTACACAAAACATTAGAATGGAAGCGCAATGTAAAACCGGATTCATTTTGTTGGATGTAAATGAGGGTACTTCGAAATGTAACAGTTTTATTTCATTTTCAAACCAAATGTACAAAATGAGAAGTAAGTGAACTTTCCAGGCTATGTGGATAGATAGCTCAGTGGAAAAACATTTACCTGCAATACTTTTCAAGCTTACTTTGTGGATAGATAGCTCAGAATTGATGCCTTTGAACTGTGGCGTTGGCAACAACTGCTTAGAGTCCCCTGGACTGCAGAAACATCCAATAAATCAATATTTCAGGAAATCAAGACAAACTGTTCACTGGAAGGTTTAATCATGAGGCTGAAACTCAAATATTTTGGTCATATCATGAAGGCAGGATTCCCTAGAGAAGACTCTGATGCTGGGAAAGATTGAAGGGGACAACAGATGAGGAGATGGATAGATGAGGTGATAGATGAGAAATGAACATGAGCTCAGAGGAGTAGTGACTGAGAGATGCACATGAAGTACTGTGGTCCATAAGGTCATGGGAGAGTTGGACGTGACTGAACAACAACAAAGCTCAGTTGTAGAACATTTACCTGCAGTAGGTTACATGTGTGCTATGTGGATAGATAGCTCAGTGATAGAACAATTATCTGCAATATTTTGGCTATACAGTTATGCTCAAAAGTTTGCATACCCTGGCAGAAATCATTAAATGTTGGCATTTATTTTGACAATAGGACTGATCATGCAAAAAAATATATTTTATTGAAGGATGGCGATCATATGAAACCCTTTATTATTATTAGTTGTTTGGTTCAGAATGATAACAGAAATCATCCAAATGGCCCTGATCAAAAGTTTACATACCCTTGAGTGTTTGGCATTGTTACCGACACACAAGGTGACACACACAGGTTAAAATGGCAACCTGTGGCTTTTTAAATTGCAATTAGTGTCTGTGTACAAATACTCAATGTGTTTGTTGGCGCTCACATGGATGCACCATGGGGAGCGGAAAAGAACTGTCAAAAGATCTGTGTAACAAGGTAATGGAACTTCATAAATATGTTAAAGGATATAAAATGATATCCAAAGCTTTAGAAATGCCAGTCAGTACTGTTCAATCACTTATTAAGAAGAGGAAAATGCAGGGATCCCTTGATACCCAGTCAAGGTCAAGTAGACCAAGAAAGATTTCAGCCACAACTGCCAGAAGAATTGTTTGGAATACAAAGAAAAACCCACAAGTCTCAGGAGAAATACAGGCTGCTCTCGAAAAAGATTGTGTGGTTGTTTCAAGGAGCACATTACGACGATACTTGAACAAAAATGAGCTGCATGGTCAAGTTGCCAGAAAGAAGCCTTTACTGCGCCAATGCCACAAAAAAGCCCGGGTACAATATGCCCTACAACACCTAGACACATCTCACAGCTTCTGGCACACTGTAATTTGGAGTGACGAGACCAAAATAGAGCTTTATGTTCACAACCATAAGCGCTATGTTTGGAGACGGGTCAACAAGGCCTATAGTGAAAAGAATACCATCCCTATGGTGAAGCATGGTGGTGGGCAGCATGTTATCAGAAAATACTGGCAGACAATTTGCATTCTTCTGCACAAAGGCTGCGCATGGGACGCTCTTGGACTTCCCAGCATGACAATGACCCTAAGCACAAGGTCAAGTTCACCCTCCAGTGGTTACTGCAGACAAAGGTGAAGGCTGTGGAGTGGCCATCGGTTTTGGAGAGGCCATCAGTCTCCTGACCTTAATATCATCGTGCCACTCTGGGGAGATCTCAAATGTGCGGTTCGTGCAAGACGACCAAAGACTTTGCATGACCTGGAGGCATTTTGCCAAGATGAATGGGCAGCTATACCACCTGCAAGAATTAGGGGCCTCATAGACAACTATTACAAAAGACTGCACGCTGTCATTGATGCTAAAGGGGGCAATACACAGGATTAAGAACTACGCGTATGCAAACTTTTGAACAGGGTCATTTCATTTTTTTCTTTGTTTCCATGTTGCGTTTTATGATTGTGCCATTCTGTTATAACCTACAGTTGAATTTGAATCCCATAAGAAATAAAAGAAATGTGTTTTGCTGCTCACGCATGTTTTCTTTACAAATGGTACATATATCACCAATTCGCCAAGGGTATGCAAACTTTTGAGCACAACTGTATGCATAGATAGCTCAGTAGTAGAACATGTACCTGCAATATATTGGACATTAGCATAGATAGCTCAGTAGTAGAACATTTACCTGCAATATATTGGATATTAGCATAGATAGCTCAGTAGTAGAACATTTACCTGCCATACTTTGGATATATGGATAGATATCTCAGTAGTATGGCATTTATCTGCTATTCTTTTCAAGCTTCCTAGGTGGATAGATAGCTCAGTGGTAGAATATTTACTTCCAGTACTATTCAGATTTGCCTCACCAGGTGCTATAAAATGTATAATTCCATAGGAGCCTCTACCTGAGAGTCAGAGAACTGCATGAACCATGCTTGTCAGACAATATGAATGTATCTGAGACTAGTAGTGTATAAGGTTTCATGCAAATTTAAAGCAAATTAAAATACTTTTTACTTAAAGGGTCACTATATATGGACCTTCTGGATCGCTACCTTGTCGCGGTGAAGTGGCTTGTGTACTTCAATTAAGCTGTGAGCTATACCATGTAGAGTCACCCAAGATGGGCAGGTCATACCAGAGAGGTCAAACTGCAGTCCACTTGAGAAGGAACTGGTACCCACTCCAGTATCTTTGCCAAGAAAACCATATGGAGCACAACCAGACACACAGACCGATGTGCCTGGAGTGCTGCATCCATATGGTCAACGAGAGTCTGACACGACTGAAGGACAGAACAACATCTGCAATATATGTACATGTAGATAAAAATAACCACTGACTTATCTTATTTATAGTATACTCTTTTTACAAATTTGTCTGTTTTACACAACTTAAAAATAAAAGCCTGTAATTATTTATTTTAACTATTGTATTACATTTTCCTTTAACGACCACATGCATTTTATCTTGGTTTAGCATTAGAAACCTGGAATGTGTGGAAGGAATGGTGGATTCAGATAAGATCTATATATCTTTCTGGTAAAAATGTCCTCTTCAAACAGGTCAATGGCAATAGAACTTTATGGCAGAGAAAGGCTGCAAAGGATACCCCTCCCACCCTAGCTACAGAGAAGGGAACGGTGGGGAAGGTGACAATAGGGAGTCATTTTTGAGAGCATTGGATAAGATTGAAATCTACACCACACCCCTTCCCCATATATATCATGTATTCATCCAGGGTCCAGTTGCCAGATGTTTATGTGTAGATACTGTATATCTCCTTCTTGATTGCTACCTTGTCGTGGTGAAGGGGCTTGTGTGAAACTGTGACCTATACCATGTAGGGTCACCTAGGATAAGCAGGTCATAGCAGAGAGGTCAGACAAATTGCAGTCCACTGGAGAAGGAACTGGCAACCCACTCCAGTATATTTGCCACGAAAACCTTATGGATGAGCACACACAGACACAAGATGTGCCTGACATGCTGCTGTCCATAGGGTCATGGAAAACAGATATGACTGCACACCTAAACAAGACAACACATTTTTGCCACGCTGATGAGAGGCAGTAACCTTGAAACAGCTGTGCGCGGGTGGGATTCATAGCTTGTGTACAATCCATCCTAAGCTTTGGTCAAAGCTGTGTAATACAGCAGGCATGTGCTTCAGTAAAGCCATGCTTGAAATGGTTATGGATTACAAGAGCAAAGCCTTTGTGGGCACATTTGCATGTCCCTACCCAGGTTCCCAGAATGCAGTGCAATAACTGTATTTCTTGGAATTCTGAGCAGGGAGCAAGCTTTTTAACTTGTTTCAGACGTTCAACTGTGAGTCTTGGTTGCTCTGGGTGTCAGACCTGGTGGTACGTGCTTAAAGTATCTAGAGAAGGGTCTTTATTTGCCCCAGGAAGTCTCAGATTTGCTTCATATAGACATATCTGTCCATACACACATCATTACATGGCACTGCGCCTGAGGCGGCCTGCTTCCTCCTGAAAATAAGACGGCCTAGGCCTTAGTCAGAAATACACCCTGTTTCTCCATATAGAAATCAATGTTATCAGCACACCAATTCTCCCCAGAACATAATATAATAATAGCCAGTAAATGTATACCGATACTCCATACTCTCATATAATGCATCATCTTTATTTGTTTAAAAGAAAAGGATATTTTCCACACCAACCGTGCTGCAGTATTGAATGTGCCTGCAGCGGGCCTGCTTTCTGCATACACCCGCCCTGTATAAAATGTCATTTTCCTATATTTTTGCACAACACGTTCTTCTGTCCACATACAATTGGCTCTTAGCTTTGCTCTCCAGTGTTTCCAGCAATTACCCAGCTATAAAAAGCCGTCTAAGTGAGGGGGTGTCAGGCGCTGCTTGAGAGGGTTATTCATAATGCAGAAGGTCCACTGAACCCCGACAGAAACAAATTATAACACAATTTTATGCAGTGGGTTTAATATGAAATGAGCGTTGTGTGTCTATCCTGGTTAGGGGGAGCAGGCTTGGCAGAAGCAGACAATGACAGGGCGATAATCATTCACACCCTCGCTCGTTGTGACCCCGTTATAATATCAGGGCACGGAATCAGAGGTGCACACGGTCCTGGCTAGAGAGCGGACCCTCACAGCTTGCAGGGACCACCGTCCACAGATCCTCCACTGTGATAGATGCCCCTTATGACAGTTCTTTCTCTCTTTGGGAACACCTGCTGAGCTTCATCTCTGCCAGCTGGATATATCTGATCACGTTGGTATCTAGGAGAGAGCAAACAGAGCATCATGGGAAATATTCAAATCTTAGCATTTAATGTGACTGGCATCCATATAAATCAAGATTTTCAGAGCAGGAAAAACTGGCGATATGTTGTTTTTTTCGAAAATGAGTAAATCCTGGGAAATTACAAGTTGTTGTGGCTGTATTTATATGCAAATGAGCAGCTCTTGCATATTAAATTAGCAATTTTGATGTGCTAGTTAGAATTTCAGTATGCTTGTCTGTCTCTGTAGAGCCCAAAATAAAGTCCCCCAATATTACCTGGCAGTTCGAACCCTCTTCCACCCTGATCAAAAGTACTCTGAGCAACACATTAGCAGAAAGGAGCTGCTTTAAATTTGAACAAACAATGCTGAATATCTCTGTGATTATTTACTTTAGCGTATAGGCAGTGTTCAATTAATTTGTTAAATATATATATATTTTTTTTAATAACTAAACATGGGCAAAATGTTACAAACACATACTTTTGTTTTTATGTATTTTCTATGCAATTATTCTTAACTGTGTGCCTCCATTTTGCTTTCTTTCATGCTGCTGCCTGTTACTTTCTCAGGTGGATGTGTCCTTGTAAACTCTTGGGCTTTCCAGAGCCCTGGCAGATGCAACTGCCAAATCCCCACTGTTCAGACAGTCACTTCCTATGTAGTGCTTTCAGATAAAACTAACTTGTTGTTGGGGTGGCACTGTGTGTTTATTTTTATTATCTACTTTTATTTAAGCCTTTAACCCTCAGAACAATTTTTGTATTTTACATTTTTTATTTTAATTTCCTTTATCAATTTTATAATAAATAGAAATAATTACTAAACAGGTTAAGGTGTGATTATATATATATATATATATATATATATATATATATATATATATATATATATATATATATAAAGTTGAAATTTGTATTCTCTGCCCGCAGGGTGCCAAAACCGAGTTTCATGTTCCTGCATGCACGGAGAACGGAAACATGGAGCTTTAGGATTTATGAATATTACTCAATGTTTGTACTTAAAGTCCTGCCAAGAAAGAGACCTACAGGGCATGGATTCCATCCGCTTTAGTCAGAGAGGATCGAACATGTTCCCTAAGCTGGCCAAGCACTATCAACACAGGGTTAAAAAGCCATTTATGAAAGAGACAAAAAAGTATTAATTAAAAAAACAGATATAAATTGCATTTTATTATAATTAGAAATTGTAATGTGTTATAATGCATACATCAATAACTATAATCTCTATATCAGACTAAGGGAAGGCCAGAGCTGAAATGCCAGGCAAGTATCCTCTGCAGAGAAGAAACAGCAACCCCTAGACCAGCAGTGGAGTGAATAGACTGTAAAGAATATATTTTCTATCCATGCTTCCTGGCACCCCCCACCTTCCCATCCTGACCCCTATTACCCCAGCTCCTCAAGACCACTCATGTCCATCCTGCCACCCTCCCTGGCTCCCTTGCACTCACTAGCTCCAGCGCCTCTTGATCCCCTGCCTGTGTCAGGAAGCAAAAGAAACATTGGCAGGGGAGCCGGAGATGGGGGCAGGAAAAAACGGGGTGGTAGAGGGCAGGAAGGATATCACTTGGCTCCCCAGAGATGGGCCCCGGTGCATTGCACTGGGTGCACGGAGGTAGTTTTGCCCCAGACATAGGTTCCAGCTTTTTGGCTTCCATCATTGGGAGTCACAAATTACTATGGATGTTGGAATATACCACCAATTCCTCATCATTATCAATATAATGGGCGTATCGATCGGCTGCCCCGGCACAGTGTACCTGTTGGCTGCCGGCTCTTGGCTTCCTTCAGGTAGTACAGTGCTTTGTCATAGTCTCCCAGGTGGTAGAAGGCCACTCCTGATCTGTACAGCGCCTTGAAGTTCTCTCCTTCCTTCTTCAGCACCTTCAGGCAGTATTCCTTCACTCGTTCATAGTTCACCAGCTCTGCTTGGAGAAGACACGCTGCGGGCGAGAGAAGACCTGGATCAGACACGCAACACACACACACACACACATCCTGTCTGCTGCCAACACATTATGTAAAGGATTCACTTAAAAATGCAAACTATGTAAGGATAACAATGACAGATGAAAACTAAATGGTCACTGTAAATGTCTGCTTTTGTGGCTTAAATAATAAAAAAATCTATAAATGTTTCAATATATTTAATATTATACTTTATAATGACACACACTAATATATATATATATATATATATATATATATATATATATATATATATGTGTGTGTGTAGCATAAATTATGATCTTTCCTCTTTTCTGCCTACCAGCAGTGGCAACCAGCAGCCACTAGGTGGCGTGGCCACGATTTTCTAAAATTTCTACGTAAAGCGTATTAACTGCCACTATCCTAAAACCTAACCCCTAACCCAGATACATGCCTGGATTTGAAGATATCCTTTCTGTGCACAGGTGAGTCAATCACTTCTTTAGTCATCCCGATTGACAAACCTGTGCACAGAAAGGATAACTGCAAATCCTGGCATGTATGTGGCCCTCCTTGCCCACCCCTAGCCTAACAAGAAGCCAAAAATCTAACCTTAACCCCTAAAAATCTAACCCTACTCTAACCTTACTTTAACCCTAATCTAACCGTAACACGAATCTAACCCTAGAAAATCAAACACATTTCAACTTACGGTATATAAAATCATGTGTGTATCATTTTAAGTATTAAAAAAAAAAAAAAAAAAACATACCTTCCATTAAAAAAAAAATTCTTTTAAATGCATAATAGAGAAACATGGAACTGTAAAGTGAGTTTTCTTCTTAACTGATTAATGAGTTAACAGAGTTATATGCATTTTAGTTTTGCTCGGATAGCTCTTGAAGCACTCCAACACGATGTTGCATAGATAATGAGGATGTACATTTGGCCACATAGTCAATGAGCTGCTTCATGTGGCCAGTCATTCATGTGAATAGACCTGGGCTGATACAGGGCCCTAAGAGACAAGACACTGCACAGCTCTTTGTATGTCTCCTATCAGCTTCATTGTGCAATGCAGACACTTTGTGTGATTTATCCTAAGGGAAGAAATGCTACAGTTTTATGGTGTCATACTAGGACGATTGTAAGTTTGTGAGTTTTCAATCTTGTGTCTATGAGCAAGCACTATGTACATTTGATTTTAAGCTAAAAAATAGGGCACTCCATTCTTTTGCAATGTGTCCATATTGTTTTTGCCTTGTACTTAACCCCTGTAGAGCGGTATGGAATATGTTGGCGAATTCCAAATAAAGGAAATTATAATAAGGTGTAGTTTAGCTGGGGAGTGACTGACTGTGACTGTCAATGCACTACTGAATACATACCATACATGTCTTATCCAGTATATACCTGTTCTTTGTTTATAAATTATTAACATTTTTATTATTAATATAGCAAGAATCTGTTTTTGAACACAGAACTGCTACACGGCAGTCAATTATTCTAGTCACTGAGCTATCAACAATATAACGCTCAACTCCTCCAATTGGTGGTCTAATGGTTCGGATTCTGCGCTTTCACCGCTGCAACCTGGGTTTGATACCAGTGAGGGAACCAAGAGGTCACACCACCCTGAAGCTAAGCAGAGTTGGGCATGGTCAGTACTTGGATGGGAGACCACCTAGGGATACCAGGAGCTATATGCTGTGGCCCACTGGAGAAGGAACTGGCAACCCACTCCAGTATCCCTGCTATGAATACCAAGTGGATTAGCATGACCATGTACATAAAGATGTGCCTGGTATGTTATGGTCCTTGAGGTCACGGAGAGTCGGACACGATTGAAAACAAAACAACAACAACAACAGATGTCCTAACAACATGAGCGAGATGTTTTAATTAGGAATTGATTAATAATAAAATGAATGTACAATTATTTTAAAAGCAACATTCAATATTAAACTTAGTATCAGGTTTTAGACTCAGTTGCTGCTCGTATTCACCCACCACCAACACAATGAGCTCTACTGGCTGGAGACTTGTGCTACAGTTTCCTTTGCCAACAAGCTTTTGCTGTGGGGGCAGCCTCTCAATTATTGTTTTTCACTACTATCAGATCCGATTGTTCATTAAGTCCTATCAAAGCTCATTAAGAATAAAAAAGGTAGAGACTAATAACTTTCAATATGGATTTACTATTGATACTAATTATTAAATTCCCTTCTTGATTGCTACCTTGTCATGGTGAAGGGGCTTGTGTACCTCAATGGAGCCGTGAGCTATACCATGTAGGGACACCCAAGATGGGCACGTAATAACAGAGGTCAGACAAATTGCAGTCCACTGGAGAAGGAACTGGCAACTCCCTCCAGTATCTCTGGAGAGAATGGATAAGCACAAACAAAGACATGACAATAGATATGCATGGCATGGAGAGAGAGACAGAGACAAGAGAGAAAGAAAAGGAGAAAGAGAAGAAAGAAAGAGAGAGAAAGAGAACCTGCAACCAACTCCAGTATCTTTGCCAAGAAAACCTTATGGATGAGCACAGCCAGAGACATAATGATAGATGTGCCTGGCGTGCAGTGGTCCATAGGGTCACAAATAGTCAAACATGACTGAATGACACAACAACAATTATTAAATAGAAATTGTATTAATGATCAATCCATAATTAAAATACCTAGCTCCTCTTACTACAGCATTATAGTGGCCCTATAAGGAAATGTAAAACCGGTCACAAGACTGTATTTAGAAAAATAATACTGAATTTGTGGATGAGATAAATGCAAGAAATGTGCAGCTGTGAAAATTGGGCAATTTAGAAAAATATGATGAAAGATAAAAAACTGTTTTATAAGTGGTGCTGTGCACCAAAAGGAGCGAGGAATTGAGATAAAGGAGATCAAAACATGTAACATCTGTGGATTCTCACAAAGATCTCGCAGGAAAGATCTGAATGATGTCATGTGATGTCATACGGGAGTAGTGCCTGATGATAACCTATGGGGGGTGCACAAGCAGAACACAGACTTAACACGGACTCAAAGAGGTAACTGGAAGCTTACAGGGGATCAAAAGACGTTCTATCATGTAAAACTAGATGTAATAAATACTTTATCATATGCTATTTTCCCTTAGTAAAATAAAATTGAAGTTTCATTTTGATCGGTCAGTCAGCCTTTCTGATCCACCCACAAACACATATTCTAATATTTTGTTAATGATATCATTGCCATTAAATGACTGGCTAGCCCCTGAGGCATTGGGTCCATTGTATTCAATGCAGCCATCTGCACAAATAAAGACTAGGCATGCTGAATGTTTTGTTGGAATAAACAAAAACAAATATGTGGAGACAAGCTGCTGTTTAATTACATTTTTTCAATGAATGGCGGCCTAAAACAAGTAGATTAATGACATTGTTTAAAGGACCACAGTCGGTTTTATATAGAGCAGATCTGTCAAACATTATTCTTATACATATTTTCTCTGCACAATATCAACAAAGAAAAAAAATGTTAAGTAGGGTATGTGAGTGCAAGGTTGGGATAAAATGCAGTGTTCCTAGATAAAGAACTCCACTTCCTTCTCCCACAAAAATTGATTGGGTCTAAATATATAAACACATGTATAAACAAATATATATATATGTGTGTGTTTGCGCATTGCTCAGTCATGTCGGACTCTCCGTGACCTCATGAACCGGAACACATCATACTGATCCACTTTCATGGCAGAGATATTGGAGTGGTTTGCCAATTCCTTCTCCAGTGGGGCACAGGAGACAGCTCCTGGTATTCCTAGGTGGTCTCCCATCCAAGTACTAACCAGGCCCAACCCTGCATGGCTTCAGGGTGGTGTGACCTCTTGTTCCCCTGACTGGCATCAAACCCAGGTCGCAGCAGTGAAAGCACCGAATCCTAACCACCGGACTACCGAGGAACTAATTTATTTATATATATATATATATATATATATATATATATATATATATATATATATATACATATACATACACCTCACATGCGCGCCACGTCATTAGCATTGGCCGGGTCAAGACGCAGGAAGGAGCGTGGAGGCCAGAGGAGAAGCTGCAGATGGAGGTAAGTGAGGGGAAAGGGAGAGGAGGAGTTATTTAGAGGGGTAAAGTGAGGAGGGGGGTTTAGGATGAGGATGGGGAGGGAGGGTTGAGGATGGTGAGGGAGCGTTGAGGATGGGGAGGGAGGGTTGAGGATGGGGAGGGGGGTTTAGGATGGGGAGGGGGGTTTAGGATGGGGAGGGGGGTTTAGGATGGGGAGGGGGGTTTAGGATGGGGAGGGGGAGGGAGGGGAGGGGGGTTGAGGAGGAGGGGGTTTAGAATGAGGAGGAGGGGGTTTAGAATGAGGAGGAGGGGGTTGAGGAGGGGGTTTAGAATGAGGAGGGGGGGTTGAGGATGGGGGGGTTGAGGAGAGAGGATGAGGATGGGGGTTGAGGAGGGAGGTTGAGGGAGGATGAGGAGGGAGGTTGAGGGAGGATGAGGAGGGAGGTTGAGGGAGGATGAGGAGGGAGGTTGAGGGAGGATGAGGAGGGAGGTTGAGGGAGGATGAGGAGGGAGGTTGAGGGAGGATGAGGAGGGAGGTTGAGGGAGGATGAGGAGGGAGGTTGAGGGAGGATGAGGAGGGAGGATTAGGAGTGGGGTTGAGGAGGGTGATAAGGGAGGGGGGAAGAGACACAGGGAAGGGAGAGGTTGGAAGAGACACAGGGAAGGGAGAGGTTGGAAGAGACACAGGGAAGGGAGAGGGGGAAGAGACACAGGGGAGAAAGAGGGGGGACACAAGAAAAGGGCACACAAGAGGGGGACACATAGGACACAAGAGGGACACATGGGGCAGCACATTTCCCACCCTCAGCTTATACTCGAGTCACTCATTTTACCCAGTATTTTGTGGTAAAATAGGTGCCTTGGCTTATACTCGAGTATATATATATATATATATATATATATATATATATATATATATATATATATATATATATATATATAATTGCACCTGACACACCATTGTGTAATGTCAATTTTCAAAAGCCATCATTGTGCAGTGAATAAGAAACAAGATTTCTAGACTTCAGATCACTCATTTCTCATGCGGCTCACCCATAACCTTTCCATCAGAAGTTCTACTGAAATCTTGATAGAAAGTCCTTTTTAGAGCAGTTAGTCATCACTTCGTGCCAGACTTTGTAAATATAGGCTTCAAAATTTTGGTTTGAGCCATAGATAAAGACATTTGCGTAGAAACTCTCTATATATAAAGTTATTCCATACCATCTGTATGTGTGCCTACTACATCACAAAGCAATTATAGAGTGCGCACAGTATAATTACATGTGGACAAGAGCAGACTGTGCTTCTGTCTATTCTCAAATCACATTTGTAATAACAGCCCAGGACAAACACGGCAAACCCATCATTACATAGGTCAGTGTTTTACAATAATAATAAAAAAAACCTAACCGAAACACGTTGGGCTCAATGAAAATACTTCTTACAGCAAAACACAGACACCTGTGCCTGTAATCTACTACTTGTGGGAACCCTGGTGGTCCAGTGGTTAGGATTCGGTGCTGTCACTGCTGCAACCTAAGTTCGATTCCAGTCAGGGAACCAAGAGGTCACACAGCCATGAAGTTATACAGGGTTGGGTCTGGTCAGTACTTGGATGGGAGTCCACCTAGGAGTACCAGGAGCTCTGTATGCTGTGGCCCACTGGAGAAGAAACTGGCAACACACTCCAGTATCTCTGCCAAGAATACCAAGTGAATGAGCATGACCGTGGGCATAAAGATGTGCCTGGTGTGTTACGGTCCATGAGGTCCCAGAGATTCGGACACAACTGAATCTACTACTAAACCTGGGATCAGGAGCCCTTACTTGCTACTAACTGCACTAGATAAAGTTCGGGATTTCCATATCATCCACGCTAGAAGTAGCCAATTATTAAAAGAAACCGATGGAAGCTCTTCATATAGAAACAATATTCAGAACATTGTGCGAGTAATAACCCGGATATGACGGGGCAGAGCAAAAAATGCAGATTCTATGTTATTAGTATAATTTTACTAAGAAATTTGGTCATATTAACATCCATGCAATTTATAATCTTAATGGAGCAAATCTAGGGGAATCAGATATTGAAAGGGATTTGGGAGGCTTGTGGACAACCATCTAGGTAACATCGCTCAATGCCAAGCAGCAGCTGCAAAGGCAAATAAAATATTAGCATGTATTAAGAAGGGTATAGAAGCAAGGAAAGCAAATATAATTCTGCCACTATACAAATCTCTAGTACGCCCTCATTTGGAATATGGAGTACAATTTTGGGCACCACTTCATAAAAAGGACATTTTAGAGCTGGAAAAGGTACAGAGGAGGGCAACAAAACTAATAAGGGGAATGGAGGGGCTAAGTTATGAAGAAGGACTAACCAAATTACACTTATTTTCTCTAGAAAAAAGGTGTCTAAGAGGAGATATGATTACATTATATAAATACATCCAGGTTCAGTATAAAGATTTTTAAGGGAAATTGTTTAGCCAAGAGTTTTTCAACTGACAAAGAACATCTCCGGAGGTTACAAGTAAAAATATTCAACCTTAAAGAAAGAAAAGGAGTATTGATCCAGGGAGGAATCTGATTGCCAGTATCTGAGGTCAGGAAGGAATTTAATTGTTCCCCCCCTTTTTGACACAATTGGCAAAGTTTCAATCTGGACCAATTAACAAATGAACAATTAGCGATTAATCTGCATATAACAAAAGATTAGAGGAGATCTAAAAATGTTGAACTTGATGGACTAAATGTCTTTTTTCAACCTTGAATAATATGCAACTATGTAATATATGGTGGGAAAGCATATAGCTCCTGGTATTCCAGGGTAGTCTCCCATCCAAGTACTGACCAGGCCCAACCCTTTTTGGCTACAGGATGGTGTGACCTCGTGTCTCCTTGAGTGAATTTGAACCCAGGTTGCAGCAGTGTAAACAAAATCCGAACCACTGGACCACCAGGGAACCCCTGCTTTAAACCGTACCAGAATTGCATTTTGCATGAAAACTTATTAAGTACAACTCGTTTAAAATGGATTGAAACTAACAGAAAATGCAGAGTGTACATACATTGGCTGGCGGCTCCGATACTGCTCATTGGCTGACAGGGGAAAGCCTAAATTACAAACATTTGAATCTGTTTTTTCTGCGTTGAAAAAGAAAAAAACACACACAGTGCTACATTATCAAATATCCTCTTTCAGATGCAACAAAGAATACATTTTTTTTGAATGTCCAAAAAATAGAATATTAATCAAAAACAGTATGTTATTAGTATATAATATTATACTACAATGGATCTCACTGAAAGTGTTGGGTCCTGGTATATTTTGAAGCCACATTGCGTCAGAACACTGGGGTGTGCGGCTGCGCCACAGTACCATTACTGCAGGCAAAGAACTATTCCATCATCCGATCTGGCTCATAAGGCGCGCTGACAGAAGAGGCCTTGAGCTATGAGAGGCGCGCCCGAGGCCCTGGGGGGCTCCGAGTGCCCGCGTCGAACTTATCGATGGCCTTGCTGTCGACTTAGCGCCGTTCGAGTTGTGACACGGAGGATGGAATAGTTCTTTGCATGCTGTACATTTTTTACACCACCAGGTGGTGCTGTGCGCAGCTGCACACCCCAGTGTTCTGATGGGATGCGGCTTCCAAATAGACTTGATCCAAGCACTGTACACCATCAGACAGGAGCTTGAAAAATCACTTGGGAAAGTACTTTTACATTTTTAACAATGACTTTGTTATTCCTTGAACAGCACTTGAAGCCCTCCCACAAGCAGCTGCATAGATGATGAGGCTGCACCATGCGTTGTGTGGCTAGCCAATCAACTGAATGGGGCTGGGCTGAGTCAGCCCCTAAGAGAGACAAGCTGCATGGCAGTTTAGGAAAAAATAAAGGGGTCATGTCCTTTTGACGCAAAGGCAAGCTTATCATGTATTGAAAAAAGTAAAAGTGAATATTTGTTATTAATTACACACAATATTACAGAGTGTGTGTGTTTTTTTTTTTTTTTTTAATTATAAGGAAGATGAATTTGTTCAGTCTCTTCCCCCCAAAAAAACCTGAAACTTACTAGATGCAAGTACTAATGGCAATTGTGTGTAATAACAAGAGCTCCTGGTGATTTCCGGCGGGTGATAGACGGCAGACTTCACCATTGTGCTCACTGAGCTCTTAGGTCTGATGCCGCTTTGTAAACGCAATCTGGAATGTAAAGAACTTAATAGGATATCTGGCATTACCTGAAGATTAGACGGCGCGCCCGGATTGTGGCCACTTATCCCACTTGGCTGCAGGACGGCACAATTAGGCTATTTATTTTGCCAATGTTAAAGGGACACTACCATCTATTCTTCTGCAGAGTTTTAAAGGGATATGGAAGGTTTCTCTGTGTTACTAGGTATATAATATCCCTGTGTCCTTTTTACTTTTATGTACTTTATTTTATTATGAAGCACTTATAAGCTCTGTTTTTACTGCCTATAATCTTACAATTAGTCCCTGTATGGTCTGCCCACTGCAGTGTATGCCGTGTTGTGTCCTAGCCTATCAGGGGCCACATCTTAGCAGCATGTTGCAGAATGTTTTCGGAGTTGCGGTCCCTGATAGGCTACATCACTGCATATTCATCTCTACAGTCTGTGGCTGCATACGCTGCAGTGGGCAGACCCATACAGGGACTATTTGTTTAATTTAAGTGAAAACAGCACTTCTTAATAAAAGTAAATAGATACACAGGGATATGATATACCTAGTGACATCCAGAAACCTTCCATATCCCTTTAAACGCCACTATAGACCTTGTTTATTAATAACTTATTAGCAAAAAAAAAAAAAAAAAAGCATAGATTTTAAAACTTGCGTATGAACTTTAGCGTTGCAGGGTGTGACATGAATCTGCTCAGAAAAGCTGTCCTTACATTTTCTACTCTCTGGTTTGTTTTCCTGCTGTGAAAATAGCCTCCTGGGCATATACGCTCCCAACTCTAGACAACCAATAGGGGTTGAGAGAAAAAGTTCTGCTAGAAACTGCAACACTAACACTCAAACGTTGCGGTAACAGTTACACGGATTTTTTTTTCCCTTTATAAATGACCATGCGGCCATTAGAGAGGCCATGAAAACTGGCTAATTTGAGCTAACATTTGTAATAAATTTGGCAGTTTGGGTATCTTTCCTGTTTCGTCCCTGCCAGCAGTGGCCAGTAGGTGGCACAACTGTTGCTCGCCAAGATGTTGTTCAATGTGTTAGATTTAGGGGTTAGGGTAGGAGCAGATGATAAGCTTTACATAAAGCTTGTCATCTACCACTAGCCTCGCCCCTAAATCTAACCCTAACCCCAGCCCTAAGAAATTAAAGAAAGTCTCGGCGAGCCCCCTAGCACCACCAACTGGACACTGCACACCACTGCTAGCGGGCAAGAAACAGGAAAGATACCAGTTTTGCAATGAAATTAAAAGAACACTTTGCACATTGCTTTGCATCTTTTTCATATATTAATGGGTCACTGTAATGGTCCAAGTTAGTTTGTGACGCTAAGTCGTGCCCGACTCTCCGTGACCTCATGAACCGCAACACACCATGTGGATCCACTTGGTATTCATGGCAGAGATACTGGAGTGGGTTGCCAGTTCCTTCTCCAGTGGGCCATGGTTAGGATTCACTGCTTTCACTGCTGCAACCTGGGTTCAGTTCCAGGCAGGGAATGAAGAGATCACAACACCCTGAAACCAAGCAGGGTTGGGCCTGGTCAGTACTTGGATGGGCGACCCCCTAGGAATACCAGGAGCTGTATGCTGTGGCCCACTGGAGAAGGAACTGGCAACCATGTCCGGTTATGGATTACACAGAAAAAAGCATGTATAGTGACCAAAAGGTTAGGAGCCATCAGTACAATTTTAGGAGCCATGGCTCTTAGGATTTGTCAAGCCCTGGTTTATTGAATAAAACAAAAGATTTATAATGAGAACAAATAGGTTTTACTTTATGTATCAGTGTCTTGTACAAGGTAATTATAAAGAAAATTAGAATATATACAGTACAATATATATATATATATATATATATATATATATATATAATTTTTTTTTTTTTTTTTATCATAACAGAAAACAACACCTAGATATACAGAGAAAAGGATTTGTGATAATAACCAGTAAATATATAAAAGTCAACATTCATTTGAGAAACACTTTACAGAGGCTTCTTGGGAAACATCCAATATGTATAGCCTGTTAAACTTCATTCAAATTAATTTAAAATAAATGGATAGTTCAATGTAGTATTTCACTGCTAATTACTCTCAGTCATTGTGTACGTTTTTAAGAAATCAAATAAACGTTTACTTGTTTTCTTACATTAAACAGATTAAACATTGCATTAGCCATTTTGTACTACTGTAATAATTATTGAGATATGCATCTGGGTGACACAACATGTTAAGGTATGGCACAGTATGATTGGTTAGTGTAAGGGGGGGGGAGAATATCTGCATAATTACACAAAAAAACTATACAGTGCTGCAAATGAACCATATATGGACAACTATGTACAGTGGACCCTCGGTACTCCACTACCCCAGAATGCGTTGATTTTGATATTTGACACGTCTGAATGAGAAAAAAAAAATTGGTTAGGAACTAGACGCTTGCTCGGTACTCGTTGCTTTTGCACCACCACGCATCCTGTCTCACCAGGAAGTAAAGAAAGTACTGTGGCGTAGTGCAGCCTGTGCCTACAGGAACCAAAGTGCAGCCTTTGCCTACAGGAACCAAAGTGCAGTCAGTGCCTATAAAAAAAATCAAAGTGCAGTCGGTGGCTCCAAGAACCAAAGTGCAGTCGGTGGCTCCAAGAACCAAAGTGCAGTCGGTGGCTCCAAGAACCAAAGTGCAGTCGGTGGCTCCAAGAACCAAAGTGCAGTCGGTGGCTCCAAGAACCAAAGTGCAGTCGGTGGCTCCAAGAACCAAAGTGCAGTCGGTGGCTCCAAGAACCAAAGTGCAGTCGGTGGCTCCAAGAACCAAAGTGCAGTCGGTGGCTCCAAGAACCAAAGTGCAGTCAGTGCCTCCAAGAACCAAAGTGCAGTCAGTGCCTCCAAGAACCAAAGTACAGTCGGTGGCTCCAAGAACCAAAGTGCAGTCGGTGGCTCCAAGAACCAAAGTGCAGTCGGTGGCTCCAAGAACCAAAGTGCAGTCGGTGGCTCCAAGAACCAAAGTGCAGTCAGTGCCTCCAAGAACCAAAGTGCAGTCAGTGCCTCCAAGAACCAAAGTGCAGTCAGTGCCTCCAAGAACCAAAGTGCAGTCAGTGATTGCAAGAACCAACGTATACCCTGTGCCTAGAAGAATCAATGTGTAGCCCGTGCCCATCAGAACCAAAGCACCGCCTGTGCCTATAAGAATCAAAGCACAGCCTGCATTTATAAGCATCAAAGTGCAGCAATAAGGACGAGAGCCAAGGTACCACTTGTATTTTAAACCACCACGGTATAACTGCCCTAACCATATAAGCTGGATGCTTTAATTAGACACTGATAATTAATAATAAAAAAACGAACATTTAATATTAAACATTCTGTTAAAGTTCAGAGGGGCTTTTTCTAGCAGGCAGCTGCAAAATTTTCCGACACAAAATGTATCAACAAAATAATGTCTGTTAGCTAGAGACTTGTCTTAAAGAGGGTTCCCTTGTGATTCTGGAGCAGCCGATCAATGATTGTTTATTGTGTCGTCGTATACGATTGTTCTTAAAGCCCCTCTATATAACCTTTTAAAGCATGCAAAGTGTAAAGAATAATAATAACACAGCTTCTAATTTATTATCTTTAACATGCATTTATGCTGCTGTGGAATCTGCCATTTTGCTTTTAGCAGATTATATCCTGTTGTAGGAGGAGACTTTGCATGTACAGGGGAATGTGGCAGTAAGAACTGCCAGTGCTATCAACACAACTACAGGGAAACTCACTAGTGGACAAGGACACAAAATGTACTCAAACAAAAGAGGACATAGAGAAAAAAAAAAAAAAAAAAAAGAAGAAGAAAAGGCCCACATGAGTTCTTTAATGACCATATCTGGGTGGAGACAAACACGTCACAGGAGGCTGATATGCCAGTCTTTGAAAGTGAATTTAATACTGAATATTAGAAATTATGCATTGATACAATTACTATTTAATAACTAAAATAACTAGCAGCTCTTGCTAGGGAATTATAAGAAAGAGTTAACTTAGAAAACAAAGCTCATACAAAGTCATATCCAGGTCACATTGTGGGAGGGTCACACAGTGCAGAGTCAGTACCTTCCATGTGACAGTCTCTGTACTAGTGACCTGCTGATTACATGGCTCTGTCACTTTAACACAGTATCATAGTACACATATAGATACATTCAAGCCATACCTATCAAGTAAATGGAGTGGAAGTGTTAGATAACTGAACATACAAGATATTTTAAGCAAACATTATCAGAAAAGGCCATTCATAAACTCTCACAGTGGGGGGTGATAAGGAAGAAGAGCATGCCCAATCAGGGAGAAGAGCATGCCCAATCAGGGAGAAGAGCATGCCCAGTCTGTATAAAGGTTTGGCTTAATTTAGCCTTGCAGGTTCCCTGGTGGTCCAGAGGTTAGGATTTGGTGCTTTCACTGCTGCGACCTGGGTTCCATTTCAGTCAGGGAACCAAGAGGTCACATCACCCTGAAGTCATGCAGGCTGAGCCTGGTCAGTACTAGTAATACCAAGAGCTGTGTGTTGTGGCCCACTGGAGAAGGAACTGGCAACCCACTCCAGTATGTCGGTCATGTATACCAGGTGGATCAGCATGGTTTGTTACAGTCCATGAGGTCCCAGAGAGTTGGATATGACTGAATGACGCAAACACACAGCCTTATCTTTATCCCAGAGCCACTTCAGCTAGAGGGCTTTTCCACTTCTCTATTACACGTTCTGTAAAATAACAACTATATAAATAATAAACTATATTTATTTATATGTATACTTTTATTAATAACTAAATACATTTACATAAAGAGTATTTCCACCTAGGTGCCTTGATTAATGTTTTCCTCCTCAGTGTAATAGCTATAAACAATTTACACTGCCCCGTCTTCTTGTTCTCTTACATGCAGGGTGCCATGTTTCACAGCTGTGATCTAAATCCATGCCTACAGGGGCTTCACTCTACCAGTGTCTTTGCAAGCAGATTGTAGCATGCAGTGTTCCTGGGCAGCATGAGACACTGGTAATGTAAACCCCCTCCCGTGTGGATGTGTTTTTTCACAGCTGCAAAACATGGCACCCTACATGATGAACAGGCTTCCTAGAAGTAAGTTAAGTGTAAAATATATAATTACATGAAGTAGGATCAAATTAATTATACAAAAGTCACCTCCTAAAACATTTATGTAAAACAAAAAGGGACCCTTTAAAATGCCAGCATGGTGATGATGGTGTCGTGCTCGGCACTGCTGTATGTGTTACATGAGGGGGGGGGGGGGGGGGTCAGTGAGAGGAAGTCTGAGGGGGTCTACACAGGATGGGCGTCTAGTGCGGTTTCCACTCATTGTTCCAGATCTCAGCCCAAATACTTAGTACTATGTACAGGTCATTACAAATGAACCCACTTTAATGCAGCTTTGGAGGGATTACAGAGATGGGTCCTATCCTGTTATGGTAGCGCAGCACAAGGCAGCATCTGTGGCGGTGAGCATCCGCTAGATGGCGCTGCCGATATTTCGGTGCCGTATCATAGAGTCAAGGCTTAGGTAAATTGTTAGTGTTATGGTGAGGTTTGGGGTTAGTTCAAGGGTTAGGATAACATTATAAGCTTAAAACTTCTCTCACATAAAAAAAAAAAAAAAAAAAAAAAAAAAAAAAAAATCGGCAGTGCTGCAAAATATCAGCAGCGCCATCTATCGGTTGGAGGCCGCACTGCAGTGACGGACCTGTGCCAACACCATAACAGGATAGATCCCAGAGATGTAATAAATAGTATGTGTATAGCGGACCTGTTCAGATTAACAAAGGTTCCAAAATGTGATATCATTTAAAATTATAGGTGGTACAGGGGATGACTAAAATAAAGGGTAGTTAGAAGCCAGTAAAACTTTTTTAGGAGCCAGTAAATGAAAAATCTATATAATTATAAACAACTAAAAAGTTAGGAGCCAAGAACAACATTTTCGTATCCGTGGCTCCTGGAATTTGTCGCGACCTGAGGGAATAACAAGCACTTTATCAATTGAATATATATTTTTTAAAATGGCATTTTCCTATAGTAAAAACACATTGATGTCGGACATTTTGAGCTTTCAGCCTTTCTGATCCACCTACAAACTACGGTTCAGGTCTTTTGTTAATGAACAAAAACATGATAAGCCCATGCACTATAGACCACTCATAAAAACAAACCTGAGGGTGTGTTTATCTAATCTATCAGTGGAAGGAGGATTGGGGAGGAGGGCAGGTAGTTCATTTTAAATAATTGTGGGATCTATCCTGTTATGGTGTGGGGACAGGTCCACCGCTGCAGTGCTGCATCCAACCGCTAGGTGGCGCTGACGATATTTTGCACCGACGTTCTAAGCTTATAATGTTAGTCTAACCCTTGAACTAACCCTAACCCTCGACTCGAATGCCCATCGCCACTGCCTTGTGCTGCGCTACCATAAGAGGATAGTACCTAATTGAGCATTACAGAATTTAAAACCTACCCCATCCTCCGCACATTGGCATGAACTACTGATAAGTCTCCGAGGATATGGGTCCATTGTTTTAAGTGTAGTTGTTTGCGAAAACCCTCTAACTGATGAGGGGTGGAGGCAAATATATCCCTTAAAAAAAAATGTAAGATCTAAAAGCGGCATCGATTTTTTCCCTACAAATACAGATTTTATTGCTAATCAGTAATTAAATAAAGCAATGAAACCCTATAGTACGGGCGCTACGGCGTTGCTGTATCTGACACCATGCCCTTGCTGCCAGCTTGTAGCTCTATAAATGAGAGGTGGCATCGTGCCCAGACAGAGTGAGATATACAGGACACGAAGGTCTTGCCGTCACACGGGCTGTTAGTTCCATGTCTTTTTAGTAATGGGGGACATAACGAGAGCGATCAATCAATCAACGATCATCTAAATTAGGGTTGACTGATCGCCAACATTGTTATGTCACGTTCCTCTAGGTGCAACCTAAATAAAATATGTATTTTTACTACACTTAACAGAGAAATATGAAAAAATATACCAGTCTTTTATTTATTACATTTTTATAATCTATTATCCTCCAGTGGTTGCTGCCATTTTGGTTTTGACATTTACTTCTGGAGACTTTAAGTTTCCATCTGCACAATGGGAATGTGGCAGTTCCAATAGCCAGTGCTTTCAGCAGTACTAAAGATAAATTTCATTCGTTTACAAACACCCTCCTGAGACATGGTGCCTTAATTAATTGTATCCTCCTCAATGTAATGGCCATAAACAATTTACAATTCCCCATCTTCCTGTTCTCTCTCAACACAGCTGTGATATAAAGCCAAACCCACATGGGAGGGGCTTCACATTACAACAGAAAATGGAACCAATCACAGGTGAGAGATTCGCCAGACAGTGGCTGTGATTGGCTGACAGCAGAGCATATGATTACTGAAGGAGGGGAAAGCAAAGCAATGGATTAAATGTGTGTATTTTAACTACAAAATTTAGGAGCCAGCATTAAATATTTTTAGGAGCCACGGCTCCCTGGATTTGGCAAGCCCCGATATAAAACATGGTACCAACAGATCATATAGAAAACATCTGACCACATGGTGCTTCAGTACAGCAATAAGTTGTGTCCAGTGGGGATGACCATGGCTAAGAGTAAACTTGAATCCAAGTAACTGGTAAAACAGATGGCACCATACCATGACCAACTGGTCAAATGGGAACCTGAGGGTAAATACCATGAGCCCTACTGGCAAAACAAGAGCCGTCACGCCATTTTATCTGGAAATAGGAATCTGTGCGCCATGTTGGCAAAACATGATTCACCAAACCATGCCAGCTGTCTTATTATTGGAATCCGGGCTCCGTGATCACCAGCAATATTGGCAAAATATGAGTCACTACACCATGCCAACTCTCCTAGTATTGATGAATGGAAACCTGGGCACCATGACCTCTAGTAATATTGGCAAAACATGAGTCACCAAACCACATCAATTGGCTTATTGTTGCTAAATTGGTATCTGGGCACCATGACTGCCAGGAATATTACCACACCATGCCAACTGTCAGGAACTACCGAACCATAACCAACTGGAAATCCAAGCCTCATTACAAACTGCTGTAAAGGTAAAAAAGGTCACCAAATGTCCATGGGTGTAACACGGTAATACAAGTACGGTGGCAATTTGTCTTAAGTGTACAATAAGAACTGGAGCCCCATGATGTCACACGATACTACTGTCCTAATATAGCGTACACTTCAATGGACGGAAAAAGGTCTGTTGTGGTCGCCATAGTGTGTGTGTGATTTTATATATATATATATATATATATACACCCGTAGTCTGCTGCACACATAGGGGCTCTCTGCCAAATAAACAATGAGTGCCACGTGCGGTCTCGATGCTGAATATACATAGGGGCACCATATTGTACACAGATGTATAAGTAAGTACACGCATGGTAAACCAGGATGTATAGGATTATGTTAAACGTGTATACAGTAACCGTACCTTACCCACCTACCAAGTGGATGTATATGTAGGGGTGCCAGGCTACATACATAGGGATACATCCACCTGGCATGGTGTGTATATATAGAGATGCTGTATACCATGAGGTTTGTATCTGGCAGTTACCAACAAGGCGGTATGCACGCAAAGATGCCATATACTCTGAGCCTGCGCCCAGCTTCATTGGTGTATACAAAGGTGGGCTGTATACCACGCTGCTTATACATTGAAGGTGCCACCAAACATGTCTCCAACTGGTAACTTTATGGACACAATGGACCATGCCCAGCTGTATATGTGACATTATAAGAGGGTACCACAGAGTCTGCATGGACCTGCCATGCTGTATATGTTTTAGTGTTGTATACCCTACTTCATGTTTATGAAGGGTACATGTACTTCACAGGGGTGCCATGTCATTATATAGGGTACCTTCTAAACTATAGGGTGTTGTATATCATACTGCTAATATGTAGATGGTATCAACAAGGCTGCGCCCAGCTTCATGTACCCAGAGGCGCCATGCCATTATACAGGTGTACCCAGAGCCTGCGCCCAGCTGCAAGTACCCAGAAGCGCCATGCCATTATACAAGTGTACCCAGAGCCTGTGCCCAGCTGCAAGTACCCAGAGGTGCCATGCCATTATACAAGTGTAACCAGAGCCCGCGCCCAGCTGCATGTACCCAGAGGTGCCATGCCATTATACAGGTGTACCCAGAGCCTGCGCCCAGCTGTGTGTACCCAGAGGCGCCATGCCATTATACAAGTGTACCCAGAGCCTGCGCCCAGCTGCATGTACCCAGAGGTGCCATGCCATTATACAGGTGTACCCAGAGCCTGCACCCAGCTGTGTGTACCCAGAGGCGCCATGCCATTATACAAGTGTACCCAGAGCCTGCGCCCAGCTGCATGTACCCAGAGGCGCCATGCCATTATACAAGTGTACCCAGAGCCTGCGCCCAGCTGCATGTACCCAGAGGCGCCATGCCATTATACAGGTGTACCCAGAGCCTGCGCCCAGCTGTGTGTACCCAGAGCCCGCATCTAGCTTTATGTAACCCGCAGTACCCAGAGAGTGTGGCTTTATGTACCCAATAGTACTCAGATCCTGCACACTGCAGTATGTATAACACCATGCCATTATACAGGAGTACCCACAGCTTGAACCCACCTGCCAGGATGTAGTAGCCAAGGGTGCCATGCCATTATAAAAGTGTACCCAGAGCCTGCACCCAGGGGTGCCCAGAGCCTGCACCCAGCAGTATGTACCCAAGGGTGCCCAGAGCCTGCACCCAGCAGTATGTACCCAGGGGTGCCCAGAGCCTGCACCCAGCTGTATGTACCCAGGGGTGCCCAGAGCCTGCACCCAGCAGTATGTACCCAGGGGTGCCCAGAGCCTGCACCCAACAGTATGTACCCAGGGGTGCCCAGAGCCTGCACCCAGCAGTATGTACCCAAGGGTGCCCAGAGCCTGCACCCAGCTGTATGTACCCAAGGGTGCCATGCCATTATGTAGGACCCCCAGACTTTGCACCCACCTGCCAGGCTGTTGTAGCAGTCCACCTCGATGCCCTCCACTGCCCTCCTCTGCTCCTCTGTTAGTGTGCCCTCCTGTGGACCCCCTGGGGGCTCGTTGTCAGGCTCCCCGGGCAGCCCCTTCAGCTCCAGTAGTGCCCGGTGGTACTTGCCAATCGCCTCCCGGTACTTCTTGTCCTTGTAGCACTGCGCCCCCTGGGTCTTGAAGTCCAGTGATCTGTGGATCAGCTGCCCCGGATCCCCCCGGAGACTCCCCCGATCCATAGCGCTCTGGGTGGGGGGCAGTTACATGCTCTGCCCGGGGACTGGGCTCAATACCTGGGACCCCCTGACCAGACCCAGGGATCCACTGATTACAGGTTGGGATAGATGATGGGTGAGTGCAGTGCTGATAGCAGATCCAGGGATCACCCGGGTGGATCCAGTGATCAGGGCAGTGCAGGGATCGTACGATCCAACAGATCCGACTGCAAACAAGCCAGACCCAGGCAGCAGCCTCCTCCCAGTGCAGCCCCTTCCTGAGCTGTTAAAGGGCCAGCCCCCAGTGCAGGGATGACAGGGCTGTATCCTGACAGTACATCACATAGTCACATGGGCTGGAACCTCAGTGTTACATGGCACAACAACACTGGCTGCACTCATACATCAGCAGCATGCGATCTTATATAGGGAAAGATGACTGCTAGGCTCAATAGAGGAGTCACTGCTGGTGCAGCAGGTGCAAAGCACCAGGGCCCATGACAGTGTCATTTATTAGGATGGTTATTCTTCCCCTTCTGGATCGCTACCTTGTGGTAGTGAAGGTGCTTGTGTACCTCGATGAAGCTGTGAGCTAAACCATGTAGGGTCAACCAAAGATGGGCAGATCATAGCAGAGAGGTCAGACAAAATGTGGTCCTCTGGAGAAGGAACTGGTAACCCGCTCCAGGATCTTTGCCAAGAAAACCTTATGGATAAGAACAACTAGACTCAAGATGTGCCTGGCATGCTGCAGTTCATAGGGTCACAGATGAAAGACCCCACATACACAATTATACTTATAGAAAGGTTATATGAGCATCATAGGGGTACATTCTCTACCTACATATATTGTTTGCCTTCCTTATTGATCCCAATAGGCACCTAACTTAGAATCTATCCTATTATAGTTGCGGCATAGGTCCGAGGCTGCAGTGTGGCGGGCAAACACTAGATGGACAATATTTTGCAGCGCTGCCGACATGTGAGAGAAGTTATCAGCTTATAACGTTAGCCTAACCCTTGAACTAACCCCAACCCTCACCTTAACCCTAACCCTCACAGTTTACCTAAGCCTTGACTCTATGATATGGCACTGGAATATTGGTAGCACCATCTAGCGGTTGGTCACCGCATTGCAGCGGCGGACTGGTGCCGTAACCATAACAGGATAGGACCCTAACTTATATAATGAAGTGGCAAGGGGGAGCCCAAATAATTTTGCATCAGGGTTCTCCATTTGTTAGCTCCACAACTGGCTAAAATGCCCATAGCTAGAGGGGAGGGTTATCCTATGAGTGTTTAATCTTCAACTGAGTTATGCTGTGATGTGCGCAGTTTTCAACTAAACTAAATAAAGATCTTATCTGAATTCATTTTAGAAAACAACATAAATGTCTGTCATTGTTAAAGGAAAATTTAGTATTTATTTTAAACAGTGTACATTGCAGAGTCCTTCAGAAGAGCATACTATAAATATGGGACTTTCGTTTGTTAGGGTCTAGGATTAGGGTTGGGTTGAGGCATAAGTTTAGGGGATAAGGTAGGTTAATGATAGGATAGTAGAAGCAGAAACAAGTTCTGAGGTTAGCAATGAGTGGAGTAAGTCCAGTCTGAAGTGAGCAATGAGTGGAGTGAGCCCAGTCTGAGGGGAGCAATGAGTGGAGTGAGCCCAGTATGAGGTGAGCAATGAGTGGAGTGAGCCCAGTCTGAGGGGAGCAATGAGTGGAGTGAGTCCAGTCTCAGGTGAGCAAAGTGTGGAGTGAGCCCAGTCTGAGGTGGCCTGTGAGTGGAGTGAGCCCAGTCTGAGGGGAGCAATGACTGGAGTGAGCACAATCTGAGGTGAGCAATGCGTGGAGTGAGCCCAATCTGAGGTGAGCAATGAGTGGAGTGAGCCCAATCTGAGATGAGCAATGAGTGGAGTGAGCCCAGTCTGAGGGGAGCAATGAGTGGAGTGAGCACAATCTGAGGTGAGCAATGAGTGGAGTGAGTCCAGTCTCAGGTGATCAAAGTGTGTAGTGAGCCCAGTCTGAGGTGGCCTGTGAGTGGAGTGAGCCCAATCTGAAGTGAACAATAAGTGGAGTGAGCCCAGTCTGAGATGGCCTGTGAGTGGAGTGAGCCCAGTCTGAAGTGAGCAATGAGTGGAGTGGGTCCAATCTAAGGTGAGCAAAGAGTGGAGTGAGCCCAGTCTGAGGTGAGCAATGAGTGGAGGGAGTCCAATCTGAGGTGAGCAATGAGTGGAGTGAGTCCAGTCTGAGGTGGCATGTGAGTGGAGTGAGCCCAGTCTGAAGTGAGCAATGAGTGGAGTGAGCCCAGTCTGAGGTGAGCACTGAGTGGAGTACCCCAATCTGAGGTGAGCCCAGTCTGAGGTGAGCAATGAGTGGAGTGAGCCCAGTCTGAGGTGAGCAATGAGTGGAGTGAGCCCAGTCTGAGGTGAGCAATGAGTGGAGTGAGCCCAGTCTGAGGTGAGCAGTGAGTGGAGTGAGCCCAGTCTGAGGTGAGCAATGAGTGGAGTGAGCACAATCTGAGGTGAGCAATGAGTGGAGTGAGCCCAGTCTGAGGTGAGCAATGGGTGGAGTGAGCCCAATCTGAGGTGAGCAATGAGTGGAGTGAGCCCAGTCTGAAGTGAGCAATGAGTGGAGTGAGCCCAATCTGAGATGAGCAAGGATTGGAGTGAGCCCAGTCTGACGTGAGCAATGAGTGGAGTGAGCCCAGTCTGAGGTGAGCAATGAGTGGAGTAAATCCTATCTTAGGTGAGCAATGAGTGGAGTGAGCCCAATCTGAGATGAGCAAGGATTGGAGTGAGCCCAGTCTGTGGTGAGCAATGAATGGAGTGAGCCCAGTCTGAGGTGAGCAATGAGTGGAGTGAGCCCAGTCTGAGGTGAGCAATGAGTAGAGTGAGCCCAATCTGCGGTGAGCAATGAGTGGAGTGAGTCCAATCTGATGTGAGCAATGAGTGGAGTGAGGCCAGTCTGATGTGGCCTGTGAGTGGAGTGAGCCCAGTCTGAAGTGAGCAATGAGTGGAGTGGGTCCAATCTGAGGTGAGCAATGAGTGGAGTGAGCCCAGTCTGAGGTGAGCAATGAGTGGAGTGAGTCCAATCTGATGTGAGCAATGAGTGGAGTGAGTCCAGGCTGAGGTGGCCTGTGAGTGGAGTGAGCCCAGTCTGAAGTTAGCAATGAGTGGAATGAGTGCAATCTGAGGTGAGCAATGAGTGGAGTGAGCCCAGTCTGAGGTGAGCAATGAGTGGAGTGAGTCCAATCTGAGGTGAGCAATGAGTGGAGTGAGTTCAATCTGAGGTGAGCAACGAGTGGAGTGAGCACAATCTGAGGTGAGCAATCAGTGGAGTGAGCCCAGTCTGAGGTGAGCAATGGGTGGAGTGAGCCCAATCTGAGGTGAGCAATGAGTGGAGTGAGCCCAGTCTGAGGTGAGCAATGAGTGGAGTGAGCCCAATCTGAGATGAGCAAGGATTGGAGTGAGCCCAGTCTGACGTGAGCAATGAGTGGAGTAAATCCTATCTTAGGTGAGCAATGAGTGGAGTGAGGCCAGTCTGTGGTGAGCAATGAGTGGAGTGAGCCCAGTCTGAGGTGAGCAATGAGTGGAGTGAGCCCAGTCTGAGGTGAGCAATGAGTAGAGTGAGCCCAATCTGAGGTGAGCAATGAGTGGAGTGAGTCCAATCTGAGGTGAGCAATGAGTGGAGTGAGTTCAATCTGAGGTGAGCAACGAGTGGAGTGAGCACAATCTGAGGTGAGCAATCAGTGGAGTGAGCCCAGTCTGAGGTGAGCAGTGAGTGGAGTGAGCCCAGTCTGAGGTGAGCAATGAGTGGAGTGAGCACAATCTGAGGTGAGCAATGAGTGGAGTGAGCCCAGTCTGAGGTGAGCAATGGGTGGAGTGAGCCCAATCTGAGGTGAGCAATGAGTGGAGTGAGCCCAGTCTGACGTGAGCAATGAGTGGAGTGAGCCCAATCTGAGATGAGCAAGGATTGGAGTGAGCCCAGTCTGACGTGAGCAATGAGTGGAGTGAGCCCAGTCTGAGGTGAGCAATGAGTGGAGTAAATCCTATCTTAGGTGAGCAATGAGTGGAGTGAGCCCAATCTGAGATGAGCAAGGATTGGAGTGAGCCCAGTCTGTGGTGAGCAATGAATGGAGTGAGCCCAGTCTGAGGTGAGCAATGAGTGGAGTGAGCCCAGTCTGAGGTGAGCAATGAGTGGAGTGAGCCCAATCTGCGGTGAGCAATGAGTGGAGTGAGTCCAATCTGATGTGAGCAATGAGTGGAGTGAGGCCAGTCTGATGTGGCCTGTGAGTGGAGTGAGCCCAGTCTGAAGTGAGCAATGAGTGGAGTGGGTCCAATCTGAGGTGAGCAATGAGTGGAGTGAGCCCAGTCTGAGGTGAGCAATGAGTGGAGTGAGTCCAATCTGATGTGAGCAATGAGTGGAGTGAGTCCAGGCTGAGGTGGCCTGTGAGTGGAGTGAGCCCAGTCTGAAGTTAGCAATGAGTGGAATGAGTGCAATCTGAGGTGAGCAATGAGTGGAGTGAGCCCAGTCTGAGGTGAGCAATGAGTGGAGTGAGTCCAATCTGAGGTGAGCAATGAGTGGAGTGAGTTCAATCTGAGGTGAGCAACGAGTGGAGTGAGCACAATCTGAGGTGAGCAATCAGTGGAGTGAGCCCAGTCTGAGGTGAGCAATGAGTGGAGTGAGCCCAATCTGAGGTGAGCAATGAGTGGAGTGAGCCCAATCTGAGGTGAGCAATGAGTGGAGTGAGCCCAATCTGAGATGAGCAAGGATTGGAGTGAGCCCAGTCTGACGTGAGCAATGAGTGGAGTAAATCCTATCTTAGGTGAGCAATGAGTGGAGTGAGGCCAGTCTGTGGTGAGCAATGAGTGGAGTGAGCCCAGTCTGAGGTGAGCAATGAGTGGAGTGAGCCCAATCTGAGGTGAGCAATGAGTAGAGTGAGCCCAATCTGCGGTGAGCAATGAGTGGAGTGAGTCCAATCTGATGTGAGCAATGAGTGGAGTGAGTCCAGTCTGAGGTGAGCAATGAGTGGAGTGAGTCCAATCTGAGGTGAGCAATGAGTGGAGTGAGTTCAATCTGAGGTGAGCAATCAGTGGAGTGAGCCCAGTATGAGGTGAGCAATGAGTGGAGTGAGCCCAGTCTGAGGTGAGCAATGAGTGAGCATAGTCTGAAGTGAGCAATGAGGGGAGTGAGCCCAATCTGAGGTGAGCAATGAGTGAAGTAAGCCCAATCTGAGGTGAGCAATGAGTGGAGTGAACCCAGTCTGAGGTGAGCAATGAGTGGAGTGAGCCCAGTCTGAGGTGAACAATGAATGGAGTGAGCCCAGTTTAAGGTGAACAATGAATGGAGTGAGCCCAGTCTGAGGTGAGCAATGAGTGGAGTGAGCCCAATCTGAGGTGAGCTATGAGTGGAGTGAGTCCAATCTGAGGTGAGCAATGAATGGAGTGAGCCCATTTTGAGGTGAGTAATGAGTGGAGTGAGCCCAGTCTGAGGTGAGCAATAAGTGGAGTGAGTCCTATCTGAGGTGAGCAATGAGTGGAGAGAGCCCAGTCTGAGGTGACCAATGAGAGGAGTGAGCCCAATCTGAGGTGAGCAATGAATGGAGTGAGCCCAGTCATAGGTGAGCAATGGGTGGAGTGAGCCCAATCTGAAGTGAGCAATGAGTGTAGTGAGCCCAGTCTGAGGTGAGCAATGAGTGGAGTGAGCCCAATCTGAGATGAGCAAGGATTGGAGTGAGCCCAGTCTGACGTGAGCAATGAGTGGAGTAAATCCTATCTTAGAAGAGCAATGAGTCGAGTGAGCCCAGTCTGTGGTGAGCAATGAGTGGAGTGAGCCCAGTCTGAGGTGAGCAATGAGTGGAGTGAGCCCAGTCTGAGGTGAGCAATGAGTAGAGTGAGCCCAATCTGTGGTGAGCAATGAGTGGAGTGAGTCCAATCTGATGTGAGCAATGAGTGGAGTGAGCCCAGTCTGATGTGGCCTGTGAGTGGAGTGAGCCAAGTCTGAAGTGAGCAATGAGTGGAGTGGGTCCAATCTGAGGTGAGCAATGAGTGGAGTGAGCCCAGTCTGAGGTGAGCAATGAGTGGAGTGAGTCCAATCTGATGTGAGCAATGAGTGGAGTGAGTCCAGGCTGAGGTGGCCTGTGAGTGGAGTGAGCCCAGTCTGAAGTTAGCAATGAGTGGAGTGAGCCGAGTCTGAGGTGAACAATGAGTGGAGTGAGCCCAGTCTGAGGTGAGCAATGAGTGGAGTGAGTCCAATCTGAGGTGAGCAATGAGTGGAGTGAGTTCAATCTGAGGTGAGCAATCAGTGGAGTGAGCCCAGTCTGAGGTGAGCAATGAGTGAGCATAGTCTGAAGTGAGCAATGAGGGGAGTGAGCCCAATCTGAGGTGAGCAATGAGAGGAGTAAGCCCAATCTGAGGTGAGCAATGAGTGGAGTTAGCCCAGTCTGAGGTGAGCAATGAGTGGAGTGAGCCCAGTCTGAAGTGAACAATGAATGGAGTGAGCCCAGTCTGAGGTGAACAATGAATGGAGTGAGCCCAGTCTGAGGTGAGCAATGAGTGGAGTGAGCCCAATCTGAGGTGAGCTATGAGTGGAGTGAGTCCAGTCTGAGGTGAGCTATGAGTGGAGTGAGTCCAATCTGAGGTGAGCAATGAGTGGAGTGAGCCCAATCTGAGGTGAGCAATGAGTGGAGTAAGCCCAATCTGAGGTGAGCAATGAGTGGAGTGAGCCCAGTCTGAGGTGAGCAATGAGTGGAGTGAGCCCAGTCTGAGGTGAACAATGAATGGAGTGAGCCCAGTCTGAGGTGAACAATGAATGGAGTGAGCCCAGTCTGAGGTGAGCAATGAGTGGAGTGAGCCCAATCTGAGGTGAGCTATGAGTGGAGTGAGTCCAATCTGAGGTGAGCAATGAATCGAGTGAGCCCAATTTGCGGTGAGCAATGAGTGGAGTGAGCCCAGTCTGAGGTGAGCAATGAGTGGAGTGAGTTCAATCTGAGGTGAGCAATCAGTGGAGTGAGCCCAGTCTGAGGTGAGCAATGAGTGGATTGAGCCCACTCTGAGGTGAGCAATGAGTGGAGTGAGCCCAATCTGAGGTGAGCTATGTGTGGAGTGAGTCCAATCTGAGGTGAGAAATGAATGGAGTGAGCCCAATTTGAGGTGAGCAATGAGTGGAGTGAGCCCAGTCTGAGGTGAGCAATGAGTGGAGTGAGTCCTATCTGAGGTGAGCAATGAGTGGAGAGAGCCCAGTCTGAGGTGAGCAATGAGTGGAGTGAGCCCAATCTGAGGTGAGCAATGAGTGGAGAGAGTCCAATCTTAGGTGAGCAATGAGTGGAGTGAGCCCAATATGAGGTGAGCAATGAGTGAAGTGAGCCTAATCTGAGGTGAGCAATGAGTGGAGTGAGCCCAGTCTGAGGTGAGCAATGAGTGGAGTGAGCCCAATCTGAGGCGAGCAATGATTGGAGTGAGTCCAATCTGAGGTGAGCAATGGGTGGAGTGAGCCCAGTCTGAGGTGAGCAATGAGCGGAGTGAGCCTAGTCTGAGGTGAGCAATGAGTGGAGTGAGCCTAATCTGAGGTGAGCAATGAGTGGAGTGAGCCCAGTCTGAGGTGAACAATGAATGGAGTGAGCCCAGTCTGAGGTGAGCAATGAGTGGAGTGAGCCCAGTCTGAGGTGAGCAATGAGTGGAGTGAGCCCAGTCTGAGGTGAACAATGAATGGAGTGAGCCCAGTTTAAGGTGAACAATGAATGGAGTGAGCCCATTCTGAGGTGAGCAATGAGTGGAGTGAGCCCAATCTGAGGTGAGCTATGAGTGGAGTGAGTCCAATCTGAGGTGAGCAATGAATGGAGTGAGCCCATTTTGAGGTGAGCAATGAGTGGAGTGAGCCCAGTCTGAGGTGAACAATGAATGGAGGGAGCCCAGTCTGAGGTGAGCAATGAGTGGAGTGAGCCCAGTCTGAGGTGAGCAATGAGTGGAGTGAGCCCAGTCTGAAGTGAGCAATGAGTGTAGTGAGCCCAGTCTGAGGTGAGCAATGAGTGGAGTGAGCCCAATCTGAGATGAGCAAGGATTGGAGTGAGCCCAGTCTGACGTGAGCAATGAGTGGAGTAAATCCTATCTTAGAAGAGCAATGAGTCGAGTGAGCCCAGTCTGTGGTGAGCAATGAGTGGAGTGAGCCCAGTCTGAGGTGAGCAATGAGTGGAGTGAGCCCAGTCTGAGGTGAGCAATGAGTAGAGTGAGCCCAATCTGTGGTGAGCAATGAGTGGAGTGAGTCCAATCTGATGTGAGCAATGAGTGGAGTGAGCCCAGTCTGATGTGGCCTGTGAGTGGAGTGAGCCAAGTCTGAAGTGAGCAATGAGTGGAGTGGGTCCAATCTGAGGTGAGCAATGAGTGGAGTGAGCCCAGTCTGAGGTGAGCAATGAGTGGAGTGAGTCCAATCTGATGTGAGCAATGAGTGGAGTGAGTCCAGGCTGAGGTGGCCTGTGAGTGGAGTGAGCCCAGTCTGAAGTTAGCAATGAGTGGAGTGAGCCGAGTCTGAGGTGAACAATGAGTGGAGTGAGCCCAGTCTGAGGTGAGCAATGAGTGGAGTGAGTCCAATCTGAGGTGAGCAATGAGTGGAGTGAGTTCAATCTGAGGTGAGCAATCAGTGGAGTGAGCCCAGTCTGAGGTGAGCAATGAGTGAGCATAGTCTGAAGTGAGCAATGAGGGGAGTGAGCCCAATCTGAGGTGAGCAATGAGAGGAGTAAGCCCAATCTGAGGTGAGCAATGAGTGGAGTTAGCCCAGTCTGAGGTGAGCAATGAGTGGAGTGAGCCCAGTCTGAAGTGAACAATGAATGGAGTGAGCCCAGTCTGAGGTGAACAATGAATGGAGTGAGCCCAGTCTGAGGTGAGCAATGAGTGGAGTGAGCCCAATCTGAGGTGAGCTATGAGTGGAGTGAGTCCAGTCTGAGGTGAGCTATGAGTGGAGTGAGTCCAATCTGAGGTGAGCAATGAGTGGAGTGAGCCCAATCTGAGGTGAGCAATGAGTGGAGTAAGCCCAATCTGAGGTGAGCAATGAGTGGAGTTAGCCCAGTCTGAGGTGAGCAATGAGTGGAGTGAGCCCAGTCTGAGGTGAACAATGAATGGAGTGAGCCCAGTCTGAGGTGAACAATGAATGGAGTGAGCCCAGTCTGAGGTGAGCAATGAGTGGAGTGAGCCCAATCTGAGGTGAGCTATGAGTGGAGTGAGTCCAATCTGAGGTGAGCAATGAATCGAGTGAGCCCAATTTGCGGTGAGCAATGAGTGGAGTGAGCCCAGTCTGAGGTGAGCAATGAGTGGAGTGAGTCCAGGCTGAGGTGGCCTGTGAGTGGAGTGAGTCCAGTCTGAGGTGAGCAATGAGTGGAGTGAGCCCAGTCTGAGGTGAGCAATGAGTGGAGTGAGCCCAATCTGAGGTGAGCTATGTGTGGAGTGAGTCCAATCTGAGGTGAGAAATGAATGGAGTGAGCCCAATTTGAGGTGAGCAATGAGTGGAGTGAGCCCAGTCTGAGGTGAGCAATGAGTGGAGTGAGTCCTATCTGAGGTGAGCAATGAGTGGAGAGAGCCCAGTCTGAGGTGAGCAATGAGTGGAGTGAGCCCAATCTGAGGTGAGCAATGAGTGGAGAGAGTCCAATCTTAGGTGAGCAATGAGTGGAGTGAGCCCAATATGAGGTGAGCAATGAGTGAAGTGAGCCTAATCTGAGGTGAGCAATGAGTGGAGTGAGCCCAGTCTGAAGTGAGTAATGAGTGGAGTGAGCCCAATCTGAGGCGAGCAATGAATGGGGTGAGTCCAATCTGAGGTGAGCAATGGGTGGAGTGAGCCCAGTCTGAGGTGAGCAATGAGCGGAGTGAGCCAAGTCTGAGGTGAGCAATGAGTGGAGTGAGCCTAATCTGAGGTGAGCAATGAGTGGAGTGAGCCCAGTCTGAGGTGAACAATGAATGGAGGGAGCCCAGTCTGAGGTGAGCAATGAGTGGAGTGAGCCCAGTCTGAGGTGAGCAATGAGTGGAGTGAGCCCAGTCTGAGGTGAACAATGAATGGAGTGAGCCCAGTTTAAGGTGAACAATGAATGGAGTGAGCCCATTCTGAGGTGAGCAATGAGTGGAGTGAGCCCAATCTGAGGTGAGCTATGAGTGGAGTGAGTCCAATCTGAGGTGAGCAATGAATGGAGTGAGCCCATTTTGAGGTGAGTAATGAGTGGAGTGAGCTCAGTCTGAGGTGAGCAATGAATGGAGTGAGTCCTATCTGAGGTGAGCAATGAGTGGAGAGAGCCCAGTCTGAGGTGAGCAATGAGAGGAGTGAGCCCAATCTGAGGTGAGCAATGAATGGAGTGAGCCCAGTCATAGGTGAGCAATGGGTGGAGTGAGCCCAATCTGAAGTGAGCAATGAGTGTAGTGAGCCCAGTCTGAGGTGAGCAATGAGTGGAGTGAGCCCAATCTGAGATGAGCAAGGATTGGAGTGAGCCCAGTCTGACGTGAGCAATGAGTGGAGTAAATCCTATCTTAGAAGAGCAATGAGTCAAGTGAGCCCAGTCTGTGGTGAGCAATGAGTGGAGTGAGCCCAGTCTGAGGTGAGCAATGAGTGGAGTGAGCCCAGTCTGAGGTGAGCAATGAGTAGAGTGAGCCCAATCTGCGGTGAGCAATGAGTGGAGTGAGTCCAATCTGATGTGAGCAATGAGTGGAGTGAGCCCAGTCTGATGTGGCCTGTGAGTGGAGTGAGCCAAGTCTGAAGTGAGCAATGAGTGGAGTGGGTCCAATCTGAGGTGAGCAATGAGTGGAGTGAGCCCAGTCTGAGGTGAGCAATGAGTGGAGTGAGTCCAATCTGATGTGAGCAATGAGTGGAGTGAGTCCAAGCTGAGGTGGCCTGTGAGTGGAGTGAGCCCAGTCTGAAGTTAGCAATGAGTGGAGTGAGCCGAGTCTGAGGTGAACAATGAGTGGAGTGAGCCCAGTCTGAGGTGAGCAATGAGTGGAGTGAGTCCAATCTGAGGTGAGCAATGAGTGGAGTGAGTTCAATCTGAGGTGAGCAATCAGTGGAGTGAGCCCAGTCTGAGGTGAGCAATGAGTGAGCATAGTCTGAAGTGAGCAATGAGGGGAGTGAGCCCAATCTGAGGTGAGCAATGAGAGGAGTAAGCCCAATCTGAGGTGAGCAATGAGTGGAGTTAGCCCAGTCTGAGGTGAGCAATGAGTGGAGTGAGCCCAGTCTGAAGTGAACAATGAATGGAGTGAGCCCAGTCTGAGGTGAACAATGAATGGAGTGAGCCCAGTCTGAGGTGAGCAATGAGTGGAGTGAGCCCAATCTGAGGTGAGCTATGAGTGGAGTGAGTCCAATCTGAGGTGAGCAATGAGTGGAGTGAGCCCAATCTGAGGTGAGCAATGAGTGGAGTAAGCCCAATCTGAGGTGAGCAATGAGTGGAGTGAGCCCAGTCTGAGGTGAGCAATGAGTGGAGTGAGCCCAGTCTGAGGTGATCAATGAATGGAGTGAGCCCAGTCTGAGGTGAACAATGAATGGAGTGAGCCCAGTCTGAGGTGAGCAATGAGTGGAGTGAGCCCAATCTGAGGTGAGCTATGAGTGGAGTGAGTCCAATCTGAGGTGAGCAATGAATCGAGTGAGCCCAATCTGAGGTGAGCAATGAGTGGAGTGAGCCCAGTCTGAGGTGAGCAATGAGTGGAGTGAGTTCAATCTGAGGTGAGCAATCAGTGGAGTGAGCCCAGTCTGAGGTGAGCAATGAGTGGAGTGAGCCCAATCTGAGGTGAGCAATGAGTGGAGTGAGCCCAATCTGAGGTGAGCTATGTGTGGAGTGAGTCCAATCTGAGGTGAGAAATGAATGGAGTGAGCCCAATTTGAGGTGAGCAATGAGTGGAGTGAGCCCAGTCTGAGGTGAGCAATGAGTGGAGTGAGTCCTATCTGAGGTGAGCAATGAGTGGAGAGAGCCCAGTCTGAGGTGAGCAATGAGTGGAGTGAGCCCAATCTGAGGTGAGCAATGAGTGGAGAGAGTCCAATCTGAGGTGAGCAATGAGTGGAGTGAGCCCAATATGAGGTGAGCAATGAGTGGAGTGAGCCCAATATGAGGTGAGCAATGAGTGAAGTGAGCCTAATCTGAGGTGAGCAATGAGTGGAGTGAGCCCAGTCTGAAGTGAGTAATGAGTGGAGTGAGCCCAATCTGAGGCGAGCAATGAATGGGGGTGAGTCCAATCTGAGGTGAGCAATGGGTGGAGTGAGCCCAGTCTGAGGTGAGCAATGAGCGGAGTGAGCCTAGTCTGAGGTGAGCAATGAGTGGAGTGAGCCTAATCTGAGGTGAGCAATGAGTGGAGTGAGCCCAGTCTGAGGTGAACAATGAATGGAGGGAGCCCAGTCTGAGGTGAGCAATGAGTGAAGTGAGCCCAGTCTGAGGTGAGCAATGAGTGGAGTGAGTCCTATCTGAGGTGAGCAATGAGTGGAGTGAGCCCAGTCTGAGGTGAGCAATGAGTGGAGTGAGGGCATTCCAAGGTAGGCAGTGAGTGGAGTGAGCCCAATCTGAGGTGAGCAATGAGTGGAAAGAGCCCAGTCTGAGGTGAGCAATGAGTGGAGTGAGTGCAGTCCAAGGTAGGCAGTGAGTGGAGTGAGCCCAATCTGAGATGAGCAATGAGTGGAGTGAGTCGAGTTTGACGTGAGCAATGAGTGGAGTGAGCCCAGTCTGAGATGAGCAGTGAGTGGAGTGAGTTCAATCTGAGGTGAGCAATCAGTGGAGTGAGCCCAGTCTGAGGTGAGCAATGAGTGGATTGAGCCCACTCTGAGGTGAGCAATGAGTGGAGTGAGCCCAATCTGAGGTGAGCTATGTGTGGAGTGAGTCCAATCTGAGGTGAGAAATGAATGGAGTGAGCCCAATTTGAGGTGAGCAATGAGTGGAGTGAGCCCAGTCTGAGGTGAGCAATGAGTGGAGTGAGTCCTATCTGAGGTGAGCAATGAGTGGAGAGAGCCCAGTCTGAGGTGAGCAATGAGTGGAGTGAGCCCAATCTGAGGTGAGCAATGAGTGGAGAGAGTCCAATCTTAGGTGAGCAATGAGTGGAGTGAGCCCAATATGAGGTGAGCAATGAGTGAAGTGAGCCTAATCTGAGGTGAGCAATGAGTGGAGTGAGCCCAGTCTGAAGTGAGTAATGAGTGGAGTGAGCCCAATCTGAGGCGAGCAATGAATGGGGTGAGTCCAATCTGAGGTGAGCAATGGGTGGAGTGAGCGCCAGTCTGAGGTGAGCAATGAGTGGAGTGAGCCCAGTCTGAGGTGAACAATGAATGGAGGGAGCCCAGTCTGAGGTGAGCAATGAGTGAAGTGAGCCCAGTCTGAGGTGAGCAATGAGTGGAGTGAGTCCTATCTGAGGTGAGCAATGAGTGGAGTGAGCCCAGTCTGAGGTGAGCAATGAGTGGAGTGAGGGCATTCCAAGGTAGGCAGTGAGTGGAGTGAGCCCAATCTGAGGTGAGCAATGAGTGGAAAGAGCCCAGTCTGAGGTGAGCAATGAGTGGAGTGAGTGCAGTCCAAGGTAGGCAGTGAGTGGAGTGAGCCCAATCTGAGATGAGCAATGAGTGGAGTGAGTCGAGTTTGACGTGAGCAATGAGTGGAGTGAGCCCAGTCTGAGATGAGCAGTGAGTGGAGTGAGAGCAACTTATGTTTACGTGAATCTTCCCCTTTAAATGGACAACATATATATATACTAGTGACTTGCCCGTCAAAAATGACGGGGCACTACAATTTGAAAGCTGTTAAAGCTGTTTGGCACACAATGTGAGACACTGACACTCTTAACCTTTTTGTTATCTACAAAGTACAACAATTATAATAATATTTTTTATTTTTTTAACCTTGAACTTGTATTTCACCAACAGGTAAAGCATCATTTTTAAACAATATTAACTATTTTAATTCTCAGGTATGCAATAATAATATAACAATGGCTGAGGTTTTGATAAATACGTATTGTAAACCATTACATAAAACTTTGTAACATGCAACTTATATTTGAAACAATGTTGAACCATTTTTTTTTAACAATACTAACATTTTAAATTCTGAGGTATGCACGAGTAACATAAGAATAGGTCAACTTTCCATAAATGAGTATTGTAAACCATTACAAAATGCTTTGTAACATGCAACTTTTATTTCAAGTACTGGTAAAGCACATAAGTATTGAATCCAGAGGAAGGCAAACAGTAAAAAAAAAGCACGGAAACTTAGCCAATTGTATCACAGGAGGAAAAAAAATATTCCTTCCTGACCCCATTAACTGGTGATTGGATTACTCCCTGGATTAATACTCTGTATTTAATTATACAGTTCAATTTATTAACAAATGGTTATCCTCCTACTAACATAAATCATTAATTATAGACAATGAAACAACTTTGCACACCTTTTAAAATACAATGTTACATCTGAAATAGTACCTTAAAATACTAACATTAACCTTGAATTGTACGAAAATGCCACCTAATTGTTTTGTGGGGCCAATGATGCAAAAAGATAACTTCTAACACGTTCCAATATGTTACTTTGTCTTTGCATTTGTATTTCTTTCACTTTTTGTTGTTATTCTTGTAGTTCTTGAAAATGGCACATAGTGTTTCCTATGTGAAATAGTGGTCCTTTAAAAAGAGACGGCCAGACATAAAAGTTCATCCATGGGGTATAAACCACTGTTTTTTGGCCATTTTATAGAGTTTCTTATTGAAATAGTAGTCCTCTAAAATGAGTCAGAGTGACATAAAATGTTGTCCTTGAAATAAAACCACTGTTCCCTATATGTTTACAGAACCTCACAATACACAATGTTTTTGCTAAAAATGCGCCCATCCTCTAATAAATCACCCTGACTTGTGTTTTCTTCAATATGAACTTTAATTTCCTCCTGATTGTTGCATCTTGAAAAAGTAACATAGAGTTGTCCATGGGCAAAGGCAGGTTCCTGTAAAGAAATAACCACAGACTTTGTCCTTGGGATTTATTAATGGTTATGGCAAATGCCATGATAATGGGAAATTTTCTCCTTTGAAGGACAAAAGGCAAACCACTCTCACTTGGATCCAAATCAATTCTTGGCATAATAACTGGTTCGCCTTTATGGATACCATTCATAATTTCTACATGTATAAAATGATATTTTAAATCATGCACAATTAATCTGGTCCCATTACAAAGTCCTTTTTTTGGGATTCATATTTCTCAGTAGCAAGACAATTGCCCCTTTTTTCAATTGCAAAACATGTGGTGGCATTCCAGATGGGGGTTAAAGAATTTATAAATTCCATAGTAAAGTTAGATTCACTGTCTTTGTCATCAGCCAGAACTGAATCTGCACTGTAATTGTTATTTTGAGGTGCATTGATTAATTTTAAAATGTCGTTATTTAGATTCAAGGCATCTATATTTTTTTATGTTAATATCGTCGTTATTGATGGTATTGAGAAAGATTGTCGATATTAGTGATTCTTTGCAAATCATTTCTGATGGAATTTCAAAGGTATCATCAGGTAAATAAGTTATTTTTTTATGTTTTCCTTCTCCAATCTGAATGAGCCAATCATTGAATTGATTTTAGCCTTCAGATCCCATAGTTAATTCTAATTTGAGGTGAGTTAATATTTTTCAGTTTACTTCTCATTATACACGTTTCGACAATGTCAGTCCTATTTCCACTGGCACCAAAGGTAATGTCTGCCAAAAATCTCCTCCTAACAACATGACCTTTCCACCAAATGGCAAATCATTACCCATAACTTATTTTAATAATCAATTAATACATTGCAGGGCATGACATGACATCATTGTTGCCTCATCTATTATAATTAATTTACTTTTGTGAAATGTTTTGGCTTGTAATGAATTAATTTGAATATCCGACACTGATGTTTCTAGAATGGGAACTGGCAGTTTAAATCCACTATGCACAGTTCTGCCACCTTCTAACAAAAGTGCGAAAATTCCAGTTGTTGCAAATGGCATTGCTATTTGACCCTGTGCTCCAATGTAACTCATCAATAAATTATATAGATAAGTTTTTCCTGATCCACCAGGACCATCTAGATAGAAATAACGCTCTTTGTGCATGCCATCTTCTATTGGTTCCAATTTGTTCTTGTGTTTTTTTGTATTCAATCTCAGTGTCATACTCCTCAAAGTTAATTTCATCTATAAATCCTGGATCAGGCAGATTAAAATTTGCACAATTTAATCCATGACAAAGAAAGATTTCCTGAATTTCCATGAATGCTTTTAATAGCGCAATGGTCACATTGTAACGTTTCAAAAAGTCTTCACACATATGAACAGTAGATATAAAAAGTCTACACACCCCTGTTAAAATGTCAGGTTTCTGTGCTGTAAAAAAATTAGACAAAGATAAATCATTTAAAAACTTTTTCCACCTTTAATGTGACCTATAAACTGTACAACTCAATTGAAAAACAAACTGAAATCTTTTAGTTAGAGGGAAGAAAAAATATAAAAATAAAATAATATGGTTGCATAAGTATGCACACCCTTAAACTAACACTTTGTTGAAGCACCTTTTGATTTTATTACAGCACTCAGTCTTTTTGGGTATGAGTCTATCAGCATGGCACATTTTGACTTGGCAAGATTTGCCCACTCTTCTTTGCAAAAACACTCCAAATCTGTCAGATTGCGAGGGCATCTCCTGTGCACAGCCCTCTTCAGATTACCCCACAGATTTTCAATCGTATTCAGGTCTGGGCTCTGGCTGGGCCATTCCAAAACTTTAATCTTCTTCTGCTGAAGCCATTTCTTTGTTGATTTGGATGTATGCTTTGGGTCGTTGTCATGCTGAAAGATGAAGTTCCACTTCATGTTCAGCCTTCTAGCAGAAGCCTGAAGGTTTTGTGCCAATATTGACTGGTATTTGGAACTGTTCATAATTCCCTCTATCTTAACTAAGGCCCTAGTTCCAGCTGAAGAAAAACAGCCTCAAAGCATGATGCTGCCACAACCATGCTTCACTATGGGTATGGTGTTCTTTTGGTGGTGTGCAGTGTTGTTTTTGCACCAATCATATCTTTTATGTTTCATCAGACCATAACACCTTTTCCCACATGCTTTTGGGAAACTTCAGATGTGTTTTTGCAAAATGTAGCCTGGCTTGGATGTTTTTCTTCGTAAGAAAAGGCTTTCGTCTTGCCACTCTACCCCATAGCCCAGACATATGAAGAATACGGGAGATTGTTGTCACATGTACCACACAGCCAGTACTTGCCAGATATTCCTGCAGCTCCTTTAATGTTGCTGTAGGCCTCTTGGTAGCCTCCCAGACCAGTTTTCTTCTCGTCTTTTCATCAATTTTGGAGGGAGCTCCAGTTCTTGGTAATGTCACTGTTGTGCTATATTTTCTCCACTTGATGATGACTGTCTTCACTGTGTTCCATGGTATATCTAATGCCTTGGAAATTATTTTGTACCCTTCTCCTGACTGATACCTTTTAACAATGAGATCCCTCTGATGCTTTGGAAGCTCTCTGTGGACCATGGCTTTTGCTGTGGGATGCGACTAAGAACATTTCAGGAGAGAGCAACTAGAACAGCTGAACTTTATTTGGGGTTAATCAGGGGCACTTTAAATGATGGCAGGTGTATGCTGACTCCTATTTAACACAATTTGGAATGTGATTGCTTAATTCTGAACACAGCTATATCCTCAGTTATAAGAGGGTGTGCAAACTTATGCAACCACATTATTTTTATTTTTTATTTTTCTTCCCCCCACCTAAAAGATTTTAGTTTGTTTTTCATTTGAGTTGTACAGTTTATAGGTCACATTAAAGGTGGAAAAAAATCTTAAATGATTTATCTTTGTCTCATTTTTTTACAGCACAGAAACCTGCCATTTTAACAGGGGTGTGTAGACTTTTTATATCCACTGTAATTGTAAATGTTTCCCACAAAGCAAATGCATCAGGTACATTGCAAAAGATGCAAATGAAAGCAAATTGTTCTCTCCTTTGCTTTGGCCTTTGACATAGTGCTGCTTCTTCTAAACATCTTTCCCATTCCATATCATCTGCCAGGAAGTTTTGATGACTTGCAGCTAATTGGAAAGAATCATAAACTATGTCATTCACTGTGCGTAAATGTTAATAACTTTGTGCACCGGGAACATGTAAAAGAAGTAATCTTAAACTGAAATGGTCAATGTCTCTTGGGCTGACGGTAGAAATTTGTGGGATAATTTTATGATTATCTTTTATGTGCGTAAATGTTTATAACTTTGCGCACCGGGAACATGTAAAAGAAGTAATCTTAAACTGAAACGGTCAATGTCTCTTGGGCTGACGGTATAAATTTGTGGGATAATTTTATGATTATCTTTTATGTGCGTAAATGTTTATAACTTTGCGCACCGGGAACATGTAAAAGAAGTAATCTTAAACTGAAACATTCAATGTCTCTTGGGCTGACGGTATAAATTTGTGGGATAATTTTATGATTATCTTTTTTTCGTTGTCGCCATTGGACATTTACGAATACATAGTGCTGTGGAATCTCAATGTATTAAAATTGTCTGGCCTCAGTGTCTTCACAATTTAATTGAAACCAAGCAGTAAGTGTTGTTGCTCTATGTTCACTTTGTGCTAAAGCATTTCTTTCATTCCCTGCAGTGAAGCCAACAAACTGACTTTGTGGCAAATGGACAGCTAATCACAAAGAGTATCCATCACAATTAGCATAAGTCTGCATTTGAAATTGTTTTGGAAACTCTTTTGTGCATTATTATTATTATTTATTTTACATACATGGGGCCTCATTCTATTATCGGCCGCAGCCGTTGCGGGGCCGCAAGGACCGGCCGCAAGCTATTCGGCTATTCTATTCCCTTACGGCCGGGGATTCCTGCAGGCTTGCGGCCGGTGCCTTGCTATCTCTTGCGGCCGATCGCGCCGGAGGAAAGCCTTTGATCTAAAACGGCCGCAAGAGATTTGCAATTCAATTGCTCCGGGAAACCTCTCTGCAAGGCTAAAAACGAGCCGCAGTTACTTGCAGGAAAAAGGTCTCGCTAGCACCAATTAAGCACATAAAATAGCTCAAATAAAGCCATCCTGCACTTTGAGAAGACTATAAAGGGATTTTAGGTGTTAGAAAAAATAGCACATAATTATCCTGTACTCAAATCCGTAAAATATTTCATTTTTAATATCCGTAAAATATACATGTAAAAAGTCCAGAGTGCTTGGAGCACCTCAGACACGCCCACGCCGCAGCCGGCAAATAAACAGTTAATTTGAACTCGGGTTTGGGCAGATGTGCAAGCTTGAGAGTGGGTTCCTTTTAATCCTCATGTCCCCCAATATGATCCCTAGCATTTACAGAGCTGTACAGTGCAGGCTTGAATTTATTTTTGAGTTTTTATATTTCACAGATTACGGCCGGTTCCAAGATATGCGGCCGGCCGTAAAAGGAGATCCTTGCGGGGCCGTATAATAGAATCGCGAGTTAACTGAACCCCCGCAAGGAATCGCAGCCTTACGGCCGATTTACGGCCGATAATAGAATGAGGCCCATGGTGAATTTGGATTGATATCTCCACATGGACCATGAATCATTTTATGAGTTACAATCTCATAAAGTTTTGAATATTTTTCTGGATGTGGCAGTTCAGCAGTAATTACTGAATCCACTCTCTCTGCAGTATTCAATTTATCTTTTTCCTGCAGGATTAAAAGTATGTGTGCATGTGGCAGGCCTCTTTTTTTAAACTCAATGGTATAAACAAAAGCCACACATTTCCCAAATAAGTGTGCTTTAGTTATGTCATGTATTAATGAATTTAGTTTTATTTTGAATACTCTAGCCACCAAATCTGATCGGTCAGAAGTATTTTGGCCAAGTTTCACATTTTCTTTGATCTCTTGCCATTGTGGATTACATGTAAATGTAATGAATACATCTGGTTTGCCAAATTTAGTCACAATAGCCATGGCATAATTGTCTCTTTCTCACATATTGCGAGGAGATCCTTGGAAAGAGGATGGCAAAATGATTGCTCTTCCAGCAGAAATGTCTCTGTTTGCAGCCAATTCAGTGACATAATCCATCAATCCACAATATTGTTCTACTCAAAGCTTGTTTTGTTGAAATTTGAAAAAGTTTAGATTATTTGCTTCGACTTGTAGATATGAATCAATAATCCATTGTTGTGTGAGTTTTCCCCCACATAAAATAGGATTAAAATAATCCTGAATAGCAGTTTGTGCCACTTTATATTCCAGCATAGAAATATTGTTTCTAACACAAACTTTACTATTGGGATAACTTTGCAATTATATTTTGGTTGCCATCCTGGCTCACCATTTGGAAAAAAAATGGGATATGTCATTGGATCCAAATTACTACTTAATATATTTATGTTTATAAAAGGTTGCTCTTCATTGCGTGGATATATTCTAATATCCCGCTCAAATAGTGGTTCACCATCATCATTGTTAAAGAACATGGCAACCTCATTTGCTGTTGGTAAATTATACCATCTTTGATCAGTATGGTAATCTCTTTTGAGAATCATATTTACTCTTGGCATTGGCAATTGATTTTTTGCGCATGTGCCTGTTGTTCTTTTTTAACCTCTGCTAATTTTTTGTATGCTTGACTATATGGGTTGTTGGCCATAATGTTATCCATCTGTTCAGAGACTAAGCATTGTTTATTTTCAGGAAGCATCTTTCTTTCTTCAACAGCCTCAATTGTATCAAGGACATATAACTGTGCAAATTTCCTTTGCTCTCCTGCCTCTGGGTCTAAATGTGAAGTCCGGTGGTAAATTTGTCCTTTTATCTTAAAGCAGTAAGGACCATGTCCTGGGACATTTTCTGCTAAAGTTGCACCTCTTGAAGCAAATGAAATTGCACTGTTATAAGACCTAATGTTTTTTTTTAATTGTCATACTTTGGATATTTTGGATCACTTATTATACTTTCTAAATATTCTGAAAATGTGTCTCTTTCTGGAAGTCTTACCTTTCCTTTCTGACACCAACTAATAAACTCTCCACCAGTTGGTCTTTCCTTCAGAAAATGATAGGCCCCCAAAACTGACAAATCACATTCATTAGTCCACAATAATGAGTGTCTACTGTTAGTCATGTAAATAAAGGACTATCCTGAGCTTCCTGAACATAGATATCACTACAACTTTCTATATCTACATTGGTGTCATGTGTATGAACATTGGTTTCATGAGGCCATATTGGGTCATTAGGCAATGTTTTACAGACATTGTTTTGTTTACTTTTTATTTTCTTTGAAGCTCCTGCACACTCAATTTGTGGTTTCTTACTAATTTGTCTTTTATTTAGAAGTCTCTGTCGGTCTTCTTCTCTTAAGCGTTGCAAAGTCTCAGGGCACTGTGCATCCCTCCATCTTTGCTTCCGTTCCCTTGCCATTCTTCATTCAGTCTTGTCTTCTGCGTTGTCCGCCATTGTAATCTGTAATTGTAAATACAGGTGTAAGATCATTTTTTTTTTTTTTTTATTGTACATATTGTTTTTAGCTGTCATAAATGCAAAACCTAAATAGCAGTAATGAATCATTAAAATTACTTGAAATGCATTTGTAATGTTTTCATGAAATTAATTAATCAATAAATGGGTTATTTTTAAATTGCATACATGAAAAGCTAAAGAGCTAAGCATATATATTGATAAATAAGTTCAGGCTAAAATATGTGGGGGGGTTATAATTAATTATGAAGTAATTAATAAATGAATATACATTAATGAAATAATCTAAAACTGTCATCAATGCAAAACCTAAACATGTAATCATGTGTTCCTAAAGAAGGGCAAACAGAAAGAGCTTTGAGCAAAATGATGAAAAAAAAGGAGTGAAAAGGATTTGTAATGTTTTGATTACATTAATTAATCAATAAGTTAAGTTATGAGGTGTAATTGTCATTCATTAAAACATAAATGGCTGAGCATATATGTATTCATAATGTTTCTTGTTTTTTTTAATTGTTGATTAATAATTAATTAATAAAATAAAATATGTTAATTAATTAATCAATAACTGTCATCAATGCAAAAAAAAAAGACTTAATCCTGTTTTCCAACAGAATGTCATAATTAAATCATATACCTGTGAAGATGATCTTACAGCAGATCAAATCCTGCAGAGCTCACTCTCTGTCTTCAGGCAGGTGCAGAAATGAAGTAAATGTCATTTTACTAAATTAAGTAAAATGACATAAAAAGCATTTTTAATGTTTTGATTGAATTAATTCATTAATCACTGAAAGTATCCTGTTTAATTGGCATACATGCAAAACGTAAAGAACTAATCATCAATATATTCATAAGTAAATGCATTAAAAAGTATTAAAAAGTGTCATAATATAATAAACTGATTTAAATATTGAAGTGCTTATAGGGTCCTATCCCTCTAACGAGCTTGAACATAGATATAAAAGTGCATTAGAAAATGTTAATGTTAAAAAAGAAAAAAAATTCAGTAATTATTAATAATTAATTGTTAATCAATGAATGTACGTTAATGATCAGTACTCCAGATATCTAAATGCAATGTGAAATCTATACATTGTAAATAGACAATATAATTTTGTTTATAATGATTACTAATTAATAATTAATTAATAAATTAATAGACATTAATTAATCAAAAACAGTGATCAATACAAAACAAAAAGCCTTAATCATTTTCTCCTAAAAGGAGCATCATTAAATGATATACCAGTAAAGGTGATCTTATTGCAGATGAAATGCTGCAAACGTCACTCTATTCAGTCAGCTGCAGAGATGATCAAACTGGAAAATGAAATGAGAAGCATTTTTAATGTTTGAATGCAATGAATTAATTAATCATTAAGAGTATGATGTTTAATTGGCATACATACAAAACCTAAAGGTGTAAGCATGGATATATTCATAAATAAATGCACTATAAAATATTAAATGTAGCAGGTGTCATAATATAATAAACTGATTTCAATATTTAACTGCTTTGAGGATTCCATCCCTTTCAGGCAATGAGCAGCAACACAGATAAATAAATGCACTGTATAATGTACAATTATTTGTTTTTATTATTACTAATTAATAATTCATAAATTAATGAACATTAATAATAAATTAATCAAAGAATAAATATATTAGAAAGAGCTAAGCATTAATATATTCATAAAGTAAAGGCAGTCCCAAATATATATATTTTTTGTTCATACTGATTATTAATTAATAATTAATAAATTAATGATCATTAATAATTAATTAATCAATGAATACATGTATTAGAAAGAGCTAAGCATTAATATATTCATAGAGTAAAGTCAGTGTAAACACATATTTTTTGGAGGGGGATAATGATTATTAATTAATAATTTATTAAGGAATGTCCATTAAAAATGTATTAATCAATTAATAAATATATTTATAAGCGTTAACCATTAATGTATTCATAAAGTAAAGGCAGTGTAAAATATAAGATTGTGCATATTTTTTTTATTAATATATATTTTTTTAGTAATAATTAATTAATTAATAAATCAATATACTTTACCTATTTATAATTAATAGCCAGCAATCAATATCCTAAAGAGCTAACAATCTCTTTGGATTTTCCGGCTGCAGAAAATGTCCAGTCAGACTGTCATCACCTGAGGAGAAAGTGTCAGCAATGTGGCAATTGTGCTCTTTATATAGGCTGCGTGCGCGAGACAGAACCCTTGGTTTAGGCGGGAAAGCCGCCATTTCAGAATCGTAATGTGTAGATTTGCCACTTAGTGTTGTAAAATGGTGGCGATATTCTATGTATTACGCGCCTCGCGAGCATTTTCCGTGCTTCCTAACATTGTATTTTTGTACCTCGTATGTCCTTGGCAAAGTCATACGTGCCTAGTGGTGTTATGCGCGATTCTGTGTCGTGTAGCCTCGTTTTCATTTTTTTGGGCCGCCATTTTTCTCTTATAACCTCATTCCCAGATGTCTTGGCTGTCCGCCCATGCTGTGTGTGAGTTTTGTTTTGTATTTTTTGTTTTATATTTTGTTTATGTCGTGTTTTTCGATTTGCGAGGTTCGTCCGTTAACTTTGTATTTTTCCTTCGTATTTTTTTTGCGCGCTTTGGTGTTGTGTAGCCTCGTTTCCATTTTTTCCGACCAACATTTTTTCTCGCTTAGCCCATTTTCGAGTGCCGAAACTCGGCAAATTCGTCTTAAATTCGCTTATAACCTCACTCCCAGATGTCCTGGCTGTCCGTCCATGCTGTGTTTGGGTTTTTTTGTTTTGTTTTATATTTTGTTTTTGCTGTGTTTTTCGATTTGCGCGGATCGTCCATTAACTTCGGATTTTTTCCGAGCATCGCAATTTTTTTTTTTCTAAGTCCCGCAGCCTAAGGCAATACTACGTTTTCTAACTGCTTGGAGGCTAAGTCCCGCATTTTTCAATGCCTCAACGGCTTGCAGGAGCGCCTTCGGTGCTCATTTCTGGCTAAGTCCCGCGTGTTTTAATGCCTCAACTGTGCTCCTCGCTTTGTGAGGCTTGCAGCCGATGAGCGCCTTTGGCGCTCATCACCTAAGTTCTCTAAGTTTCAATGCCTCAACTGTTTGCCTTGCTGCGCAAGGCTCGCAGTCAATGAGCGCCTTTGTCGCTCATCGACTAAGTGCTCCCAGCTTGGAAGACTTCTGTTCGCTATGCGAGGCTCGCAAGCATGATGATGATTAATAGTCTGACAACTATTATATGTGATATATAGTACTGGTCATGACTTTGTAATAATTTATTTATTATTTTGTTATTATCTATCATATTATTTTCAAAGATTAGTGTAGCTTGGGTGTCTCTTCCAAGTTCTCTTGCCAATGGAGGTAATTGTGTTGATGGTAGACATGTTCTCTGAAAATTTTTGACAGACAAAACCACCTGCCCCATTGACATTATACTGAACAAACTGAACTATGACAGTAAGTTTAATATTGAATGCTGCTTTTTTAAATAATTGAATCTTAATGTCATTAATGACCAATACATTATAAATACATTAAGATCTTTGTGTCCTTTAAATTGAGCCCCATCCAGCTTCACATTACACCTAACAGATTGTAACAGGTGATTGAAAATGAAGCTGATAAATTGTAACACACCATTAGCCAGTTAATGTCTATGAACATTCCTTAGTGGATGAGAACTTCGGTTACCTACTTACAGCCTTATTAAATTGCGATTCAGTAAATTTAAAAGGGCTCTATTTAAGCACACAGCATATTTTTTTTTACAGAAGTTTTTAGTTAGTGAACTTCTATCCAAAAGAAGATATTCATTAACTAAAAACATCCGTAAATAAAATATGCTATGTGCTTAAATAGAGCCCTTTTAAATTTACTGAATCGCAATTTAATAAGGCTGTTAGTGTTGTGGAATTGAGACAAAACACTCTGCTTTTTACTATTCTGTGTTCATTTGTTAAATGTCTTATCATTACCAACTGCTTTAGAATATATTGTTTATTTAATATCCAGTTAACAATATAATCAGTTTAAAAAAAAAGATTCAATATAACTTTGGACTTCAGCAGATCTCTTACTCTTCACCTCCTATCAGGTGTTGAGGTGCCAAGTAGGCTGTCCCGATAGGAGTCTTTATCTATTCACTTTATCTTTCACCTGCAGAAGTGGCTATTGTAGGCAACACAACACTGGTCAGTAAAACAATAAGGATAGCCTCCTGGGCAGATCCTCTTTCACTCCATCTAACTGAAAGCTACAATGCTAAGTTCATATATAATTTGTTTTCTAATAGGGATTGTATTGCTAATTGGCTGCTAACAAAATAAACTAAACCATATTGTATATTCTGCTTTGCCATAAAACCAATAAAAATATATGTATAAATCACGGATACTGATTGTATATTTCAGGTCTGTTTGTCAAACAAGACGCGGCTGTCACTGAGCAATGTGGGATATTTTGTGTTGTTTTTGGTTTAATAAACCTTTATTCTTAATAAAAAGAGTTACTTTTCCAGTTCTGCAAGCGGCGGCTTTGATGAATCTCTGCAGCTTTCTTGCTTCAGTCTGGTATGTGCCCTGAGCAGTTACCTGTCAGAGAGAGAATATATTACATTTGCCATGGTATTTATTACTTATGCGCATCTGCATCCTAAATGGACGCATAGTGTAGGCCTAGGGGGCTAAAATGTGAGGGGGCTGCAGGGTGGCTGTCAGCATTTGTTGCAATAAGATATATAAAAATGTTTTTTTATAATAGAACAACAGTATTGAATTTACTACATTATCACTGTCATTCAGCTCCAGGCATTCTCCTAATAATCTGGTATTTTTATCAGTACCTGATTACTAGACCAATGGCTTCTAATATTAAATTTCAACAGATTATTTAATTATTTAACAAATGCATATCCCCCTCCTTTCTTCCCTTCTTCCCCACTTATAAATAATAATATATGCACATTTACAGGCTGCTGAAGCCAGACATTTCTACATTTAAACAGAGTCTTGAAGGATAATCATATTTGTTAAAATTTACTACACTTAAACAAATGCATCATGTTTTATAATGTAAAAAAATAATACAGCCTCTAATTTTTTTTGCGCTTCCCAGACCCCCTCCAACATCAACTCACACAGTACATTTATATATAGATATATATATATATATATATATATATATATATATAGCAATTATTTCATATATGGTGGGCTAAGAGTGATAGAAGCCCTCCACCGTACAAAGTACAGTAGTACAAATAAGGAATAGTACATTAGTGATTCCACTTGAATGTCTAAAAATAAGTTGATAAAAACTTATTTCCTGCTCAAATTTCTCAGAAACACAGTATATGCACTGCAATCTGGGAAAACTGGGCGGGACATGCAAATGAGGCCACATAATGCACCATCACTCTGTCAATCTAAACCATTTTAAACATGGCTCCTTTAAAGCATATGCTTACTGTATTTCACAGTTTTAGGCATAGGAATGGATGGATTTTTCACAAACCAGGTCACTTAACCACATACAGTACTGTTTCACGGTTACTGCTGATCCTCAGTATGGTGTGAGTGCCTGGTTTGTGTGTTGATTGTTGTAAAGAGTAATTCTATGCAGCAATTATTTCATATATGGTGGGCTAAGAGTGATAGAAGCCCTCCACCGTACAAAGTACAGTAGTACAAATAAGGAATAGTACATCAGTGATTCCACTTGAATGTCTAAAAATAAGTTGATAAAAACTTATTTCCTGCTCAAATATATAAATATATATATATATATATATATATATATATATATATATATATATATATATATATATATATATATACAGTGTGGGGCAGGGGGTATTTGATCCCTTGCTGATTTTGAATGTTTGTCCACTGACACAAAAATTACCTATGTCTATAATTTTAATGGTAGGTGTATTTTAACAGTTAGAGACAGAATAACAAAAAAACAAACAAACAAGAAAAACTCATGTACAAAAGTTATACATTGATTTGCAGGTCTGTGAGGTGAAATAAGTATTTGATCCCCTATCAATCAGAAAGATTTCTGGCTTACAGGTGTCTTTTATACAGGTAACGAGCTGAGATTAGGAGCACTCTCTTAAAGGGAGTGCTCCTAACCTCAGTTTGTTACCTGTATAATAGACACCTGTCCACAAAAGCAATCAATCAGATTCCAAACTCTCCACCATGGCCAAGACCAAAGAGCTGTCCAAGGATGTCAGGGACAAGATTGTAGACCTACACAAGGCTGGAATGGGCTACAAGACCATCGCCAAGCAGCTTGGTGAGAAGGTGACAACAGTTGGTGTGATTATTCGCAAATGGAAGAAACACAAAATAACTGCCAGTCTCCCTCGGTCTCCATGCAAGATCTCACCTTGTGGAGTTTCAATGATCATGAGCACAGTGAGGAATCATCTCAGAACTACATGGGAGGATTTTGTTAATGATCTCAAGGCAGCTCGGACCACAGTCACCAAGAAAACAATTGGTAACACACTAAGCCGCGAAGGACTGAAATCCTGCAGCTCCCGCAAGGTTCTCCAGCTCAAGAAAGCACATGTACAGGTCAGTCTGAAGTTTGCCAATGAACATCTGAATGATTCAGAGGAGAACTGGGTGAAAGTGTTGTGGTCAGATGAGACCAAAATTGAGCTCTTTGGCATCAACTCAACTCGCCATGTTTAGAGGAGGAGGAATGCTGCCTATGACCCCAAGAACACAATCCCCACCGTCAAACATGGAGGTGGAAACATTATGCTTTGGGGGTGTTTTTCTGCTAAGGGGACAGGACAACTGCACCGCATCAAAGGGACGATGGATGGGGGCATGTACCGTCAAATCTTGGGTGAGAACCTCCTTCCCTCAGCCAGGGCATTAAAAATGGGTCGTGGATGGGTATTCCAGCATGACAATGACCCACAACACACAGCCAAGGCTACAAAGGAGTGGCTCAAGAAGAAGCACATTAAGGTCCTGGAGTGGCCTAGCCAGTCTCCAGACCTTAATCCCATAGAAAATCTGTGGAGGGAGCTGAAGGTTCAAGTTGCCAAACATCAGCCTTGAATCCATAATGACTTGGAGAGGACCCACAAAGAGGAGTGGGATAAAATCCCTCCTGAGATGTATGCAAACTTGGTGGCCAACTACAAGAAACATCTGACCTCTGTGATTGCCAGCGAGGGTTTTGCCACCAAGTCCCTCATTGCCCTGCAAATCAATTTATAACTTTTTGACATGCATTTTTTTTTCAAAATCAGTAGGGGATCAAATACTTTTCCCCTCACTGTATATATATGTATATATATCTCAACTATAATAGTTGTTGAATATGTGTAATGCTCCATGGGAGCGTACACACATCCGTACAACTATAAATGTCTGCACAGAGCTGCACAATGATAAAGGGGGGGGGGGGGGGGGAGAGACAATGGGACAGGCAAGGAAGGTGGAAAGACAATGGGGTGGGGAGGAAAGGGGTAGAATAGACAATAGGGTAGGGGATGAAGGGGGGTGAAGAGACAATGGGGTAGGGAGGGAAGGGGAAAAGAGACAATGGGGTAGGAAGGGAAGGGGGTGAGGAGACAATGGACTAGGGAGGGAAGGGGCAGAAGAGACAATGGCGATAGGGAGAGAAGTTGGGAAAGAGACAATGGGGTAGGGAGGGAAGGTGGGTGAAGAGATAATGGGGTAGGGAGGGAAGGGGGTGAGGAGACAATGGACTAGGGAGGGAAGGGGCAGAAGAGACAATGGCGATAGGGAGAGAAGTTGGGAAAGAGACAATGGGGTAGGGAGGGAAGGTGGGTGAAGAGATAATGGGGTAGGGAGGGAAGGGGGAAAGAGATAATGGGGTAGGAAGGGAGAGGGAAAGAGACAATGGATGGGGAGGGAAGGAGAGGAGAGACAATGGGATAGGAAGAGTCAATCGGAAAGGGAGGGAAGGGGGGAAAGAGACAATGGGGAAGGGAGGGAAGGGGGGAAAGAGATAATGGGGTAGGGAGGGAAAGGGGGAAAGAGACAATGGGGTAGAGAGGGATCCTTCTGAATAACTACCATGCCGTGGTGAAGGGGCTTGTGTACCTCAATGTACCTCAATGTAACATGTAGGGTCACCCAAGTTGGGCAATTTATAGCAGAGAGGTCAGACTAATTGCATGTCCACTGGAGAAGGAACTGGCACCTACTCCAGTATCTTTGCCATGAAAACCTTATGGATTAGCCAGACACAAGATGTACCTGGTGTGAAGAAGTCCATAGGGTCACGGAGAGTCAGACAAGACTGAACAACTAAACACAAACAAAATATATATATAAAATATTATCTTGGAGTTCGATATATATATATATATATATATATATATAAAATATTATCTTGAATGAGAGGCAGTAACCTCAAAACAGCTGTCTGTGGGTAGGTTTTCTGGCGTGTGCATAGTCCATCCTGGGCTATCCTTAAAGCTGTGTAATATAGCAGTCATATGCTTAAAAGGAGCCATGTTTGAAATGGTATTTGGATTAAAGAGCAAAGCCTTTGTGGGCACATTTCCATGTCCATGCCCAGGTTCCCAGCCTGCAGAATTAATAACTAACTAATTTTGAGCAGGAAATACATTTTTTACTTGTTTTTCAAATGTGGATACAAATGTACTATTAATTTACTGTACTATTGTACGGTGGAGGGCTTCTATCGCTCTTTTGTCCGCAGTAAATGAAATTATATATATATATATATATATCACATATATAGTTGTGAGCAAGCGGGTTGTTGCTAACGCTGCAGGCTCGCATAGCGAGCCTGCCGCCCTCGCAAAGCGAGGGCCGCAGTTGCTGGCATGGAGTGCCAAAGGCGCTACTTGACAGCAACTGCGGACCTCGCAAAATTTACGGACTTACGAGAAACAAATACGAGACGCAGAATTTTACAACCTCGCAAAAATACGCCCGAAACCTGCGCACATGAAAACATTAAAAACACAATAAATACATAAAAAGCTTACCTACAGCAAGGGGGGGGCACCCAGGACCTTGGAAACTGAAGTTACACCTCAATTTAAGTAAAAATAGAAGAGTTTAGACACCCGAAAATCCCTTAAGCGAGAGAAAAAATGGCCGCCGAAAAAAACGAAAACGAGGCTACAGCAGTCTAAAGACGCAAAACACCACCAAACACATACGGATTTTCCCAAAAACACGGACGAGATCCAAGAACAAGCACGCCAAATCAGCGACAGACGCGTACCACTCATTAGGCGCCATTTTACAACACCAACTTACAATGCGGAAGTACACATCTACCCTATCGGATTTGGCTGGCGCACGCACACTATTTACACTACACACTGCACACATTGTGGCACTTACACAGCAGCTCCACACATTGTATGCTGCAGCAACATCAAAACAGATTGCCAGCTCTTCTGCACAATGCTTCCTGCATATATTACTTCAAAATAGGTAAAGTATATTGATGTATTATTTTATTGTTTCATTAGCATTCGCAAAAAAAAACAATGCTCTTACCACACAAACAACCAACAACCTTGCAATGAGCGGCGAAGGCGCTCAGCGCGAGGCTCGCAATGTGCGCCGAAGCATTTTGGAACACCAACAAAATATATCGTCCTTACAATCTTATTGCTGGAAATTTTTGACGGGCAAGTCGCTAGTATATATATAGTTGTCAGCAATACGGGCAGTTGTTAACGCTTGCGAAGCGAGGGCCGCAGTTGCTGGCAAGGAGCGCCAAAGGAGCAACTCGCGCTGGTGGAGATGAGCACCGTAGGCGCTCATCCCTACGATCCCCTACGACTTTTGGACCGCAAATGCAGGCCCTTGCGAAGCGAGGGGCCACATTTGCGGAGGTGGAGGCTCTACGGCGCCTCACAACCCCTTAGCAGAACTTTAAAAAAAAAAAAAACACGCAATGACTAACTATGGACTTACACAAAAACAAATACGAGCCGCGGGACTTAGAAAAAATCCCTTACGGACTTGCAGAAATATGACCTTAACTGACAACCTGCGCACAGCGGCAAACATTCAAAAACACAAAAATACACACAAAAATAAAATAAAAACCTTACCTACACTAAGGTGGGACACCTAGGACTTCTGCAACACTGCTTAAACCTCGAATTTTGTCAAATTTACAAAGTTTACACCCTCGAAAATCCCCTAAGCAAGAGACAAAATGGCCGCCCAAAAAACGAAAATGAGGCTACACGACCCCTAAAGCTGCTAAATACCACAAAGCAAATACGGCTTTTACAAAAACCTGTACGACCGACAACATACACCATTAGCAAGGACGCGTCATCATAGAAACCCGCGTACCACATACACATTCGCCCCCATTTTACAACACTAACTTACAGAATGCGGAAGTACCCAGCTACATTAACGGCTTCCCCTCGCGCACGCAGCCTATTTACACTACACACTGCACACATTACTGACACTTACACCTCAGCTCCACAACAGTGCAAACCTACAATGTATGCTGTGGGAACATCAAAACAGATTGTCAGCTCTTCAGCACAATGCTTCATGCATGTATTACTTAGAAATAGATAAAGTATATTAATTTATTAATTGATTACTTATTTAATTAGCATAAAAAAATACATATACACAAAAAAAACAAAAAGAACAACACTATCGCAATAAACGCAAAAGCCATTCACTGCGTGCCTCACAACGAGCGCCAACGCTGCTCATAGCACACAAACTACACCGGGGGACAGCCTTGCAATAAGCGCAAAAAGCAGATCATTGCCGACCTTACAATGACAGCAAAAGCGCCTCTGATAAAAAAAAATACAACAACCAAGAGGCTCGCAATGAGCGCCGAAGGATCTCAGACCACTACAAAAATTAATGTCTGTGACAAACAGCATTACCTGCCTTACAATTTTTTGTCCCGACGGGCAAATCGCTAGTATATATATATATAGTATATAAGTATATATAGTATTTGAATATCCCCTTCTATTATTATACTTGGTTATTATATCTTTTTATTAAAGTTGAAAGCAGCCAGTATAAAGTACAATTGTCCTGCCAGCTTGTCACGTGCCCCCCAGGCAGGTGTCCTGGGGCAGAGCCGCTCTGAGCTGGCACGCTTACCTACGGCTGTCATTTATATTTGCACTTTAGTCACGGCAGGGTCTGTGACTCATCCTGTAAATATGGACAATGGGTGTGTTTTCAGTGATGAATTTCTCTCCAGGCCCACGCCTAGGGCAACACATTTTGATGAAGCAACAGTCTTTAAAGACACAGCATTTATATTTTGCAATTTTTACATGCAATTATTCTGGCTTAATTTGTATTTATTTTTTCCTTCACTGCTGCTGCCTGTTACTTTCTCAGCTGGGTGTATCTTTGTAAACAAATTAACTTTTAACAACTGGCAGATGTAACTGACACACTTGCGTGTAATCAAATTCTCCTCCAACCATAGGTGTAAGAGATAAATTAATTTTGGGAGGGGTTACAGCTCATGGCATAAAAAAACCTTTATAGGGATACGTCCCCTCATCCTCCCCAGTACCTGCACCATGTCTCCCACCCAAGGAGGTTGAGTACCTGAAGCAAAATGGTACATTCCACCTCAGCATAACTCCACATAACTAATTTATTATTGTTATTATTATTATACAGTGCAGAGCCAGTGAATACTTTTTGACCAACCCTGGGCCCCCTACGATGATATTGATATATATATATATATATATATATATATATATATATATATATATATATATATATATATATATATATATATATATATATACACACAGTGGATATAAAAAGTCTACACACCCAGGTTAAAATGTCAGGTTTCTGTGCTGTAAACAAATGAGACAAAGATAAATAATTTCAGAACTTTTTCCACCTTTAATGTGACCTATAAACTGTACAACTCAATTGAAATACAAACAAATCTTTTAGATAGAGGGAAGAAAAAATATAAAAATAAAATAATATGGTTGCATAAGTATGCACACCCTTAAACTAATACTTTGTTGAAGCACCTTTTGATTTTATTACAGCACTCAGTCTTTTGGGGTATGAGTCTATCAGCATGGCACATTTTGACTTGGCAAGATTTGCCCACTCTTCTTTGCAAAAACACTCCAAATCTGTCAGATTGCGAGGGCATCTCCTGTGCACAGCCCTCTTCAGATCACCCCACAGATTTTCAATCGGATTCAGGTCTGGGCTCTGGCTGGGCCATTCCAAAACTTTAATCTTCTTCTGGTGAAGCCATTCCTTTGTTGATTTGGATGTATGCTTTGGGTCGTCATGCTGAAAGATGAAGTTCCTCTTCATGTTCAGCTTTCTAGCAGAAGCCTGAAGGTTTTGTGCCAATATTGACTGGTATTCGGAACTGTTCATAATTCCCTCTATCTTAACTAAGTTCCCAGTTCCAGCTGAAGAAAAACAGCCCTAAAGCATGATGCTGCCACCACCATGCCTCACTGTGGGTATAGTGTTCTTTTGGTGATGTGCAGTGTTGTTTTTGCGACAAAAATATGTTTTGGAATTATGGCCAAAAAGTTCAACCTTTGTTTCATCAGACCATAACACCTTTTCCCACATGCTTTTGGGAGACTTCAGATGTGTTTTTGAAAAATGTAGCCTGACTTGGATGTTTTTCTTCGTAAGAAAAGGCTTTCGTCTTGCCACTCTACCCCATAGCCCAGACATATGAAGAATACGGGAGATTGTTGTCACATGTACCACACAGCCAGTACTTGCCAGATATTCCTGCAGCTCCTTTAATGTTGCTGTAGGCCTCTTGGTAGCCTCCCAGACCAGTTTTCTTCTCGTCTTTTCATCAATTTTTGTTCTTGGTAATGTCACTGTTGTGCCATATTTTCTCCACTTGAAGGGATGGAGAAACAGAAGGAGGGAGATGGAAGGAGGGAGTGAGAGAGGCGGGAGGGAGAGACGGTAGGAGGGAGAGAACAAGGAGGGGGAGAGAGAAGGAGGGATGGAGAGACAGAAGGAGGGAGAGAAAAGAAAGGAGGGAGAGAAAAGGACTGAGGGTGAGAGAAGGAATGAGAGAGAGTAAGGATGGAGGGAGAGAGAAGGAGGGAGGGAGAGACAGAAGGAGGGAGAGAGAAAAGAAGGGAGGGGAGAGAGAGAAAAAAAGGGAGAGACAGAGATAGGGCACAGAGAGAGAGAGGGCATAAAGACAGAGAGACGGCACGCAGAGAAAGAGCGAGAGGGGGCACAAAGAAAGAGGGAGAGGGCTCGCAGAGAGAGAGAGAGAGAGAGACAGAACATATCAAATATTATACCATCATTTATGACAGGCAAACGACTAGGGATTTACATAAAATTGAGGAATGTGCGAGTAAATGGCAGATGAGATTTAATATGAATAAATGTAAGGTTATGCATCTGGGAAGGAAAAATAGTCATGCAATTTATAATCTTAATGGAGCAAATCTTGTGGTATCAGATATTGAAAGGGATTTGGGAGTACTTGTGGACAACCACCTAGGTAGCAGTGCTCAATGCCAAGCAGCAGCTGCAAAGGCAAATAAAATATTAGCATGTATTAAGAAGGGTATAGAAGGCAGGGAAGCAAATATAATTCTGCCACTATACAAATCTCTAGTACGCCCTCATTTGGAATATGGAGTACAATTTTGGGCACCTCTTCATAAAAAGGACATTTTAGAGCTAAAAATGGTACAGAGGATGGCAACAAAACTAATAAGGGGAGGGGCTAAGTTATGAAGAAAGACTAACCAAATTAAGCTTATTTTCTCTAGAATAAAAGTGGGGATATGATTACCTTATATAAATATATCCAGGGTCAATATAAGGCTTTGTCAAGTGAACTTTTTGTGCCAAGAGGTTTTCAACTGACAAGAGGACATCATCTGAGATTAGAAGTCAAAAGATTTCACTTTAAGGAAAGAAAAGGGTTCTTCACGGTAAGGGAAGTTAATCTGTGGAATTCTCCACCAAAGGAGGTGGTGGCAGCAGATTCGATTATTAAAGAGGGAGTATTGATCCAGGGAGGAGTCCGATCGCCAGTATCTGGGGTCAGGAAGACATTTTATATATTTTTTCCCCTTTTGAGACAATTGGCAAAGTTTCCTTGTTTTCCTTGTTTGCCTTCTTCTGGATCAATTAACTTAATCCGCATATTGCAGATCAGAGGAGATCTAAAAAGGTTGAACTTGATGGACTAAAAGTATTTTTTTCAACCTTAATTACTATGTAACTATGTAACAATGCTTTGCATTTGCAGGAGATTTGCTGCATTAAAGTGGTTTGCCTTGGCAAGAAGCTTTTGATGTAAGGACAGTCTACAGATATTTTTGTACCTCTTATCTATTCAATTTGTTCCTAAAACCATTTAGACCTGTCTCCCAGCCTACCCCTGCCTCCTACCTTGATGACCTTATCAGGGAGGAGAAAATCAGAACAACTGATGGCTGATACTTTAATCTTTGAAAGTTAATTTAAGATTAATATTGCTATTGAAACTAAATGTGAATTTTATTAATGATCAGTGCATAATTAAACAACTAGCTCCTTTCGTTAAGTTGTTAAGTAGTTCAGTTGTGTCTGGC